>CATIUR010000001.1:375004749-375674749 GCA_949592205.1 Helichrysum umbraculigerum | reverse complement strand
TATGCCCTCCAATACATAAGTAAGTTCGCTTTCTAATCCGCAGCTCATATTTGTACGAAAAGCATTTAAAACAACAAACCTCGTCTTATTGTGGGTCGGAGGAATACTAGAAAAGTAACAAGGCTGACGTTTTCCTTTTCTTTTTCTTCTCTTTTTCACAGGGATAGGAACACTGGCATTTGGGACGAGGTATCCATCACTGTTGCTGGGGTGAGTTCTTGGTTAAATGCTTACATTGATATTGCATTATCATCGACTCTGGAAGTGGTTGCTCTATTTGGTTGTAAAAAATAATGCTTATAGTTATCATTTACAACATTGCAGCCTGTAAAAATCGTTGATCCTCATTTGGTTTCATCATTCTTTGATGATTACAAAAGGGTTTATTTGCATGCTACCGCAGAGATGGTAAACAGAAGCTCTAAGGCGGTCGATTGTTCCTTGAAAATTCAAGTGTCTACCGAACTTGAGGGAAATACGTACTTGGTTGAACATCTTCAGGCAAAGCAGTTGTCAATCCCTGCCAGATCACATGTTCAGTATACGTTTCCTGAAGTGAGTTTCATAAATCGTGATTAGTTTCTTTTACCTGTAAATTATTCAAGTAGTCATACTCCTTGAACAAAACATCAATCAGATTTTTGCAGATTTTCATGGCAAAATTGATCTCCATTTGAAGAGTTGATGATTTTTGCATGCAGCTTTTTTTCTACAAACCAAACTTGTGGTGGCCAAATGGCATGGGCAAGCAGTCCTTGTACAATGTTGAAATTACCGTTGATGTTGATGGATATGGGGAGTCTGATGCCTGGAGCCATCATTTCGGGTTCCGTAAAATTCAGAGCGAAATCGATAGTGCTACTGGTGGAAGGTATAATATTGATGTGGATAATTGGGCGAGTGGGTCAAGTAACTAGTTATGTGTACAGGTCAAAATGGGTTATATCTTATTGTGGACAAAAACATGTCAGGTTGGGTTAACCTCATAAACACTTTGTCCCTCTTTATATTTACAATGTATAAATAATTAATTTGTAAATATAATTATAAATTATATTATTATAATTTATGATCGATTTTTTGTGACACGGTAATTTAGGATATTTGTGCATCATATATACACTTTAGGCAACTTTCATCCCACTCGACTTGTTCGACCCATTTCACTGGTATCTTTATAGATATATTTTTAGTTTGCCCATTAGACCCGTTAGAGATAGAGCATAACTGATGTTGAGCTACTCATATGTAAGCGGGTCGGAATTGCCACCTCTAGTATAATATATCATCAACTTGAGCGGTTATACAAAGTGTCATGCTTATTATCACTCCTTTTTGCAGGCTGTTTAAAGTCAACGGAGAGCCTATATTTATTCGCGGAGGAAATTGGATTCTATCTGACGGTTTGCTTAGGCTTTCAAAGAAGCGCTACGAAACCGGCATCAAGTTTCATGCAGATATGAACTTCAACATGATACGTTGTTGGGGCGGTGGATTGGCTGAGAGACCTGATTTTTATCATTACTGTGATATTTATGGGTTGCTGGTAAGTCTCTCACCTTTTCTCTATTACAATCCTTTTTATGTTCAATGATCTGGTACTTTGTGTAGGTTTGGCAAGAGTTTTGGATCACTGGAGATGTTGATGGGAGGGGTGACCCAGTGTCGAACCCGGATGGTCCACTAGACCATGACCTTTTCTTGTATTGTGCACGCGACACTGTGAAGCTTTTAAGAAATCATCCTAGTCTTGCTCTATGGGTGGGAGGCAAAGAACAAACACCACCAGATGACATCAATAAAGCTTTGACCAATGATCTAAAACTTCATCCGTTATTCCTCAAAGTCGATGAAAACAATAAATCAAAAGAAGAAACAGCCCTGACTTCAACGGATCCCAGTCAATATTTAGATGGAACACGAGTTTACATAAAAGGGTCACTATGGGAAGGATTTGCAGATTCGCAGGGTGGGTGGACTGATGGACCTTATGAAATTCAGAACCCGGAGGACTTCTTTAAGGAAGGTTATTACAAATATGGGTTTAATCCTGAAGTTGGTAACGTTGGAATGCCGGTTGCTGCTACTATAAGAGCAACAATGCCTCCAGAGGGATGGGTGATTCCTTTATTTAAAAAGTTACCGAGTGGCTACATAGAGGAAGTGCCTAACCCTATTTGGGTTTACCATAAATACATTCCTTACTCAAAACCAGGTTTGGTACATGATCAGATACTGCTCTATGGTAAACCGAAGGATCTTGATGATTTTTGTCTCAAGGTAGACCATGACTTTGATGTGTTTATGCAATTTCTTATTTTTCTAATGTGTTTGGATTTGCATTTTTAAACTAATTATCCGATTCTTAGGACATAAGTCACCATATTCATTTTAGGTGTTCAGGTAATCAAATTTTTACTTTTGATTGCTGCGGGCAAAAAAAAAAGATTTTCCTTTTGATTGAATATATGTTGAATTAACCTATTCACCCTTATTTTAATTACCCTGTTTTGTAGTTTACAAAAAGAATAGAAATGAAGAAAGGAGGAAAGAATGAAAGAATGAAAGAAGATAAGTTAATTAGTTGTGTTCTTGAGTTGGAAGGAAATGAAATGAAGTGAACTAATTTCTTTCTAATCGTCCCATATTTGGCAGGCAGAATATGGAAGGGAAATGTATTAAAAATTTTCCTTCTACCTTCCTTTATCATTTTCGAACTTGACAGCAGACATTATTATTTCCTTTCACCTTTACTTCTTTCCTCTCTTAAACGAAACTCGAGAACAAAGTAGGATAATGTCACCTTTATCGCAGTAACATCCCTTTTTGTTATTTTATCTTCTTTAAATTCTTTAATAATCAGTTTTTCCAAATACTTAAACATCTGATTACTTGGTCATTACAACTTCAAAATCACATCCAAAACCGATCTTATTTTACTTCTACAACCCAATTTATTACAACCATTTATCTGATTTGATTTTGAAAATGGTCTTATAATCACGTTCACAACACATGTTCAAACACCCATTTCATTTTTGGTTCTCAGTTTCTGTTTGTCTCTAATGATTCACAGGCTCAGTTAGTAAATTATATTCAATATAGAGCATTATTAGAGGGATGGACATCACGAATGTGGACTAAGTACACTGGTGTTCTGATATGGAAAACACAGAATCCTTGGACGGGTCTTCGAGGCCAGTTTTATGATCATCTTCATGACCAAACTGCTGGATTTTATGGCTGTCGCCATGCTGCAGAACCAATACACGTCCAGTTAAATCTGGCAACTTATTTCATAGAGGTAAATTTCCATTTACTAATCATGTTATATGTTGTATCTGATAATAATGTGTCACTTGTCTGAAAACTTCAGCAAAAGAAATATGGGAAGAATCGCACGAAGTTCTCACAAATGTTCTGTTTCTCAGAGTATAGGCATTTCGATCAGTTTACTAATAAATGGTTGGGTCTGGGCTTTGTTTGGTGTCTAATACTCTAATGGGTCTGGTGGGTCAAATGAGTAAAAAAAAAAGATAAAAAGGGAACATGTCAAATAGGTCAAAGATGTTGAAATTTATAACGAGAATGCATTAAATACCTGTGGCCATCCAGGAGAACCAATTATTTAGTTGTGGAAATTTTTCCAAAGTTTTCATCTTCAATTTTCTAAAATATGAGAAGAGTTTTTGTTTTCTAGAAAAGTGTTGAAAATTTAGAAAATATGTTCAAAAGTTGATGTTTTTCCATTTTGGAAAAATGATGTTAAAGAGAAGGTTTTTGAAAAAATTTAGAAAAAAGGGGAGGTGGGTACAAAGAAAAAAGTGTTTAGTTGTGGAAAATTTTCCACAATTTTCCATTCCCAATTTTCTAAAGAAAATAGTTTTCTAAAAAAGTGTTGAAAATTTAGAAAACGCGTTCAAAATGTTGGAAAAGTGTATTTTGGAAAACTAGTAATATCTTGGAAAATTTGGAAAATGTGTTCAAAATGTTGAAAATTTAGAAAACGCGTTCAAAATGTTGCGTTTAGTTGTGGAAAATTTTCCATAATTTTCCATCTCCAATTTTCTAAGAAATGAAAAGAGTTTTTGTTTTCAAGAAAAGTGTTGAAAATTTAGAAAATGTGTTCAAAAGTAGTGTATTTTCCATTTTGGAAAAATGATGTTAGGAGAAGGCATTTGGAAAATTTTAGAAAAAGGGAGGGAGATGTATAAAAATGAGTTTTCCAACTTCAAGTTATATCATGGAATAATGAGTTTTCCATTTTCTTGGAAAACTTTTCCGGAAAATACCCATTTTAAACGAGTTTTCTAATTTCCCACTTTTCTTGGAAAAATTTTCTGGAAAAGTAGTACACTTTTCTTCAACTAAACGCAAATCATGGTTTTCCAACTTCAAGTTGTGGGATGGAAAAATGAGTTTTCCATTTTCTTGGAAAACTTTTCCGGAAAATACCCATTTTGAACGCGTTTTCTAATTTTCCACTTTTGTTAGAAAAATTTTCTGGAAAAATGGTACATTTACCATTTTTCTTCAACTAAACGCACGTGTGTTTCAGGTCAACCAAACCTTGCCTGTTTCTACCCGATAAAAAAGTCTACCTCTTTTGACATGTTACCCAACCTGCCCGAACGACCCATTTTGGCACCCATAAATTAACAATTACGGAGTATACCATGTTCTAGCTAGAAATTGTGAAAGACTACTTATACCAGTGTGATAAGATAACTATTTCCTTTAATCTAGGTGGTCAACACTACATCCCGCGAACTTTCTGATGTGGCTATAGAGGTGTCTGTATGGGATCTTGAAGGAACATGTCCTTACTACAAAGTATCTGAAAACCTCTCAGTGCCATCAAAGAAAACATCACCTATATTGGAGATGAAGTACCCGAAATCCAAAAATCCGAAAGCTGTCTACTTTCTTCTGCTCAAACTCTATAACATATCAGATTCTACTATAATATCAAGAAACTTTTACTGGCTACATCTACCCGGTGGTGATTATAAACTACTGGAACCATACAGACAAAAGAAAATACCTGTCAAAATGACATCTGACATTTCCGTTAGTGGCTCAACTTATAATGTTCGTGTGCACTTAGAAAACACATCAAAGAAACCAGACACCAAAAGTTTACTCTACAAGAACAATTTTGTGGAAAGTAATCATGATGGTGATTTTGATTTAACGTCATCAGAAACCAAAAGGGAAACTGGTCTACTGCAGAAGTTCTACAATCGATTTTCAAGAGAAGATAATAATGTTAGAGTGTCTGAAGTAAATGGTAATGCGGTTGGTGTTGCTTTCTTTCTTAATTTCTCAGTTCATGCTTCGAATCGGGATCATAAAAAAGGTGAAGACACTAGAATTCTTCCTGTTCATTATTCAGACAACTATTTTTCATTAGTTCCTGGTGAGAAGATGGTAGTCATGATTTCTTTTGAAGTACCTGAAAGTGTTTGGTTATTATTGCTTGATCCAAAACATTACAAGATGCTCAAATATATAGAGCTAGGAACATACTTAACCTAGATATCGAGAGCCCATTGAGCTATACATTGGGCTAAGCTAACGGGCTAAATAAATAAACTACAATACACATTAATATGCCCCCGCAGTTTGAGCGGGAGAAGGCTGCCGGACGTTCAAGCTGGATCGAAATTCAGTAAACAGAGGCGAAGGTAATCCTTTTGTGAAAATATCTGCATACTGATAGCGAGATGGAACATGAAGAACTCTAACGTGACCTGTAGCAACTTTCTCACGAACAAAATGAATATCAATTTCAATATGCTTAGTTCGGTGATGTTGAACAGGATTAGCAGACATGTAAACTGTACTGACATTATCACAGTAGACAATGGTTGCAGTGAACAGCGGAGTGTGAAGCTCCCTGAGAAGATTTCGTAACCATGATGTCTCTGCAACTGTATTAGCCACCCCTTTATATTCTGCTTCAGCACTGGAACGAGAGACTATGTTTTGACGTTTTGAAGACCAAGATAGCAAGTTATTACCAAGAAAAACACAATAGCCAGACGTAGACCGCCGTGTAGTGGGGCATCCGCCCCAATCAGCATCAGAGTAGGCTGTGAGTTGAGTAGTAGATGAAGAATACAGCTGAAGGCCATGATCAATGGTGCCCCGAACATATCGAAGAATACGTTTGAGAGCATGGAAGTATGGCTCTCGAGGATCATGCATGAAAAGACAAATCTGCTGAACCGCATACGTAATATCTGGCCTGGTGAATGTAAGGTACTGTAATGCCCCCGCAAGACTACGGTATAAAGTAGGATCAGCAACGGGAGTACCTGTGTCATTAAGCTTAGAATCTGTATCAACCGGAGTCTTGCACGGATTACAGTTTACCATGTTTGCTCGAGCAAGAATGTCCATAGCATATTTCTTCTGAGAAAGGAACATGCCAGCTGAAGTTCGGGTTGCTGCAATACCCAAAAAATAATTAAGAGGCCCTAAATCCGTCATAGCAAATTCTCCATGCAGAGAGGAGATTACTCGATGTAAAAACGCATCTGATGATGCAGTAAGGATAATGTCGTCCACATAGATCAATAAGTACGCAATGTCAGATCCTCTGCGAAATATGAACAGAGATGAGTCGGTTTTGCTGTGCTGAAACCCGACTCTCGTAGCATATGAAGCAAACCTCTGAAACCAAACACGAGGAGCTTGTTTTAGACCATACAGAGACTTCTTCAAATGACAGACATAACCTGGGCGGTAAGGATCGACAAATCCTGGGGGCTGCTGCATATAAACGGTTTCCTGCAGAGAACCATGTAAAAAGGCATTCTGTACATCCAACTGATGAATCGGCCAAGAGCGAGAAAGAGCTAAACTGAGAACTGTACGTATAGTAGCCGGTTTCACAACCGGGCTAAACGTCTCCTCACAATCAATACCAAGCTGCTGGCTTTTCCCATCAGCAACCAAACGAGCTTTGTATCGATCAAGAGAGCCATCAGCGCGCAATTTGCGTTTATATAACCACATAGAACGAACCACATTGACTCCAGGTGGTCGTGGAACAAGATCCCAAGTTTCATTTTTAATTAAAGCATTATATTCAGTCTGCATAGCTGCATGCCAGTGAGGATCCCTAAAGGCTTGAGTGTATGAGCGGGGTGTGGAAGAAGTGACAGTAGTGGTGTGAAGATTAAGTTTTTGGATTGGTTTGTGAATATTATGTTGGGAGCGAGTGGCCATTGGGTGAGTGCGTAAAGGAGTAGACTGAGTTGTAGAGGAAGTAGATGAAATGTTGGAATTTTCAGAAGAGGTACTATTAGAATTTTCAGATGAGGTAGGAGATGAGTTGTTTGAGGTATTTGTAGGGGGTGAAGGAGGAGGTGTTGGAAGAAGAGGAGAATTTTCAGGAATGGTGTGAGGTTGTGCAGAAACAGAAGAGGATCGAGACATAAGAAGCTGGCGTGCAATCGGAGAGGGGTCACAAGACGTGTCTAAAAACTCATATGATGGAGCTGTGTTGGGAGAAAAAGACGCGAATGGAAAGGATGACTCGTCAAAGATGACATGTCGAGAAATAATAATTTTCTTGGTGTTGAGATCAAGACACCGATATGCACGGTGATTGATAGGATAACCAAGGAATATGCATGGAGTGGTACGAGGTGCGAGTTTATGTGGTGGGAAAGCATATGGGTAACAAAGGCATCCAAAAGTGCGAAGGTGAGTGTAGGATGTTGGTTTGTTGAATAGTTTGGTATAGGGAATTTCATTTTGGATTGAGGTGGACGGAAGAATGTTCAGAAGGTATACAGCCATGAAGAGGGCTTCTACCCAATAGTCAGGAGGGAGATGAGCTTGGAATAGAAGGGTGCGAATGACATTATTGATTGTGCGAATCATGCGTTCCGATTTCCCATTTTGTTGGGAAGTATGAGGGCAGGAAAAGCGAAACTGAATGCCGTTAGTGGCAAAGAGATCATGCATCGATCGGTTGTCAAATTCTCCACCATGATCGCATTGAAAAGCTTTAATTTCTCGGTTAAACTGAGTATGAACAAATGTGCGAAACTGAACGAATTTGGAGAAAGCATCAGATTTTCGGTGAAGAGGGTAGATCCAGAGAAAATGTGAGAAATGATCAAGAAACAACACATAGTATTTAAAACCACTGACGCTAGGAATTGGAGAAGTCCAAATGTCGGAATGGACAATGTCAAAAGGAGACTCAACAACAGACTCAGAGCGATAGAATGGAAGTTTGATTTGTTTGCCTAACTGACACGCATGACATAAAGTAGATGTTTTATTTTTGTGATATGAAATTAAACCTCTAGATGCAAGGGATTGTAAAATTGTATCCCCGGGGTGTCCTAAACGTTGATGCCATACAGAATGATTTTGATTTTGAGAGACTACAGAAAAAGCAGAAGCATGTGGAGAAGAAATGGGATAGAGATCTCCAGCGCTGTCAGACCGGAGAAGAAGTTGTCGAGTTTTTAAATCTTTTATCGAGAAGCCATAAGGGTCAAACTCGATTGAGCACTTATTATCTTTTGTAAACTGACGAACAGAGATAAGATTTTTGATAATGTTTGGAGTAACAAGGACGTTTCTAAGGTATAAAGGACGATATGGGTTTGGTAATTGGCTATGTCCTATTTGTGTAACGGGAATATGAGATCCATCACCTACAACTACAGACTTAATAATGTTAGAATTAAAATGAGAATTGAGATTACCAATATTCGAAGTAAGATGTGAAGAAGCACCAGTGTCCAAGATCCACGATTGCTGATTTCTGAACATTTTTATTATTATTATTATTATTTTTTTTTTTTTTTTTTGGTGACGTCAGCAACACACGTCAGCAAATCAGCTGACGTCAGCACACAGTAATCAGGCCAGTCAGCAGGTCTGTCAAGTCAGCAGCCACGTCAGCAGAAAGGGCCACGTCGGCTGCCACGTGTCAGCCACGTCAGCCTGAAGATCCAAAGAAGAAGACCGGCGCGTGAAAGCGCGTGACCGGCGCGTGGCGCGTGCTTTGTCGGACGGCACTCAAAATTTCCAGTATTGCTCGAAAAATAGCGATTTAAAGATCTGTAAGGGCGGTGTCACTTGATTCGAAGCGAAAAGTTTCGTAATTTTAAATCTCCGATTTGTAGATTCAAACTTAAATCGGCTCTATACTTCACGTTTTCAAGAGTTTGATGTTGAAATTTTTAGGGGTTACACGGTTTTTGATTCCGAATCTACTGATAGTATTCTTGTTGCGTGATATGTTGTTGAGATGGATAATTAAAATCGGCAGAGGATGGGTAAAAGGAAAGAATTACAAAGGTTAAGGGGAGATAGATATTAAGGGTAAAAGATAGACGGAACCCTAAGGCTCTGATACCATGAAAGTGTTTGGTTATTATTGCTTGATCCAAAACATTACAAGATGCTCAAATATATAGAGCTAGGAACATACTTAACCTAGATATCGAGAGCCCATTGAGCTATACATTGGGCTAAGCTAACGGGCTAAATAAATAAACTACAATACACATTAATAGTACCGAAAGGTGTCACGCCACGAGTTTCACTTCATGGCTGGAATTATGATAGTGCTCATACCGTTCATTAAGCCATCTAATGTATCATGGCTATTTGTTATTCAAACTAAAATAAAAATTCATAAGTTAATCCCTACCGGTTTTATGTGTTAACGGTATAGTTTGCTGAGTCGGCGATTTTGGAATGTTAGGACAGATTAGCACACAAATATGAGTTTGTGTTTTTGCTCAGGTGATCACTAGTTGTAATAAAGAGACTGATGGGTGTAATGTTATAGACACAAGCCCAGCTGTTGGTGAGTTTATTAAATATTTGATAGTTAGAAGTTACAAAATCATTTTGACCCTTTGCTTTAGAAAGATAGTGTCACCAATTATTGATCCCAAAAATGCTAAAAACCGCGCCTGCAGCAACGTATGTTTCTACCATTTATGATTGAAAAATGATATGTAGACCTAATTAAATCAGCATAATAATATAAACTAGATCATAACCGCGAAATTCGCGGGCTACATCAGAAAACTCCTACAACAAATAATATTATAATACCTCTCAAATATTATATGAAAAATGTATCCCAGCAACAAAACGTATGTGAAAAATATATTTTGTAGACCAAATGATAAGAATTCTTAGCAACAAAATATTTTAAATGGTAACAAAAATTGGGAATTCTAAAATATATATAACATGTCTAAGGTTTTGTGCATAGGTATTACTTTATGGTACTTCACTTAATAGTATAAAATATATGATGATATACAAACAGCATTTTTTACCATTTGAATCACAAACTGGCTAATCATAGTATATCGGCATTGCATGAATATATATACAGACATACAAATCAATATAAAACATAAATTTTGAATATACAAAACATATTAAATATTCCTTTAAATTGAAGAAAAACTTATATAAAAGATTGGTAATTATTCAAAACTAAAAAAACTTCGTTGTTTAGTTACAAAAATAATATTAATAAATAAACTTATCAATAATATTAATATACACAAAAAAAAAAAAAGCTTACTCATCAACTTATAAATTAACTATCATTAGTAATTTTAATCGGATATTTAAAAGCGGATTTGAAAAACCGCTTATGCTACACTGAACCGGATTTTAAATTGTAAGGGACATGTTAGTGCACTTTTTTATGGCGCAATTTATAATGGTTGAATCGAAATGGTGTTTTGTAAACCGCTTGTGTATGAAATGGAAGTTGTTATTTGGAATTGTATGTGTGCTATTTAGTAAAATGAAAACAGAAGGAAAAGCCCAGGTGGAAGCACAAACTAAAGGAGAGAGGAAAAGTCAAAAGTGGGGGAGAAGTCTAGTGCTAGTTCTTACAAATTCACGAATTAGAGATGCTATGATATACTCTTTCCCATAACTTCGCATACCAGACCAACATGAATTAAATTGTTACACTAAAACTTGTACAAAAGTACTTCTAATAATATTTGCACAGCAACTTCAAACAAATACTTTGCACAGCAACTGCAAACAGATATTGCACTAAAAAACATGCCAAAAAGGGGAGTAAAAAATCCATAAAAAGCACTAAAAGTACTAAAAAAATGCAAAAATTTCTTGGGTTAAAAATGACGTGAAAACTTTGTAAAAGTGCTGCATAAATAACCACACAAACGTACTCCACCTAAAACTACACAAAATGCTACACTAAACTTGCTAAAAACTGTACCAAAACTTGCAAATACTGCAAATAAAAAATACTGCGTTTATCACCCAATCATCGTCCAGACATTACACGTAACGAACATAAGGGGATGCTCATGAGTCATGACGACTACATATTCAGTACATCATCCATACTACATAAGTTATCAACAAAATAGGCTATTCGATCATGACCGTTACAAATATACACAACCCACTACAATTACAATTCAATTGGGGTTCTGATTCTAAGAATCTAAGCCTTTAAGATCTAGGCAATTTGGGGGCTTATCCCAACTTTGATTTGCAATCCTTTAAAATTTTCCTTTGGCTTAAAGAACAATCAAACCTTCTTTTCAGTTCAACCCAAGTGACAATCCCCATTAGCACCTATTGTAATCCTTCCCACAATTGTACCAACGTGACTAACTCAACAATTATCCTATTTTGTCACCTTCATTACTGCTTCAAGAATCCTATAACAAACAAATATTAAAAAATAAAAGCACAATAAAAATGATTTTCTTTGCTCTCTCCTCATCATTGAGATTCTTCAAAATATCGGGGTTGTGATGCTCTATAAGAGCTTTCTAGAAAGGCTCAATTGCACGTTCAAAGTCCTTCAATGTTTTCGCCATCTTAACCCAAGATGTTCCTTTTCTCGTTAAAGGTTTCTAAAACATTTTGTTGAGAAAAACAGATAATGATTAAAGCATTTCAAATTTGTGTACCCATATCTAACACTAATATCATCTTTTGGATGATATATAAATGATTAGGAAAACACGGTTACAGGTAAAGAAAACTCAACCCGCCCACTTCGCCACTGCTTTGAAACTCATTTGTAGAATTTCAAAACTTTTAAACCAATGAACAATCTAAGATTTGAATAGACCTATAAAAGTGTCTTTTAATCAGTATTTCAAATTTGAAATTCTTGATTAAAGATATATGGAAGGAACACTAAGGGCTCAAATACGTTAATGTCAGCTGAAAGCCATAAAAATATCTATCCAATTTCTTGGATGAACACAATCTAGTTTAAGTGCTTAAAATGATAAAAGTTACTAAATGATTTCGAATAACAAAATAATAGATTATTATTTAAGATTAAAGATACAACATGGCTAGATAAGTGGATACTGACATGATAAAAGATCTCTAGTGTAATGGTCAAACTATCTACCCCAACTTCATGTTAAACCAAAATCACTAATATTACCTGCTATCCAGTTCGAATTAGATAACAACTGGAATCCTTCTACTTTCTTCGCATTCCTAAAGCAAACAAAGTACCCTCTTTTCCATGTCATTGCAAGTTACTTCCTGTTAGAGCAAGAAATTACAGTACCATATTTTTTTCATAGAAAACTATTAAAGATTACATCCTAAATTGTAACAAATTTATTTAATATAGGAAACTGTAACTCATTAATAATCTAACCAATCATGTGTCGTAGCAATATAAATTCATTTGTTATTAAGCAATTAAACTAAAAACAAAGGACTCTTAGAAAAAGCCACGAGCACAATACATCTACATTTCACAAAACATGTATATATAACTCATTAGAACTGAATCAACACATAAAAACCACGATTCATACTATACTTTTACATGCTGATGGTTACAAAAGAAACAACTAAAAGTATTAATAAATGTAAAATGAATGTACCAACGATCATATCATGTAACCACATCTCTTACACACATTTCATAGAACACCTTTTATCACATTTAGTAGTCTCAGTAGTCATTCATATAAGAATGATTTCAAGTTTAAATGAAATCTTACTGTACTCTTCAAATCTTCAAACCGAGTAGTACAACCTACTTCTTCCCCAAGTGTGACTCCCATCTCTTCCGCCAACTAGGCAACGAAAATCTGTAAACATGATAACTATTGCAAGAATAAATAGTTAACATTTAGAATAAATTGTAATATAACGAAGCTTGTGTAGTAATTCACTAATTTGTTTGATATCATATCCTAATATCATCCAGATATGATCATATATTAATAATAAAAAAGCTACCATTAAATGCAAGATTTAGAATATATGACATTTGTCCGTAATATCTGATGTGAATCACTTACGCTCCCTTTCAGTGCCACTTCAAGATCAACGTCAACGAAGACTATGCAAGGTGCGTTACCACCAAGTCATCAACTCAGGAGATACCAACAACAGTTAAAGGAACTATAAAATTTTAGATGCAACATAGTTTAAAAGTACGGAAACGTGATTTTAGTACAACTTCCTTCTTGAATTTTGACAGTCTCTCCTACACAAGCTATCAATTTCTTTCTAATAGCTGTAGACGCATGTAAATGTTATCGTCCTTACCTAAACAATATCAGGAAACCATGAACACGCTACATTATAATCTTGAACATCTAATGAAAAAGATCAGTACAATAGACTGAATATGTTTAAATACATGTGGGCTCTTAAGTAACAACGTTCCAATCTTAGAGACAAGGCATTAACCAGATGACTGTTTTTAAATAAGGAAGATGACAGATACGAACCATTTCCAGTACCCAGAAATCCAGAATCATTATTCGATCATTGAAGATAGCAATTGGATTCCAAATAAAATGAAAAAAATTCCAACGACATCAAATTTGCTAGAATTTTACTTCAAATGTACAAATACGAAAAAAGTGCAAATTTTTTTTGACTTTAACGTACATATGTCTCAGATTCATGAGCTACCAATTCTATTTCAAGTGTAAAAAATAGAGAGACAAGTGCACAAAATTGATTGACGTACAAATCTGTCATAAATTTGAGTTGCCAAGCTCTTCCCTCCAAACATATCAGTAGTCTGACAAAAAGCTTACCCACTAATAAACAGTAAACTATTCATCAACCGTATATGCTAAAAGTCAAAGTCCGTTAATAAGATAAAACAAAATGAACTCACAAGATCCCTCCAAGAACGACACCAAGTGGGTTCTCAGCTGCAACCAAACCAATCCTATCCAACATAAATAAACATTAACAGTCAAGGATAAGCTCAATTAAGATGATTGAATGCAGGACTATGAATCTATGATACAATTGATGCCTTAATGAAGTCGGGATCTATTTCAAGCCTACCAAAACGGAAGTAGCATTTGGACTACAGGTATCACCTCCGAAGCTTTAAATAGTTCTTGCAATCATAGCCATTTGTATTCATGTAACCAACAACACCTCCAATTTCAAAATTATGTTCGGCTATATCAGTGAGTATAGTAGAAATACAAGCTCATAAGTACATATAAGAAGATGGGCATGCTTGCTTTTAAATGATTCTTGTGCCAATTAGTCTGAGAATGGTCCTACCAAGCGAAGTGTACTGAAAAATAGCTGCATGCAAAATGACCAAATATTAGTTCCTTGGTTTGATAATCCATATTTGATGTACAGGGGCTTGAAGGGCCTATCAAATAGACAAAACAACGTGTAATCAGTGATCAATATTCCCCTAATTATTAAACTTTATTCTAGCGTAGTTGTAGATGAAAGTGGTAATGAGAGCATAATACCTCAACAACAACATCAAACATCATCAAATATCAAAAGTGTAGGTATAGGTGGACCAAGTGTAAGAGTTATTACTTCCGCTCTTTCTCGAGCTTTATGCTCTAATACCTCCAAACTTGAAGACAACAGTTTCAAACCTGCCACAATCATCAAATCAGTATGCAAATTCATTTCTGTACATGAGTTCAGGAACACTACATTGTTAAAACCCAGATAATGAAACGCCCCAAATTTTTTTTTTTTTTTTTTTTTAGGTCCCACACCTCGGTCCCACATCTCGTACATTTAATACCGTATATTCATCTTTAAATTTTGACACAAAACAAGACAACGGGGTATGTAATTACCAGCCATGTAGTACAAGGAGGTAAAACAACCTTGTTTTAGGCTAGAACAAGCTTGTTTTAGGCTAGAACAAGCTTGTTCTAGTGGTAACACACTAAGGTTTTAGAACTAAACTCAAACACGCATAGTTTTTAAACCGCAAGGAATTAGACCATGAAAATTTGCAGGCACCTTTGTTTGACCATAATAAAGGTTTTCCCTTTTTGGACTTTTCCAAATTTCTCAAAACGCCAAATCTGGACCTGTGACCATTTTAAATCCAAAACACTACTTTTACTTGACACTCCAAAACATACAACACTTGAAATCTGACTTGGTCATTTTGCACACTTATTAAGTATATCAAAACTAACTTAAAGCACTTTTCAAAGGTACCATAACACTAACTCGTACAAACATAGTGCAAAAGCGTTCCTTTGACCCATTTGGACACCCGTTGACCCGTTTCACTTAATGACCACATTTTGACCAAAACATCAACCAATCCTAGTTATACTTGACCATTTCAACTCATTTGACTTTCAAACATCCAATCATATAAGTCTTAAACCATTCAACCCATGATACTATTTACATACTTTATATATATGTAAGTCCCCTAGTTTTAGGATCGATAACTTCGTTATCTGTAGTATTAAGGTGCGGAATCCCTCAATACGGTGTTATCTTACTAACAACGAATATGTTCGTAATTGCGTTTATAAAGCTTAACTTTAAACGAATAATACGTCAAAGCCTAGCCGTTAGGTTTAAGTTTTCTCTGGTTTGTCGAGTTCGCAGATCAGCAAAAGTATCAAAAGTGTTAACGATTTTCAAAGAGAAAATCGTTTATATAATCTGTCTTGGCTCGGCTCGCATGGGCCGACGAGTTCAGCCCAACTCGCAGCCCAAGTCCATTAACTTAGCTCGCCAGACACTTCCTACGCGAGTTCAGATCTCATCTCACAGCTCAACTCGCTGCGACTTGAGATCTCGACTCGTCTCGCATGAAACGTCTAATTATATATTTCGTATTTTAACATTCGTCTAACTTAGCACAATAATATGTTTAACGAATATTACTAACAAAACAAATATTAATTTACAAATCTAAACCAATGTACAAACGTAATAATAATTACACCAGTCCTATTTCAAGCTAGATCTGTTGTCACACTCTATGTTCCAACAGACTCCCCCTTGACAATAGCTCTAGCGTCTTTATCTTCACGCTGTCTTTGGTCTTCATTTGTAAATCTTACTGCCTGCGTAAATCTTCATCTTGATACAAGTTTTAACCATCAACTGATAATCTCTTGCTAAATCAGCCCATTCAATAGTCGTCAAAATCCTGTTCTCGTTTAACTTTAACATATCTTTTCTCGACATATTCATCAGGTGTCGATGATCATAAACTCTGAAGATTTCTCTTTCACCACCTTCAACCTCATCATCAGCTTCAACCATCACAGCTTCTCCAGTTCCTGAATCTACGTGCCAACTCTTCACATTTCCCAAAATATCCTGTGGCATTGTCTTCAGTGGAATCTGCTGTATGCATCTAACAGCTGGATAAATCTTTCTCCTTCTTCTTCTTCCAGTTCTTTGACTTATCTCTTGTAGTTTCACAGTTTTTCCCTTTCTTGGCTTAATCTGAACAAACTTATTTGTACCAACCTCATGTCTAATGATTCTTTCAACACGATCAGCATAATCATCACGACTTGGGTTGTTTATCTCTAATCTAGCCAAATCACATATTTCATAACGTGGTAGAGAACTAAAAACTGCAAGCTTTCTTTCAAAATATTGAACCCCGTCATATCTTTTGATTGCAAAAAGCTTTAACTCAGAGTCAAAGTACCATCCAACAATCCCTTTACGAGGAACACGTTTTCCCGTAATATCAACTTCTGAAACTCCAATCTTCTTCTTCTGCTTTGGAAGTTTCCTAAGAAAAACAGCAGGATTCTTGGTAGGAATCAAAGTTTCATCTTTTTCAGAATCGGTTGAGTCATCGATTTCTTCATCTACATCGACAATCATTGGACCTTGTTCATTTTCAATAATAACTTCTGTCCTAGATGGGCTCACATGGTGTTCATCTATATTCGCATCTGGATCTACACCAATGTCTTGCACAATCTTAGGTACAGCAGTCCAATCTGTAGGTGGTAGAAATTCTCCATCCTCAAGATCAAAATCAATATCTTCATCTATCTCATCAAAAATATCATCTTCCGAATCAGATAGATCAAGCATTTCCAATCCTAAGAGAAAACCACAAATACAAATCAATATTAATAATTAAAACTCTCTTATCGATTTCCCTGAATCAACCTAAGAATTTCTTTATTAATTCTTTTGTATATTTTAACGCAATTTACAAATAACTTATAAAATCTTTTATTGATTACCCTGAATCAATCCAAAATCTCTTAAGTCTACTTAACAAATATTAATTAATTTTAAATTCTAATGCATTGTGAATAATCACCAAACATTTAAATTTACTATTAATTACCTTATATAATTTCCAAGTGTTAATTGATCTAATTCATTATCAATTTAACCTTTAAATTATATATCATTTGTCTAGTTAATACTAATACATTTTTAACTTGTTAATTACTTATATACCTTACGGTCTTAAGTCCATAATCAAATCTAAAATGCATATGTTATTATAAAATTTTGACCGCCGAAATTAATCGGAACACGCCGCTCGACTACTCAATGAGTCGGAAGTCTTTCGATCACTATTTTATCTTAACATAATTATATAAACTTAAATTACATCAAACATATTTTACTTAAAATAATAATAACCCTAAGCCGAATATATTTACACAATAAATTAAGTTTACATAAATTAAGTTTACATTTGTTCACTACAAACTATTACAAATATTACAGTACTATGATAATACTAAGCTATCTTACCAGCTTCAGTATCACCCGGTACAGTCTTATCTGCACTTGTACTCACTCCAGAACCACTAGCACCAGCACCAGACTCCCCCTGATTTGTAGCTTGCTCACCAGTCTTTGAAGGACCAGTCTGCTCACCACTCGGTGCATTGGGATCATCGTCCTTATCTGAATCTCTCTTCCTCTTCAGCTCATTCTCTCTGCAAGACTCCAGATATACCAATATCTCCCCTGAGTAGACTGTCCTGAATGCGATCTCAAGACCAGACTCTCCAAAGAAGATAACTTCAGTCTCTGTACATTGAAGTCCGCAAGCAAAGTATCATGAGTCTTCATCAACAGATTGTACGATTGACTCTGCTTGAGTATCTGCTGAGCAAGAAGAAGATTGTTCGACACCAGCTCTGGAATCTGAGAAGTAAGCTTCTCTAAATCCTTTACCCTAGACTCTAAGGATGTAATCCTTTCAGCATCAGTCGTCGGAGTAACAGGTACCGTTGTAGGTCCAGGCGGTGTAAGAGACTCAATATGCCAGTCTCTGGTCAGCGGTGTATGAGGTTGAGACAAAGCCTGCGTAAGCAAGTTTGTCGCAAATCTAGCTGCTTTATTCGTCGGAAAATTAGCTCCACGAACTAGATCAGCAACCTCATGCTGAAGCGGTACAGACATCTGTTCAGAAACCACCGGTGCATCCATCTCCACCTGTGATGTATCCTGAGCAACTTCTCGAATAGTAAGCGTTCTCGGACGCTTCATCGTAGGAATCTCAACCTGTCACACCCCCAAATTTATGCTGCGGAAGCGATTTGGGTCGGGCCGTGACTAATCAATATTCAAAGCACCAAAGTACAAGCAAACGACTCTAAATGAGACGTTTTGAAAATAGTAATTACATTACCAAAATAAGTTTTCCAAAGCTGCGAATTTATAAGAAATTTCCAAATACATAATTTGAAAATACAAAAGTAAAGTCAAAGTGGTCCCAAGTGTTTGAAAGCATGCGACTCGAGCTAGGATCCTGATGGGCCGATCCTACTATAGCAGTACCTGAGAATACAATGCTAAAAGGGTCAGCTATAAAGCTGGTGAATCTCACAGGTTTAACATGAACGTTGATGTGATTAATATGATTATCTGACGATACTAAAATGTTATAATTGAACAATGATTTAAACAATTTACTCAAATAATGATTTTTAACCAAATAAGGTCACTAAACAATGATTTAAAACAACGCAGGTTTTCCAAACACTGAACAAACCAACGCAGGTTTTCGAACAATATGAAATTAAACAAGGGTGAAACCAACGCAAGTTTCGTAACATTGAACAAACCAACGCAGGTTTTCGAAAAATGTTCTATTATGATTTTGCATTGCACTAAGCTATGGTTCAAGGCCTAACCCGATTTTCTGCCTCCCGAACGGTGTCAACACCCATAACAATTACTAAAATGCCCGTTTTTAACTTGGTTGTAGCTAGCAACCCGGACGGGGACGTCACTCCCATGATAGATCTATCTTTTAGTAACCACGCCTTATTAAGTTAATGAACCATACATGATGAGGACTTTCCCGAATTAAAACACTTGTGCAATACTCGAACAAGGAAAATCAAGACCAAATAATGGTAGCCAAACAATGTAACTAATATAGTTAACTGAATGAAATAATCATTTAATTCCATGAGTTAATAATCAAAATTAACTAATCAAATAACATATGATCACGAAAACAAGTAAGCATTGTATCTCACCCCAATATTTAAAAAAAAAACAGTAAAAATGGGGCTGTGAGACTCACCTTTGGTTGCTAGCGTTCCTAAGATACGCGTGATCCAATGGGAATCCTCTAGTGTCCTAAACACGTGAGATTATGTAAGTAATAGACTAATAAGTCGGGCTTGTCGAATCGTGCAATTATTCACTTGTTATTAAAGTTTAGGGATTTTGTACGGCCCGTTGGTGTGTTTTGTAATAATTATTCCAAAGTATAATTATCATAATGTTGTCACAATGTACTTATAAAAGTATATTAGTTTCGTGTATAAGTCATAACATATTTGATTTGATTTCCATGTTCGGTTTTGAAGTCAAACGTGCTCGGTTTGACCCAAGACTTTTACACTAGTCTTAAATATGTCAAATAAGTTTACAAAACTTGTCGTTATATTTTGTGGGTCTCTCGAAGTGTCGTTTCTAAGAAAGTACCAAAACAGTCCCTTTTAGTTATATCTTTCCAGATTTCGTCCCAATAAATCTCTCGCTTTAACCAACTTCTAGTTCGAAACAGGACTAACCAAAAATCACACATGTTCTCATATATGTCTAGTTCATTTCTGCACTTTATGGTATTTTTATATGTTCGTTTACTATTTTTAACAAAAATAAATATGAAGAGTGGTCGGTTTTGGTCCGACAGTGAGTTCAGTCCAAAGACTCACGTTTTTCACCATGATCCGTGAGGATCTGGTCCGAGAGTCAAAAATAAAAGTTGTGGCCGATATCTTAGTGAACATTTTTCGTTTAGATGTCGAGAGTTGGTTCTTCCTAGTTTTCAAGATATAGACGATTTTGTGGGACTGTTTTCTGTGACAGTTTATATACATATATCTATGTTTAACAAAAACGATTTTTGGAGCTTTCTTTTGGACATTATCTCGTCATATGAACCTACTAACATGCTAAACAATATTAAGCTAGTAAATATAGTAAAAGACTAAAGTCTCATACCAAGTTTTATGAAGATCTAGAGACGAAAATGAGAGAGTAGATTCGGTTATGCTTCTTGCTTCGTTTTCCTTGCTTCTCTTCTTCAAAATGATGGTGGAAAGTGGTGGATTATGGTGGTTGGTTGGGGGTGGCCTAGGGCCGATTTAGAAAGAGGAAAGGAAGGAGAATGAGGGTGCTAGAGAGAGAGAGAGTGGTAATGGATGGAATGAAGAAATGAATGATGGTGTTGTTGTGGTAGTCAAAGAACAAACATTAAACAAGATCCATAAAAAGTGGGGAGTGTTTTTGGGGCTGGATTTCAGCTCATGGGGGCCCCACACAAGGGGTGGTGTCTCCAAATTTTGTTCCTCGAGTTTACGTTTCGTGCGGTGTTCGTTTCCCCGGTCGTTTAAACGTTTAATTACACGTTATGTGTTAAACGTACGTGTTTTAGATAACGCTCGAAATTTGATATTTTTAATGTGAAGTAATACTTATTATAACTTGAAAACATTTCTAAAAATGTTTAGTTGCGGTGTCGGGTTTAGTTTACACGTTCGTGTTTCGATCGCTTAATCGCGTGACGTTTAAATTATACGTTTTTGTTATAGATTTGAAATACGATGTTTTAAATAAATGATTTCTATCCAAAATAATATATTTTAATTTATAAAATATATTTTGACTGTTATTCGATTGTCGGGTGCGTTTCGCGTGTTTTCGGTCGTGTTTGAGCATTTTACACGATACGAAATACTTACTTGATATCATTGAAATAATATTCGGAAATAAATATGTTTATTAAATAACTTTATATCATTTAATAAATTAAGTTCACCAACGTCCGTTTTGAGTTTCTGTGTTCTGCCCATTTTGTTTATATGCGATTATTTAAATAATCGTTTTATGTTATATATATTTATATATATAATACTTGTACTCTTTGGTATTGAGCGTATATAATACGCAGAATAAAAGTTCAAATTTAGAGTGAAATTTGGGTCATTTTTGACCGCGTGTCACATTCTCCCCTTGTTAGGAGAATTTCGTCCCGAAATTCGTTCGTAATAAGTATTGATGAGTCGAAGTATTGGTCGGTGCATATCCTAAGTAAGTTTATGAAATCATTGTGAGTGACACACTCGTAAGTCTAGGGTTGTCTTCCTCCCCTTGTTGAACTATTGTCCTACTGGCAACAAAAGGAAATGAGTTTCGATATCTTAGACCATTTTGTCTTTGAGAGTAAATTCAGTAAGTCAGCTAGTTGCTAAGGTGTAGCTACTCTTTGCACTATTAGCCTAAAGTAAAGCAGTAACTTCCACTGCGTTCGTACAGTTTGTAACAGCAAGTAGTATCGTAGCATAACTTAGACTCTATCAGTCTCATATAGAAACTAAGTGGTTTAGCACAATTTAGTTTTATGGGGATGTTACCCACAATATAAAAATTAACCGGTATGTTTTCTTGTATAAGGCAGTGTAGGATCTGTTATTCCTATTTATATGAGCTAAACCTCGTCTCGTATATAGAAACTATAGAACTAAATTGTTGTTTTTTCCTAACCCTATCGTGCACTTAGAATCTAGGGAAATCATAAAAGATATCAAGTAGCAAGTAAGATCCATCAAAGTAAATAGTATAAAGGCGGTCAGGTTATCTGTGAGTGACCATACCTGTGTTTAGTAAGTCAAGTTGTTGTTTTCTAATCCCAACACATTTTTAGGATTTAAAGCACAAGATGTAGTAGCAAGTAGCAATTAGGATTCAGTAAGTCGAATAATCATAAAGATAGTTAGACTGTCTAAGAATGAGAACACCCGTATCCTCATTCGGGTCTTGGTAGATTTTGTTCTTATAAAAGCAAGGAGGTCATTGTATACGGTGTAATTTGGTTGACCATCAATAGTTTGAAATTTGTATAAAGTTGTGTACTATAAGTAAGTTTACACAGTTTTGAAATTTTGAGAATTTTATAAAACATCTCGTAAGAAATTTTGTAACATGTTCGCTAGAAATACATTTGTTAGAAAATTATGATGGTGAAAGTCGGTTGAAAACTTTGAAGTCCGATGAAAACTTGAGTCGATAAGTGGTTCGGTTGAAATTTTTGTCGGTGGCAAGACTTTGAAAATTCGGTTTAACAAAATTCATTGAAAAACAAGAGTTATGAAAAATTTTGAGGGAAGAGGCCTGTTGAAATTTTGTTGAAAAAACAGTTTTCCTAGGATACACCTAACCGTACTGTGGAGTGAGTTTCAAAATGTTTTAGACTTGAAATTAGGTAGACGGTAGTAAGCAAATACAAAGTCTCGTTCCTCGTATCGAGGGACGCTGGAGTAGCTATGTTTGTCGTTTACAGTGGTGTAGGTGGTAACGAGAGTATCATTGTATAAGGCCTATTCCTATACCTTCAGTATATAATAGCCTAGAAAGTAGTATGTAGTCGAGCCCTATATATGTATATATACTTATATCACATAATAGCCTAATCATATTACTGAATTATATCTCCAAAGTGTTAACCGAATTAGATCACCTAAGTGTTAACCAAACAAGATCATTTAAGTGATAACCGAACCAAAATTATCTAAGTGATAATCGATCAATATGTATATCAAGTATTTTATCCAACAGTGATGGCCTACTTATATATATATAGCCAATTTGTATATGTATATACCATATATACGTACATATATCCACCTAGTTGTGTCTAGCACAAAACAATTATGAGTCCCGGTTCTCTCGTAATCAGAGTCTACTAATGCATTCCTTTTCAATATAACCCATTTCAGATCTTACATCATCTTTGTTTAATTGTACATAGTTAGCTACGCTATGTTAAATTAAACTCGTATGATGTAATCCCTGAACCAGTTATACCTAATGAGGAATACTGCCTAACGGTCATAGTCTAGGCCCACTACATGCAACCTAGTTCACTATAACCTTAGGCTCTGATACCAATCTGTCACACCCCCAAATTTATGCTGCGGAAGCGATTTGGGTCGGGCCGTGACTAATCAATATTCAAAGCACCAAAGTACAAGCAAACGACTCTAAATGAGACGTTTTGAAAATAGTAATTACATTACCAAAATAAGTTTTCCAAAGCTGCGAATTTATAAGAAATTTCCAAATACATAATTTGAAAATACAAAAGTAAATGCAAAGTGGTCCCAAGTGTTTGAAAGCATGCGACTCGAGCTAGGATCCTGATGGGCCGATCCTACTATAGCAGTACCTGAGAATACAATGCTAAAAGGGTCAGCTATAAAGCTGGTGAATCTCACAGGTTTAACATGAACATTGATGTGATTAATATGATTATCTGACGATACTAAAATGTTATAATTGAACAATGATTTAAACAATTTACTCAAATAATGATTTTTAACCAAATAAGGTCACTAAACAATGATTTAAAACAACGCAGGTTTTCCAAACATTGAACAAACCAACGCAGGTTTTCGAACAATATGAAATTAAACAAGGGTGAAATCAACGCAGGTTTCGTAACATTGAACAAACCAACGCAGGTTTTTTACAATGTTCTATTATGATTTTGCATTGCACTAAGCTATGGTTCAAGGCCTAACCCGATTTTCTGCCTCCCGAACGGTGTCAACACCCATAACAATTACTAAAATGCCCGTTTTTAACTTGGTTGTAGCTAGCAACCTGGACGGGGACGTCACTCCCATGATAGATCTATCTTTTAGTAACCGTGCCTTATTAAGTTAATGAACCATACATGATGAGGACTTTCCCGAATTAAAACACTTGTGCAATACTCGAACAAGGAAAATCAAGACCAAATAATGGTAGCCAAACAATGTAACTAATATAGTTAACTGAATGAAATAATCATTTAATTCCATGAGTTAATAATCAAAATTAACTAATCAAATAACATATGATCACGAAAACAAGTAAGCATTGTATCTCACCCCAATATTTAAAAAAAAACAGTAAAAATGGGGCTGTGAGACTCACCTTTGGTTGCTGGCGTTCCTAAGATACGCGTGATCCAATGGGAATCCTCTAGTGTCCTAAACACGTGAGATTATGTAAGTAATAGACTAATAAGTCGGGCTTGTCGAATCGTGCAATTATTCACTTGTTATTAAAGTTTAGGGATTTTGTACGGCCCGTTGGTGTGTTTTGTAATAATTATTCCAAAGTATAATTATCATAATGTTGTCACAATGTACTTATAAAAGTATATTAGTTTCGTGTATAAGTCATAACATATTTGATTTGATTTCCATGTTCGGTTTTGAAGTCAAACGTGCTCGGTTTGACCCGAGACTTTTACACTAGTCTTAAATATGTCAAATAAGTTTACAAAACTTTTCGTTATATTTTGTGGGTCTCTCGAAGTGTCGTTTCTAAGAAAGTACCAAAACAGTCCCTTTTAGTTATATCTTTCCAGATTTCGTCCCAATAAATCTCTCGCTTTAACCAACTTCTAGTTCGAAACAGGACTAACCAAAAATCACACATGTTCTCATATATGTCTAGTTCATTTCTGCACTTTATGGTATTTTTATATGTTCGTTTACTATTTTTAACAAAAATAAATATGAAGAGTGGTCGGTTTTGGTCCGACAGTGAGTTCAGTCCAAAGACTCACGTTTTTCACCATGATCCGTGAGGATCTGGTCCGAGAGCCAAAAATAAAAGTTGTGGCCGATATCTTAGTGAACATTTTTCGTTTAGATGTCGAGAGTTGGTTCTTCCTAGTTTTCAAGATATAGACGATTTTGTGGGACTGTTTTCTGTGACAGTTTATATACATATATCTATGTTTAACAAAAACGATTTTTGGAGCTTTCTTTTGGACATTATCTCGTCATATGAACCTACTAACATGCTAAACAATATTAAGCTAGTAAATATAGTAAAAGACTAAATTCTCATACCAAGTTTTATGAAGATCTAGAGACGAAAATGAGAGAGTAGATTCGGTTATGCTTCTTGCTTCGTTTTCCTTGCTTCTCTTCTTCAAAATGATGGTGGAAAGTGGTGGATTATGGTGGTTGGTTGGGGGTAGCCTAGGGCCGATTTAGAAAGAGGAAAGGAAGGAGAATGAGGGTGCTAGAGAGAGAGAGTGGTAATGGATGGAATGAAGAAATGAATGATGGTGTTGTTGTGGTAGTCAAAGAACAAACATTAAACAAGATCCATAAAAAGTGGGGAGTGTTTTTGGGGCTGGATTTCAGCTCATGGGGGCCCCACACAAGGGGTGGTGTCTCCAAATTTTGTTCCTCGAGTTTACGTTTCGTGCGGTGTTCGTTTCCCCGGTCGTTTAAACGTTTAATTACACGTTATGTGTTAAACGTACGTGTTTTAGATAACGCTCGAAATTTGATATTTTTAATGTGAAGTAATACTTATTATAACTTGAAAACATTTCTAAAAATGTTTAGTTGCGGTGTCGGGTTTAGTTTACACGTTCGTGTTTCGATCGCTTAATCGCGTGACGTTTAAATTATACGTTTTTGTTATAGATTTGAAATACGATGTTTTAAATAAATGATTTCTATCCAAAATAATATATTTTAATTTATAAAATATATTTTGACTGTTATTCGATTGTCGGGTGCGTTTCGCGTGTTTTCGGTCGTGTTTGAGCATTTTACACGATACGAAATACTTACTTGATATTATTGAAATAATATTCGGAAATAAATATGTTTATTAAATAACTTTATATCATTTAATAAATTAAGTTCACCAACGTCCGTTTTGAGTTTCTGTGTTCTGCCCATTTTGTTTATATGCGATTATTTAAATAATCGTTTTATGTTATATATATTTATATATATAATACTTGTACTCTTTGGTATTGAGCGTATATAATACGCAGAATAAAAGTTCAAATTTAGAGTGAAATTTGGGTCATTTTTGACCGCGTGTCACACAACCTCCTCAGTACCTTTCTCCAGAATACTCTTACCTTTTCTCTTTCTTTCAGAGATAGACGGAGGGGGAGAAGGTGTATTCTCAGAATCCTCATCTGAAGCCGTCTCACCATCACGACCTCTAGATGATCTAACAGGATCCTAAATTTTGAATATATTAAACATTTATGATTAGCATAAGCTCTATCATACGAGTTCTATATATTTAAGATTAATCAGATATAATACCTCAGTCGGTACAACAACTGATTCATCTAGCTGTATCTGCTCCCCCTCAAGTAATACAACTTCTGGGTTTGCAGCCTCAGCTTCAGCTTCCTGTTCGGTTAATGATATTTATATTTTAAAATCAGAAATAATATCCAATTAACTAAATATCTAATATCATAATCATTAGATAATAATATTATGCATCGATGATTAATAAAAACAATCTATCAACTAAGCATCTATATTATTATATAAATAAAATATTACCTCAGATGGTGCAAAATAACTATCAATATCCTGAAGCAAAGGATTAGTTGCATCATCATTCTGCTCCAAAACCTCTTGCACAACTTGTGCAGCAACCTCTTGATTCACCTGCTGATCAACCTGACCAACCTGAATAAGAACATCCTCAAGGAGCCCTTGTGGATCTTCAGGTTGAGCTTCCTCAGCTGCAGGTTCCGGTACAACATCAGCATCAGCAGGAGCAGCAGCAGGAGCAACGTCTAACCACCCATGATTTGGCGGTGCAACGTAGTTCGGGTCAATAATATACCCAAATAGTGGTCTAACTTCAGGTTTCACCACTCCCTCCTTCCTAACCGTCTGCATGAACATGGCGTTATACCCACGATGGTCAATCGTATTAACCACTAGATGTGGTTCAGGTATAGCCAAATCCGGTAGACGCGCACGGATAATCAACTTGCAAAATCGCGGGTAAACCAAAAATCTTGATCTAACAGACCCCGATATCTGTTTCGCAATCTCACCAAAAAGATAATCACAAAAACTGTATGGTTTATTATAAACCAGTGACAGCGCAGCCGATAGAATCGCAGGGCTCAACTCATCAAATCCACCCTTCTTCGCTGCAAAAACGATATTCATCACGTGCCAGAGAAACCTCCACTGACCAATAACCAGAGGTTTCTGGAACTGACGTCCGCGTCTATCTCCCGTATAACCCATACGACATATAGCACCCTCTATAAAATCCATAGGATACTCAATATCCCCATTCTCCTGTTCTACTGTACCTAGCTGCAAAATCTCACGGAGATTACCAGCCGAAAACGTAACAGGTTGGCCACTAACCGTAGCTCGAATCTCTGGCGGGTTGACAGATTCGTCATATACTATATCCGTCCAGAAATCGTTCAGTATAGCCTGAGAGATAGGAGGATTGGCCGTAATGGCGTATCTAATCCGTGATCGTGCCAAAAATCGAAGAATATCAGCAACCCTGTCAGCCCGCTTGGCTTCAAGGTTCAAATCCACCAAAATATTGTGGCCCTTGTCAAATGCTCTTGCCATATCTGTAAAATAAACACAAACAACAGATATATTTTTAATGCACGATTAAGAATCTTTAAACTATAACGTATTATGAATCGAGATTCATCAAACATCTTAGTTTAAAATTGAAATTATATATAACTTGTTACAAAAATAGTCTCAAGTCGTATATAAAATTTAACTTATAACTAAAAAGTCTTAAGTCTAATTTAAATCCATTATATAAAAGTTATTAAAAACATCTTAACATTTTATATAAGTACTTAAAAATAAAATTTATGTAAGTCCTGGACTCGCATAAACTGGCCTAACGAGTTGAGGTCAACTGGTTTTGCTTATCAACTCGCTTTACTCATCAACTCGCTACATTGATCAACTCGCTAAACTTATCAAGCAGCTATTGAAGTGAACTCGCTAATCACACCGATTCGCTAGTCAACTCGCTGCGAGTTGATTCAAAATGTCAACTCGTTCGATGAACTCCGTCGCGAATTTGTTTCCAAAATCAATTAATCTTGTAATTTTAACATGATCTATCAATTGATTCACGTTCATTAATGTTCGTTTAACATAAACCCTAAAGATCCATGTCCAATAACATTGTAATCGACGTAAATCGTTTAGTTTATAACCCGAAACCCTAAGTTTATAAAAACTTCGATTTCTCGTTATTTACACGGTGAAATCCATAGTATTATACCTCAAAATGTTCGTAAATTGAAGATGTATAAAGTCTACGGATTGAAAAACTCGTTCCCGTACTCTAAAAATCGAAATCAAGCGAAGAGTAAATATCGCCTCGTTTCGCCTGTAATACGGATTCGCAAGCTTTACTGAACTCGCGAAGTGTGTGGGTTCGGTGGGTTGGCTTGACTCGTTTGACCCCCTTTATACTTTGTATCCGATTCGCGAGATTTCAAGTGGATCCGCAAGCTGACTTAGTCAACTCGCAGGATTATATTAAAACGCGAATTTAATTCTAAGTATAAATAAAACCCGATATTTTACAAGTCTAAAATAAAAATTATCTTTCACTTGTATTTGTTACGTTTATTCAACTCAAAAATATTCAGTATAATTTAATTCCGAAGGGTAAATTCTGATAAACACAAAAACTTAAATTAAAAACAAATAAATATACGATAAAAATACAACTATATAAACATTGGTATCAAGTACCATTTTATTAATCACTTGATCAAAACAAACTACATAAACAAAATGAATAAGAATTTATCTGCTTAGGGATCATATTAGAAAGAATAAGTAATTGAGTATATTTAAAAGTCTAAGCAGATTGGTAGTATACATACCTCATGAAATTCAAGTAAATCACTGTAAAATTACAACTAAATTTATCATATATAAATTAATATTTATGAAACTATATCTTAGGTACCTTTATCCACATAGCATAATTAATAAATACATTACTCACATAAAGTGAATATTTAATTATAGACAGTTCAAGACGATTACCGGTATTATGATCCACATAAACAAATTATACTCAATTTTCTAAGCAAACACTTTATTGTTAGTATGAATATTATCAAGTGCTTTCTATTATATGACATACTGAAGAATTTCAAGTAAAACTCATAACACTGCATCATTAAATTTCAAGGTAGCGGTTACTAAATGATGTATCTGTTCGAAACATATAACATACACTTGAATTTTTAAGGTTAGACATATATCAAACATACTTTGAATATGCTATGTTATCCAAGTCTGTACGTAGTACAACAGAAGATCCCTTCTAGCATAATTCAAAATATATTTGAGAATATTAAGTTAATTAAAGGTTTCAGTTCTGTACTTAGTACAACAAAGTTACCAGTAATTAAGTTAATACCCATATTGCTACTATTTATCACTTCAAATTAAAATGCATGATAACAGTGTATGGTAATACCATCATTCAACATTTAAGACTTAATGTCATACATCATAGAATAGTAACACAAAATAATAAACAAGTAATTAAGTAACTTCTTAAGACTTAGAAAATTTCATATAATTTGCCTACCAGTACATCATATGATGAAGCCATCTAAAGTTTTCACTTAAAATTAGACAAATTATAACTTGTGGATATAGGTGTATAATCAAATAAATATAAACACATACCTGATAGAACCGTTGTAGTTCTAAAGCAACTTTATTTGAACCTACTACCATTTCATACTTAGGACTTAAGCTTATTATTATGAAGCTTATTCTCCTAATGTACTATCATTTCCCTTAGTTTTTGCAAATAAAAACTTAAATGAAGGCGATTCCCCTTAGGTAACAAGCAAATGAATGCCATACGCCCCTTTACCTTTTTTTTTTTTTAAATGAACACAGAGATACTAACTATTACAAAAATATCCTTGGAAGACTAATCACTCTGGATTTCTCATTCCGTTTAGTTGAACTAACGTCTCAAATCTTGCTCTGTCGAACGCCTTTGTGTATAAGTCTGCTAAGTTATCCAATGATGGAACCTTAACTAACTTTATCAACTTCTTTTCAGCACAATCTCTAATAAAATGATGTCGTATATCAATATGCTTAGTTTTACTGTGCTTCACTGGATTATTGGTGATCGACATAGTAGATTCGTTATCAATCATCATAGGAGTATTGGTTATATTTAACCCGTAATCCCGCAGTTGCTGTTGAATCCAAAGTACTTGTGAGCAACAGCTGCCAGCTGCAACATACTCAGCTTCACATGTAGAAATGGCTACCGAGGTTTGTTTCTTGCACTGCCAGGATACTAATCTACCTCCTAGGAATTGACATCCTCCGGTCGTAGATTTCCTATTCTGATTGCATCCTCCGTAATCCGAATCAGTATAAGCTACGAGATCTAAGTCTCCATCAATCGGATACCAAAGACCCAACTTAGGTTTCCCTTTGAGGTAACGAAAGATTCGTTTAACAGCTTGCATGTGTGACTCTTTCGGATTAGCCTGATATCTTGCACATAAACAAACAGCAAACATTATGTCAGGCCTAGAGGCTGTAAGATACATTAGTGATCCGATCATGGCTCTATAAAGAGTTGGATCCACATCGCTATCACTCGATGTATCTGGACTTAGTCCATGATTGACTGGAATTGGAGTATTGTAGACCTTACTTTCATCCATCTTAAAGCGTTCTAATAGCTCATATGTATATTTAGATTGATGAATAAAGAATCCATCCTTCTTTTGATCAACTTGTAATCCTAAGAAGAAATTCAACTCTCCCATTGCAGACATTTCGAACCTTTTTCTCATAACTTTCTCAAATTCTTGACACATCTTTTCATCAGATGATCCGAAGATAATGTCATCAACATAAACTTGCACGAGAAGAAAGTCTTTCTTTTTCCACTTCACAAACAGTGTACTATCAATTGATCCTCTTGTAAATCCATTCTCAAGTAGATATGTTGATAGTGTTCCATACCATGCCCTAGGTGCTTGATGTAATCCATATAGAGCCTTATTCAAACGATATACTCTATCTGGATACTCAGGATCAGCAAACCCTGGCGGTTGTGAAACATACACCAATTCTTCCACTTTGCCATACAAAAAGGCACTCTTAACATCCAACTGATACACTTTTATACCAAAATATGATGCGAATGCTAAGAATACTCTAATTGCTTCTAGCCTAGCAACTGGTGCAAACACTTCATTGTAGTCAATACCTTCTTGTTGATTAAAACCTTGAACCACCAGACGAGCTTTATTGCGAGTAACGATTCCTTTATCATCTCTCTTGCACTTAAATACCCATCTAGTTCCAATTGGATATTCTCCCTTTGGTAGGTCAACCAACTCCCATACTTGTAATTTAGAAAACTGTGATAGTTCCTCTTGCATTGCTTCTACCCACGAGCTTTCTTTTAAAGCCATTTGAACATTTTTAGGCTCGACTTGTGAGATAAAGCATGAATATAGACATTGATTAGGAATCCCTGTCTCTTTCATTGCAGTATACAAGCTTTGGTATTCTAAGTTCTCAGACGTACTAGCTCTGGATTGATGTCTAGTTTGAACCGGAGTATTAATATCACCGATGATGTTTTCAACGGGATGATTCTTACTCGTTCTAGTTGTAGTAACTGGTTCAACCGGTATCTCATCTTCCAAATTAGTACCAATCTCTTCCAATTCAGGTACATCTTCCGTACGAGCAGAAGATATCCTTAAGTGTTTCAAAGGAGTAAGTATATCATCAAACTTTGTAGAAAGATAATCAAGATCTTCTGTTTCTTGAGACTTATCCTCTGAAGGTTGTTGTGACTCACTTGTGGAAGCTTTATCTGAGTCAACATTAGTCTTAATTCCAGACTGCTTAACACTTGATGTTGAAGCGGGACCAATATTCTCATCTTCAAACAATAAATGTTCAGCTCTCTCTGAATCACTGACATAGTCACTAATAGGAACTTTAAATGATGCAAAAAGATCAGAATAATCAAATTGCCAATCTAAGCCCTTATGAACATCAGGTGAGTAGCTCGTAACCTCAATATTATAAACTACCTCCAAACGTCCTGTGACTTTATTAAAGACTCTCTTGTTTGGTGAATTGGGCATATAACCTAGGAAAAATCCTTCGTCAGCCTTCTCACCAAATTTTGCTTGATGTCCAGTCTTTAATATAGTGCATGAAACTCCAAAGGGTTCAAATCCCTTTAAGTGATTTTGCAGCTTATAATAAGTGGTGACATGTCAAGGGGAAGCATAGAAGACGGTTTCATTTATCAAGATTGTTTTGTAATATCAAATAGGGGAAGATTGTAAGGATTCAAGATTTGATGATTACAAAACAAAATATGCATAACGTTTAGAAGATGAAACTACAAGGACTTAATGTGAAATGTTAAGTTTACTTTCTATGCAAGTTAGGTTTTATTGTAACCCTAATGATCTCTATTATATAAAGAGACATAGGGACGTAGGTTTTGGTGTGCACACAAAAAGATGTAGACGTCTAGAAAGTTTTTATCCCTAAGGTTCTTTGTAACCCCGATGCAAAAAGTGTATCCGTCTTATTGATTAATTAATAAGATTAGGGATTTGGTTGATAACATTGATGTTCTTCTTATTCCGCTGCAAATTATTATCATTGTTATCGTTTATTGTTAATCCTAGATCAAGACCTAAAAAGTCTGAGCTTAAACGATCATACGTTTTCACAGTATTTAAATGTGTTTGGAAATAATATTGTTTGAAATTAGTTGAAATAATTGGAATAGGATCCGAATATTCCAATGTGATAAGTGAAATATTAATTGTTGTAAATTAATATAGTTGACGGTACAATAAAATGTTTGGACTCGCAAATGGTTTTCGGGTTCCAGACAATAGATTGAGATGGGGTATTAAATTATACCCGTATATTGAAGGCGATTCGTGAGGCCGACTTATATATATCCTTTCCTATTTAGGAAAGTTATTCATTTTTATTCCAAAACTCACAGAAACTCTCTGAAAACCTCCAAATCAATCCAGAAATCAAATCAGGAAGTTGTGATTCTCGTGAAACTTCCTAATCATCAGATTACCATCGTTAGATTCTTCAATCAGTAAGTATTCTTGAGTATTTAAGAATTTGATTTTGATTTAAATTTGGGTAAATTGATGATTTGAGAGATTTGAATGTTAGAAACATGCTAGAAGTGTTACATATTGATTATGTAATGATATTTGTGGTTTATAACCGTTTGAAAACGAGTTTGGAGTGATTTGGGTATAAAACCCGCGAGTTAGGGTTTGAACAGTTCGAACTGGGCTGGGACGACGAGGGAATCCGGCGGATTCACGGGAATCCGGCGGATTCCGGCAAAATTTAGGGAATCCGGTCGGATTCAGGGAATCCGGTCGGATTCAGGGAATCCGGCGGATTCAGGCTGATTTGTGGGAAGCCGGCGGCTTCTGAGGGAATCCGGCGGCTTGATAGGCTGGTGTCACATTTCTTGTTTGATTTTGATAAGTAATGTGATTGTTATTTGATATATGTTCAGATTCATATATGATAATAGTTATGTTGTAATAACTAATATATGATTAGGAACTAGTAATATTCATATTATTATGTTAAGTTCCTAATAGTATGGATTAATATAAGTTATGTATTGATATGGATTACTAACTTATATTTGATTGTAAATTCTCAGATGTGGAGAAGGCTCAGTGATATTAGACTACTGAGTAGAGGCCTGAGGTAGTCGGTGAGTGGATCTGTAACCTCAGTGTGATTTAGTTGTAATGATTTGATTTACAACAAGTAATTTATAGTATTACTTTGATATGATGCATCTGTTGAGATATCTTGCCATGATAGTTTGACTAGTTGCTTACTTGGCTGTTTGAGCTAGTATGTAAGATTCTGAGGTCAACTTGACTTGACAGTTGGACTTGGTTGTCATTGTAGACGACAGGAGATCTTGAAACTTGAAATGTTGGTTTGGAGATCTAGGTCATGTGTGATTGACAATAAGTTATCGGTAGTTCTGTATGGGCCAATGCAGATGATTGATAAGAGTTCCTTGAGTACCAAACCGGTATTAGGGTGTCTCAGGGACCACCGATCCTCATGAGGTTGTGTGTATGACATTGATTGGATGTCAAGTGATTGATTGATTTTCTGTTTATTGTTATTTGATGTAAACAGATTGTTATGCTAGGTTAGACTGTTGCTTATAGTTTCATTCACTTAGCTTTATGCTAACCCCACCACAGTTCTTCCTGCAGGTTAAAATAGATGGGACATATTGGGCAGGGCAGGAAGTGTTTGACTGGATGGAATGTTTGACAGGCTGCTACTCTGATGTTATTTTGATAATTATAGAAATGTTTTTAATAACACCCAGTGTGTTGAAATGTCTTGTACTTTGAATTGAAAAAGTTTATTGACATTTTGAGTACATTGATAGTATGTTTTAAAAATACGTTTCCGTGTCGCTATTATTATATTGATTGTTTATAATGAAAGGAGGGGTGTTATAAAACAAGTGGCCGCTTGTGTACTAATCGTACCAATATATATGTGAGACAACAACCATCATGTTTCAGCCATTAATTAATGTAAATACATATATATTAATGAGCCAACGACCGTTACGTTTCAGCTCCTGGTTACCCGACGACTAACGTGACATAATATATCTAAAAATCAACATTCGTGCTTAAATGCAATTTAAACAGATAATCAAGTAATCAGGTAATCACGTGGTATATCGCATATATCTCAGTTTTGAAAATAACACGAAACTCACCTCGATAGTTTAAACTGAGATTGTTGTTTCAACCTATTAGATTTATACACATGAAAGATTGAATTAATATTTAGACATTATAATATAATTATAAACGTTATTAAATCATCATTATAATGTTATTAGCATAATATTATAACTATTATTGAAATGAAAACAAGCTGCCACTACATTTTCTATATTCTATTATATTATTATGTATGGCTACATAAAAGGAGTTCTACGTAAACAAAACTTACATATTTAAATTTAAATTAATTGAATATTAATTAAATATTAATACAAAGGAGATGTTACCTGATTGGCTAGAGAGAGTATGGATGCACGTGGGGTGTATGTACTTGTGTATGTAAAGAGTCTAGAGATTTTAGGTGTGAGTTTGAACTTATGTCTTGGACCTCTATTTATACTATACAAATTGAGGTGCTTGTAAGCACACCTACATATAGGCTCAATTAGGTGTCTAACAATTCTTGAAGCCTTAACAATCAAGAAATATTACACATCATTTTTAACAGCTTAGTCATACAATTAGATAGGGTTTTAAGTATTTGATGACAAGGATACAATTATCCTATTATATATAATATCTATCTAATACTTTTATTATAACTTTCATAAAAACGTATATTTATAATGATACATTTTACTTTCTTCCAAAATTTAGAAATGACTATATATATATTTTTAAGTTGGGTTATATATTAATCTTAAATACATAACTGTATGTAAAATCAAATTTTAAAACTTTAAAAAGTAATTTAACTAATTATTAAGTGTTATTTTACGCACAATAATAATAATATCATATTTAATGGTATTTTTACGGATGTTACAAATCCACCCACCTTATAGGAATTTCGTCCTCGAAATTCAGTCACTCAAATAGGTAGGGAAATTTTGATCTCATTTCTGATTCAGGTTCCCAAGTAGCCTCTGAACCATGATGGTATTGCCACTGGACTTTGACCAAAGGAATAGACTTATTCCTAAGTTGTTTAATCTTTCTATCAAGGATTAATTGTGGTTGTTCTATAAAACTAAGATTTTCATCAACACTTAATTCATCTAAGGGAATTATGGTTGATTCATCTAAAATGCACTTCTTGAGGTTTGACACATGAAATGTGTCGTGTATTCCTTGTAGTTCTATAGGAAGGCTTAGTTTATAGGCAACCTTACCAATCCTTTCAGTAATAGTAAAAGGACCTATATAACGAGGGCTCAGTTTTCCTCATTTCCCAAATCTCATGATTCCCTTCCAAGGTGATATCTTTAACATAACCTTATCACCAATATTAAACTCGATAGGTTTTCTCCTTCTATCTGCATAACATTTCTGTCGATCTTGTGCAGATTTAATCCTATCTCGAATTTGAACAACTTTATCAGTTGTTTGTTGTACAATTTCTGGGCCGGCCATTTGCTTTTCTCCAACCTCATTCCAACATATTGGCGTTCTACATTTCCTACCATATAATGCTTCATATGGTGCCATTTTGATGCTGGAGTGATAACTATTGTTATAAGCAAATTCAACCAATGGTAAATGATCATCCCAATTACCTCCAAAGTCAACTACACATGACCTAAGCATATCTTCTAAGGTCTGTATAGTCCTTTCACTCTGACCATCCGTCTGTGGATGATATGCAGTACTCAAGTTGACTCGAGTACCCATTTCTTTCTGAAAACTTCTCCAAAATGTCGATGTGAATCGTCTATCTCTATCTAAGACAATAGAGAGAGGTATACCATGCCTACTTACTATTTCATTGACATACAACCTTGCTAGTCTCTCCAAGGTATATGTTTCTCTAATGGGTAGGAAATGTGCAGATTTGGTTAATCTATCAACAATTACCCATATGGCATCGTGACTCTTTTGAGTTTTGGGTAGTTTAACAACAAAATCCATTGTGATGTGATCCCACTTCCAAACAGGAATCTCTAAAGATTGTAAACTACCATATGGCTTCTGATGTTCAGCTTTGACTTGGAGACATGTATGACATGTCTCAACAAAATCTCCAATTGACCTCTTCATTCCTGGCCACCAATACATTAACTTCAAATCTTTATACATTTTAGTGCTTCCAGGATGAATTGAATATCTTGATTTATGAGCTTCGCTTAAGATTATTTCTCTAAGATCTCCATGCTTAGGGATCCAAATTCTTCCTTTGAACCTTTTGATCCCATCATTGTCATTTTCAAGTAGTTTGAATTGACCTTTCATTCTTTCCTCGTTCAAACTTCCATTTTGAACAACTACTTGTTGCACTTCTTTGATTTTGTTATTTAAATCCAAAGTTAGTTCAATTCTCATAGCCCTGACTTTAGTTAGCTCTTTTCTCTCTTTTCGACTCAAGGCATCTGCTACAACATTTGCCTTTCCTGGATGGTAAAGAATTTCACAATCATAATCGCTTACTAATTCCATCCAGCGTCGTTGTCTCATGTTTAGCTCTTTCTGCTTAAACAAGTATTTCAAACTCTTGTGATCTGTATAGATCACACATTTCGTTCCATATAAATAATGTCTCCATAGCTTCAATGCAAACACGACTGCAGCTAATTCCAAGTCATGCGTTGGATATTTCTTTTCATGTTCTTTTAATTGTCGTGATGCATAAGCTATAACTTTATCTCGTTGCATTAGTACACAACCCAACCCTAGGTTTGAGGCATCACTATATACAACGAAATCATCCGTTCCTTCTGGTAGTGTCAAGACTGGTGCACTACTCAACTTTTGTCTTAGTGTCAGGAAAGATTTTTCTTGTTCAGGACCCCACTCAAACTTAGCATTCTTTCTTGTAAGTTTAGTTAAAGGCGTTGCAATCTTAGAGAAGTCCTGAATAAATCGTCGGTAGTTTCCAGCTAGACCAATGAAACTACGAACTTCCTTAGGTGTTTTAGGAGGTTCCCATTTCATTACTGCATCTATCTTTGCCGGGTCTACTTTAATTCCTTCTTCATTAACTACATGCCCTAAGAATTGAACTTCTCTGATCCAAAATTCACACTTAGAAAATTTGGCATATAGTTTCTCTTTTCGAAGCAATTCTAAAACAGTTTTAAGATGACATTCATGATCCTTTTGATTTTTCGAGTAAATCAAAATATCATCAATGAAAACTATTACGAATTTATCAAGATATGGCTTGCATACTCTGTTCATGAGATCCATAAATATGGCAGGCGCATTTGTGAGACCAAATGGCATCACCAGGAACTCATAATGCCCATATCTTGTTCGAAATACTATTTTTGGGATATCTTCATTTCTAACCTTAAGTTGGTGGTATCCAGACCTTAAATCAATCTTTGAAAAGTAACTTGTTCCCTGCAATTGGTCAAACAAGTCATCTATACTTATTTTTTATCGTGACTTTATTCAGCTCACGATAGTCAATGCACATCCGCATTGATCCATCCTTTTTCTTGACAAACAAAATTGACGCTCCCCATGGAGATGAACTAGGTCTTATAAATCCCTTGTCTAACAACTCTTGAAGTTGTTTCATCAATTCTTGCAATTCAGTAGGAGCTAGACGATACGGTGATCGTGCTATTGGTGTTGCTCCAGGTACTAGATCTATCTTGAATTCCACTTGCCTTTCAGGTGGAATTCCTGGCAATTCTTCGGGAAAAACATCAGGATAGTCAGATACTACATGCACATCTTTGATTTCATTCTTATTTTCCTTCTTCGTATCTATTACATACGCAATGTATGCTTCATATCCTTTTCTCAAGTAATTCCTAGTTTTCATCAGTGATATCAAATTTATTTCTTCATCTCTTTTGTCACCATATATACAAATCACTTCATGATTTGGTGATGTGACCTTAATCACTTTCTTATCACAGATGATATTAGCTTGATTTTCAGATAACCAGTCCATTCCTACCACGATGTCAAATTCACCTAATTGTATGGGTACTAGTGTAATAGGAAACTGTGTTTCTCCTATGGTGATAGTGCAATTATTGATCACATCTTCTACATGAACATGGTTACCATCAGCTATTTCTACCATATGTACAGTATCTAACTTTTCAACACATTGATCAAAATATTTGCAGAAAGTAGTAGAAACGAAACTTCTATTTGCACCAGAATCAAACAAAACTTGAGCATTTATATTATTGACGAGAAAAGTACCTGACACGACATCGGGTGTGTCTTTGGCCTCTTCCATCGTCATGTTGAATGCTCTTATCTTAGCCTTTGGTGCCTCATTATTCTCATTTCTACTAGTTCCAGCTATTCCCTTTGCTAGTTCAGGACAGTTTGGTCTGACATGTCCTAACTTTCCGCAACAGTAACACCTTTTCTCAATTGCCCTACAGTTTTGTGTGATGTGTCCAAATTTCCCACAATTAGAGCACTTTGTGTTTTCAAACTTACAAACTCCTGCATGTACCTTCCCACATGTGGTACAAGACTTGGGTACGGTAAACCTTCTATTTGGCATTGGTGCAAATCTACCTTTCTTTGCACCATTGTTAAAATCAACATATCGTCTCTTCTGATTATTATAATCTTGACGTGTCTTCGCATGATCTTTGTCAGCAATCTTTGCTGCCTCTATTGCTTCAAGAAATGTTTTAGGCATAGTCACTTGTACTATCCTTTTGAGATCAGGCCTTAGCCCTTCAGTATACAATTCAACTTTCCTAGCTTCATTTGCCACATGAAACGGGGCAAATCTTGATTTCTCTATAAACTTTTCAGTGTATTCTTGAACAGTACCATTCCCCATTTCAAGACGTAGAAACTCAATTTCTAATTTCAGAGTTTCGCTCCTAGGGCAATACTTTTCCTTTATCATTTCTTTGAACTTTTCCCATGGAAGTTCAGCTGCCTCAGCAATTCCATATGCAGCCCTTTCTCCATTCCACCAGTGTAGAGCTGCGGTTTGAAATAAAGTCGTTGCATATCTCACTTTGAGATTAGCTGGGCACCTACAGGTTTCAAAGCAAACTTCTATATTGCTTAACCAGTCCATAACAATTACTGGACCTCCCTTTCCATGGTAGACAGTAGGCTTTGTTCCCATAAACTCTTTATAGCTGCATTCTTTTTCCTTAGGCTCAGGATGTTCGGGGTGTTCGGGGTGTTCAGGTGGTGGTGCATTATCACCGACAGTTTCTCTTTCAATCCTTGTGTCAATTATCCTAATTGTATTTTCTTCAGTGGCTTTTAAGATTTCGTCCCTATTTTGTTGTAACATCTGCGGTACAGTTGCTTGGATAGTTCTAGCGACTATCTCTGCAATATCAACTTCATGGTCTCGTGTCGTGCGAGCAGAGGTTGCTCCACCACGACCACGACCAAGACTTCTACCTCTGGTTGCAGTACTACCTTGTCCTATCGTATTTTCAGGTATAGGTATTTCAGTATTAACATTAATAGGAAAGTTATTTGCTCCAGATCTTTGAGTAGTCATTATTCTTATCTGCAACATAATATTGCTTTAAATTATTATTACTTATGATTAGCATTCTCCAATCATAGTAAGAATATTACTTATTCCTTTTTGGACAAGTCTTTGCTTATCCCCTTTCGGACAAGTCTTATATTTTTGCTTATCCCTTTTGGACAAGTCTTAATTTATTGCTTATCCCCTTTCGGACAAGTCTTATTTTCTTAACACCGTACTCTTTTATTACAAGAGTGTTTAAGATAATATAATATTTCTTTATCAACATAACCATATAAGTAAGAAATTTATCAAAGCTCGAAACAAGTAAATCACGTATTTGAAAACAATAACAAGTTGCATGTATGTACAATCAAAACTTTCATTAATATCCATCATAATGTACATAATAGTTTCATCTTACATCATACTACAACGTTAGATTATATCTTAGATTATATCTTACATCACGAACTTAAAGTTTCATAGAGCACACACTATCTACAAGCATCTAAGTCTGACAACCCATATTTTACAAGCCAACATCTATTTTACAACCCAAAATCTATCTCTAAGAGTTTCTTTTGATCATATCTTCAACTAAGGAGCGTACTGGTGAGCTATCCAGGCTGGGTAGCTTGGATAAAGAGGACGGAATGGATAACCATGGTAGTTTCCGATAAAGGGGGTAAACTTCAGCCATATCCAGACTTTACGTGAAGCCCATCTAACAAAACGAATCCAGTCTGGAGTTTTCACAAACGCAAAATGAAGAACGTCTCTAACTTTTTTATACCAAGGTCTGCTTGCTATCATGTAGGCTATTTCGAGTTGTTTAATATGATTGAATTCCGTGTCTAAGGCTTCCTGGTACAAGTGTATCTCATGGTGAAGGTCATTATAGTGCGTTAGTGGTACTGAAACGTATATTATTTCCTGTGGATCCTCATCTTCATCGTCACTTAGGATAACGTACGGAATAGGCATGGTTCCTACAGCCAAAACATAGACTTGGGTTAATGTTTGTCTTAAGTGTGACTAAATGATGCATGAAAGGTTTATAATGATGCATTAATGGTTTAAGACTAGGTACATTAGACCTAATTCACTTAAACCTAAGGCTCTGATACCAACCTATGACACCCGAGATTTGATGTAAGGTGCACTGAATTGATGTAATATCCCTTTGCTTAAGCAATAGATATTCAACGTTGAATTCTTAAATTCTGTTCCATTGTCACTACGAATACGCTTAACTCTCTTTTTATAGACATTCTCTACTAGATCAAAGAACTCAATCAGAATTCCTGGAGTTTCATCCTTTGATCCAAAAAATAATACCCATGAGAATCTAGAGTAGTCATCTGTGACCACCAAACAGTACCATTTGCCACCTAGACTTCTCTTGCTTATAGGGCCGAAGAGGTCCATATGTAGCAATTCAAATGGTGAGGAGATAGAGTTTTCAGTTATGACACCCGAGATTTATTTCAACAAAACGACAATTTTATTTATGAACAAGAGTTTTATATTACAAGCGGAAGCGATACAAGATTTATACTAGTCTAAAAGATAACTATAAACAAGCAAAAACGTCTCCGGGTATCATCTGGTCCTACGAGTTCCCTTCATGCGAGCCCACTAGTTGTGTCCTGAGATATACACGTACATGCATAAGCCTAAAGGCTTAGTGATTTTGTGTGTTTGTGTACAAAAATATCACACACAATATGCCATGATGATGTGTAACGTAAAAACGTAAAATATAGAAAATATTGCGAGATCTCTATGTCTGTCAGGGTTAACCAGATGTCAAGTCGTTATCCGATATTGATAAGCATGCGTGCTATCTATGTCACGACTATCTATACCAGCACTTTCGATAGTGACAAGTATCTGCAAGTACTGATTTAGTACAAACATGTAACATCCTCGGAATGGACCTAGTTGTTTTATATTTTTCTTGATTTAAATAAGTATTTAAATGTGTTTGGAAATAATATTGTTTGAAATTAGTTGAAATAATTGGAATAGGATCCGAATATTCCAATGTGATAAGTGAAATATTAATTGTTGTAAATTAATATAGTTGACGGTACAATAAAATGTTTGGACTCGCAAATGGTTTTCGGGTTCCAGACAATAGATTGAGATGGGGTATTAAATTATACCCGTATATTGAAGGCGGTTCGTGAGGCCGACTTATATATATCCTTTCCTATTTAGGAAAGTTATTCATTTTTATTCCAAAACTCACAGAAACTCTCTGAAAACCTCCAAATCAATCCAGAAATCAAATCAGGAAGTTGTGATTCTCGTGAAACTTCCTAATCATCAGATTACCATCGTTAGATTCTTCAATCAGTAAGTATTCTTGAGTATTTAAGAATTTGATTTTGATTTAAATTTGGGTAAATTGATGATTTGAGAGATTTGAATGTTAGAAACATGCTAGAAGTGTTACATATTGATTATGTAATGATATTTGTTGTTTATAACCGTTTGAAAACGAGTTTGGAGTGATTTGGGTATAAAACCCGCGAGTTAGGGTTTGAACAGTTCGAACTGGGCTGGGACGACGAGGGAATCCGGCGGATTCACGGGAATCCGGCGGATTCCGGCAAAATTTAGGGAATCCGGTCGGATTCAGGGAATCCGGTCGGATTCAGGGAATCCGGCGGATTCAGGCTGATTTGTGGGAAGCCGGCGGCTTCTGAGGGAATCCGGCGGCTTGATAGGCTGGTGTCACATTTCTTGTTTGATTTTGATAAGTAATGTGATTGTTATTTGATATATGTTCAGATTCATATATGATAATAGTTATGTTGTAATAACTAATATATGATTAGGAACTAGTAATATTCATATTATTATGTTAAGTTCCTAATAGTATGGATTAATATAAGTTATGTATTGATATGGATTACTAACTTATATTTGATTGTAAATTCTCAGATGTGGAGAAGGCTCAGTGATATTAGACTACTGAGTAGAGGCCTGAGGTAGTCGGTGAGTGGATCTGTAACCTCAGTGTGATTTAGTTGTAATGATTTGATTTACAACAAGTAATTTATAGTATTACTTTGATATGATGCATCTGTTGAGATATCTTGCCATGATAGTTTGACTAGTTGCTTACTTGGCTGTTTGAGCTAGTATGTAAGATTCTGAGGTCAACTTGACTTGACAGTTGGACTTGGTTGTCATTGTAGACGACAGGAGATCTTGAAACTTGAAATGTTGGTTTGGAGATCTAGGTCGTGTGTGATTGACAATAAGTTATCGGTAGTTCTGTATGGGCCAATGCAGATGATTGATAAGAGTTCCTTGAGTACCAAACCGGTATTAGGGTGTCTCAGGGACCACCGATCCTCATGAGGTTGTGTGTATGACATTGATTGGATGTCAAGTGATTGATTGATTTTCTGTTTATTGTTATTTGATGTAAACAGATTGTTATGCTAGGTTAGACTGTTGCTTATAGTTTCATTCACTTAGCTTTATGCTAACCCCACCACAGTTCTTCCTGCAGGTTAAAATAGATGGGACATATTGGGCAGGGCAGGAAGTGTTTGACTGGATGGAATGTTTGACAGGCTGCTACTCTGATGTTATTTTGATAATTATAGAAATGTTTTTAATAACACCCAGTGTGTTGAAATGTCTTGTACTTTGAATTGAAAAAGTTTATTGACATTTTGAGTACATTGATAGTATGTTTTAAAAATACGCTTCCGTGTCGCTATTATTATATTGATTGTTTATAATGAAAGGAGGGGTGTTATAAGCTGACATTATTACATTCAATAATACTTGTAATTTCTCAAGCAAGACAATATCAACCTATCTCAACTTTGGTTTCATACAAGCCAGATACAAAATAGTGATTCATTTAAACACTATCAAATTCACCTAAGGTCAATGTTTGAAAGTAAACATACAATATGAAATGGCTTGTATGGAGCCAAAATTGATGTAGGTTGACTTTGTCCTTGTGAAGGATTGATAAGACTATTGAAAGTAATAATAATTCGAAGTATATGTTTGAAAGTGAACATATAAGATGAAATGGTTTGTTGTGAGTTAATATTGATAGTATGTTAACTTTGAAAGTCAAACCATGAATAGAGAGTTGTGTATAAAATTAATTGCTTGTGATTGGTTTGAGTTTGGGTCAAACTTGAGGAAAGCAATTAGAGGATTTTATTGATTGGTTGATTGAAATCAAAGTTGACACATAGTCAACTGTGTGTGTTGAAATAGTCTAACACAGATTGAAATGTTATGATTTTGTGGATATGATTGGATTCCCAAATTGGTCTAAGTTTGTAAAACTTGAGTTATTACTTAAAGCTAGTATTAAGTAATTGAAATATTGTTAAGTGTAATTGAGTATTCAGTTAAGTAATAAATGATATTTGAGCTGAATACATGTTAAGGAATTATACAGATGTGAAGTCATTGCATGATATGACCGTTATAATTTGTTGAAAAGTGTAAGTTAAGTCACATTAATTAGAATTGTGATAAGATAGTCTTACCAGTGTATGAAGCTTGTGATGATAGCTTTGATTAGGTAAGAATGTGAGATAAGGAATAATTGAAAGTTATTATTAATAGTTGTATAAGTTGATTTGGTACCTCACAGCGAGTTACCAAGGTATTGAAAGAATTGAATGGATTCTTTAGTTATTTGTTGATTGTATACAAATAAAGTGAGTGATAAAGTGATAAATTGGGATTAGATCCAAATAAGAAATGATATGAAAGGATATCTGAAAGTGAATTGTGCTAAAGGTTTAGCTTAACCTTGGTTAATAATTGAGGAAATATGAATTGAATAGTTGGTCATATTTTAAGAAATCAGGTATGAAATTAAGTGTAATGATCATTATTTTGATAGTTTAAGAATAATGATTGTGTGAAATTTGGGATTGAAAACCTGATGTGTATAATTGTAAGTGTTAGAAAGTAAGAGAAACCTTGAGATTGATAGGTGATGATTGTATTCACCAAACTTTTCTTGAAAGTTTAGAATGAAATGTTTAAGTTATATACGATGTATTATGTATATAAGTTAAACATAAAGTTGGTGATTGTTCCATATCCTGTAGTATGGATATGTGATGACTAGTAGTACTGAGAAGGCTTGATAAAGACTTTAACAGTCTGAATGGCCTAGTGGGTAAGATGAAATGGAATTGATGTGTATGTGTCCATTTTAGAAAATACCTGAAGTTGTGTAAGTATATATGTGTGATATACATGATAATAAATGGCATGATAAGTTTTAATAGAATGAATTAAAATGTGCCATAAGATATGTGGAAGTCAGTTAATTGTGATTAACTTGATGTAGATTGTATTAGAAATGTGTTGGAAAGTAGCACATTGTGATATTGTGATACTTGAGTTGTAGTATTATAATATTGATTAAGACTGACTTAGTTGCTATATTGATGGGATGTAGTACTAAGTGATTATGTGATTAAAGTTGTATAGCTTCTAATTGCTTGTGATTAGTAGTTTAAGATTGTAAGGTTGAATTAAATTAACTGGTTGCTGAGATAAGATTCTGATGTCTTACCAGTTTAAGTAATATACAAATTCTAACTTGATGGTTAGTTAAACTTTGGAGATATATAGTGAGTATTGATAGATGTACTGAACTGTATAATCATTAGTGTTGTGATTATTGGAAGTGTTATTGTTGTTGTTAACAATTGATAGGTTGTAATGAAAGGAATTACAAGTAGAAATAAGTCAATGTAGAGGTTGGTTGAATGTAGGTAATATTTGATTGTGGTACTATTGTTGATTGAGCAAAGTACTTGTTGATTGTAGTTTTACCTACTGAGTGTGACCTCTGCTTTGCTTATTAAGGATTTCATATGATAGTGATAGTGATATGTGAATATGATAGGTTGTTCAAAAGAGTATAGGTATGAAACTTTTGGATGAAAAGTTGACCTAGATTTGAATCTCAGATCTTTGATGGTAGAGATTTAAGATTATAATTTGTAGATTAGACTGATTGTTGGTTGTGAGCTAAATTATATTTCAGTGTTGCTAGGTACATTGTGGTTTAATAACCATTGTCGTGATATTATGGTTACTGTTTTATTGTTAACAGAGGTGAACAGTTGTATAGGTTAAAGATTTTAGCACATTGCTAATTTCTGATTGTATAAACCTATTAAGTGATGTTAGGTTTCACTTGTCGTCTAAATGATTGTAGGTTTCACTTGTTGAAGTAAGTGGTTGCCTATAAGATATATCTGATTGATGATATTGATTAGATGCACTGTATGTGTGCATAGGAAAAAATAGAAGCATGTACATTTGGATATGTGCATGTGGAAAGAATTCAACTAGTCTAAGAATAGTTGTAAGTTGCTATTGAGGATTAATGTATGCTAAGAGGTATGTGACTATATCACATTAGTCAGATTGATTGAGGTTAGATTTCGGGGACGAAATCTCTTTAAGGGGGGAAGAGTTGTAACATCCTCGAAATGGACCTAGTTGTTTTATATTATTTCTTGATTTAAATAAGTATTTGTAAGGATTCAAGATTTGATGAATACAAAACAAAATATGCATAACGTTTAGAAGATGAAACTACAAGGACTTAATGTGAAATATTAAGTTTACTTTCTATGCAAGTTAGGTTTTATTGTAACCCTAATGATCTCTATTATATAAAGAGACATAGGGACGTAGGTTTTGGTGTGCACACAAAAAGATGTAGACGTCTAGAAAGTTTTTATCCCTAAGGTTCTTTGTAACCCCGATGCAAAAAGTGTATCCGTCTTATTGATTAATTAATAAGATTAGGGATTTGGTTGATAACATTGATGTTCTTCTTATTCCGCTGCAAATTATTATCATTGTTATCGTTTATTGTTAATCCTAGATCAAGACCTAAAAAGTCTGAGCTTAAACGATCATACGTTTTCACAATTGGTATCAAAGCCATGGTGGCTCATGATCTAGGATCGAAAAGGTTTAAAAGTCTTACGAAGAAGATATTGGAAAATTAGGGTTTTTCAATTTTTTGTTCGTCACTTTCTGTGCAGCCGTGGTAAAAAATTTGGATCTCATTCGTTAACCGTCCAATCGTCGTGAAATTGGAACTGTAAGTTCATAACATATACGTGCACAATCTGACTGAAGGAATTTTCGATCAGAGCTTTCAATTGAGAGATATTAATTGTCGAAATTGGTGCAGAAAGTTTAGGGTTTTTCAGAACGGCTGGAGTAAAATGATCACCGTGTCTTCGTTACTCAACGAATACTCATGATTTTAGGATATGTTATAGAAGACACATGTTTCTACATCGTGTAAAAATTTCATCGTGATCGGAGTTTCCTACAGAGAGATATTAAAATTCGATTTTACAGCAGTAAGTTTGTGGTTTCTTTTGTGTAGCTGAAGTCAAATAATTTCTGTGAATTCGTTAACCGTTGGATCGACTTGGTTTTTGGATATGTGGTTAACGAGATATCGATAGACTTCGTGTTAAAATTTGAGCTTCATCGGATGTGTAACCAAGGAGATATACAGTTCGTAAGCCACTGTCATCAACTTGCCCCTGCTAGTACAAAGTTACCACGGTTAAGTACAACGTTGCCTTTGTTAGTACGACGTTGCCACTGCTAGCACTGATCTACCACTGCTAATACAAGCTTGCCACTGTTGGTAGAAGCTTACCACTGCTAGTACAAACCTACCGCTGCTAATACATAGTAACCACTGTTCGGTATAGCCACTGTTAGTAGTTGCCACTGCTAATATAACTTTGCCACTGTTGGGTAGCGATACCACTGTTAGTCATTTTTCAAACACTAGCGGAATTAGTGATACTCGTCATGGATGGTACTACATGGTTTTCGTTGCTATTATTGGATGGTTATCCGTATAGTTCTTATGGTTACTTTGGATCTCGAATGGGATTGTTTTTCATAACAATCTATTCTGATTGATTTAATGGCTTGTTTTTAAGATGATTTGAAGATTTGATCACGAAGAAGATTGATTATAGCTTATTTGATATTGTAGTTGAGTTTGACAGGTTTGTATCTTATCATATCTCAAAGTGGTGGATGAAGAGCTTTGAAGATAACTTGTTTGGTTTGTATGGGACGACGAAGACTTGACAAATCTAGCAAACGTGTGAGATTAAACTTATGATGCTCAATGCTCACATTTGCTATCACTTGAAAGAGTTACAGTGGGCTCGGTGACTTATTATGAAGAATGAGGATTTTTGTCAAAGAGATTGTGATCTACTTATACAAGGATATAAGTTCGACGTCGTGGTTAGTACAAGATATAAGGTACAGGTTTGGAAGATTGGACTTCTTTATCAAGTTTGTTATATTATGTTTTCTTCATAAGTGATCATTACATAGAGCCAATAAAAGTTTGAGATTCAAAAGATGGTGAACATATTTTAAGGGGAAGCTTATTGTTTAATGTTTCATCATCTACATGTACCACTTGAGGGGAAGTGTTTACAAGTTGCAAAAGATTCTGATTTGATTATTACAAAAAGGGGAAGAAGGATATTGTTAAGTGATTTTGCAGCTTATAATAAGTGGTGACATGTCAAGGGGAAGCATAGAAGACGGTTTCATTTATCAAGATTGTTTTGTAATATCAAATAGGGGAAGATTGTAAGGATTCAAGATTTGATGATTACAAAACAAAATATGCATAACGTTTAGAAGATGAAACTACAAGGACTTAATGTGAAATGTTAAGTTTACTTTCTATGCAAGTTAGGTTTTATTGTAACCCTAATGATCTCTATTATATAAAGAGACATAGGGACGTAGGTTTTGGTGTGCACACAAAAAGATGTAGACGTCTAGAAAGTTTTTATCCCTAAGGTTCTTTGTAACCCCGATGCAAAAAGTGTATCCGTCTTATTGATTAATTAATAAGATTAGGGATTTGGTTGATAACATTGATGTTCTTCTTATTCCGCTGCAAATTATTATCATTGTTATCGTTTATTGTTAATCCTAGATCAAGACCTAAAAAGTCTGAGCTTAAACGATCATACGTTTTCACAGTATTTAAATGTGTTTGGAAATAATATTGTTTGAAATTAGTTGAAATAATTGGAATAGGATCCGAATATTCCAATGTGATAAGTGAAATATTAATTGTTGTAAATTAATATAGTTGACGGTACAATAAAATGTTTGGACTCGCAAATGGTTTTCGGGTTCCAGACAATAGATTGAGATGGGGTATTAAATTATACCCGTATATTGAAGGCGATTCGTGAGGCCGACTTATATATATCCTTTCCTATTTAGGAAAGTTATTCATTTTTATTCCAAAACTCACAGAAACTCTCTGAAAACCTCCAAATCAATCCAGAAATCAAATCAGGAAGTTGTGATTCTCGTGAAACTTCCTAATCATCAGATTACCATCGTTAGATTCTTCAATCAGTAAGTATTCTTGAGTATTTAAGAATTTGATTTTGATTTAAATTTGGGTAAATTGATGATTTGAGAGATTTGAATGTTAGAAACATGCTAGAAGTGTTACATATTGATTATGTAATGATATTTGTGGTTTATAACCGTTTGAAAACGAGTTTGGAGTGATTTGGGTATAAAACCCGCGAGTTAGGGTTTGAACAGTTCGAACTGGGCTGGGACGACGAGGGAATCCGGCGGATTCACGGGAATCCGGCGGATTCCGGCAAAATTTAGGGAATCCGGTCGGATTCAGGGAATCCGGTCGGATTCAGGGAATCCGGCGGATTCAGGCTGATTTGTGGGAAGCCGGCGGCTTCTGAGGGAATCCGGCGGCTTGATAGGCTGGTGTCACATTTCTTGTTTGATTTTGATAAGTAATGTGATTGTTATTTGATATATGTTCAGATTCATATATGATAATAGTTATGTTGTAATAACTAATATATGATTAGGAACTAGTAATATTCATATTATTATGTTAAGTTCCTAATAGTATGGATTAATATAAGTTATGTATTGATATGGATTACTAACTTATATTTGATTGTAAATTCTCAGATGTGGAGAAGGCTCAGTGATATTAGACTACTGAGTAGAGGCCTGAGGTAGTCGGTGAGTGGATCTGTAACCTCAGTGTGATTTAGTTGTAATGATTTGATTTACAACAAGTAATTTATAGTATTACTTTGATATGATGCATCTGTTGAGATATCTTGCCATGATAGTTTGACTAGTTGCTTACTTGGCTGTTTGAGCTAGTATGTAAGATTCTGAGGTCAACTTGACTTGACAGTTGGACTTGGTTGTCATTGTAGACGACAGGAGATCTTGAAACTTGAAATGTTGGTTTGGAGATCTAGGTCATGTGTGATTGACAATAAGTTATCGGTAGTTCTGTATGGGCCAATGCAGATGATTGATAAGAGTTCCTTGAGTACCAAACCGGTATTAGGGTGTCTCAGGGACCACCGATCCTCATGAGGTTGTGTGTATGACATTGATTGGATGTCAAGTGATTGATTGATTTTCTGTTTATTGTTATTTGATGTAAACAGATTGTTATGCTAGGTTAGACTGTTGCTTATAGTTTCATTCACTTAGCTTTATGCTAACCCCACCACAGTTCTTCCTGCAGGTTAAAATAGATGGGACATATTGGGCAGGGCAGGAAGTGTTTGACTGGATGGAATGTTTGACAGGCTGCTACTCTGATGTTATTTTGATAATTATAGAAATGTTTTTAATAACACCCAGTGTGTTGAAATGTCTTGTACTTTGAATTGAAAAAGTTTATTGACATTTTGAGTACATTGATAGTATGTTTTAAAAATACGTTTCCGTGTCGCTATTATTATATTGATTGTTTATAATGAAAGGAGGGGTGTTATAAAACAAGTGGCCGCTTGTGTACTAATCGTACCAATATATATGTGAGACAACAACCATCATGTTTCAGCCATTAATTAATGTAAATACATATATATTAATGAGCCAACGACCGTTACGTTTCAGCTCCTGGTTACCCGACGACTAACGTGACATAATATATCTAAAAATCAACATTCGTGCTTAAATGCAATTTAAACAGATAATCAAGTAATCAGGTAATCACGTGGTATATCGCATATATCTCAGTTTTGAAAATAACACGAAACTCACCTCGATAGTTTAAACTGAGATTGTTGTTTCAACCTATTAGATTTATACACATGAAAGATTGAATTAATATTTAGACATTATAATATAATTATAAACGTTATTAAATCATCATTATAATGTTATTAGCATAATATTATAACTATTATTGAAATGAAAACAAGCTGCCACTACATTTTCTATATTCTATTATATTATTATGTATGGCTACATAAAAGGAGTTCTACGTAAACAAAACTTACATATTTAAATTTAAATTAATTGAATATTAATTAAATATTAATACAAAGGAGATGTTACCTGATTGGCTAGAGAGAGTATGGATGCACGTGGGGTGTATGTACTTGTGTATGTAAAGAGTCTAGAGATTTTAGGTGTGAGTTTGAACTTATGTCTTGGACCTCTATTTATACTATACAAATTGAGGTGCTTGTAAGCACACCTACATATAGGCTCAATTAGGTGTCTAACAATTCTTGAAGCCTTAACAATCAAGAAATATTACACATCATTTTTAACAGCTTAGTCATACAATTAGATAGGGTTTTAAGTATTTGATGACAAGGATACAATTATCCTATTATATATAATATCTATCTAATACTTTTATTATAACTTTCATAAAAACGTATATTTATAATGATACATTTTACTTTCTTCCAAAATTTAGAAATGACTATATATATATTTTTAAGTTGGGTTATATATTAATCTTAAATACATAACTGTATGTAAAATCAAATTTTAAAACTTTAAAAAGTAATTTAACTAATTATTAAGTGTTATTTTACACACAATAATAATAATATCATATTTAATGGTATTTTTACGGATGTTACAAGTCTTAGGTCTGTGTGGTTTCTTGTGCTGCTTTCCTTTCATGCAAGGAACACACTTATCCTCATACTCGAAACGTTTTTGTGGTACACCTAGAACCAAACCATTTTTGGTTATATAATTCATCTTTCTCCAGTTCAGGTGTGCCATTCTCCTATGCCATAATAATGCGTCTGTTTCCGAAGCCTTGGATAATAAACATGTAGACACCATTGAAGAGTTAGGAACATCCATGTTGATAGCATAGATATCCTTCTTCCTTGGCGCCCTCATCAATATCCATTTATCAGGAATTTTGAAACCTGGCTTCAGGACTAAGGCCTCCTTTTCATTAAAGTAAACTGGATGACCTTTATCACAGACTTGGGAAACACTCACTAGGTTGTGAGTTAGTTCTTCAACATAGTTCACATCCTCAAGAGTCAAAGTTCCATTTGAAACTTTTCCTTTTCCCGAAATTACTCCTCCTTTATCTCCTGCAAAATTTACTTTTTGCTTGAGAGTCTCCTTGAAGTCCTTCAGTAGACTTCTTTCTCCGGTCATGTGCCTCGAGCATCCACTGTCTACATACCACCAGCTGTCCTTGTTCACAGCATACTCCTGCACATAACACAAGATACGATCAGTTATCAAGAGGGACCCAAGCCATTACGGTCTTGGTTTGTCCCTTATCATCAACAAACTTAAGCTCTTTAAAATAACCATCCTTCCCATCAGGAGCTTTGGTTACTTTCGAAGTAGCTTTAGTTTGTGGACGATCAGCCTTAAGAGGTGAATTTGAGGAGAACCTCTTAGGCACATAATTATGAGCTCTATTATGATAATTATAATTAAACTCATGTGATCGCGAAGTAGTACCACTCTCATAATGACTATGGCCTCTACTTGTAGTTCTAAACCTCGAAGGTGTCACATCTCTAGACTTATGGACAGAATTATCACTTTGAGTATATGGCCGTTTAGGTTTAGGTGGGGAGACACTATGTTTACCATCTCTTTTAAGAATGTTAACAGGTTTATTACCTAACTTAGGTTTGGTATCTAACCCATCTACAGTCATACTAGAGTCGGTCTGTGTCTTTTCATCAATCACAAGCTTTTGTGGTGTTTCAGGCTTTTTGTTAGGACAACACGAAGCCACGTGTCCCTTTTGATGACACTTGAAGCATGACATCTGCTTGAGTGATTTAGTAACTTTTGCATTACCACTCGGAGTCTTAGGCACTAAAGGTTCAGATATTTGTTCCTTATTAACCTTATCATCAGTCTTAGCATCGTTAATCACTCCACCCGATACAAATTGTATTTTGGTGAAATGAGAAGCCTTACTATTATCTGATGAAGGGTTCTTAATAACATCCTTCTGTGCCTCTAACTTTTCCTGATCATTAGTTACTGAAATTTCAGGATTAGCATCTGTCATTTCAGAATCTTCAGGAATAGGAGTGTAATTGGCATTAAAAGGAGGGGATACATCATTGTAACCTAACCCAGTCTTGTCCTTTACACTACGTTGAGCATCTAACATTTTATCCATTTGAGATGTCCTATAGTTCTCAAGTTTACGATTTTGCTCAATTAACCTTAAGTTAAGGTTCACTATTTCCTGATCCTTACTAGTAATTGTCTCATTTAAGTCTTTGATATTCATATAGAGACCATCTATGACAACAGATTTTTCACTTATGGTATCTCTAAGTTTTGTTCTATCCGAAGCATCAGACTTAATTTTATCTTTTAAGACTTGTTTATCATCACTTAATCTACGAATATCCATAATAGCTTGATCAAGTTCAGATCTAACAGTCTTATAGGATTCCTTATCCATATTCAATTGTGATGACAGATTGCTATTTGACATAGTTAAGACACTATTCTGAGATTGTAAATCAGTAACTAAGTAACAAACATCAGCAAGATTAAGAATATCTAAACATACCTTCTTCTTGTCAGTTTGTAATTCAGCCATGCGTGCCACGAATTCTTCAGGACTCATATCTGGAATTGAATCCATGTATAGCACGTCATCATCACTTGCCTTCACTTCAGACTCAGGCACCTCTACTTTCTGTTCCATATCAGTGGGCATGTAAGACACTGATCCAGCAGTTGTTTCTTCAATGTCGGCCATCAAGGCTTCCTCAGAATGAGCTTGCCAATCATAAGAACCATCTAACTGCTTCACCACTAAGGCTTTGGAAGCAAGAGTACTTCCCGAACCTTGTTTTCCTTTTGCTTCTACTTTAGGTCTTTGGCATTCTCTAGCAAAATGACCAATACCCTGACAGTTAAAGCATCTGACCTTGATTTTATCAAACCCTGATCTATTGCCCAACACCTTTCTACCAGTTCTCTTGAGGAAATTTTTAACTTTTCTTGAAACTAATGCTAACATCTCTTGAAGTTCCAATTCCTCAACATAATCCGGATCTATCTGCTCATAATCCTCATCAAATAGAACATGATCATTGATCTTTCCCTCTATGTAATTCTCATATGATGCCACAAAGGAAGCAAGAACAGATAGTTGCTGTTCAGCAGATTTCACACTCATCGGCATCTTCTGATGCTCTTGAGGTGACTTCTCAGAATTCTTTCCCTTTGTCTCATCACTAGAGGAGGAAATAAAGCATAGATCTTCAGTAATCATTTCTCCATTTTCACCAATATCACCAACTAACAGTGCAGTTGTCGAACTAGAAGACGCAGTCGAAAGATTTGACTTTCCATGATACAACCCAGGGTTCTGAACCTGATCAAAATCACTATCTCTTGACTTTCTGGAGAAATCATAACCTTTCAGCTTGTCAACGACTTGCTCTAAGGTCATAGTAGAATACCTGGTTTTGTTATCCTTAATCATAACGCCATACATTTCCCATTTAGAAGGCAAACCCTCAAGAAACTTGTCGGTTTTAGCTACTTCTTCTTCAACAATTTCATGGTATTTCAATTCACTTAGCAGATGGTAGAAATGCGTGACATAGGCAACAAGATCTTCTCCTTTTAAAGCTTTAAACATAGTAAACTGCTTTTTTCTAGAGAAGACTCCTCTTGCCAGCTCTCACCTGTGGACTTCCCTCACCTCTTTTCTCTAGAGCTTCCCAGAGCGTTCTAGCAGTATGAAAAGACTTTAGTTGATGAGCGATCTCTTTAGGAAGACACATCTTTATGCATGAATGTGCTTTATTTTCATTTCTGTAAGCTTCCTTCTCTTGATCACTCATGTTTGCATAGGTAAGAACCACAGTGGCATTTTGAACAATTTGAGTAGGTGCGGTGTATCCACTCTTGATACACATCCAGATTGACAGGTCATGGAATCTACAGTAAGATTCAAATCTGTCCTTCTAATTGTAGTAATCTTCGATCCTTAACAACTTAGGTGGAACATTTGACTTTCCCACCTCGTGGTCCATTTTGATTATTCTACTTAAGTCAGACATCTTAAAAACGTAAAATTAAACTGTTTCAGCGAATTCAGAAAACTCAACTCGCAAAACTCAACTCAACTCGCAATCTCAGCTCGACTCGCAGAATACGTCGATTCGCAAGCCTCAGTTCGGATTGCTAAAGATGTCGATTCGCAAGTGATGTCGATTCGCGAGGGATCTCGGTTCGACTCGTAAGCCTCAATTCGACTCGCTAGTTCAACTCGGTTCGCAGGCGACGCTGGAACCCTAATCTCGACTCGCGAAACGGCTGTTAAACCCGAAAACAAAATTTTAAGGTATTTTTACGACTGAAACTAAAAATTTCGACCGTAAACAAACCCTAAAACGTCCAGAGAATGATTTTGATCGTTAGTATTGCAAGAAAGCGCGTAAAAACGACCTGAATCAAAAACGCAATATTACTAAAACTCACGAACACACTCGTATTTAGCCCGAAAGCTTTGATACCAGATGTAAGTCCCCTAGTTTTAGGATCGATAACTTCGTTATCTGTAGTATTAAGGTGCGGAATCCCTCAATACGGTGTTATCTTACTAACAACGAATATGTTCGTAATTGCGTTTATAAAGCTTAACTTTAAATGAATAATACGTCAAAGCCTAGCCGTTAGGTTTAAGTTTTCTCTGGTTTGTCGAGTTCGCAGATCAGCAAAAGTATCAAAAGTGTTAACGATTTTCAAAGAGAAAATCGTTTATATAATCTGTCTTGGCTCGGCTCGCATGGGCCGACGAGTTCAGCCCAACTCGCAGCCCAAGTCCATTAACTCAGCTCGCCAGACACTTCCTACGCGAGTTCAGATCTCATCTCACAGCTCAACTCGCTGCGACTTGAGATCTCGACTCGTCTCGCATGAAACGTCTAATTATTTATTTCGTATTTTAACATTCGTCTAACTTAGCACAATAATATGTTTAACGAATATTACTAACAAAACAAATATTAATTTACAAATCTAAACCAATGTACAAACGTAATAATAATTACACCAGTCCTATTTCAAGCTAGATCTGTTGTCACACTCTATGTTCCAATAATATACACCAACGTGTATGCAAAACACATAATATACTATTCGACACTAGGATTGACCTTCAGAGTCAACCATCCGACAAACGACATATACATTGTTTGACTTTCCAAATTTTGACTCGGGGGCGTATTACACAAGTAGCATTCAAAACGACAAGTCAAAGAAAAGTACTAGCCACTTACTATCCGGAGCTATCCAAGCTATTCCTTTAAAACCCTTTTTCCTTCACATGGACCCGAACTACCTAAAAACATGAAACACAAATAGGGTAAGCAACCACAGCTTAGTGAATACATAGAAACTAATTAAGCCTTCAATTACATATAACACATTTAACACAAATAATCAACAACAAAGCTATTCTTACTCCATATCTTCATAGTACCACATAAGAAACAAGCACATAACGTATTCGAATACTAAGAAACAAGGCATTGTTAGAAACAAGGCTTGATGGTATCAAATCACGTCGAAATGAATACCACTTTAAGAAACACGGCTCATGATTCCAAATCACGTCGAAATGGATATCATATTCAAGAAACAAGGCTAGATACATGAAATCTTTCTCTTGATCGTATGATCCTCTTGCTCGGAAGCAATCCGGAAACACATACGATCATTCATATTCTTCATCATAATCAACATCAATTATTTAAAACACATAATTACAAATAACAAACACGTGGTTGTATGATCCTCTTGCTCGGAAGCAATCCGGAAACACATACAACCATTACTCAATTAGCCCCTATATACTCACCTTGATCCTTTACCGACGAATTAACACACGTAGCTAACGAGGATGGTTCCAACATCTTAACACCTATCAATAATCCATATAACAACAACACACTTTAACACTACTAGTCATCATAATTAAATCTTAACCCAAATACTCCCCCACTTATGATTTCTCATATTTCACTTCTTAAATTAATCATAATTATGTAACATAATCACTAGCTCTTTATTCATAATCATCTTAATAATGAAAACCTTCATATAATTACTTGAATTCATATCCAATCATAACAATATTACTCTATTAACAATCATTAACTCATTATAATCAATCTTATAAAGATTTAGTTAAAACCCTAGAAATCATTCAAGAACCCTAGTATTTGATTCATCACTTTCAAGTTGTAATTTCATCATCTATAAGCTTAATAACACTTATAAACACTAACTTCATTAATTTAAAATCCTAATTTCGTTTTAATTCAGCCAATTTTATAAAACCCCCAAAATGCCCATGAACTAGGTTAAAAGCATAAGAAAATCTTACTTACAAAGCTTATGAGAATGAAGATGACAATGAAGGAATCAACAATCCAAAGATTTAAGCTTCAATTAGGGGTTTAATTGGAAGATTTGATGTGGTTGAGGTCTCCTGCGATTTTTCTTAAGTCTCCAGGAGAAATTTAGAATGTTTGAGACAACATAAAGAAATGATTCAGGCATTCCACGTATTTTGTTGTATTATTATTTTAAACCCCTATTATTTTACAGTCTGGAACTGATACATTCGTTTACGTTTTATTTTATATCTTATTATTTACATCATATTACTTCGTAATAGAATTATATTCACGTACGAAATTAAATTCCTGAAATTTAGGGTGTTACAACTCTCCTCCACTTAAATTGTTCGTGTCCTCACGAACCTCTCTTAATACACTAAATCCCTATAGAAACAATATACTTAAGTAATAGAGCATTCAATTATACACAACAAGAAAGGAATACCAGAGATTCAACGGTTCCAGAGTCAATAAATGTGAGTAGGTTTTATAATAATGAGGTACCTGACGCCACATCGGGTGACTCTTTCGCCTCTCCAGCAGTTAATTGAAAGGCACGTGGCCTAGACCTTCCAGGTGTCACTAGTTTAGCTTCCAATTCTCTTCGCCTAGCTTCCTTCTTATCAGGACAATCAACCTGAAGGTGATCATCCTTAAAGCAATAGTAACATAAACGATAGGGACTCGGGCAATTCGGTGTCATGTGTCCAACTCTTCCACACTTAAAACACTTACACTCTCCAACATGTCTTCTACCACACTTATCACAATTTGGGATTTCTCGAGTTTGGGTTTAAGGACGATATTGTTGTAATGGCTGTGGTTGTGGGTGTGGTGTTTCATCAATTCGTGGTTTCTTAAACGAGGAAGGTTGTGAACTAGTTGAGTGTTCTACCCTTCTCCTAAGAGCAGCTTCAGTAGCTTTAGCTTGTAGATCCTTCTCACGAACTAAAGCTCGATTCAACATTACAGGAATGGTATTATAAAAGACAGGATCGATAGACTCACGGATTTCGGTATTCAGATGACGATAGAAGTGATCAATCAACAAACTCTGATTCGAGGTATATTCAGGACAAAAACGAGCTTTTTCATGAAATACTCTAGAATATTCAGCAACCGACCTACCACCTTGACTAATAGCAAGAAATTCCCCCTTAAGTTTTTCCATCTCCGCTGGTGGTGAGAATTCCCCTTTAAACATCTCTTTAAACTTATCCCAAGGAAACTGGGAAGCTGCTTCGAAGCCATAAGTATCAATTTGGGAATTCCACCATTCATGTGCATCTCATTTCAGTTGATGAGTGATGTGTAAAATCTAGTAATAAAATTAAACAAAGAAATACTGATCGTTTACTATTACACAACTGAGGTAAGTATACCCTATCGTGTATAGTATAGCTACAGTAAGTCCAAGTTCGTTCCACAGGGATTGTGAATTTAAGAATTATAATTAAAAATGTAATTAACTTAATACAGAAAAGACTTGGGTTTGTTGTGACCGAATTGTCACGTTGCTTAACAACTAATTTAAATAAACGAAAGCAAGTGGACTCAGGAAGAGTCAAATTGATTAATTTATCTTTCAGATAATTAAAACGGCACTTACTTGAACTAGCTCACTAATGATTTCGGGTTGTATAATAATAAAAAAAAAAACAAGTTATCTAGCAATTAATGTTCATCTCAATTTAGATCAGGTTTAACGTTCGCCATGACCTTCACATAAATCTTAATTAACTAATTAATAATTTAATTTAATGAAAGACGTTCGCCAATATCATCACTTTATACATTTAAGTTTAATTATTTAACTTGTACCAAATCTGCGTCCGCTATCATTGGATTAATCATATATAGACATATAATTAAATAATGAAATAACTTTGTGACAAACGTTCGCTATAGCCACTAATTAAATCATTAACAAGCTTCAATAATATATAAAACTTAAACATATAATAGTTTCAATTAAATATTTATTAAATTGCAATAGATAGTTTATATATGTTGAATATATGAATCTTAATTAGACTAAGATTAGTGCGTCCACTTAACCTACACCTTAATTTCGGTTCAATAATTTAAGATTTAATCTAGTGAATAACTTCCGTCAACTTCACCTACTTACACATTCATGTTTAAACGATTATCTTGTTTAATATCTGCTTCCGTAATCAATTAACAATTATTCATAGACAAATAATTATAATAAACTATTATATGAAAAAGCTCCCGCTAAATTGATCATATAATAATTTACCAACAAGATAAATCAATTAATATAAACTCGAATAATAAGGTTCACGATTAAACAAAAATAATTCAACATAAATATTAAAAGATAACAACCCTAATAATTAGATCACATCATTCAAGTAAGTGTTAAAAGATTTAGCTACTCATATTCAAGCAATAAACACATAAAATAATTGAAATCATTGCAAACATAATTGTATTGAAATAAAAGAGTAAACGAATGATTACAATGATTAAATGATGAACCGTAGTAGCCGAATGATTAAGATGAATGAAAGATCTCCAAAAGTATGAAAAACCCTCCAAAGTGTAGAGAAAATTCGAAACCCTAATTTTAATATGTGTAAAAGTTGTTTTTTGCGTCTCAATGAAAGCTGCTATTCTCGAAGATTGTCGATCAATTATCTTGGTGACCGACTCTTTCTTTGTTGCTGGGCCAATTCTCCACGTGACATGCATGATCCGATTCATCTTTGGGCCTTAATGCCTAATATTAACTTTAATCCATTTAATTGCATGGCTCATACTATTAATCCTTAGCCCAAAATGCAACCAACACCAATTCACGCCATATTAAATTAGCCTGCCACATTAATTTGACTTTGTTGACTGCTTCTTCACGTTTCCATTGAAACCTGCCACCATAATCATGATCTATTTATTATTATAATAACTATTATTTTTGTTATTATATAATAACTTTATTATTTATTAATTATTATTATTAACGTTTTTACTAAAGTTAGTACTAAATATTATATTATTAATATTTAGCCCAAATAAATATTTGATCCAACTCGTAAACTCCATTAAATCCTAAATCTAAATATTTTCGCTCAATCTATTTAACTTTTAGAACTCAAATATTTACAAACTTTATTTATTTTTATCACTCTTTTAACTACTTTGTCCCAATCATATTTAGGTACAACTAACTTTTATACAAAAATTACTTTATTTGACTCATTTTCATTCTATATTAATACAAACTCTATTTCTACCTATTTTGCAAATATGAACAAAATAATTAACTTTTATCAAATAATTGTAACTAAAAGTATATAAAAACTATGAAATATTAGTATACAAATATAACATTATTCAATGTTATCAAATTATCCCCACACTTAAACTCTACTTGTCCTCAAGTAGACTAAAACTAAACTACTAAATATAACTATACATCACTAAACCAAATATGATTACTTATAAGCATAAAACTAATATTTAAAAATTAAAATACTTAAATTAAAAATCCGTTTTCAATTTCTAAAATTTAAACAATTTAATTAACATGGATAACTATTTTGTACAATAAGGGAATAAATTCCTTTATTATTATTCACATAATATATAGCTCATCAACGATTACTAATATTGTTGTCCACTTAAACAATCTATACTCATATTTCTGAAAACACTTTTATTGTTAGTATGTATATTACATATGATCCCCAACTATGATATACCCCTAAAATTTAGTCATGCACTTTACTTTATATTTAAAATAAGTATATAAAAATCATTTTTAAGAAACAAGACATTGGTGACAGGTCTGCATTTTCACGCAACAAAGCGACATAACTTGATTCAAGTAAAGCAAACCCTTTTTAAATCAAACCAGCGGTGACAGGTCTATACCTTAGTATAACAGAGCGACATAGTTTGATTAGTTTGGGAATCTTAACTTTAAAAATTTTATATTTCTTTTGCTTATTTTTAAGAATACTAATATGAGACCAGGTCTGTATTTTCATACAACAGAGGAAACAATTAGTAAACCCCCAAATGGTTTCATATAAATATTAAAAATATAAAATATTGCATGCTAAATCCATGAATTAAGACTTTTTGTCATACATCATAGAATGTTTACCACAAAGTAATATACAAGTTTAAATTTTACTTCTTAAAATTCAGAAATTTCCATATAGATTGCCTATCAGTACATCATATAATGAAACTACACATCACTTATTATTATTTTAAAATTATATGTACAAAAAGTTTAATCCATGTTAAAGTCTAAACTTTAAAAATAAAAAACAAAGTTTTAATAAAACTATTTTAATTAATAAATACTTAGTCTCAAAACTTAAAAATAAATTATTTTTTTTTAATTGAAATCCAAAAAGATACAACAAAACCTAAGGACAAGTAAACTTCTTTTCGACCCCCATCCCCACACTTAAGTTGTACAATGTCCCCATTGTACTAAACGGAATAAAATCATAGTGAAAATGAAAGAAAAGAAGTTAAAACAGTAAAACTCCCCTGATATCTCTTGAATAGTCCAACAGCATGCGCGTACGTACAATTCCGTGTCAGCAGCATCATTCAAAAGCACAGCACACAAAACAAAACCAAAAGAAACATAACATATAAAACAATTCAATACATAGTTCAAACAGAAAAATAAATCCTAACTCACTTTCGTAGGAATCACGATTGCATTTAGCATATGCAATAAGCCTTTAAACCCCTCGGTATCCCGAGTGGACGAGTTATAGTCTCGTGAGGGTTTCCAGCGAACACACCCACAAAGTTCAAACCCTTGAATTAATCAGTTCTTAGGGTAAATCACGAGTGCCTCCCACTCGTTTCCAACATCTTCCTCATGATAATGCTTTAATCGGTGTCCATTCACAATGAAAGATCCTCCATCGGTCTTGTACAATTCCACATAACCCGACGGATACCCATGTTTAACCGTATAAGGACCAGTCCAACGAGGTTTAAGCTTTGGTTGCTTTAACTTAAAACGAGATTGAAACAAAAGTACCTTATCTCCAGCTTTAAATTCCTTCCGCACCTTCAATTTCCGATCATGCCAAACTTTGGTCCTCTCCTTATACAACTTTGAACTCTCATAAGCATTCATCCTCAATTCATCCAACTCATGCAATTGAAGAAACCTCTTCTCACCGGCTTCTACTAAATCCGTATTGCAATTTTTAAGTGCCCAATAAGCCTTATGCTCTATCTCCATCGACAAATGACACGTTTTTCCATAGAGCAACCTGTAAGGTGTAGTTCCAATCGGCGTCTTGTAGGCAGTTCGAAATGCCCAGAAAGCATCATCCAATTTCTTTGCCCAAACAGCCCTATTATCTTTCAATGTTTTCTCCAAAATCCTCTTCAATGCTCTATTGGTGTTTTCTACTTGACCACTCGTTTGTGGGTGGTAAGAAGTTGAAAACCTATGATTAACCCCATACTTCTTTAAAACCTTCTCTAATTGTTGGTTCGCAAAATGGCTCCCACGGTCACTAATTAAAGCTTTAGGGATTCCAAACCGACAAAACAAACTTTTCAAGAAATCAATCACAACCCTGGCATCATTCTTCGGTAACGCTTTTGCCTCCGCCCATTTGGACACATAATCCACCGCAACCAGTATGTACTGACATTTATGAGATGGTGGAAACGGACCCATGAAATCTATTCCCTATATATCAAAAACCTCACAAACTTGTATGCTCTGTTGAGGCATTTCATCTCTTTTGGAGATGTTACCTAAACGTTGGCATGCATCACAAGTTTGGCAAAGTGTTTGTGCCTCTTTGAAGATAGTGGGCCAATAGAATCCAGCATCAAAAACTTTCTTGGCAGTCACAGACGGTCCATAGTGTCCACCGGTTGGTCCATGGTGACACTCATCCAAAATTCTTCTTGTTTCCTCCCCAGAAACACATCGTCTAATCATTCCATCAGCACAAACCCGGAACAGATACGGATCATCCCAAAAATAATATTTCAAGTCCGAGAAAAACTTGCTTTTCTGCTGATGAGTCATTCCTTTCCTCAAAACACCTGCAACTAAGTAATTAGCAAAATCCGCGTACCAAGGTGCTTCTTCCTCATTCTCCAAATCGTCACCTACCTGTAAAAGAAATTCCTCGGGAAAGGAATCATCAATGTTAGTATCGCCTAGCTTAACCAGGTTTGGATTCTCCAACCTTGATAGGTGATCGGCGGCAAGGTTTTCAGCCCCTTTTTTATCCTTGATCTCAATGTCAAATTCTTGCAATAAAAGAATCCAAAGAATGAGACGTGGCTTAGCATCTTGTTTAGTAAACAAATACTTCAGGGCTGAGTGGTCTGTGAAAACTACGGTCTTAGATAGGACAAGGTAAGGTCTAAACTTATCAAAAGCAAAGACAACCGCAAGGAGCTCTTTTTCAGTCGTGGTATAATTCTGTTGCGCTCCATTTAAAGTCTTACTAGCATAATAAATAGGTTTAAAATGATTTCCCTCTCTTTGTCCTAAAACAGCCCCTAAGGCGTAGTCGCTAGCATCACACATCAATTCAAAAGGCTGAGACCAATCAGGTGAAACCATAATAGGTGCATTGGTCAACCTATCCTTTAGAGTCTCAAATGCTTTCACACATTCATCATCAAACACAAAAGTGACATCTTTTTCTAGAAGTTTAGTCATAGGTCTAGTTATCTTAGAAAAATCTTTAATGAACCTACGGTAGAAACCCGCATGACCTAAAAAACTTCTAACTCCCTTAACATTGGCGGGTGGAGGTAACTTGGCAATGACGTCAATCTTTGCCCTGTCAACCTTAATCCCCACACTTGACACCTTGTGTCCCAAAACAATACCCTTTTTAACCATGAAGTGGCACTTTTCCCAATTCAGAACTAAATGCGCCTTCTCACATCTTTCAAGCATCTTGTCTAAGTTAGACAAGCACGATTCAAACGAATTTCCAAAAACAGAAAAATCATCCATAAAAACTTCCATGGAAGTCTCAATCATGTCCTGAAAAATAGCAATCATACACCTTTGAAAAGTGGCTGGGGCGTTACATAACTCAAAAGGCATTCTCCTATATGCATATGTACCAAAGGGACAAGTAAAGGTTGTTTTCTCTTGATCTTTAGGGTCTATGGGAATTTGGAAATATCCCGAAAACCCATCAAGAAAACAAAAGAACTCATTATCGGCTAGTCTCTCTAACATTTGGTCAATGAAAGGTAAAGGGAAATGGTCTTTACGCGTGGCATCATTAAGCTTCCTATAGTCAATACACACTCGCCATCCCGTGACTGTCCTAGTGGAAACTAATTCATTTTGGTCATTCGTTACTACAGTCATACCCCCCTTTTTAGGCACACAATGAACAGGACTCACCCAAGGGCTATCATAAATTGGGTAAATTATACCCGCATCAAGCAATTTAACTACCTTCTTTTTGACTACATCCTTCATATTTGGGTTAAGCCTCCGTTGTCTTTGAACAACGGGTTTTACATCATCTAAAAAATTTATTTTATGTTTGCAGAAAGATGGGCTTATCCCGGGTATGTCCGATGTACGCCAAGCAAAGGCGCCCTTGTGAGCTTTCAACACATTCAATAATTCAGCTTTTTCAGAGTAAACAAGAGTAGAGGAAATTACAACCGGTAATAAGTTCTCCTCTTGCAAGAAAGCATATTCCAAATGGCTTGGAAGCGGTTTCAGCTCGAAGTCTCTCGGCGGATCCTCCAGTGAAGTCTTTATCCTCATCTTATCCTCACTATTCAACTCCTCAAATCTTTCCTCAGCTAGTTGCTCTTCCGCATCCATGTTAGCTTCCATAGCTAAAAACAACTCTTCCTCAGTCATTTTATCTTCAACAGATTCCAATAATTCTGCAAGTTCAGCATCTGTTCCAAGCAATCTCCATAACTCCTCATCCATAGTGTGACACCCCCAAATTTAATGATTTGCGGAAGCTTGATTTGGGTGCCACTAATCAATATACAAAGCACAAAGATAATAATGAACGACCACTATATGCGTCGTTTTAAACTTGTATTAATAAAGTGAACGTTTACATCAAAAATAATATAGCACTAGCTCGGTTCCTGAAATTGAGAGATTACATGGCATAATTACTTTTACAAAATATAATAATGCAGTCCAATCTCTAATTGTATGTATGCTGACTCGAGCTAGAAATCCCTGCTTGTGCAGTCAACCTACTGCTGGGTACCTGTGATATATACTAAAATGGGTCAGCGAAAACGCTGGTGAGCTCACAGGTTTGTAAGTCAATGTATAATTGTCAGAACCGCAAGATTTATAATGAATTTAAAATGCAATTAAGCAAAATAAAAGTTATACTGTCCATGAGCACATAGTCTGAGCTTAACTGATTTGTCAGGCCCAATTAAGGAAACCTAACATGATTTGCCTCCTACGAGTGCCTAATCAACACTCGTCTTCCCAAATGCTAATACATCCGTTTGACCGATTAGTGCGTGCTAACCCGGATGAGGATTGTCAATCCCATATGATATCATATACTAACATTCACGCTATAAAATACTAGAGACTATGCTTATGGAGGACTTTAAATTGATTAGCTTGAAACTCATGTAGTATTTGAAGTTTGTCACTTGCGTTCTACTTGTAAAACAAAATCGAGTAGTAATATCACACCCCTAGTTGTAAAGCAGTGAAAATGGGGCTATGAAACTCACCTGGTTTCTGATGTGTTTAACTTAATAAACTTGAAGTAATTAGCAGTGTGTTGGTATCCAAAGACTTGAAACCTGAATGTGTCCACGACACTTGAATTGTTATTAATTGTATTGGTATCTCGAAAGACTACCATTGAAATTGTTTGTCTAACTTAATGTCCAAATTTCCCCGATTTGGTTGATTGTATTGTTACAAGTTACTACGACTTGTTTGATTTTGAAGTATGTTTTTGAAAACGCGTACGGACCGTTGGTGATTAGTTGAAAATAAAAGTGTTATTGTTGTCGTCTTGTTTTTGAAGTGTTACACTTGAAATACGAGTCCCATTATGTTCTAAAAGTCATATTGCATAAGCATTTGAAGTTGTATAAGCTCGACACTTTGTAAAAATTAGAGTTTTCAAGATTCTGTTTTGTGCGACGTAGCCTGCGACGTAGGCTGCGACGTAAGAGTTTTGCGACGTAAAGGGTTACGTCGCTAAGGTCAACAGTGCTAAGTCAATAGCGACGTAGGGTGCTACGTCGCTTATGCGACGTAGGTTCGTTATTGCGACGTTAAGGTCTGCGTCGCTATGTGCGACGTTCGCAAGTCAATGCGACGTAGTAGGCTGCGTCGCTGTATGCGACGTTGGGGATATAATGCGACGTAGGTCGCTACGTCGCATCTGCTCCAGACCAAATGCGACGTACGGGGTCTGATCGGAAATTCATCCCCAAAAACGCGTTTTCCGGCCATCGATCGGCATAATATTTTTACCCAACCCATTTTAGGACATTACAAGGTTATACAAACAACTAGTAAGTTATAAAACTTAAAAACGAGAGTTTTCGGAGTTGTGTCGGAAACTTACAAATCGCCGAAATGAAATTCCGGAAAGGTAGGATTGTAGATCGTCGCGAGGTGGTCGTTTATTTATAAAGGGGCTTGAAGATCCGAGGTTGTTTAGTATGTTTATTTTGCGTTTTTCGTTGATTTTTGGTGTTGGTTGTTTGAGAGAAATAAGAGAGGAGAGAGATAGAGAAAAAGAGAAATGAAGGAAAAGTGGGTGGAAGTGGGAGGTTAAATCCCCATTTTCGCCCCGCGTTCCCGCTCCGTGCGGTGTTCGTTTGTTCCGTCGTTTAAACGTTAAATAATTATTTTAAATATTGATTGGAACATTTTAAAATACAATTTATTACGCCATATTTTATTTAGATATTTTACTAATCACATTATATTTGAATTATAAAAAGGTAAGTTAATTTGTTTGCGCGTTTTACAATTTAAATTGTGTGATAAAACTTGGATACAAAATATTATTGACATAATATTTTCAAGTACAAAAACTTTATTAAAAATCCTTGTATTACTTAGATCAATTGTTCACCAACGTCCGTATTTATTGTATCGAAATTCATTCGATTTGAAACTCGTACGATTTAAACAAATCGCATAATTGTAGATATATATTCAACAATATATATAATAATTGATACATTAATTAGCCTAACACAGAACTAATTACACGTGTTAAAACTTGATTAGGCACTAAATTATAGTCCTAAATTGACGGTTGTCACATTCTCCCCCTGTTAGAAGAATTTCGTCCCGAAATTTATGTTGAAGTTGTGTTTGACGTTGAATCAGTGAAGAGTTGAGGATACTTGAGTCGCATTTGGTCTTCTCGTTCCCAGGTGAATTCCGGACCGCGCCGCGAATTCCACCTAACCTTGACAATGGGAATACGACTTTGTTTAAGTTGTTTGACCTCACGGTCCATGATTTCAGCGGGTTCCTCAACAAAGTGAAGTTTTTCGTCAACTCGAATTTCATCGAGTGGAATGATAAGTGCCTCATCAGACAGACACTTCTTCAGATTTGAAACATGAAATGTGGGATGCACGCTGCTGAGTTCGGATGGCAGCTGCAATCGATAAGCCACTGGACCAATCCTTTCGAGGATCTCGAATGGTCCAATGTATCTGGGATTCAACTTCCCTCGTTTGCCAAATCGGATTACGCCTTTCCAAGGCGATACTTTGAGTAGAACTCGATCCCCAACCTGGAACTCGAGTGGTTTGCGTCTCACGTCAGCATAACTTTTCTGACGATCACGCGCGGCTTTGAGCTTGTTTTGAATTTCTACGATCCTCTCGGTTGTTTCGTGAATGATTTCTGGACCTGTGAGTTGGCTATCTCCAACTTCGGTCCAACAGATAGGTGACCGGCACTTACGACCGTACAGTGCCTCGAAAGGTGCAGCTTTGATGCTGGTATGATAACTGTTGTTGTACGAGAACTCGCACAATGGTAGATGTTTTTCCCAGTTTACACCGAAGTCTACTACGCAGGCCCGTAGCATGTCTTCCAGTGTTTGAATGGTTCGTTCACTTTGGCCGTCGGTTTGAGGATGGTATGCGGTACTCATATCAAGTCGAGTACCCAGAGATTTTTGAAGTGATTGCCAAAATTGTGAAGTGAAACGACTATCTCTATCGGAGATAATTGAGATTGGAACACCGTGTTTGGTCACGATTTCCTTCAGATAAATGTTGGTGAGGCGTTCCATTTTGTCAGATTCCTTGATTGCCAGGAAGTGAGCAGACTTTGTGAGACGATCCACGATCACCCAAATGGAATCGCAACCGTTTGAGGATTTGGGTAGTTTGGTTATGAAGTCCATGGAAATTTGTTCCCATTTCCATTCAGGAAGACTGGGTTGTTGAAGTAAACCAGAAGGTTTTTGATATTCGATTTTGACTTTGGAGCAAGTAAGGCATTTGCTGACATAGGTGGCGATTTCGGCTTTCATGTTCGGCCACCAGTAGAAGTCCTTGATGCCGTGGTACATTTTATCGGATCCCGGATGGATAGAATATTTGGACTTGTGAGCTTCATCCATCACCAAGTCTCGTAGGTTCCCAAATTTAGGCAACCAGATTCGGTTTGAGAAATACCTAATCCCGTTAGGTTTGATTTCGAACTGTTTATCCATGCCCCGCAAGGCTTCATCTTTGACATGTTCGGGTTTTAAGGCTTCGAGTTGAGCAGTGAGAATTTGAATGTTTAAATTGTTGTGAATGGTCATACTGAGGGCTCGAACCCGAAGTGGTTTCACTCGCTCTTTTCGACTGAGGGCGTCAGCAACAACATTTGCTTTGCCTGGATGATATTTGAGTTCGCAGTCGTAATCCGTAAGTAACTCGACCCACCGACGTTGCCTCATGTTGAGATCCTTCTGATCGAATATGTGTTGAAGGCTTTTATGGTCGGTGAAAATTGTACATCTGGTACCGTAAAGGTAATGTCTCCAGATTTTGAGGGCAAAAACGACAGCTCCAAGCTCGAGGTCGTGAGTGGTGTAATTCTTTTCATGAATCTTGAGCTGTCGGGAAGCATAAGCTATGACTTTGTCTCGTTGCATGAGCACACAACCGAGACCTTGATGAGAAGCATCGCAGTATACCACGAAATCATCGGTGCCTTCGGGTAATGTTAGGATAGGAGCACTGCAAAGCTTTTGTTTTAAGAGTTGGAATGCCGACTCTTGTTTCTCAGTCCAGTCAAACTTTTTGTCTTTCTGGGTCAGAGTCGTGAGTGGTATGGCTATCTTGGAGAAATTTTCAATGAAGCGTCGATAGTACCCGGCAAGTCCCAAAAACTGCCGTACTTCGGTTGGAGTGGTTGGCGATTGCCAATCTTTGATAGCCTCGATTTTTGACGGGTCAACGTGAATCCCCTGACTGTCAATCACGTGGCCAAGGAATTGAACGGTTTTGATCCAGAACTCACACTTAGAGAACTTGGCATAGAGCTCCTCGTGTTTAAGCAGTTCAAGGATGGTTTTGAGGTGTTGCGCGTGTTCTTCTTTGTTTCGTGAATATATAAGGATGTCGTCGATGAAGACAATGACAAATTTGTCAAGATAAGGCTTGCACACCCGATTCATAAGATCCATGAATACCGCCGGTGCGTTGGTTAGGCCGAATGGCATCACTTGGAATTCGTAATGCCCATAACGGGTTCTGAAAGCGGTTTTTGGAATATCGGCATCGCGAACACGCAATTGGTGATAACCGGATCGGAGATCAATCTTTGAATAACAACTCGACCCTTGAAGTTGGTCGAACAAATCATCGATTCGAGGGAGTGGATACCGGTTCTTGACAGTTAACTTGTTCAACTCTCGATAGTCGATACACATTCGAAAAGAACCATCTTTCTTCTTAACGAATAGGACCGGAGCTCCCCAAGGTGAAGAACTCGGCCTGATAAACCCTCGTTCCAGGAGTTCCTGTAACTGGGTGGACAACTCCTGAAGTTCGGATGGAGCTAAACGGTATGGTGCTCGGGCCACAGGCGCAGCACCGGGTACAAGATCGATTGAGAACTCAACCTGTCTTGGTGGTGGTAGACCAGGTAGTTCTTCAGGAAAGACTTCTGGAAAGTCTCGAACAATTGGAACATCCTCAAGTCGCTTCTCCTCCGACTTTTTCTCCATGATGTGCGCGAGGATTGCAGGATAACCCTTTCTCAGAAATTTTCGGGTTTTTAAACAAGATATGAGGTTGAGCCTCGTCCCTCCGGTCTCCCCCTGTATGACTAGGGTTCTACCGACAGTGAGAGGTATGCGAACAATTTTGTCATAGCAGATGATTTCGGCGCGATGTTTGGATAACCAGTCCATGCCTACGATGACATCGAAACTTCCTATCTCAATAGGCATAAGATCTATGGGGAAGGTTTCGTCGGCTAGATTTAAAGTGCAATTAGGTATCACACTATCGGTTTCTATCAGCTTGCCATTTGCTAGCTCTACGGTGTACTTAACGTCTAAAGCAACAGGTGTAATGTCAAGTAGAGGGCAAAATTCATCGGAAATAAAACTCCTATCGGCACCAGTATCAAACAGAATGGAAGCAGTTAAATTGTTGAGGAGGAACATACCCGTGACCACATTCGGGTCCAGGCGGGCGTCCCCTGAGTTGATCACGAAAGCAGTACTTTTGGCGTTGTTGTTGTTGCGGGAGTTGTTGTTGTTGTTGCCCTTATTCTTCAACTTTGGGCAAGAATCCCTGAAGTGTCCTGGGTTTCCACATTCATAGCAGGACCTAGGTTGGCGGGTATTTCTGTCAGAGGGGTTGTTGTTGGATTTGGGAGCTCGGCAATCTTTAGTCAAATGCCCTTGCCTCCTGCAGTTGTTGCAAGGAGTACCGCACTGACCAAAATGGTGGTAGTTACACTTGGGACAATAAGGTCTGTCCCCGGTGTAGTTGCGGGTGGTTTCAGAGTTGGTATTGTAGACTTGGATGGCGTTGTTTTTCTTGTTGGAGTTGTGGTGGTGTTCAGTGGATTTGCGTTTGTTGGAGGATGAGGTGTTGGAGGTCTCACGGCTGACAACTAGAGCCATGAGTTCGTGGGCCAATCGAATGGCACTCTCAGTAGTTGTTGGTTTGGATGAGGCGACGTTCCCCTGAATGTTCTCGGGAAGTCCACGAATGTATTTCTTGATGCCCTTACTTTCTGGTTCGACCAAACCCGGGCATAATAAGGCAAACTGTTGGAACTTGGTGGTATAATCAGCAACATCATTTCCCTGCACTTCCAGATGCCAGAATTCTTCCTCCAGCCTATGCAATTCTTCTTCAGGACAGTACTTTTCTGTCAGTTTCTTCTTCAGTTCGGCCCAAGGAAGTCGGTTTGCAACCTCAAGGCCTACAGAGTTTGCGTGGGTTTTCCACCACGTGGATGCACCTTCCTGAAAGGTGTAAACAGCGAATTTGACCTTGTTGTTCTCAGTGCAGTCGCAGAGACTGAAAACAGATTCCATGCGCTCAATCCAACGGATCAAACCAATGGCACCTTCCGTGCCCTTGAAGTATAGTGGTTTACAGCTAAGGAAATCCTTATAGGAGCAGGGTTTGGGTGGTGGAGTATTGGTTGCGGTGTCCTCACTACCAGGTGGTGTTCGGGTAGCCAAGGCTTCAGTCACACTGCGGGCAATTATTCCCGCGATCTCAGCTTCGCTAAGGGTAATTTGACGACGTGGAGGCATGATGCTGAGTAAGAAAGAACAAGGAAATGAAATAAGATACTAGTCCGAGTATGATGAACTAGTGGTGTGTTTGTCATTCCGAGACAAAACGTTTGAAAGAAAGAGGCCTATATTCATATAATATAATATAATATAGCCTAAAGTTGTAATGAGGTCTATTTATGTATATATATATGTATATCACATAATAACCTATTGAGTGTCTAGCACAGACGTGTTTTGAGTCCCGTTTCTCTCGAGGTCAGAGTCAACTAATGCATTCCTGTTCAACATAACTCTTTCAGATTTCACATCATCTTTCTTTAATTGTACATAGTTGATCAGGCTATGTTAAATTAAAGTCGTATGATGTAATCCCTGAACTAGTCATAACTAATAAGGAATACCGCCTAACGGTCATAGTCTAGGCCCACTAGATGCAACCTAGTTCACTATAACCTTAGGCTTTGATACCAATCTGTGACACCCCCAAATTTAATGATTTGCGGAAGCTTGATTTGGGTGCCACTAATCAATATACAAAGCACAAAGATAATAATGAACGACCACTATATGCGTCGTTTTAAACTTGTATTAATAAAGTGAACGTTTACATCAAAAATAATATAGCACTAGCTCGGTTCCTGAAATTGAGAGATTACATGGCATAATTACTTTTACAAAATATAATAATGCAGTCCAATCTCTAATTGTATGTATGCTGACTCGAGCTAGAAATCCCTGCTTGTGCAGTCAACCTACTGCTGGGTACCTGTGATATATACTAAAATGGGTCAGCGAAAACGCTGGTGAGCTCACAGGTTTGTAAGTCAATGTATAATTGTCAGAACCGCAAGATTTATAATGAATTTAAAATGCAATTAAGCAAAATAAAAGTTATACTGTCCATGAGCACATAGTCTGAGCTTAACTGATTTGTCAGGCCCAATTAAGGAAACCTAACATGATTTGCCTCCTACGAGTGCCTAATCAACACTCGTCTTCCCAAATGCTAATACATCCGTTTGACCGATTAGTGCGTGCTAACCCGGATGAGGATTGTCAATCCCATATGATATCATATACTAACATTCACGCTATAAAATACTAGAGACTATGCTTATGGAGGACTTTAAATTGATTAGCTTGAAACTCATGTAGTATTTGAAGTTTGTCACTTGCGTTCTACTTGTAAAACAAAATCGAGTAGTAATATCACACCCCTAGTTGTAAAGCAGTGAAAATGGGGCTATGAAACTCACCTGGTTTCTGATGTGTTTAACTTAATAAACTTGAAGTAATTAGCAGTGTGTTGGTATCCAAAGACTTGAAACCTGAATGTGTCCACGACACTTGAATTGTTATTAATTGTATTGGTATCTCGAAAGACTACCATTGAAATTGTTTGTCTAACTTAATGTCCAAATTTCCCCGATTTGGTTGATTGTATTGTTACAAGTTACTACGACTTGTTTGATTTTGAAGTATGTTTTTGAAAACGCGTACGGACCGTTGGTGATTAGTTGAAAATAAAAGTGTTATTGTTGTCGTCTTGTTTTTGAAGTGTTACACTTGAAATACGAGTCCCATTATGTTCTAAAAGTCATATTGCATAAGCATTTGAAGTTGTATAAGCTCGACACTTTGTAAAAATTAGAGTTTTCAAGATTCTGTTTTGTGCGACGTAGCCTGCGACGTAGGCTGCGACGTAAGAGTTTTGCGACGTAAAGGGTTACGTCGCTAAGGTCAACAGTGCTAAGTCAATAGCGACGTAGGGTGCTACGTCGCTTATGCGACGTAGGTTCGTTATTGCGACGTTAAGGTCTGCGTCGCTATGTGCGACGTTCGCAAGTCAATGCGACGTAGTAGGCTGCGTCGCTGTATGCGACGTTGGGGATATAATGCGACGTAGGTCGCTACGTCGCATCTGCTCCAGACCAAATGCGACGTACGGGGTCTGATCGGAAATTCATCCCCAAAAACGCGTTTTCCGGCCATCGATCGGCATAATATTTTTACCCAACCCATTTTAGGACATTACAAGGTTATACAAACAACTAGTAAGTTATAAAACTTAAAAACGAGAGTTTTCGGAGTTGTGTCGGAAACTTACAAATCGCCGAAATGAAATTCCGGAAAGGTAGGATTGTAGATCGTCGCGAGGTGGTCGTTTATTTATAAAGGGGCTTGAAGATCCGAGGTTGTTTAGTATGTTTATTTTGCGTTTTTCGTTGATTTTTGGTGTTGGTTGTTTGAGAGAAATAAGAGAGGAGAGAGATAGAGAAAAAGAGAAATGAAGGAAAAGTGGGTGGAAGTGGGAGGTTAAATCCCCATTTTCGCCCCGCGTTCCCGCTCCGTGCGGTGTTCGTTTGTTCCGTCGTTTAAACGTTAAATAATTATTTTAAATATTGATTGGAACATTTTAAAATACAATTTATTACGCCATATTTTATTTAGATATTTTACTAATCACATTATATTTGAATTATAAAAAGGTAAGTTAATTTGTTTGCGCGTTTTACAATTTAAATTGTGTGATAAAACTTGGATACAAAATATTATTGACATAATATTTTCAAGTACAAAAACTTTATTAAAAATCCTTGTATTACTTAGATCAATTGTTCACCAACGTCCGTATTTATTGTATCGAAATTCATTCGATTTGAAACTCGTACGATTTAAACAAATCGCATAATTGTAGATATATATTCAACAATATATATAATAATTGATACATTAATTAGCCTAACACAGAACTAATTACACGTGTTAAAACTTGATTAGGCACTAAATTATAGTCCTAAATTGACGGTTGTCACACATAGCTTCATCTATCACATCAATACTAAAACAAGTATCATCAGTAGAATAAGGATGCTTCATGGCCTTATCAACCGTGAAAGTAATCCTTTCCTGGCCCACTCCTAAAGTCAACTGCTTATTTTTCACATGAATAATAGCATCAGCAGTATGTAAAAAGGGACGTCCTAAAATGAGTGGGACTTTACTATCTTCCTCCATTTCGAGGATCACAAAGTCAACAGGAAAAGTAAATTGACCTACCTCTATCAACATATTTTCCGCAATCCCTACGGGATATTGGAATGATCTATCAGCCAATCTTATACTCATAAGTGTGGGGATGGGGGTCCTAAAGACAATTTAGCATAAAGGGAGTAAGGCATTAAGTTTATACTAGCACCTAAGTCAGCTAGGGCATCACAAGTCATAAATTTCCCTAAAGTACATGAAACAATAAAACTCCCCGGGTCACCCAACTTTGGTGGAATCTGATTCTGAACGATAGCAGAACACTCATCATTCAAAAATGTAGCTGATGCCTCCGATAGCTTATCCTTGTTGCTCACCAAGTCTTTGATAAACTTGGCATAGTTTGGCATTCCAGCTAAAACATCAACCAAAGGCACGTTGATCCGAATGCCCTTGATGGGGGTCCTAAAGACAATTTAGCATAAAGGGAGTAAGGCATTAAGTTTATACTAGCACCTAAGTCAGCTAGGGCATCACAAGTCATAAATTTCCCTAAAGTACATGAAACAATAAAACTCCCCGGGTCACCCAACTTTGGTGGAATCTGATTCTGAACGATAGCAGAACACTCATCATTCAAAAATGTAGCTGATGCCTCCGATAGCTTATCCTTGTTGCTCACCAAGTCTTTGATAAACTTGGCATAGTTCGGCATTCCAGCTAAAACATCAACCAAAGGCACGTTGATCCGAATGCCCTTGATCATATCAACAAACTTCCCATATTGGGCAGCAATCTTTTCCTTCCTTAAGCGTTGAAGATAAGGAATCTTCGGTTTATATGCCTTCACCACCGGTTGTGTAACCGAAGGTGTCGGTGAAACCGGAATAGAATTCGGTTGAGCTGTCTCCTCTTCTTCATCTTCAACCTTCTGCTCATCAGTATCCTGCAAAACAGTGTTAGAAACTTTGGCCTTTTTGGGCGGAGGAGGTGGTAGCTCTTTCCCGCTACGAGTGATAATGGCATTGGCATGCTCATTTCGGGCTGGTGGTGGTTGGTATGGCTTTGGACCACCGCTAGAAGATGTTTGCCTTGGGTTCGGTTGGGTGTTGCTCGGTAAACCACCGGTTGGTCTACTACTCTGCCCCTCAGATAACCGATCCATTTTCCTTTCCAAATCCTGAATCGAGGCTTGTTGATTTTTCTGACCTTGATCCACACTTATCCTCAAATTCGTCATTTGTGTCTTCAACCTCTCAGTACACGCATCCTGTTTGGAAATGAATTCCTTCATCATCTTTTCTAAAGCGGATTCTGTGGCTTCTTGTTGCTGAGCTGGTGGTGTGTTATCCCTTTGATATTGATTGTGGTAGTTCTGACCTTGTTGAGAATATCTATTGCCTTGATAATTACCCGAATAGTTACCCAAATTTCGGTTCTGGTAGACGCCTCTCTGATAATTATTTTGTTGCAAATAGTTAACATCTTCATCCGCCATCCTCATCGGTTGATCATCACTATCGCAATCATTTGTGGCATGATTTCCACCACAATTTCCACATCCTTCACGAAGCTCCTTGATCTCTCCTTTGAGAGTTTTGAACTGGTCATCAAACCTTGTGGACATAGCCTTCAACTCTTTCATCATTTCAGAATTATCATACCCGCTAGTAGAAGCTGAAGCAACGGTTTTCCGAGTAGTCTTGGTTTTCTGATCGTTAGCCCAATTAATATTCTGTAAGACCTTATCTTCCATCATCTTCCATGCTTCATTTGGAGTTTTGTACATAAACACACCCCCTCCTGCAGCATCTAAAACCGAAGCTGATGAGGTATTGAGCCCGTTATAGAAAAGCTCAATAATCTCCCGTTTAGATAACCCATGACCATGACAGTTCCTGAGCATCTCTTTCATCCTCAACCAGGCTTCCACTACTGTTTCTCCATCATTCTGTTTAAATCCTCGAATTTCATTTAGTAACCTTTCTGCTAAAGCCGGAGGAAAGAATCGGCTAACAAACGCCTCCCTCATTTGATTCCAAGTGGTGATCGTGTTCGGTTCAAGTTCTTGGTACCAGATTTTTGCTTCCCCACACAGAGACATGGGAAAAGTCCTCAATCGAATGGCTTCATCAGTATTCGGCCCATATTTAAACATATCCCCGATTTCCAAGAAACTAGCAATATGCTTGTGCGGATCGGCCCGCACTCTTCCGTCAAACTGGCTATCTCTGATCAGACTCATATGATTTCCCTTTAGTGAAAAGTTGTTGTCAATGGCCGGCCTTCGAATGGCGGATTCCGGTGTAGGAGCAACATCCCTAGCCCTTGACAGCATTGGAGTATCATTCTCGTCAGCCATTTGATATTCTTCTTCTTCTTCTTCCGATTTGATCTCCTCTTCAAACTTAGATTCAAGCTCTTCTTCGTAAACTTCTTCAATGATTACGTTTGCTGAAGTTGATCCACTTTCCGTTTTGCTTTCAGTAGATTCCGTCGGCGTATTCTTTGATTTCTTCTTTCGTTTCTTCTTTGTGGTTTTCTCCGGATCGGACAATGGACTAACAAGTTCGTTACCCGAAGTCCTCGTGCTCATCCACTACCTGATTAAACCTGCAAAAGCACAAAAGATAAAACCGTCAAATGTACCGGCTCAAAACAAATTAAAAAGTAACTTTCTAAGAATAAAATTCAAAGAAAGGATCAATTAACTACACTTAATTAAATTCTTAAATTAAACACAGTCCCCGGCAGCGGCGCCAAAAACTTTGATGTGTAAAATCTAGTTATAAAATTAAACAAAGAAATACTGATCGTTTACTATTACACAACTGAGGTAAGTATACCCTATCGTGTATAGTATAGCTACAGTAAGTCCAAGTTCGTTCCACATGGATTGTGAATTTAAGAATTATAATTAAAAATGTAATTAACTTAATACAGAAAAGACTTGGGTTTGTTGTGACCGAATTGTCACGTTGCTTAACAACTAATTTAAATAAACGAAAGCAAGTGGACTCAGGAATAGTCAAATTGATTAATTTATCTTTCAGATAATTAAAATGGCACTTACTTGAACTAGCTCACTAATGATTTCGGGTTGTATAATAAAAAAAAAAAAAACAAGTTATCTAGCAATTAATGTTCATCTCAATTTAGATCAGGTTTAACGTTCGCCATGACCTTCACATAAATCTTAACTAACTAATTATTAATTTAATTTAATGAAAGACGTTCGCCAATATCATCACTTTATACATTTAAGTTTAATTATTTAACTTGTACCAAATCTGCGTCCGCTATCATTGGATTAATCATATATAGACATATAATTAAATAATGAAATAACTTTGTGACAAACGTTCGCTATAGCCACTAATTAAATCATTAACAAGCTTCAATAATATATAAAACTTAAACACATAATAGTTTCAATTAAATATTAATTAAATTGCAATAGATAGTTTATTTATGTTGAATATATGAATCTTAATTAGACTAAGATTAGTGCGTCCACTTAACCTACACCTTAATTTCGATTCAATAATTTAAGATTTAATCTAGTGAATAACTTCCGTCAACTTCACCTACTTACACATTCATGTTTAAACGATTATCTTGTTTAATATCTGCTTCCGCAATCAATTAACAATTATTCATAGACAAATAATTATAATAAACTATTATATGAAAAAGCTCCCGCTAAATTGATCATATAATAATTTACCAACAAGATAAATCAATTAATATAAACTCGAATACATAAGGTTCACGATTAAACAAAAATAATTCAACATAAATATTAAAAGATAACAACCCTAATCATTAGATCACATCATTCAAGTAAGTGTTAAAAGATTTAGCTACTCATATTCAAGCAATAAACACATAAAATAATTGAAATCATTGCAAACATAATTGTATTGAAATAAAAGAGTAAACGAATGATTATAATGATTAAATGATGAACCGTAGTAGCCGAATGATTAAGATGAATGAAAGATCTCCAAAAATATGAAAAACCCTCCAAAGTGTAGAGAAAATTCGAAACCCTAATTTTAATATGTGTAAAAGTTGTTTTTTGCGTCTCAATGAAAGCTGCTATTCTCGAAGATTGTCGATCAATTATCTTGGTGACCGACTCTTTCTTTGTTGCTGGGCCAATTCTCCATGTGAAATGCATGATCCGATTCATCTTTGGGCCTTAATGCCTAATATTAACTTTAATCCATTTAATTGCATGGCTCATACTATTAATCCTTAGCCCAAAATGCAACCAACACCAATTCACGCCATATTAAATTAGCCTGCCACATTAATTTGACTTTGTTGACTGCTTATTCACGTTTCCATTGAAACCTGCCACCATAATCATGATCTATTTATTATTATAATAACTATTATTTTTGTTATTATATAATAACTTTATTATTTATTAATTATTATTATTAACGTTTTTACTAAAGTTAGTACTAAATATTATATTATTAATATTTAGCCCAAATAAATATTTGGTCCAACTCGTAAACTCCATTAAATCCTAAATCTAAATATTTTCGCTCAATATATTTAACTTTTAGAACTCAAATATTTACAAACTTTATTTATTTTTATCACTCTTTTAACTACTTTGTCCCAATCATATTTAGGTACAACTAACTTTTATACAAAAATTACTTTATTTGACTCATTTTCATTCTATACTAATACAAACTCTATTTCTATCTATTTTGCAAATATGAACAAAATAATTAACTTTTATCAAATAATTGTAACTAAAAGTATATAAAAACTATGAAATATTAGTATACAAATATAACATTATTCAATGTTATCAATGAGCCGCAAATAACACCTTTAATTGTTCTGGACATTTACAAAGCTTAAAGGTTTCTTCTATTCTACTTACCCACCTTAAACTAGTAACAGGGTATAACTCTCCTTCAAACTCGGGCGGTTTACAACCCGCAAATCTTTTATAATCAAAGTTTTCTTTATCATAGTTCATAGCACCTTGTGCGGCTAACAGTTCCGCATTTGGTGGAGGATTCATTAAGATAGGGTGTTTTTGTTCAAATTAAGTTAATTTGGCAGTCACAACTTGTAACATCCTCGAAATGGACCTAGTTGTTTATATTATTTCTTGATTTAAATTAGTATTTAAATGTGTTTGGAAATAATATTGTTTGAACTAGTTGAAATAATTGGAATATGAGTCAAATATTCCAATGTGATAAGTAAATTATTAATTGTTGTAAATTAATATAGTTGACGGTGCAATAAAATGTTTGGACTCGCAAATGGTTTTCGGGTTCCAGACAATAGATTGAGATGGGGTATTAAATTATACCCGTATATTAAAGGCGGTTTAGGTTGGGCCGACCTATATATTACTTTCCATTTAAGGAAAGTTTAATTTCTTTTTCATTTCCTTTCTTTAATTCCTTTGAAAAACCCCAAGAATCCAAATCAAAAACTTGAAACCAAAAGATTGAAGCTGTGATTGATTCAAGTTCATTGTTATCAATTCTCAATTCAGTGTTCTTCAATTATGAAGTAAGTTTGATTTTAATCCATTTGATTGAAATTGGGTTAATTGATGAATTGTGAGAATTGGATGTTTTAAACTAGTTATAAGTATTATATGATGATTAGGTGAAGTTATTAGTGGTATATAACTATTAGAAATCGAGTTTTGGGTGTTTTGGTGATTTGGTTTCGAACCTGGGTTTTGAACAGTTGCAGGTCGGCTGGAACGAAGGTGGAATCCGGCGGATTCAATTGAATCCGGCGGATTCAGATAAATTAGGGAATCCGGTCGGATTCAAAGGAATCCGGCGGATTCAAATGCCAAGAACCGGATCCTATGTTTTGCAAATTTCAAAAGTGCATAAGTGTTTAATAGCACTTTAGAGACCTCTTTTTTGTAACAAAATTTCATTAACACGGATTGAGCTGAAATTCGTATGTCTACTCGGAAACGGCCCAATGATCAAAGCTATATTTTAATAGTCTAAGCAGCTTTTGGACATTCGGGGTCGTTTAGAGGTCGAAAATGGCATTTTACTGTTTTGAACCTTATTTCGGGACTTTTTGATTATGTTCCGAATTGGACTTTTGTTTGCTGTGATCGTAGGGATCACCTGATACATATAATTATGTTATGATTGTGTAACGATCTTAATTACCTAAGTGTTATTAGTTGAGACAAGTTACTAACTCATTGTTTATTGATTGTGTTCTCAGATGTGGAGAAGGCTCAGTAATATTAGACTTCTGAGCTTGCGGTTGAGGTGTCGGTGAGTGGATCTGTAACCTCAGTGTGATTTAGTTGTAATGATTTGGTTACAACAAGTAATTATAGTATTACTTTGATAGAATGCATCTGTTGAAATATCTTGCCATGATAGTCTGGCTATTTGCTTACTTGGCTGATTTTGCTAGTTTGAAAGATTCTGAGGTCAACTTGATTTGATGGTTGGGCTTGTTGTTATTGTAGACGACAGGAGATCTCGGAAACTTGAAATGTCGGTTTAGAGATCTAGGTCGTGTGTGATTGACAACGAGTTATCGGTAGTTCTGTATAGGCCAATACAGATGAACGATAAGTGTTCCTGGAGTGCCAAACCGGTATTATGGTGTTTCAGGGACCACCGGTCCTCATGATATTGCTTGATGAAGTTGATTGACATTGATTGGATGTCGAATGATTGATTCATTGATTGATTTTCTGTTTATTGTTATTTGATGTAAACAGATTGTTAGGCTAAGTTGGACTGTTGTTTATAGTTTCATTCACTTAGCTTTATGCTAACCCCACCACAGTTCTTCCTGCAGGATAAAATAGATGGGACATATTGGGCAGGGCAGGAAGTTGTTGGACTGGATGGAATGTTTGACAGGCTGTTACTCTGATTTGATTTTGATAATCAAAGAAGTGTTCTGAATTATATAACACCGAGTTTGTTAAAATGTGAAGTGTTTACTTTTGAAAAAGTTTATTGGCATTTTATTGACATTGATAGTAATGTTTGAAATATACGCTTCCGAATCGCATTTATTATATTGATTGTTTAGAATTAACGAGGGGTGTTTTAAGTTGGTATCAGAGCAATAGTTTAGGCGAATTGGACATGATAGAATGTTCAATCCTAAACTTTGATTGAGTTGAGTCAAACATTCCAGTGGGTGGGGGATTAGTTGTTGTATGAGAAAGTAGTTAGTTAGATATGTACTAACCCTTAACAAGTTGTGAAGTTGTTGTTTGATTGCAGAGATAGAGGAATATGAGAACCTTATGGATATTCTCATTGATTCCTCAATACTCGTTGGCTTAAGATTGCCAGGTAATCTTCGATAAGCCTATGTTAATTTAAATTTGCTTGAACTGTTTACTTTGTTATGATAAGTAAGCATTGTTGTGAAGTTAATTGAGTCAGACTGATATGATTCCCCAGTTTTGAGTCAACTAATAATTGCTATATGTTGACATGAGGATAGAAGTAGTAAATGAGATGCTCATTGTTGTGATTATTTATGATTGAATTGTAAATGCATAAATGTGTTTAAGTAAGTAGACAAAGAGTGGATTAAGATTTTAACAGGAGTGATGTTAGAACCTAAAGAGTGTTTATATTGATGAGACAAAATAATTGATAGTATTATATTAGTAGATTGATTACAGGGTGTGATTTAATTCCTTGTTAAGGAATGTGGTGTCATTTGAATTGAAAATGACTGCTATTTGAGAAAATATGTGTTTATGTGACTACATGATATGTTTTGATTGTAATTAAACAATTTATCTAAACCAAGACTGATAGGTTTATGAGAAATGTAAAGTATGATAATGTTAAATTGATTGAGGAAGTGGTGGATCTTTCTGGTCAATTGTGAATTAATAAATGAAATGTTTTATAGTAACATGATTGAGTAGACTTGTTGTGACATTGATGCTTGATAGTATGGCATATGTCAAAGTGATGATAGTTAATTAAGATGTGTCCTGAATTTTGAAATAAATAGGGACATTGATTTGTATAAATGGTTGAGTTTGACTTAAGCAGTCAAGGAAGTGTGAATTAGTACATGATATAGTAATTTGTACTGATTATTGGTAATAAATTATACGTGTGTGGAATTACACGTAAAGTTGTGATATTAGTGTTTGATAAAACATCATAGGTGAATGTTGTAGTCAGTTGTTGAAAATAAATTGTATGATATGTGTTTAAGTGAGAATAAATCACATTGATAATTATAATATAGAGTAGCCTGAGAATGGATTGTGAAGAACATAATCTTGCAACGCCTGATCACCGCTGTTATATTATGTTGTGTCACATGAACTTGTTGAGGCTACTTGGTATAAAAGAAATGTAATGTAATTTTGGAAAATGGAGCATGAAAGTATGCTAAGTTGTTTAATAGTTGTTTTGATAAGAAGACAATCAGTTGATAGGACTGTGACATTTATACTGTAAAGGTGTAAGTGTAATTATATTTGTCATTGATAGTTGTTTTGATGATAAACATAAATGATAAATATGATTTTGTTGAAAATGTAGTTGTGACTGATTGTGTTAGATTACTCATACATGGATTTGATAGTGTTTAAATGAATCACTATTGTAGGAATGGCTTGTATGGAGCCAAGATTGATGTATGTTGATTCTGTCCTTGTAAGGGATTGATAAGATTATTGAAAGTAATAATTTAAAATATATGTTTGAAAGTAAACATAAAGTATGAAATGGTTTGTTGGGAGTTAATATTGATAGTATGTTAACTTTGAAGGTCAAACCATGAATAAAGAGTTATGTGTATACATGTACAGAAAGAGTATAAATATTATTGCTTGTGATTGGTTTGAGGTTGGGTTAAACTTGAGAAAAGCAATTGGAGAATTTTATTGATTGATTGATTGAAATTGAAGTTGACAAGTAGTCAACTGTGTGTGTTGAAATAGTCTAACATAGATTGTAATGTTATGATTGTGTGGAATGTGATTAAATTCCCAAATTGGTCAAAGCTTGTAAAATTTGATTAATTACTTAAAGCTAGTATTGAGTAATTGAAATGTTGTTAATTATAATTGAGTATTCAGTTAGGTAATATTTGATATTTGAACTGAATATATGTTAAAGAATTATACAGATGTGAAGTCATTATATGATATGACAGTTATAATTTGTTAAAGAATGTTAAGAATAATTAAATCAATTGATTAGGGTTGTGATAAGAAAGTCTTACCAGTGTGTGAGACTTGTGATGATAGTCTGGATCTGGGTAAGAATGTGAGATGAGAATTAATTGAAAGTTATTATTAATAGTTGCATAGGTTGATTTGTACCTCATGAAGAGTTATTTAAGTATTGAAAGAATTGAATGGATTCTTTAGTTATTTGTTGATTGTATACAAATGAAGTAAGTGATAAAGTGGTAAAGTGGGATTAGATCCAAATAAGAAATGATATGAAAGTATATCAGGATGTAAATCGTGTTAAAGGTTTAGTTGATCCTTGTTTGATAAATTGAGGAATATGAATTGGAAAGTTGTTCATATTTTGAGAAATTAGGTATGTGTGTATAGTTGAATGTGTTGAAGTAAGGGAAACCTTGAAATCAGTAGATGATGATTGTTTTCATCAAACTTTCCTTGTAAGTTTAGATTGAACTGTTTAAGTTATATACGAGTTGATAAGTATATAGTGAAACATAGAGTTGTTGATTTGTAATTGTTCCATGTCCTGTGGTATGGATATGTGATGATTAGTAGAAATATGAAGGCTTGGTAAAGACTTTAACAGTCTGAATGGCCTATTATATAGAATTAAATGGAATTGAGATGTACGTGTCCATTTTAGAAAGTTACTTGAAATTGTGCCATAGGTTATGTGGAAGTCAGTTAATTGTGATTAACTTGATGTAGATTTTGTTAGAAATGTGTTGAAAAGTAGCACATTGTGATATTGTGATACTTGAATTGTAGTATCATAATATAGATTAATGTTGGCTTAGTTGCTATATTGATGGGATGTAGTACTAAGTGATTATGTGATTTGAAATTTTAAAATTTGAATTGAAATAACTGGTTGTTAAGAATAGATACTTGATGTTTCACCAGTTTAAGCGTTGTGTAAATTCTAACTTGATGGTTAGTTAGACTTTGAATGTAAATACTACGTATTGATAGGTGTACTGTAGCATATAATCATTAGTGTTGTGATTATTGTTTGTGCTATGGTAGTTGTTGAAAATTGTTAGATTGTAATGAAAGGAGTTACAAATGAAAATAAGTCAATGTAGAGGTTGGTTGAATGTAGGTAATGTTTGATATTGGTGCTTTGTTGATTGAGCAAAGTACTTGTTGATTGTAGTTTTACCTACTGAGTTTGACCTCTGCTTTGCTTATTAAGTTGAATAGTGATATGTGAACATGATAGGTTGTTTAAAAGAATAGGTATGAAACTTTTGGATGAAAAGTTGACCTAGTTTTGAATCTCTGACAGTAGAGGTGTGAGATTGTTACCTGAATATTAGATTGATTGTTAGTTATAAACCGAAATTAAATTTCAGTGTGGATACTTGTATAGTGGTTTTAGAACCACTATTGTTGTGATATTGTGGTTGCTGTTTTATTGTTAACAGAGGTGAACAGTTGTAATAGGTTAAAGATTTTAGCAGATTGCTAATTTCTAGTTGTACAGACCTATTAAGTGATTGTAGGTTTCACTTGTTGTTTAAATGATAGTGAATTCACTTGTTGAAGTAAGGGTTTGTTCTATAAGATATATCTAATTGATGATATTGGATAGATGCACTGTATGTGTGCGTAGGTAAAGACAGAAGCATGTTCATGAGAACATGTGAATGTGGAAAGGATTAAACTAGTCTAAGAATAGTTGTAAATTGCTATTGAGGACTAATGTATGCTAAGATGTATGTGATTGTATCACATTAGGCAGATTGAATGAGGTTAGATTTCGGGGACGAAATCTCTTTAAGGGGGGGAGAGTTGTAACATCCTCGAAATGGACCTAGTTGTTTATATTATTTCTTGATTTAAATTAGTATTTAAATGTGTTTGGAAATAATATTGTTTGAACTAGTTGAAATAATTGGAATATGAGTCAAATATTCCAATGTGATAAGTAAATTATTAATTGTTGTAAATTAATATAGTTGACGGTGCAATAAAATGTTTGGACTCGCAAATGGTTTTCGGGTTCCAGACAATAGATTGAGATGGGGTATTAAATTATACCCGTATATTAAAGGCGGTTTAGGTTGGGCCGACCTATATATTACTTTCCATTTAAGGAAAGTTTAATTTCTTTTTCATTTCCTTTCTTTAATTCCTTTGAAAAACCCCAAGAATCCAAATCAAAAACTTGAAACCAAAAGATTGAAGCTGTGATTGATTCAAGTTCATTGTTATCAATTCTCAATTCAGTGTTCTTCAATTATGAAGTAAGTTTGATTTTAATCCATTTGATTGAAATTGGGTTAATTGATGAATTGTGAGAATTGGATGTTTTAAACTAGTTATAAGTATTATATGATGATTAGGTGAAGTTATTAGTGGTATATAACTATTAGAAATCGAGTTTTGGGTGTTTTGGTGATTTGGTTTCGGACCTGGGTTTTGAACAGTTGCAGGTCGGCTGGAACGAAGGTGGAATCCGGCGGATTCAATTGAATCCGGCGGATTCAGATAAATTAGGGAATCCGGTCGGATTCAAAGTAATCCGGCGGATTCAAATGCCAAGAACCGGATCCTATGTTTTGCAAATTTCAAAAGTGCATAAGTGTTTAATAGCACTTTAGAGACCTCTTTTTTGTAACAAAATTTCATTAACACGGATTGAGCTGAAATTCGTATGTCTACTCGGAAACGGCCCAATGATCAAAGCTATATTTTAATAGTCTAAGCAGCTTTTGGACATTCGGGGTCGTTTAGAGGTCGAAAATGGCATTTTACTGTTTTGAACCTTATTTCGGGACTTTTTGATTATGTTCCGAATTGGACTTTTGTTTGCTGTGATCGTAGGGATCACCTGATACATATAATTATGTTATGATTGTGTAACGATCTTAATTACCTAAGTGTTATTAGTTGAGACAAGTTACTAACTCATTGTTTATTGATTGTGTTCTCAGATGTGGAGAAGGCTCAGTAATATTAGACTTCTGAGCTTGCGGTTGAGGTGTCGGTGAGTGGATCTGTAACCTCAGTGTGATTTAGTTGTAATGATTTGGTTACAACAAGTAATTATAGTATTACTTTGATAGAATGCATCTGTTGAAATATCTTGCCATGATAGTCTGGCTATTTGCTTACTTGGCTGATTTTGCTAGTTTGAAAGATTCTGAGGTCAACTTGATTTGATGGTTGGGCTTGTTGTTATTGTAGACGACAGGAGATCTCGGAAACTTGAAATGTCGGTTTAGAGATCTAGGTCGTGTGTGATTGACAACGAGTTATCGGTAGTTCTGTATAGGCCAATACAGATGAACGATAAGTGTTCCTGGAGTGCCAAACCGGTATTATGGTGTTTCAGGGACCACCGGTCCTCATGATATTGCTTGATGAAGTTGATTGACATTGATTGGATGTCGAATGATTGATTCATTGATTGATTTTCTGTTTATTGTTATTTGATGTAAACAGATTGTTAGGCTAAGTTGGACTGTTGTTTATAGTTTCATTCACTTAGCTTTATGCTAACCCCACCACAGTTCTTCCTGCAGGATAAAATAGATGGGACATATTGGGCAGGGCAGGAAGTTGTTGGACTGGATGGAATGTTTGACAGGCTGTTACTCTGATTTGATTTTGATAATCAAAGAAGTGTTCTGAATTATATAACACCGAGTTTGTTAAAATGTGAAGTGTTTACTTTTGAAAAAGTTTATTGGCATTTTATTGACATTGATAGTAATGTTTGAAATATACGCTTCCGAATCGCATTTATTATATTGATTGTTTAGAATTAACGAGGGGTGTTTTAAGTTGGTATCAGAGCAATAGTTTAGGCGAATTGGACATGATAGAATGTTCAATCCTAAACTTTGATTGAGTTGAGTCAAACATTCCAGTGGGTGGGGGATTAGTTGTTGTATGAGAAAGTAGTTAGTTAGATATGTACTAACCCTTAACAAGTTGTGAAGTTGTTGTTTGATTGCAGAGATAGAGGAATATGAGAACCTTATGGATATTCTCATTGATTCCTCAATACTCGTTGGCTTAAGATTGCCAGGTAATCTTCGATAAGCCTATGTTAATTTAAATTTGCTTGAACTGTTTACTTTGTTATGATAAGTAAGCATTGTTGTGAAGTTAATTGAGTCAGACTGATATGATTCCCCAGTTTTGAGTCAACTAATAATTGCTATATGTTGACATGAGGATAGAAGTAGTAAATGAGATGCTCATTGTTGTGATTATTTATGATTGAATTGTAAATGCATAAATGTGTTTAAGTAAGTAGACAAAGAGTGGATTAAGATTTTAACAGGAGTGATGTTAGAACCTAAAGAGTGTTTATATTGATGAGACAAAATAATTGATAGTATTATATTAGTAGATTGATTACAGGGTGTGATTTAATTCCTTGTTAAGGAATGTGGTGTCATTTGAATTGAAAATGACTGCTATTTGAGAAAATATGTGTTTATGTGACTACATGATATGTTTTGATTGTAATTAAACAATTTATCTAAACCAAGACTGATAGGTTTATGAGAAATGTAAAGTATGATAATGTTAAATTGATTGAGGAAGTGGTGGATCTTTCTGGTCAATTGTGAATTAATAAATGAAATGTTTTATAGTAACATGATTGAGTAGACTTGTTGTGACATTGATGCTTGATAGTATGGCATATGTCAAAGTGATGATAGTTAATTAAGATGTGTCCTGAATTTTGAAATAAATAGGGACATTGATTTGTATAAATGGTTGAGTTTGACTTAAGCAGTCAAGGAAGTGTGAATTAGTACATGATATAGTAATTTGTACTGATTATTGGTAATAAATTATACGTGTGTGGAATTACACGTAAAGTTGTGATATTAGTGTTTGATAAAACATCATAGGTGAATGTTGTAGTCAGTTGTTGAAAATAAATTGTATGATATGTGTTTAAGTGAGAATAAATCACATTGATAATTATAATATAGAGTAGCCTGAGAATGGATTGTGAAGAACATAATCTTGCAACGCCTGATCACCGCTGTTATATTATGTTGTGTCACATGAACTTGTTGAGGCTACTTGGTATAAAAGAAATGTAATGTAATTTTGGAAAATGGAGCATGAAAGTATGCTAAGTTGTTTAATAGTTGTTTTGATAAGAAGACAATCAGTTGATAGGACTGTGACATTTATACTGTAAAGGTGTAAGTGTAATTATATTTGTCATTGATAGTTGTTTTGATGATAAACATAAATGATAAATATGATTTTGTTGAAAATGTAGTTGTGACTGATTGTGTTAGATTACTCATACATGGATTTGATAGTGTTTAAATGAATCACTATTGTAGGAATGGCTTGTATGGAGCCAAGATTGATGTATGTTGATTCTGTCCTTGTAAGGGATTGATAAGATTATTGAAAGTAATAATTTAAAATATATGTTTGAAAGTAAACATAAAGTATGAAATGGTTTGTTGGGAGTTAATATTGATAGTATGTTAACTTTGAAGGTCAAACCATGAATAAAGAGTTATGTGTATACATGTACAGAAAGAGTATAAATATTATTGCTTGTGATTGGTTTGAGGTTGGGTTAAACTTGAGAAAAGCAATTGGAGAATTTTATTGATTGATTGATTGAAATTGAAGTTGACAAGTAGTCAACTGTGTGTGTTGAAATAGTCTAACATAGATTGTAATGTTATGATTGTGTGGAATGTGATTAAATTCCCAAATTGGTCAAAGCTTGTAAAATTTGATTAATTACTTAAAGCTAGTATTGAGTAATTGAAATGTTGTTAATTATAATTGAGTATTCAGTTAGGTAATATTTGATATTTGAACTGAATATATGTTAAAGAATTATACAGATGTGAAGTCATTATATGATATGACAGTTATAATTTGTTAAAGAATGTTAAGAATAATTAAATCAATTGATTAGGGTTGTGATAAGAAAGTCTTACCAGTGTGTGAGACTTGTGATGATAGTCTGGATCTGGGTAAGAATGTGAGATGAGAATTAATTGAAAGTTATTATTAATAGTTGCATAGGTTGATTTGTACCTCATGAAGAGTTATTTAAGTATTGAAAGAATTGAATGGATTCTTTAGTTATTTGTTGATTGTATACAAATGAAGTAAGTGATAAAGTGGTAAAGTGGGATTAGATCCAAATAAGAAATGATATGAAAGTATATCAGGATGTAAATCGTGTTAAAGGTTTAGTTGATCCTTGTTTGATAAATTGAGGAATATGAATTGGAAAGTTGTTCATATTTTGAGAAATTAGGTATGTGTGTATAGTTGAATGTGTTGAAGTAAGGGAAACCTTGAAATCAGTAGATGATGATTGTTTTCATCAAACTTTCCTTGTAAGTTTAGATTGAACTGTTTAAGTTATATACGAGTTGATAAGTATATAGTGAAACATAGAGTTGTTGATTTGTAATTGTTCCATGTCCTGTGGTATGGATATGTGATGATTAGTAGAAATATGAAGGCTTGGTAAAGACTTTAACAGTCTGAATGGCCTATTATATAGAATTAAATGGAATTGAGATGTACGTGTCCATTTTAGAAAGTTACTTGAAATTGTGCCATAGGTTATGTGGAAGTCAGTTAATTGTGATTAACTTGATGTAGATTTTGTTAGAAATGTGTTGAAAAGTAGCACATTGTGATATTGTGATACTTGAATTGTAGTATCATAATATAGATTAATGTTGGCTTAGTTGCTATATTGATGGGATGTAGTACTAAGTGATTATGTGATTTGAAATTTTAAATTTTGAATTGAAATAACTGGTTGTTAAGAATAGATACTTGATGTTTCACCAGTTTAAGCGTTGTGTAAATTCTAACTTGATGGTTAGTTAGACTTTGAATGTAAATACTACGTATTGATAGGTGTACTGTAGCATATAATCATTAGTGTTGTGATTATTGTTTGTGCTATGGTAGTTGTTGAAAATTGTTAGATTGTAATGAAAGGAGTTACAAATGAAAATAAGTCAATGTAGAGGTTGGTTGAATGTAGGTAATGTTTGATATTGGTGCTTTGTTGATTGAGCAAAGTACTTGTTGATTGTAGTTTTACCTACTGAGTTTGACCTCTGCTTTGCTTATTAAGTTGAATAGTGATATGTGAACATGATAGGTTGTTTAAAAGAATAGGTATGAAACTTTTGGATGAAAAGTTGACCTAGTTTTGAATCTCTGACAGTAGAGGTGTGAGATTGTTACCTGAATATTAGATTGATTGTTAGTTATAAACCGAAATTAAATTTCAGTGTGGATACTTGTATAGTGGTTTTAGAACCACTATTGTTGTGATATTGTGGTTGCTGTTTTATTGTTAACAGAGGTGAACAGTTGTAATAGGTTAAAGATTTTAGCAGATTGCTAATTTCTAGTTGTACAGACCTATTAAGTGATTGTAGGTTTCACTTGTTGTTTAAATGATAGTGAATTCACTTGTTGAAGTAAGGGTTTGTTCTATAAGATATATCTAATTGATGATATTGGATAGATGCACTGTATGTGTGCGTAGGTAAAGACAGAAGCATGTTCATGAGAACATGTGAATGTGGAAAGGATTAAACTAGTCTAAGAATAGTTGTAAATTGCTATTGAGGACTAATGTATGCTAAGATGTATGTGATTGTATCACATTAGGCAGATTGAATGAGGTTAGATTTCGGGGACGAAATCTCTTTAAGGGGGGGAGAGTTGTAACATCCTCGAAATGGACCTAGTTGTTTATATTATTTCTTGATTTAAATTAGTATTTAAATGTGTTTGGAAATAATATTGTTTGAACTAGTTGAAATAATTGGAATATGAGTCAAATATTCCAATGTGATAAGTAAATTATTAATTGTTGTAAATTAATATAGTTGACGGTGCAATAAAATGTTTGGACTCGCAAATGGTTTTCGGGTTCCAGACAATAGATTGAGATGGGGTATTAAATTATACCCGTATATTAAAGGCGGTTTAGGTTGGGCCGACCTATATATTACTTTCCATTTAAGGAAAGTTTAATTTCTTTTTCATTTCCTTTCTTTAATTCCTTTGAAAAACCCCAAGAATCCAAATCAAAAACTTGAAACCAAAAGATTGAAGCTGTGATTGATTCAAGTTCATTGTTATCAATTCTCAATTCAGTGTTCTTCAATTATGAAGTAAGTTTGATTTTAATCCATTTGATTGAAATTGGGTTAATTGATGAATTGTGAGAATTGGATGTTTTAAACTAGTTATAAGTATTATATGATGATTAGGTGAAGTTATTAGTGGTATATAACTATTAGAAATCGAGTTTTGGGTGTTTTGGTGATTTGGTTTCGGACCTGGGTTTTGAACAGTTGCAGGTCGGCTGGAACGAAGGTGGAATCCGGCGGATTCAATTGAATCCGGCGGATTCAGATAAATTAGGGAATCCGGTCGGATTCAAAGTAATCCGGCGGATTCAAATGCCAAGAACCGGATCCTATGTTTTGCAAATTTCAAAAGTGCATAAGTGTTTAATAGCACTTTAGAGACCTCTTTTTTGTAACAAAATTTCATTAACACGGATTGAGCTGAAATTCGTATGTCTACTCGGAAACGGCCCAATGATCAAAGCTATATTTTAATAGTCTAAGCAGCTTTTGGACATTCGGGGTCGTTTAGAGGTCGAAAATGGCATTTTACTGTTTTGAACCTTATTTCGGGACTTTTTGATTATGTTCCGAATTGGACTTTTGTTTGCTGTGATCGTAGGGATCACCTGATACATATAATTATGTTATGATTGTGTAACGATCTTAATTACCTAAGTGTTATTAGTTGAGACAAGTTACTAACTCATTGTTTATTGATTGTGTTCTCAGATGTGGAGAAGGCTCAGTAATATTAGACTTCTGAGCTTGCGGTTGAGGTGTCGGTGAGTGGATCTGTAACCTCAGTGTGATTTAGTTGTAATGATTTGGTTACAACAAGTAATTATAGTATTACTTTGATAGAATGCATCTGTTGAAATATCTTGCCATGATAGTCTGGCTATTTGCTTACTTGGCTGATTTTGCTAGTTTGAAAGATTCTGAGGTCAACTTGATTTGATGGTTGGGCTTGTTGTTATTGTAGACGACAGGAGATCTCGGAAACTTGAAATGTCGGTTTAGAGATCTAGGTCGTGTGTGATTGACAACGAGTTATCGGTAGTTCTGTATAGGCCAATACAGATGAACGATAAGTGTTCCTGGAGTGCCAAACCGGTATTATGGTGTTTCAGGGACCACCGGTCCTCATGATATTGCTTGATGAAGTTGATTGACATTGATTGGATGTCGAATGATTGATTCATTGATTGATTTTCTGTTTATTGTTATTTGATGTAAACAGATTGTTAGGCTAAGTTGGACTGTTGTTTATAGTTTCATTCACTTAGCTTTATGCTAACCCCACCACAGTTCTTCCTGCAGGATAAAATAGATGGGACATATTGGGCAGGGCAGGAAGTTGTTGGACTGGATGGAATGTTTGACAGGCTGTTACTCTGATTTGATTTTGATAATCAAAGAAGTGTTCTGAATTATATAACACCGAGTTTGTTAAAATGTGAAGTGTTTACTTTTGAAAAAGTTTATTGGCATTTTATTGACATTGATAGTAATGTTTGAAATATACGCTTCCGAATCGCATTTATTATATTGATTGTTTAGAATTAACGAGGGGTGTTTTAAGTTGGTATCAGAGCAATAGTTTAGGCGAATTGGACATGATAGAATGTTCAATCCTAAACTTTGATTGAGTTGAGTCAAACATTCCAGTGGGTGGGGGATTAGTTGTTGTATGAGAAAGTAGTTAGTTAGATATGTACTAACCCTTAACAAGTTGTGAAGTTGTTGTTTGATTGCAGAGATAGAGGAATATGAGAACCTTATGGATATTCTCATTGATTCCTCAATACTCGTTGGCTTAAGATTGCCAGGTAATCTTCGATAAGCCTATGTTAATTTAAATTTGCTTGAACTGTTTACTTTGTTATGATAAGTAAGCATTGTTGTGAAGTTAATTGAGTCAGACTGATATGATTCCCCAGTTTTGAGTCAACTAATAATTGCTATATGTTGACATGAGGATAGAAGTAGTAAATGAGATGCTCATTGTTGTGATTATTTATGATTGAATTGTAAATGCATAAATGTGTTTAAGTAAGTAGACAAAGAGTGGATTAAGATTTTAACAGGAGTGATGTTAGAACCTAAAGAGTGTTTATATTGATGAGACAAAATAATTGATAGTATTATATTAGTAGATTGATTACAGGGTGTGATTTAATTCCTTGTTAAGGAATGTGGTGTCATTTGAATTGAAAATGACTGCTATTTGAGAAAATATGTGTTTATGTGACTACATGATATGTTTTGATTGTAATTAAACAATTTATCTAAACCAAGACTGATAGGTTTATGAGAAATGTAAAGTATGATAATGTTAAATTGATTGAGGAAGTGGTGGATCTTTCTGGTCAATTGTGAATTAATAAATGAAATGTTTTATAGTAACATGATTGAGTAGACTTGTTGTGACATTGATGCTTGATAGTATGGCATATGTCAAAGTGATGATAGTTAATTAAGATGTGTCCTGAATTTTGAAATAAATAGGGACATTGATTTGTATAAATGGTTGAGTTTGACTTAAGCAGTCAAGGAAGTGTGAATTAGTACATGATATAGTAATTTGTACTGATTATTGGTAATAAATTATACGTGTGTGGAATTACACGTAAAGTTGTGATATTAGTGTTTGATAAAACATCATAGGTGAATGTTGTAGTCAGTTGTTGAAAATAAATTGTATGATATGTGTTTAAGTGAGAATAAATCACATTGATAATTATAATATAGAGTAGCCTGAGAATGGATTGTGAAGAACATAATCTTGCAACGCCTGATCACCGCTGTTATATTATGTTGTGTCACATGAACTTGTTGAGGCTACTTGGTATAAAAGAAATGTAATGTAATTTTGGAAAATGGAGCATGAAAGTATGCTAAGTTGTTTAATAGTTGTTTTGATAAGAAGACAATCAGTTGATAGGACTGTGACATTTATACTGTAAAGGTGTAAGTGTAATTATATTTGTCATTGATAGTTGTTTTGATGATAAACATAAATGATAAATATGATTTTGTTGAAAATGTAGTTGTGACTGATTGTGTTAGATTACTCATACATGGATTTGATAGTGTTTAAATGAATCACTATTGTAGGAATGGCTTGTATGGAGCCAAGATTGATGTATGTTGATTCTGTCCTTGTAAGGGATTGATAAGATTATTGAAAGTAATAATTTAAAATATATGTTTGAAAGTAAACATAAAGTATGAAATGGTTTGTTGGGAGTTAATATTGATAGTATGTTAACTTTGAAGGTCAAACCATGAATAAAGAGTTATGTGTATACATGTACAGAAAGAGTATAAATATTATTGCTTGTGATTGGTTTGAGGTTGGGTTAAACTTGAGAAAAGCAATTGGAGAATTTTATTGATTGATTGATTGAAATTGAAGTTGACAAGTAGTCAACTGTGTGTGTTGAAATAGTCTAACATAGATTGTAATGTTATGATTGTGTGGAATGTGATTAAATTCCCAAATTGGTCAAAGCTTGTAAAATTTGATTAATTACTTAAAGCTAGTATTGAGTAATTGAAATGTTGTTAATTATAATTGAGTATTCAGTTAGGTAATATTTGATATTTGAACTGAATATATGTTAAAGAATTATACAGATGTGAAGTCATTATATGATATGACAGTTATAATTTGTTAAAGAATGTTAAGAATAATTAAATCAATTGATTAGGGTTGTGATAAGAAAGTCTTACCAGTGTGTGAGACTTGTGATGATAGTCTGGATCTGGGTAAGAATGTGAGATGAGAATTAATTGAAAGTTATTATTAATAGTTGCATAGGTTGATTTGTACCTCATGAAGAGTTATTTAAGTATTGAAAGAATTGAATGGATTCTTTAGTTATTTGTTGATTGTATACAAATGAAGTAAGTGATAAAGTGGTAAAGTGGGATTAGATCCAAATAAGAAATGATATGAAAGTATATCAGGATGTAAATCGTGTTAAAGGTTTAGTTGATCCTTGTTTGATAAATTGAGGAATATGAATTGGAAAGTTGTTCATATTTTGAGAAATTAGGTATGTGTGTATAGTTAAATGTGTTGAAGTAAGGGAAACCTTGAAATCAGTAGATGATGATTGTTTTCATCAAACTTTCCTTGTAAGTTTAGATTGAACTGTTTAAGTTATATACGAGTTGATAAGTATATAGTGAAACATAGAGTTGTTGATTTGTAATTGTTCCATGTCCTGTGGTATGGATATGTGATGATTAGTAGAAATATGAAGGCTTGGTAAAGACTTTAACAGTCTGAATGGCCTATTATATAGAATTAAATGGAATTGAGATGTACGTGTCCATTTTAGAAAGTTACTTGAAATTGTGCCATAGGTTATGTGGAAGTCAGTTAATTGTGATTAACTTGATGTAGATTTTGTTAGAAATGTGTTGAAAAGTAGCACATTGTGATATTGTGATACTTGAATTGTAGTATCATAATATAGATTAATGTTGGCTTAGTTGCTATATTGATGGGATGTAGTACTAAGTGATTATGTGATTTGAAATTTTAAATTTTGAATTGAAATAACTGGTTGTTAAGAATAGATACTTGATGTTTCACCAGTTTAAGCGTTGTGTAAATTCTAACTTGATGGTTAGTTAGACTTTGAATGTAAATACTACGTATTGATAGGTGTACTGTAGCATATAATCATTAGTGTTGTGATTATTGTTTGTGCTATGGTAGTTGTTGAAAATTGTTAGATTGTAATGAAAGGAGTTACAAATGAAAATAAGTCAATGTAGAGGTTGGTTGAATGTAGGTAATGTTTGATATTGGTGCTTTGTTGATTGAGCAAAGTACTTGTTGATTGTAGTTTTACCTACTGAGTTTGACCTCTGCTTTGCTTATTAAGTTGAATAGTGATATGTGAACATGATAGGTTGTTTAAAAGAATAGGTATGAAACTTTTGGATGAAAAGTTGACCTAGTTTTGAATCTCTGACAGTAGAGGTGTGAGATTGTTACCTGAATATTAGATTGATTGTTAGTTATAAACCGAAATTAAATTTCAGTGTGGATACTTGTATAGTGGTTTTAGAACCACTATTGTTGTGATATTGTGGTTGCTGTTTTATTGTTAACAGAGGTGAACAGTTGTAATAGGTTAAAGATTTTAGCAGATTGCTAATTTCTAGTTGTACAGACCTATTAAGTGATTGTAGGTTTCACTTGTTGTTTAAATGATAGTGAATTCACTTGTTGAAGTAAGGGTTTGTTCTATAAGATATATCTAATTGATGATATTGGATAGATGCACTGTATGTGTGCGTAGGTAAAGACAGAAGCATGTTCATGAGAACATGTGAATGTGGAAAGGATTAAACTAGTCTAAGAATAGTTGTAAATTGCTATTGAGGACTAATGTATGCTAAGATGTATGTGATTGTATCACATTAGGCAGATTGAATGAGGTTAGATTTCGGGGACGAAATCTCTTTAAGGGGGGGAGAGTTGTAACATCCTCGAAATGGACCTAGTTGTTTATATTATTTCTTGATTTAAATTAGTATTTAAATGTGTTTGGAAATAATATTGTTTGAACTAGTTGAAATAATTGGAATATGAGTCAAATATTCCAATGTGATAAGTAAATTATTAATTGTTGTAAATTAATATAGTTGACGGTGCAATAAAATGTTTGGACTCGCAAATGGTTTTCGGGTTCCAGACAATAGATTGAGATGGGGTATTAAATTATACCCGTATATTAAAGGCGGTTTAGGTTGGGCCGACCTATATATTACTTTCCATTTAAGGAAAGTTTAATTTCTTTTTCATTTCCTTTCTTTAATTCCTTTGAAAAACCCCAAGAATCCAAATCAAAAACTTGAAACCAAAAGATTGAAGCTGTGATTGATTCAAGTTCATTGTTATCAATTCTCAATTCAGTGTTCTTCAATTATGAAGTAAGTTTGATTTTAATCCATTTGATTGAAATTGGGTTAATTGATGAATTGTGAGAATTGGATGTTTTAAACTAGTTATAAGTATTATATGATGATTAGGTGAAGTTATTAGTGGTATATAACTATTAGAAATCGAGTTTTGGGTGTTTTGGTGATTTGGTTTCGGACCTGGGTTTTGAACAGTTGCAGGTCGGCTGGAACGAAGGTGGAATCCGGCGGATTCAATTGAATCCGGCGGATTCAGATAAATTAGGGAATCCGGTCGGATTCAAAGTAATCCGGCGGATTCAAATGCCAAGAACCGGATCCTATGTTTTGCAAATTTCAAAAGTGCATAAGTGTTTAATAGCACTTTAGAGACCTCTTTTTTGTAACAAAATTTCATTAACACGGATTGAGCTGAAATTCGTATGTCTACTCGGAAACGGCCCAATGATCAAAGCTATATTTTAATAGTCTAAGCAGCTTTTGGACATTCGGGGTCGTTTAGAGGTCGAAAATGGCATTTTACTGTTTTGAACCTTATTTCGGGACTTTTTGATTATGTTCCGAATTGGACTTTTGTTTGCTGTGATCGTAGGGATCACCTGATACATATAATTATGTTATGATTGTGTAACGATCTTAATTACCTAAGTGTTATTAGTTGAGACAAGTTACTAACTCATTGTTTATTGATTGTGTTCTCAGATGTGGAGAAGGCTCAGTAATATTAGACTTCTGAGCTTGCGGTTGAGGTGTCGGTGAGTGGATCTGTAACCTCAGTGTGATTTAGTTGTAATGATTTGGTTACAACAAGTAATTATAGTATTACTTTGATAGAATGCATCTGTTGAAATATCTTGCCATGATAGTCTGGCTATTTGCTTACTTGGCTGATTTTGCTAGTTTGAAAGATTCTGAGGTCAACTTGATTTGATGGTTGGGCTTGTTGTTATTGTAGACGACAGGAGATCTCGGAAACTTGAAATGTCGGTTTAGAGATCTAGGTCGTGTGTGATTGACAACGAGTTATCGGTAGTTCTGTATAGGCCAATACAGATGAACGATAAGTGTTCCTGGAGTGCCAAACCGGTATTATGGTGTTTCAGGGACCACCGGTCCTCATGATATTGCTTGATGAAGTTGATTGACATTGATTGGATGTCGAATGATTGATTCATTGATTGATTTTCTGTTTATTGTTATTTGATGTAAACAGATTGTTAGGCTAAGTTGGACTGTTGTTTATAGTTTCATTCACTTAGCTTTATGCTAACCCCACCACAGTTCTTCCTGCAGGATAAAATAGATGGGACATATTGGGCAGGGCAGGAAGTTGTTGGACTGGATGGAATGTTTGACAGGCTGTTACTCTGATTTGATTTTGATAATCAAAGAAGTGTTCTGAATTATATAACACCGAGTTTGTTAAAATGTGAAGTGTTTACTTTTGAAAAAGTTTATTGGCATTTTATTGACATTGATAGTAATGTTTGAAATATACGCTTCCGAATCGCATTTATTATATTGATTGTTTAGAATTAACGAGGGGTGTTTTACAACTTGCTCTAATTTAGTATCCACTATCTTTTCAACATTAGCATATACGGTCGTGGAAAATTCCTGAAGAGCTTGCCCAATAATTCGTCTAATTATTACTTCATCCTCATGATTCAAACTCCTATCACCTATATTCTCTTCACCTCCCTGATTCGTAGAAGCCTCCATTTACTATAATCATTTAACAACTTAATTAGTTCAATTAGTTCAGTTAACCCTTTACATAATGAAACAATCAAAGAAACATTACACTTAAACCTTCAGAACAACCTTTTTCCAAAACCGTCTTACATTTAAAAGCTATGAATCACCCATGTGCACTTAGTGTAATATAACAACGTTGGCCAGGCGTTGTCATATTAAACTAATCACACACTTCTATTCATTTCTCTTAAATGTAATTAAGCTGAGGTAAAGTTGTTCCTGAAGTCAAACACATAATCATACCACAAAGAAATCACATAAAATACACTAGAAAGCAATATCATGCATTCATAATAGTTTAAGATTAAGTAATCCTAAAGTGGATCACGTAAGTCTCTTAAACTATCGCTCTGATACCAACTTGAAACGCCCCAAATTTTTTTTTTTTTTGGGTCCCACACCTCGGTCCCACATCTCGTACATTTAATACCGTATATTCATCTTTAAATTTTGACCCAAAACAAGACAACGGGGTATGTAAATTACCAGCCATGTAGTACAAGGAGGTAAAACAACCTTGTTTTAGGCTAGAACAAGCTTGTTTTAGGCTAGAACAAGCTTGTTCTAGTGGTAACACACTAAGGTTTTAGAACTAAACTCAAACACGCATAGTTTTTAAACCGCAAGGAATTAGACCATGAAAATTTGCAGGCACCTTTGTTTGACCATAATAAAGGTTTTCCCTTTTTGGACTTTTCCAAATTTCTCAAAACGCCAAATCTGGACCTGTGACCATTTTAAACCCAAAACACTACTTTTACTTGACACTCCAAAACATACAACACTTGAAATCTGACTTGGTCATTTTGCACACTTATTAAGTATATCAAAACTAACTTAAAGCACTTTTCAAAGGTACCATAACACTAACTCTTACAAACATAGTGCAAAAGCGTTCCTTTGACCCATTTGGACACCCGTTGACCCGTTTCACTTAATGACCACATTTTGACCAAAACATCAACCAATCCTAGTTATACTTGACCATTTCAACTCATTTGACTTTCAAACATCCAATCACATAAGTCTTAAACCATTCAACCCATGATACTATTTACATACTTTATATATACACCAACGTGTATGCAAAACACATAATATACTATTCGACACTAGGATTGACCTTCATAGTCAACCATCCGACAAACGACATATACATTGTTTGACTTTCAAAACTTTGACTCGGGGGCGTATTACACAAGTAGCATTCAAAACGACAAGTCAAAGAAAAGTACTACCCACTTACTATCCGGAGCTATCCAAGCTATTCCTTTAAAACCCTTTTTCCTTCACATGGACCCGAACTACCTAAAAACATGAAACACAAATAAGGTAAGCAACCACAGCCTAGTGAATACATAGAAACAAATTAAGCCTTCAATTACATATAACACATTTAACACAAATAATCAACAACAAAGCTATTCTTACTCCATATCTTCATAGTACCACATAAGAAACAAGCACATAACGTATTCGAATACTAAGAAACAAGGCATTGTTAGAAACAAGGCTTGATGGTATCAAATCACGTCGAAATGAATACCACTTTAAGAAACAAGGCTCATGATTCCAAATCACGTCGAAATGGATATCATATTCAAGAAACAAGGCTAGATACATGAAATCTTTCTCTTGATCGTATGATCCTCTTGCTCGGAAGCAATCCGGAAACACATACGATCATTCATATTCTTCATCATAATCAACATAAATTATTTAAAACACATAATTACAAATAACAAACACGTGGTTGTATGATCCTCTTGCTCGGAAGCAATCCGGAAACACATACAACCATTACTCAATTAGCCCCTATATACTCACCTTGATCCTTTACCGATGAATTAACACACATAGCTAACGAGGATGGTTCCAACATCTTAACACCTATCAATAATCCATATAACAACAACACACTTTAACACTACTAGTCATCATAATTAAATCTTAACCCAAATACTCCCCCACTTATGATTTCTCATATTTCACTTCTTAAATTAATCATAATTATGTAACATAATCACTAGCACTTTATTCATAATCATCTTAATAATGAAAACCTTCATATAATTACTTGAATTCATATCCAATCATAACAATATTACTCTATTAACAATCATTAACTCATTATAATCAATCTTATAAAGATTTAGTTGAAACCCTAGAAATCATTCAAGAACCCTAGTATTTGATTCATCACTTTCAAGTTGTAATTTCATCATCTATAAGCTTAATAACACTTATAAACACTAACTTCATTAATTTAAAATCCTAATTTCGTTTTAATTCAACCAATTTTATAAAACCCCCAAAATCCCCATGAACTAGGTTAAAAGCATAAGAAAATCTTACTTACAAAGCTTATGAGAATGAAGATGACAATGAAGGAATCAACAATCCAAAGATTTAAGCTTCAATTAGGGGTTTAATTGGAAGATTTGATGTGGTTGAGGTCTCCTGCGATTTTTCTTAAGTCTCCAGGAGAAATTTAGAATGTTTGAGACAACATAAAGAAATGATTCAGGCATTCCACGTATTTTGTTGTATTATTATTTTAAACCCCTATTATTTTACAGTCTGGAACTGATACATTCGTTTACGTTTTATTTTATATCTTATTATTTACATCATATTACTTCGTAATAAAATTATATTCACGTACGAAATTAAATTCCTGAAATTTAGGGTGTTACAGATAATGACTTAAATAGTCAACATCATAGGGATGTTTGTGCATAGTACGATTGCTCAGACTACAAATTTGCTTGCAGTAGTTTAATGTAGATAGATTTGGCCCAGTAGGCCAATAAAGTTTATTATACCCATTCAAAAGCAGAAAGCCCATATTAACAACGGCTTTAAAGTTAGACTGCCAAAAAACAATTTCAGAGCCTCAATGCATCCAATAGGTTAAGAAAAGAGAACCAGACATACCTCAAGATTAACATCCTTAAAAGATGTGATCTCCTTACTTTGATCATAAAAGAGCTGCAAAAGAAACCAATGGTGAGCAAAATAATGCTGGACAAAGTCCTCCACTCATGTATGATAGCTAAAATTTACCTTATCCCAAAATGCTCCAGAGGATCGATTAAGATCATATCCATGGAGGAGACTTGATTTGGCGTGTTTTTGTAGCTCTGTTTCCATAGCATATGAACTTTGACTCTGATCTTCATATCACTCTTCGCATCTGTGATTTCGTTCAGAGGCGTGAAAAGAACTTCTGCCGCCATTGGAGATTGTGTAGTACTCTGTAATCTCGGTTCTGCAAGTAAGAGTGATAGGGAAGAGGAAGCCTTCACTTGCACGCGTTATGTACATCGGATGTAGACAGGGAAAGATCGACAAAAAAAGGAAAGCAGTAATGGTTTTCATACCCATGAATGAATGTTGAATATCCTCCAAAATTAGATCCGATGCTCTGATTTTGAAATTCAAAAGACAGAAGATGGGGCGCCCTAATTTGAAGGGTTGGGGGCGTGTTTGTTGATGGATATAATGGTAATTTGGTAATAAGTCTCTATATTTATTTGCTAATCAAGAAAGGGGTTAGCTAAAAACATAAAGGTAATTTAAATGTGATTTGACTAATCACATCCTCGATCTTATAATAATTAAGTTAAGAGGGATGATGATAATGAGAGATGTTCAAAAGTTATTTAAGTTAGACGGATCATGTATCATCACTCGTTTTTTTTCTTTTTCTTTTCAAAAATAATGAATGTCCCTTTTATTCAATTCTTTTTTCGAGCACGTATAGACCCGAAAGATTGTCTAACTATTGATTTTATAAGTTAAGTATCAAATCAAAATTATTAGTTTTATATGAACTACCAAAGTTATTAATAAAGAAATTAAAAAAAAAAAATTCTCTAATCAGCATAACAAAGATGCAATTTTCCGAGTAACAAACATGAGACATCCATTGACAATCATTAAATGCTCCGTCCTACCAGTAGCACTAACAGACAAAGATTCAACCGACATCTTAAATTCATTCTTCTAAATAAGAAACTAAAACACACCTACCTGCATTCTAATCTGTTGTTACTGCAATGAGTCCAAAGTTACTAAAATTAGGGTTTTATATACTTCTTTCAAGCTCTAGCTTCTTTCTATAATTGAAGTTAGAAAAATGGTGAAAAAGATTCTACAAGAAGGATGGTTAGCTGCTCGATCCACCGACATCCAACTCACCGGAATTCAGCTCACCACCACTCATCCACCGTCTTCCGATAATCCTCCCTGGATGCCGGCGGCCATTCCCGGAACGTACGGAATTCAACTTATATATTTATATTAATTTTATACGAGTATTATATGTATGTACTCCGTATAACTTTAGCTTGAAATCCGTTATTTTGGGTCTTATTATGGTAGTTAATCATATATGGAACTAAATTTATTGGCATAAAAGAGGGTTTGGTTAGTTTGATGTCAGGGGCATTTTAGATATTTTACCAGGCTTTAAGCATACTAATACAATTTATACTTCACGTGATCTACTGTATGTGTTTACTACTGATAATTTTCAATTATGTTCAGGAGTAAGTAAAAGATATAATATAAACTAATGTTAGTATTAGTTAAATTGGATGCAATCAGATGGATTGTATTAAAGTCTGTTACATATATATTGGTAAAGAAACTCGAAATGGATAAAATTGAGGTAATGCAGTTGTTGATTAAGATCAAAGGTGTCAAAATGGGCGGGTTAAAACGGCAAGTAATCAATGAGTGTGTCAAATTTTGCATGGTCTATGTTTTTTCATTTGTTTTATTTCATGTATAATATAATATTTACCTACGTTTTGTTTTGGCAGAGTTTTGGCAACCCTTGTAAAGAACAACATTATTCCAGATCCTTTCTATGGGTTGAAGAATGAAGCAATAATGGACATTGGTGATTCAGGAAGGGAATACTACACGTTCTGGTTTTTCACAACTTTTGAGTGTAAGCTGGTACGTAGCAAATTCTTTTGAAAGTATTATAATTGTTAAATGAAGCAATTCTGAACATTAACGATCGAAAAACACTACGTTTGACCGCTATTAAATTGATTAAATATCTATTGATAATTGTACTAATAGTTTCTAAAGACTTAATTTTACCAACTTTCATAAAATTGCACTGCTTCAGAACACTTTTAGGCTTCTTAGTTCATATCTAGGACTTAAGCAAGAACTACAAATATATTTGTTCTTGGTTCTTCAGATGGAAAAATTTCAGGACTATTAGCAACGAAGCAAGAGGTGGTTCGTTTTAGGAAACTTTGTCCAAAAATACAGATTTATTAAGTTGTATAAAAACCGGAAAAAAAATTGGTTGTCACTTGTTTAGTTTCACTTGTCTTCTCAATTAATGTGCTCATCGTTGTTCAGTCAAGTGATCAGCACGTTGAACTGAATTTTCGAGGAATCAATTATTCTGCTGAAGTATACTTGAATGGCCACCAAAACGTGCTGCCAAAGGGGATGTTCCGCAGACATTCAATTGATGTTACTGATATCCTCCTTCCTGATGGCCAAAATATGCTTGCAGTTCTTGTTCACCCACCTGATCATCCTGGTACCATTCCTCCTCAGGGAGGCCAAGGGGGTGATCACGAGGTACCCCTTGTTTTCACTAATGCTCATGCCTCATCATCTTGTGTTACTAACTTAGTTTGAACTCATGCAAGTTACTTAATTTTGTTGATGCCAGATTGGAAAAGATGTTGCCACCCAATATGTTCAGGGGTGGGATTGGATGGCACCCATCAGGTAAGAACCTTTTTTTTTTTATAATAACTATTGGCTTCCTATAATTCGTATTATGAAAATAACCTATTTATATGTCAATGATGCTAGTTAACATATTACTCATTCCATCTTAATAAGATGCAATACATGAGAATGTGTATACTATTCATTCACATGTACTTTTAAAGATGTCAGACTGTTGATCAAATGCACAACATTAGGATCAATAGTTGCTATTTTCAACTAATGATCACTAGTAGAGATAATAGTACATTGGGATGGAAACATAGCAGAAGAGGAAATATAGCACTGTTTTTGAAATTAGAACAGAGACATCTGCATTTTATTTTGGGCATAAGAAGTGGTAGAGAAAGTAGCAAGGCTGACACAATCCTTCTTCTTATTCTTTATTTTCTTTTCTGGGCAGGGATAGGAACACAGGCATTTGGGATGAGGTATCCATCTCTGTTGCTGGGGTGAGTCCTTGGTAAATGCTCAAATTTGTTTCGCCTTAGCACCGATTGAATAAGTGATACCTGTATTCAGTATTAAATTCTTGCTTATAGTTTTCATTTGCAACGTTGCAGCCGGTAAAAGTTGTAGATCCTCATTTGGTTTCAACATTCTTTGATGATTACACAAGGATTTATTTGCATGCTACCGCAGAGATGGTAAACAGAAGTGCTAAGGCGGTCGATTGTTCCTTGAAAATTCAAGTGTCAACCGAACTTAAGGAAGTTAATACTTACTTAGTTGAAAATCTTCAGACAAAACAGTTGTCAATTCCTGCAAGATCACATGTTCAATATACATTTCCTGAGGTGAGATTATTAGATAAGTAATTTTTTCTAACAATAGATTATATATGGAGTCATAACTCCTTCAACTACATTTGTAATTAATCAAATAATTTTCGAGACAGAATTAATACCCAATTGAAGTGTTGATGATTTCTGCCTGCAGCTTTTTTTCTACAAACCAAATTTGTGGTGGCCAAATGGCATGGGCAAGCAATCCCTCTACAATGTTGAAATCACTGTTGATGTTGATGATTATGGAGAGTCTGATTCATGGAGCCATCATTTTGGGTTCCGTAAAATTGAGAGCGAGATTGATAGTGCTACTGGTGGAAGGTATTATATGTATAATTCAGATCTGACCAAATGGGTGAACAGGTCATGGAACTGGTCAAAATGGACGTGTACAGGTCGAGATAAATTAACCTGCAAATATCTTTCTGTCCCTTTCCTACAAAGGAAACTTACAAGAAAGTAATTCGTCACATATAATTAATAACTGTATTTATAAATAGATAATCAGTATCTTAAAATGAAGGGATTCAGGAGATTTTATGCAGTAATCGACACTTCGGATAACTTTTAACCGGTTCTACCCCTTCAGCCGGTATCCCTTTCAGCTATTTTTTGTAATTTACCCATTAGACTTGCTTAGTCGCTAGAGGTAAAACATAACTTAAGTTGGTACATTCTTAAGTAAGTGTCGGAATTGCCACCTGTAATATAATCTTTCATCAACTTGAGTGGTTATACATAGTATCATGCTTATTATCAATTTCTTTGTCAGGCTGTTTAAAGTCAACGGAGAGCCTATATTTATTCGTGGCGGGAACTGGATCCTCTCTGATGGTTTACTCAGACTTTCTAAGAAGCGTTATGCAACAGACATCAAGTTTCATGCAGATATGAACTTTAACATGCTACGTTGCTGGGGTGGTGGATTGGCTGAAAGACCTGATTTTTATCACTACTGTGATATTTATGGTTTGCTGGTAAGTCTCTTACCCCTTCCTCTTTCAAGCCCTTTTAGTATCAATGATTTGATAGTTCATGTAGGTTTGGCAAGAGTTTTGGATCACTGGAGATGTTGATGGGAGAGGTGACCCGGTGTCGAACCCCGACGGTCCACTGGACCACGACCTCTTCTTGTATTGTGCACGAGACACCGTCAAGCTTCTAAGAAATCATCCCAGTCTTGCTCTATGGGTGGGAGGCAACGAACAAATACCACCAGATGACATCAATGAAGCTTTGACTAATGATCTAAAACTTCATCCATTATTCCTCAAAGTCAATGAAAACAATAAATCAAAGGACGAAATAGCCCTGACTTTAATGGATCCCAGTCAATATCTTGATGGAACACGAGTTTACATAAAAGGGTCATTATGGGAAGGATTTGCAGATTCGCAGGGTGGGTGGACTGATGGGCCTTATGAAATTCAGAACCCTGAGGACTTCTTTAAAAATGATTATTATAAATATGGGTTTAATCCTGAAGTTGGTAATGTTGGAATGCCAGTTGCTGCTACTATAAGGGCAACAATGCCTCCAGAGGGATGGGAGATTCCTTTATTTAATAAGTTACCGAGTGGCTACGTAGAGGAGGTGCCTAACCCTATTTGGGTTTACCATAAATACATTCCTTACTCGAAACCAGATTTGGTACATGATCAGATACTACTCTACGGTAAACCGAAGGATCTTGATGATTTTTGTCTCAAGGTATACAATGACCTCAGTGTGTTTATGCACTTTCTTCTTGTTCTTCTGAGGTGTTTCGATATGCGTTTTGGAACTGATTAATTGATTCGTGCAATATAAAGTCACGATCATTTTTTACTGTTAGGAATCTATTATCCTTTTGATTATTTAGGTAAATGCGTTTTGTACCAGCTGCAAGAAAACTGATTATCTAAGGAAAAATTGAATTTACCTAAATGTCCTTCTTTTAACATAATTATAGATAGACTTTTACTCTCTTTTATGATAATGTTTCCTTTTCCGTGGTATTGTCCTTTTTGTTATTTTGTCTTTCATTTTAATGAGGAATCAGTTTTGCCAACCATTGAAACAAATTATTGTTTGATTATACAACTTCAAAATCACATCCTAGAACTATCTTCTACTTCTATGGCCCATTTTATAACAATTATTTGATTTTGTCATATAATCACTTTCAAAACACACATCCAAACACCCCTTTCACTTTTGGTTCTTACTTTCTGATTGTTTCTAATACTTCACAGGCTCAACTAGTGAATTATATTCAATATAGAGCATTATTAGAGGGATGGACATCGCAAATGTGGACAAAATACACTGGTGTTCTAATATGGAAAACACAGAATCCTTGGACGGGTCTTCGAGGCCAATTCTATGATCATCTTCACGACCAAACTGCTGGATTTTTTGGCTGTCGCTGTGCTGCAGAACCAATACACGTCCAGTTAAACCTGGCAACTTATTTCATAGAGGTAAGTCATTTCATTTATTAATTATGTTATTTATTGAGTTTGATAATCTTGTACTAAAAAACTGGCTCTTAGAATGTAGCCATTTCGACCCATTAAGTTATAAATGGTTGGATTTGGATTTTGTTGGGTCTCCTCTAATGGGTTTGGCGGGTAAAGAAATAAGTAAAAGGGAACAGGTAAAATAGGTCGAACATGATGAAAGTTATAGTTTTATTTGCAGAAAATGGCTGTGGCCATGCTGCAGAACCATAAATCATTTTATTCAAAAACTTGCGCTGTTATTGCAATAATATAGTATTTGTAGATAATGTTTGACACACTAATTAGTTGTAATAACATGATTTTTAACATTGTAAGTTTTTGGAAAACAAGTGTTTTGATGTAACCAAATCCGGCCGTGTCAACCTGATAAAAAGTCTACCTTTTTGACCTGTTACCCAACCCGTCTGACACAACCATTTTGCCATTATAAATTAGCAACTGTAACATTTTCAGGTGATCTGATAAGATTACCGTTTAATCCAGGTGGTCAACACTACATCCCTCGAACTTTCTGATGTGGCTATAGAGGTGTCTGTATGGGATCTTGATGGAACATGTCCTTACTACAATGTCTCTGAAAACCTCTCAGTGCCATCAAAGAGAACATTACCAATAATGGAGATGAAGTACCCGAAATCGAAAAATCCAAAAGCTGTCTACTTTCTACTTCTCAAACTCTATAACATATCTGATTCTCGTATAATATCCAGAAACTTCTACTGGCTACATCTACCTGGTGGTGATTATACACTACTGGAACCATACAGACAAAAGAAAATACCCCTCAAAATGACTTCTGACATTTCCATTAGTGGGTCAACTTATACCGTTCGTGTGCAGTTAAAAAATAAATCAAATAAACCAGACACCAAAAGCTTACTCCACAAGAACAACTTTGTGGAAAGTAATCATGATGGTGATTTGGATTTGACGTCATCAGAAACCAAAAAGGAAACTGGCTTACTGCAAAAGTTCTACAATCGATTTTCAAGAGAAGATGATAACATTAGAGTGTCTGAAATAAATGGTACCGAGGTTGGTGTTGCTTTCTTTCTTAATTTCTCAGTTCATGCTTCGAATCAGGATCATAAGAAAGGCGAAGACACTAGAATCCTTCCAGTTCATTATTCAGACAATTATTTTTCGTTGGTTCCTGGCGAGAAAATGGTAGTTGTGATTTCTTTTGAGGTACCAAAAGGTGTCACTCCACGAGTTTCACTTCATGGCTGGAATTACGATAGTGCTCATACCGTTCACTAAGCCATGTAACACGTAGCTGTTGTTTGTAATTCAATGTAATGTTGTTCAACTAAGATAAATTCTCATAAGTTAATCTGTACCGATTGCGTATAAAATGTACCATAGTTTTGCCAAGTCAAGGTGAGACTGAAAAATAGTACCAATAACCCCACCTTTTCACTTGCTTTATGTTTTTGATCATGTGATTACTAGCGTGCCTGTTACACTAGTGTTTGATCGTTGACGATAAATTCTGCATATATCACACTTACTTTCTTCTTGTGCTATTGTATCATGGCTGTCAATTTTAATGTGTGTGATCATGTTTAATATCTACTGTAATGTGGTCCATGTGGATCAAAGGTATCCTTGATCTAATAAGAATAATAGTGTCAAACATGGTTATTAGGCCACTCCCAACCCAAAACTCAAGTGACTGAAACTGACAGAGCCACGTTAGCGCCACGTCAGCTTTTTCAGAAAACTGACTGAAACTGACAGACCCCTCCCATCCCTGATCCATCCTTCATTTTTCTGGGCCGGTTGGGATTTTTTAATCAAATAAAATACAAAACTATTTAAATTAAACACAATAATTTAGATAACACACATTTCATTAAAAATAAAAATTACAACAATTTCTAAAAAATAAAAATACACCAATTCCTAAAAAATAAAAAGAACAATAAACTTAAAAATGAAAAAACTACATTCCTAAAAAATAAAAGTTACAAGAAATCCTAAAAATTTAAAAGTACGATAATTTAAAAACTACTAGAATTATAGATAATCTAATCGGAGCTCGACTCGTCGGTTTCGTTCGCGTTTTCTTGCTCGTCTTCGTCCGATTCGTTGTTGGCATATTTGTCTTGGTAAAGTGTCACGACTTCTTTCCTCGCGTTTTTAAGCATTTTAATTTCTTTTTTAGACGCTTTCTTCAGAAGTTTTTTACACAAAAAACTCAAAGCTTTGTAGGCGGCTTTTTTCATCACATTTTCTGTAATCATTTTGATTGCTTCTTGTTGCGCGAGAGCGGTTTGCTTGACTGCTTCAAGTGCATCCAGTTTTTCAGATTGAACACTTCGTGAAGACGATCCGGCGGAGCTTGATGCCGTACTTTTTGCCACCTTTCGGCCCGGAGGACGGCGGATGTAGTCATTTTGGAACAACCGTTTCATGTTCGCATCAAGAGCCGTTGCAGTCGGTTGTTCATCCGCGTCCAGATCGGTGACAAATGGTTGGAAAGAATCTTCGTTGGCCATTACGCCCGGCTCAGTAAAGAATTTTGGGAAATGTCTAAGAACATTCCAAGATGACTCGTAAATGAACGCACGCCCAACTTGGTGCCGGAATGCATTTCGGGTGGCAATCATAACGTCGTTTTCGTCGGCACCGCTTTGTGGGAGAATTTCTTTGTAGTGTTTGTCTAACACCCCTTATTTTACATCATTTAAATATAATAAACCCGGAAGCGTTAGTCCAACTTTCAACAATACCAAGTTACATTACAAATTCAAACTAATTTAAAACATAGTTCATCAACATGAGTGTTATTTCAAAACCAAAAGATAACAATGATTTATACAAATCAATATCAGAGTAACGCCTAATCATCAACATTCCTTCCATTTCAACTTCTTGCCCACCCGATAAAATCTATAACCTGCAAGAAGTGTTAATGTGGGGATTAGCTCAAAGCTAAGTGAGTAAATCAATAAACAACAGTCCAACTTAGCATAACAACTTTGTGCACAACTACTAACCATATGCACACAACACACATGTTTACAACTTATCCAATCACAATCAACTGGCGTCAAAGAGGACCGGTGGTTCTTGAGGTATCACCTTCTCAAAGAACACTTTAAAACCACTGCAGGCCCATACAGAGGTTTAACCGACTACTTGGTGCTACAACTCAAATAACACAGGCTACGACAATAATACTTGTACTAAGACCCTGTGTTATCCAATCAATAGCAAACCCAAGTCCAACTCAGATGTCCGCTGGCCTCTGAATCAACTGGTGCCCAAAGGCATTACAACAAGTGATCACATAGCTACAGACTCATCATGTATCATATCAGACTAAGAGTCTATCAACAGTATTATTATTAAACCAAAATAATCATGGCAACTAAATCAATAATAATACGTTTACCCGTTGTAACCAAACCTGTTACAACTAAATCACACTGAGGTTCATAGGATCCACTCACCGAATACCTCAGTCATCCACTCAGTAGTCTAATATCACTGAGTCTTCTCCACATCTGAGAATACAACGGAATAACACAAGTTAGTCATTGACACTTGTCTCAATATTGATATAACATTATACTTTCATAATCATTAGAATCACATTACCATGTTAAATTATTGTCACTCATCAACTATTACCAATTATTCATTAATAATATCAACTTCAAACATTGATTCTTTCAAAATCAACTAAACTCATAAGCTTTATTAGTGATCATATATCAACTTCATCATTTCTAAGTCAAGGCTTAGCTTATAATCATGATTCAAACATCAACTAACCTTTCTAACAATATTACAAGCTTATAATTCATGAATACTCACTAGCCCATCACTTTGTTCATATGTTCATACAAGATTCTTCACTTTCTACTTAAGGCTTCACATATAATCAAGAATTAAACACCAACTAATCATTATATGATCAATACAAGCCTTAATACAAGATTAATCATGTCAATTAATTCAATTACTCAAAACCTCATTTCTAGGTTAACATGAAATTCAAGAATTAACGCATACAACATGTCTATGATGATGATAGAATGATCAATACATGTTATTAAAGCTTAACTCATATCAATTCAACCATTTGAAACCCTAATTTCGGATTATACTCAATAACACTAAAACACCCAAATTCTAGGGTTCATATAATTCATGAAATTGAAACTTACAAGTTGAATAGAAGGATTAGAAGATGATAATCCATGTGTTTGAAGCTTGAATTCGAATTATGAAGCTCCAATTTGATGATTTCTTCATGAATATGATTTAGGGTTCATCATAGGTATGTATGTATATCGTACGTATGTATGTATGGATATAACTCAACAACCGCCTTAACATTTTGGGAGTATACTAGAAGTGTTTAATTTTCATTCCCCGTACTTATCATTGTCTGGAACTTAAAAACCATTTGCGGGGAAACATTATTTTATTTTACCGTCAACTGAGTTAATTTAAAACAATCAATAATTTATTAGTCACAATAAATTATTCGACTCTTTTCTCCTCTTATTTTAAATTAACACAACACAATTATTTTCTGACACATTAAATAATAACGCACCGTCAGAAAATATTAAAATACTACCAGACCCGAGAAATGGATGTTACAGTTTGTAGAAAGCTTGGAATGTTTTTGAGTCGTGAGAAATCTTGTTCCATTTGCCAGAAAGTTGATTAAGGTTACGGGTTGTTGAGACACAAGAATTGTAACCTTGCATCACTTTACCCCAAAAGGACTCGTTTGATTGATTTTTCCCTTGGACACCGTTTTTTGAACAATGTATCCACCGCTCCGCTAAAATCCTAGCCTCCTCGTCCGTCCAACGTGTTTGAGCCCGTTTAGCCCTTTGACCCTTTTTCTTGTTCTTTTGGGTTTCGGGTTCGGGTTCGGAGTCGGGTTCGGGTTCGCCTAGTCGGAGCTTTCTTCCAAAGTTTGTGGTACGGTGAAATTCATTTGTTGGTGAATGGGGTTGGATGAGCTTGGAGAAAAGTGTGGTTGTTGTGGTGACCATTGTGTGTTTTGGTACCATTGTGGTTGTGACCATTGTGTGAATTGTGGTTGTGGTGGTGAGGATTGTGTGTTTGTGTACCACCCTTGGAATGCATAATTATTCCTCGGGTCGTGCGGATCAAGGGTGAACGGGCTTGCAATAGGTGGGAGGTTGGCAAACACGGTAGGTTGAGTGTTTGGTTGAGACGAAGATCCGGAAGCTTGAGTGTTTGGTGAAGTCGGGTTTGGCAACGGGTTATTCAACAAATTTTGCCACATATCTTTGGCAATATTTTGTTGATCTTTTTTTTTTTTTTTTGGAAGTTGATTTGTTGTTTTTGGACATTTTTTTGATAGAGGTTTTGAGGTAAAGAGTGTGGTGGAATAGATAGTATTGTGTAAATTGTTGTGTCAAATTGAGTAAGTATGTAGGTATATTTATAGTGGAAAGTTTAAAAAAAAAAAAAAATTTAAAGTTGCCCCGCTCCACCAACGGGTCTTTTTTAAAAATTTTGTTTTGTTTTTTTTTGTTTTTTTTTTATTCTAAACGGTCACAAAGCAAAAAAAAAAAGAAATGGGCCCCACGAAAACCGACTACCCCCTTCGGTTTACCGACTGAATCAACCGACGATAGCCACCGACGAATCGGTGCCATCCCTGTCGGTTGTGATCCGACGAGAGCCGACGAGCCGGGTTGGGAGCGGCCTTATATCATATATAGAGATTAACATACAATTAGAGTATGATTAAATACTATAACAAGTGATTAATTATTGAAAAGTGTTTACTACACGTACTGTCACATGGGGATCTCATGTATGAACAAGAGAGTGATGTTACAAGATATTATAATTTACGCAAAAAAATGGAATTTTTAAGGTATTAATGACATTTTAAAATTTTCGCCTCCACGAAACTATAGAAGAAATAATAAAAAAAAAAAAAATCCGCCCCCTCCATTTGAATTTTCTGGCTCCGCCCCTGCATCAATCGTTCTTGCAAGATTAACAATCGGTCCAATAAATGAATTGGAAATAATATAGTTTATAGTTTTGATCGGTAAGTGCTTGTTTCTCTTTTATATTTTTATTTAATTGGAAATAATATAGTTTATAGTTGTGGGAGTAGTATATGATAAAACTGAGAATTGGTGAGAAAAGGTAATAGTTATTTTTTAAAAATATTTTTGTGTGTGGGGGAGAAGTAGAGGTGGCAATTTTAGACTCATTGGTTAATTATGGGTCAATTTGGTTAATTTTTAGGAGGGGATGGGTTTGTTGGGTCTCCTCCCCCTTTTTCGGATGGGTCTAAATGGGTTTTTCAATATAACCTCTAATTGTGTAACAATTAACCAACGGGTTTAGACGGGTCTAGCGGGTATTTTTTTTTTTTCACCTCATTTCATTTTTTTCATTTTTCACTCAAATAAAAAAAAAATTGGTGAACCCGATGACCCGACCCGAGACCCATTTAACCCGAACCCGTTTAGACCCAAACCCATCTAGACCCGTGACCCGGCCCGGCCCATTCATTTTGCCACCTCTAGGGAGAAGCTATACAAATTTTGTTATTTTATGTTACCATTTAAAAACAAAAGTATAGATTATCATATATTAGCTATAATTTATAAATTGAATATTTTGTAAATTATATATACTTTATCTAAATAAACTTTCAAAACATCCGATTGATCAATGCATTATCTTTTTATTATTCATTTAACCCATACAAAAAAATAAATAAATAAATAAATTAGATGTGTTTTGTTTTGTGCTAAGTGTCATTTTTGTTTGATCATATCATCACTTACAATTCTTCTAATAGGACGTGACACCGATTAATTTCAAGTAACACTATTCGATTAGTGTAAGTGAGTCACTAAGTCGCAACTTTCAAAATTATTGATTAATATATGTTAATATAATTTGTAAATTATATGTTTTCTGAATTCCATATATCCTATCTTGACATAAAATTTCAAACACTCGGTTAATCAATGTGATGTTTTTCATTAATTGATTAACTTGAAATAACATTAAAAACATAGTTTTATTTTATCTAACGCTAACTGTCATTAATGATTGATAATTATTTATATATTTTTAATAGAATGGAAACCATGTTGATCCCCAAATAACTTAGAGTAAGTGAGTTATTATGTCACAATTTGAACACTAATTGTCATTATTGAAGGTGTACCGATATAATGATTAGTTTGACAACCAAATAGATTTTGAAAACGATAACTCAAATGTAATTGAACAAAGTATATATTATTTAACTGCTAAAATTGCATATAAGCATGTACAATTTAAACGTGACTAACATACATAGTTTTGATGAATTTTAATCAAATACCTCAAAGTGAATTGACAAATATGTAATGTTAATACGAGAAAGTCTATATAACATGTATTCATAATTTGATCATGATACGTGGTATGGAGTACAAAATTTTTATAATTCTTAATTTGATATATGGGGAATTGGCTTAAATGTTTTTTATTGATTAAATAGCTCATGACATTTTTTTATTGGGAAAAGCTAACTAGTGCTCTAAGGGCACATGTTAACCTTCTTTAATACACTAAATGTTGTCATGAATAACACTAAATGCAATTAATATACATATGTAAAAGGAAACTAGAGAGTTAATTAAATACATTTTTGAATATTTATAGAAAGTTTTAGTGTATTAAATGAAGGTTAACATGTGCCCTTAGGTAGTCAACCCTTCATTTTAAGTTTTTAACATATACATTCATTGCATTTTTTATTTGTTTTAATATACTTCACTCTAAAATACAAGGATAGTAAGAAATTATTCATGATCAATAAGAGATTGCGTAAAATGAGTTGATTATGTGTATATATGTATATGTGAGTGTCACGGAAAAATAGAGAGAACTGAGTATTTGTAAAAACCGCTAAAATTATTTTGTAATATCTTATGTGGATATGAACATTTGGTGTAAAAGTCAAATACATTAGATTGCTTAATCTTGAACAATTTATATTGATTTTGTAATCAATAAATAAAAACTATATATATCTAATTATAATTATAAGACAAAGAGTGTAAACTTTTTAGATACTTATATTGTTGTGTACGGTAAAATACTTGACCAATGAAAATAAAGTTTGTGTTCATACATAGCTCTTAAACCATTGGAATATCAGAATTTGACTAAATAGGAAACATTGGCTGGTTTTAAGTTGTATATAAATCAAATAATTTCATAAACTAATTTAAGTATTTTTATTCCGTTATGCGTCTGTGGTTTATATTCTTTTCTGGCATTAAATAACAAGTCCTTAAATGACACCGTGTAGCCCTTTTAGAAACACGATTTATACAACCGAAAATCGCTATCGAACCTTTTGCAGTAGTATACAAACATGATTATTACTTATTAGTTACTTAAAAGCCTTGAAAATTCAGTAGTTCAACGGGAATATTACCGACCGCGCAGTGTAGATACTAATACTACTGGTTACTAGGTTGTACACTTGTACAGAAGTAACTAGTTTTCATCATAATTGAACCCAGAAATCATCTAGATTGACCTCGATCGTTTTCATGGATGAATCCATTATGGGTTTTTTGCAGACCAACAACTTCATCACCACATTTCATTCTAAACCAACAACAATTATGTCGCCTGCTATCCATTTCTGGAAAACAAGGCTATTTCAATACTGGGTCATCAGTACATGCGTCCTTAATCAAGAACCCAGAATTCGTCAATCCTATTGGAAACCCATACACTCTTGCTATTTGGAACTCCCTCCTGTTCCTGTACTCAAAATGTGGTCACTTGTCTGATGCATGCAAGGTGTTCGATGAAATGTCAGTCAGAGATGTTGTATCCTGGAACACTATCATTTCGGGTTTTTTCATGAAAGGTTTTATTAATGTTGGATTTGATTACTTTAAAATGCTGTACAGGTCTTCCGGTGATTATCGGTTTGATCGTGGAACTATCACCACAATTTTATCAGCGTGTGATAGATGTGAGTTTTTTAATGTTAATAAGATGATTCATACATTGGTGATTGTGAATGGCTACAAGTGTGAAACTACAGTAGCAAATGCTTTGATAACGGCGTACTTTGGTAGCGGGTGTTTTAGTTCGGGAAGACGACTTTTTGGAGAAACCAATGATAGAAATGTGGTTACTTGGACAGCAATGATATCCGGACTTGCACAAAATCAATATAGTGAAGAAAGTTTGAAGGTGTTTGCGGATATGCGTAGGGGGTCAGTGTCTCCTAATGCATTAACGTACTTGAGTTCGCTACTTGCGTGTTCTGGTTTGCAAGCACTTAAAGAAGGGTGTCAACTACATGGGCTTGTTTTGAAGTTAGGTATGCATACGGATTTGCATATAGAGAGTGCTCTAATGGATATGTACTCTAAATGTGGTAGCATGAAAGAAGCTTGGCAGATATTCGAGTCTGCCCAAGTGCTTGACGAGATTTCCATGACAGTGATTCTTGCTGGTTTTGCACAAAATGGATGTGAGGAAGAAGCTATTCGCGTATTTGTGAGAATGGTGAAAGAGGGAATCGAAATTGATCCAAACATGGTTTCTGCTATTCTTGGCGTGTTTGGTGGTGATACTTCTTTGAATTTTGGTAAGCAAATACAATCTTTAGTTGTTAAAAAAGGGTTCGGTCTAAATATTTATGTTAGTAACGGACTAATCAATATGTACTCGAAATGTGGCGAATTAGAGGAATCAATCAAGGTATTTCAAAGAATGCCTATAAAAAACTCTGTTTCGTGGAACTCCATGATTGCAGCTTTTGCTCGCCATGGTAATGCTTGTAAAGCTCTTGAATTTTACGAAGGAATGAGACAAGATGGTATAAAACCGACAGACGTTACGTTTCTTTCATTGCTTCATGCTTGTAGCCATGTAGGTTTAGTATCTAAAGGAATGGAGTTTTTAAATTCCATGGAGAAAGACTATGGATTTAGTCCAAGAAAGGAGCATCATGCTTGTATAGTTGACATGTTTGGACGAAAAGGTCTTTTAGATGAAGCTAAAAGCTTTATCGAAGGACTACCTGTCAAGCCAGATGTACAACTTTGGCAAGCACTGTTAGGTGCTTGTAGCTTTCATGGTAACTCAGATATGGGAAAGTATGCAGCAGCCCAGTTGTCAATTACAGCACCAGATAGCCCTGTGCCATACATTCTGATGGCTAATATTTATTCTTCAAAAGGAAAATGGAAAGAAAGAGCTGAAACGATACGAACAATGAAGAAGGTAGGGGTGGTGAAAGATACAGGGATAAGTTGGATTGAGATGGATAAATGTATTCATAGCTTTGTCGTTGATGATCGTATGCATCCACAAACAGAGATAATTTCCGGTGTTTTATTAGTGTTATTTAGACATTTGACTGATGAAGGATATGTACCGGATAAGAGATTCATTCTACGCTACTGGGAAAATGTCGGATTAACTGATTCACTGCAAACTCGAGATGAATAAGGTAGAAGCTTAATGAAAGAAACTTTTGCTGCAACTGTATTATATAAATTGTTCTGGGGTAGCATTTTTAGAAATATTGTATAATGTGTGGTATAAGACCACTCCCATCAGTGACAGAAACTGACTGAAACTGACTGAGCTACGTCAGCGCCACGTCAGCTTTTTCCATAAACTGACTGAAACTGACTGACCACTCCCATCAGTGGTCCGTCACTTCATTTTCTGGGACCCACTGCATAATTAATTAATCAATTTAAATTCAATACTTCAAATAAACACAACATTTTAAATAAAAACACACTTCATTAAAAATATAAAAATTACAAATTCCTAAAAATTAAAAAAGTACAATAATTAAAAACTAAACGTTACATAATATTGAAATGCAACATTTTAACGAATACGGAAATTTGGTGGTAGATGCGCAATGTGTTCGATCAGCGCGTTGCGGAGTTGATGATGAACGTCTCGATCACGTAATTCCTTGTCCATCCGCAATGAAGTTTCAACTCTTTCTTCCCACGTTTTTCTTGGCCTGTTTGACGGATCAGAGGGGTAATCTTCTTCTAGTTGACAAATATATCTCCCGTTGTCCTCAGTTATCATGTTATGCAGAATGACACAAGCATACATGATTCTTTTGATCTTGTTCGTGCTATATGGCCTAGCCGGGTTCTTGATGATTTGCCACCTACCTTGAAGCACACCGAATGCTCGTTCCACATCTTTCCTTGCCGATTCTTGGTATCTCTTGAAATGAGACTCGGCTGCAGTTAGTGGATGCCTAAACGACTTTACGATAGTCGCCCACCCTGGATATATCCCATCCGCTAGATAATACCCTCTGGTGAATTGTTGTCCGGCAATAGTGAAGTTAACTTGTGGAGCTCTATCTTGCATCAAATCGGAGAACAAATCCGATTGATTAAGTACATTAATGTCGTTGCTCGACCCTGCCGGACCAAAAAAAGCATGCCAAATCCACAAATCATAAGAGGCAACCGCCTCGAGCATGATTGTGGGACGTCCCTGATCACCTCTGGTATATTGACCCTGCCATGCAACTGGACAATTTTTCCACGGCCAATGCATACAATCTAAACTGCCGAGCATACCAGGAAAACCATGCAACTCGGCATGTCGTTGATGCAAACGAATAACATCTTGTTCAGTGGGTTTCCTTAAATACTCCGTAGAGTATAAATGAAAAATGCATTTGCAAAAATTATCCAAACACAAATATGAGGTTTGTTCACCCATATGCAAATATTCGTCAAAAGCATCCGCCGCACAACCATATGCCAATTGACGTACGGCGGAAGTGCATTTTTGAAAAACATTGAAACCGGGTCTACCGGTACAATCTAAACGTTGATGAAAGTACTGAAAATATTCCGGGACCGGTTCTTGAGAGTATGATATAATACGTTGACATATAATGATAAATAATGGCTTACTCATCCGATACCGGCGTCGAAATACATCCGCCGGAAATGTTGGCTCGTCGGCATAGTAGTCCAGAAACAAACGTTGCCCCATTGCTTCACGATTTCTCGGAAAGTATCGACGTGGAGCTCTCGGGATCGGAATTATTTCTTCGTTGTCGTCGGACGATTCGGAGGATATGGCGTTAATAACATTGATCGCGTACTCCGGATCAAAAATGTCATTAAGCGCTTGCAAATCTTCGAGATCGGAATCGGAAGACATTTTATAAATATGTGAAAGTGGTAAAATGTATAGAAATTTAGAGAGTAGATGCAATTTGTATTGAGTTTGGTGTGAATTGTTTGGAAAATGGGAGGTATATTTATAGTTGAACAGTTGGATTTTTTAAAATTTTAAAAAAAAAAGATTAAAAAAAACCAACGGAATTGTTCCCAACCGTTGGAAAAAAAAAAGTTTTTTTTTTTTGTTTTTTTTTTTTCAACTGCTAGTTTTAAAAAAAAAAACAAAAATGGGCCCCACTCTCACCGTCCCCTCTCGTCGCCAAACCGAAGGGCCGGAACTGACGGCCAAACCGACGAGCCCGTGCCATCGGCGTCGGTTTCGTCAGTTTGAACCGACGGCCACCGACGATACCCGATGGGAGTGGTCTAACCGAGTAAAGTTTCCACATGTTGTACTAGCAACGGATATTACATTGGGAAATGTTTATTTGCAAGATTATAGCCATAGATACCTTCTGAATTGTATACCCATTTGAGTATTGAAGTCCATATCTGTTTAACAGTCACCCTGGTTGCATCAATGCGTGTGTCAGTATGTGCACTCTAATGTGTGAAATTGTTTGCTTTTTACACTACTGTTGGATGCAGTTTTTAGCTGAGTGTTGTAGCATTCCCACCATCAATAATGATGCAGGACAACAAAACACTGTTGAATAAAGCCATTAATCTGATTCTCTGAAAAATTTCATGTTAAAATTTATTGTGGGTTGGTTGCAGAACTAGCTGAAGCAGGTCATATTCATGTTGCAGAATAACCTGAGGCTGGTGACTACAAAACAGGTAGTATCAAGACCATTGTAGAAGCTGATGGCCGTTAATCTCTTAAGCATGGTCCACATGTTGTACTAGCAACGGATATTACATTGGGAAATGTTTATTTGCAAGATTATAGCCATAGATACCTTCTGAATTGTATACCCATTTGAGTATTGAAGTCCATATCTGTTTAACAGTCACCCTGGTTGCATCAATGCGTGTGTCAGTATGTGCACTCTAATGTGTGAAATTGTTTGCTTTTTACACTACTGTTGGATGCAGTTTTTAGCTGAGTGTTGTAGCATTCCCACCATCAATAATGATGCAGGACAACAAAACACTGTTGAATAAAGCCATTAATCTGATTCTCTGAAAAATTTCATGTTAAAATTTATTGTGGGTTGGTTGCAGAACTAGCTGAAGCAGGTCATATTCATGTTGCAGAATAACCTGAGGCTGGTGACTACAAAACAGGTAGTATCAAGACCATTGTAGAAGCTGATGGCCGTTAATCTCTTAAGCATGGTCTGCTATCGTTGATCAGCCCATGCCTGAGATTGTATTATTTCAAGAGCCACTGTATGAGACCAATTTGAAACTTGTTACCGAAACTGGGAGGTCGGATGGGTTGGGGTAATGGATCAAAAAGAGTTCATGTAAAAGCGGGAACTTTTTTAGTATGGGTCAAAACACTTTATGATGGGAGTTCTCACAAACATCTTTTTAATCTATCTGTTTGAACTTTATAGATAATGCATTAAATTGATTAGAAAAACTATATCATGTAACTATTTTGTAAAAAGTTAGGTTAAACCCTTTGACCTGTTAGAGATTAAAGATAATCCCTTTGACCCGTCAGAGATAGGTAAGAAATTGCCACCTCTACCAAAAATTGGTATTCCCCATATACTGTATTTCTTATATTTATTGTCATCTCTAGTCATTCCACTACTATACCTTATGCATTCTACACGATGGGGGATTGGCTATGTATACACCCTCCCTCTACGCTACATGTCCTCCACAAAAAATAGTATGAACTAAGATACAATGTTAATGCGACTCATTTTAGTAGTATTGCCCAACTAATTATTTTGTTCGCACATGCGCAAGAAATAATTTATTTTTACAGTAGGTGTACATCAAATGTGTATATCATAAGAAAGACTGTGTGTGTGTGTGTGTGTTTGGATTTAGCAATACCAATAACCGAGTCCCATACAGGAAGATGACTGGTCCAAGCGAAATGCCCTCGTCACAACTTCTGCTGGTGGATTCCGTTTATGTACCTTGGCCAAAGAATGGTTGCAGAAGATTCTTGCAACCAATTTCATCCCATTCCAACTCATCCCACCAATTTCTGATTCCCTTAATGTGCTTGAGAGAGGATGGAAAGTGGCTAATAGAGAATGGAAGAACCCTCAACTTGTCACAATCCCATATCTCAATTGTTTCAAGATTATCACAAATCATAACACTTCTTGTGATTTATTTTAACTCTGGTAATGCGGACAAGGACAATCGACGGAGCTTTGGAAGTAACACAGTTGAATAAATATCAATATCGTTAGTTTGGTTCTGTATCATCACTTGTATCAATCTTGAGTTCCAAACTTCAATCTCTTCAAGAGTTTGGAAGTCTTGTAGCATACCAGATGAAAACAAATAGCTTATGCTATTGCAGCTATGGATTTGAAGACTCTTCAACTTTTGAAAATCTGACTTGCTGCAATAGCATTAGATATGGCCTGCAACTTGGGTAGTTTTCGAAGGACCAGTATCTCAAGACCTGGAAAATGGTTACCTGTTGTTATTATGAACTCGATGCCCTTGCAGTTTGAGAGGTAGCAGTGCCTCAGATTTTCCAAGTTGGTTGTATCAGAGAGTTTTGATAAAACGGTAATATCATGGCAACTGTGTAGGGCCAATTGTTGTACATTGTTTGGAAGCTCAATCATCGTGTCTTGGCAAACAAGGTTACAACCTTGAATTTCAATACTACGTGTTCCATTGGACATGGGTTGAAAGATGGATAGCAGACCTACACCGAGATGGTAACTCTGCAGAGCTTGCCAGTGCTTCGATCTCACATAGTCTATGAAGCTGGTTCGGTCCTCAAAGGATATACCAAGACTGGTTAATCTGGACAACCAAACTTCATCAAATCCAACTCCTTCAGTTTCTCCTACGAGTGATGACGACCATGTCTGTTTACTTCTAAGTTCTAAACATCGAGAAGTTCTCTAAATAAGAAAGCTTTTGGTGAACACCAGTTGGGAAGGTAGTCAGCTTTTCAGTGTAGGATAAATCTAAATGTCTCAGATTATTCAATTTGTCTATATCATGCGGTAGCTTCCACAGAAGGATATGTGACACATCCAAAACTCTCAGCTCCTTCAATGGTGATAATGAAGGAAGCTCGTGCAATTTACTGAAGCTTAAGAAGAGTGCACAGAGGTTATATAAAGCTGAAACAGATGCTGGTAATGAATGAATGCCGGTTTTAGAGAGATCAAGAACTTTAAGATGCTGCATCTGCGCAAAGAATGAATCTGGAATTTTTTCAGACAAAGGGTTCCTCTGAAGAAGCAAAGTCGACAGTTTTTGGCAGTTGGGATTATCAGGTACAAAATTGATACTGTTATCCATTGAAGAGACCCACTCATGTTTTTCAATCCATTCTTTTGCCAATCAGCTTAATTTCATTGCAGATTTATTTATTAACCTTGGACCCTCCCTTGCGATCCTGAAAGCCATTTTTTCGTATATGAACGCGCGTTTTTGTTGGGACTTAAATAAGTCACGACACGCTTGGACAATGTCATTGTCACTTGCCCCGCTTGGACGAGGATCGGTAATATGTTTGTGGATTGCGATGAAAATTTTCACGTCACTACGAATTTTATTCCACTTTCCTTGAAGTTGGCTCAAAGTACGTCGTTGAGGTGCCACCGAATTATAATCTTTTATAACTTTGTCCCAAAAAGCTTCGAAGCTTTGTGAAACCCCTTTCTTTGATTTTTCGGAAATGTGGATCCAACGTTCCGATAATATAACCGCCTCCTCGTCCGACCATCTAACTTGAACCCTTTTTCCTTTCTTTCCTACGGGCTCGGGCTCGGCTTCGGGTTCAGCCTCGGGTTCGGGTTCGGGTTCGGGTGGAGTGTTGATGTTTCCGAATTGTGGATAGCTAATTGGTGTTGGTGGAAATGGAGGGAAAGCCGAGGGTGGTGGTTGGTGTAAATAGTGTGGGTTTCCAAATGCCGCGGGAGATTAGTGGAATGGAACGTGGTGAATAATGTTGGTACGTTGGGTAACTTTGATAACTTTGGTATGGTGTAGAGGGATTTGAGTACGGTGAAAACCCGGGGGGTTGATTTGGTGACGAGTTCCTCGATTGAGCGAAAGACGTGGCCGTAGGTGAAGTTGGATTATGGTGAGGGTTCGGTATGGGAGTATTTATTAAATTGTTCCACATATCGTCCGCGGGAGATTGATTTCGTTCCAATTTTTTGTAGTTGAGTGAAAGGGTTGTTTGTGTGTATATATTGTGTAGTTTGAAGTTGTGTTTGTGTGTATGAAAATGTAAGTATGAGAAGTGTATGTAAAAGTGAAAGGTGAGTTAATTAGTTTGAAAAAAAAATTTAATTACCGTTCTGCAACCCCAACGGTTTAATATATTTTTTTAATTTTTTGTTATAATGCCGTTACACACAAACAAATAAAAAAACAAAAAATGGATGTGGGTCCCACTCTACCCCTCTCTCTTTTGCGTCTCTTTTGCGTCGCCGAACCGAAGGAAGGAACCGACGGTCCGTGCTTATGACGTTCCGTACCTATGGCGTTGGTTCCGTCGGTGCAAACTGACGGCTCCGACCGACGTTGGCTGGCACCGGTCTAATTGGCCAAAGCGGACATTAAAATATTTAATGATCATTAAACTTTTGATCCGTGATTATTTGAAGAGCCCAAAAACAGTCGATGGGAAAGATCTTAACGGGCCAGCAATCTTAGTGGTTTAGCCCATCAGCTAGGCCCAAATTTGTTCCTTTAGGGATGACAAAATATTACTACCAAATCAATAATACAAAAAATAATTACAATTTGCATCCAGACATTACATAAACTGTCAATCAAACATACTCAACCAGAAACTAAAGGTTTATAAACATATTCTGAAGTATCATAACTGCTGCATTTATATCACTTGGAGATAAATTTCATGAACTTGTTTAGTGATTTGAAAATTCCTACTGCTTCACTAACTAAAGATGGACTCTCCTCAGAATCATCTCCACCTCCTCCAAATATCATCTGAAAACAACCAAACAAATGTATTTATTTATATTATTATTATTTTATGATCATAACAACAAAATGGACTATAGATCTTTACTCTACTAACCTCGATGTCTTCTGAGTCAGGGCGGCTTATCATTTCCTTGCCTAGTATGTAACGGTTAGGTCTATCCTTGTCATCGAAGAACACCTTCCATAATCTGGGCAGGTATTAAGAAAATTTAGAAATTACATACTAATAGAGCAATGAGTGACTGGTAAATTAAATGGATGAAACGAGTATTACCCTGGATAACATCTGAATACAGCTCCTGTAGGTAAAGGTTTCATTGAGTAAACCGTTGTGAAAGTTCTGCATAGTGTACAAAAAACGAGATGTCATTGTTTTTTGAGTGGAGTATCGATCTTATTTGTTTGAGTTCGTTAGATAAACAAGACAATGATCTAGTGTTGTAGGTACATCTGGACTTTGGACTTAATTCTGTATGAAAAATTACTGATATATGAATGACTAAAACTTACCATTTTAAGGTTCAGTCCAACTGAGCGTTGAATGAAATATGATTGTTACCTTAAGAAGTATCTTCTCAATTTCCTAACATTGAATCCAATTCCAACTTCTTCGCTAATAAGACGTGGGTTCCACATAATGAGAGGTCGTGGCTAGTACAATAAGCACATAACATAACCATCAAAATATATCCTTATTGATAGCAAAGTGTAAGTGAAACGGAAAGGCTTAACATTACTGGATCATCTGAAAGATCAGAAGCGATTCGTTCTACATATTCCAGCATCTGATAATCCGGTAGTACCATCACAACAATCTCATCTTCTTTCTCCACAGGCTTTCGGTCACTTAAACTGAATAGAAAACCGTAATAAATCAGATGTACCACGAATTCAAAAGCAAGAAGATGCTACTCCATACTCTGGATTTGTAATAATTACCTGGCAAAACCGAAATTGGCATCAGTCCATCTGTACTTCAAAAGTGCAGCAGCGCCAGCATCAGGATATATTGCTTTCACTCTCTAACAATGAACATCGATATGCGTTAGAAAGTTAAATCTGCATTTATACCATAATAGTAAACAGTAGAGTAAGATACTTGTGCTAGAGAAGAAGATAGTTATCCTACTAACCTCACATCCTGTTTCTTCTATAAGGGTATCTATAAAAACTCTTGATAGTTCCCACAGTTCAGCCTGGGCACCTTCATCATCAAGAAACTGCAGTTGTGGGATTAAGAGCTCCACCTGCATAACACAAAACGAATCTTACTTTTTTTAACATTGTTTTAATTGTACTTGCCTTCAGCTTCAAAATCACTGCACTAAGAGAAACTGAACACTTTTACTCCTACTACTGCATATTTAAGTCATATAAGTGTTTGCAGAACATACAATGGCTCTCATCCCTCCTGAGGACACGAACGCAGCACTTGCTTCACTTGACTGTCGTACTGCACCTTCCAAATCCGAAGGCAAGCAACTGAAAAACATCTGTCAGTATATGCTAAACTGCTTTAACAATATAACATAGGGATGAGCAAAAAAACCGAAATACCGAAACCGAACCGGTACCGACCGTTACAAATGGTACGGTATTCGGTTTTTGATTTGGGACAAAAAAAAAAGCGGTACCAACCGGTCGGTACCGGTTCGGTACCGGTTGGTACCATACACACAAAAATACCTAAACCGAACCGGAACCGCACCGGACCGGTACCAACCGATACAAATGGTACGGTATTCGGTTTTTGATTTGGGACAAAAAAAAAAACCGATACCAACCGGTCGGTACCGGTTCGGTACCGGTATGGTACCAAGCTCACCCCTAATATAACATGTTTATGACTCCCAATAAATAAATAAAACAAGTAACTGCTATAACAATTAGTACCATCATAAACATGAGGTTATAACAGAGCTTCATAGTCACCTTACCACCTGTTATTAATCTAATCAATCTCCAAGTCCTAATCATCACAAAACATATCTGTAACAGTTGTAACCATCTTTATTTCAAAACTGTCCAGTATTGCCACTTACCCTTTTGTTGTATTTTTAAGTTTATATTATCGATTCGTCATCGTTTATCAATTATCATTGGACATTATTACTTCTACTGCTATTTTTACCTAAGATCTTAAGTAATATTTTCTTCTTGCCTTGTAATAATAACTAATTAATCAAAAGGAATTTTCTTTTTGTCCTATACTCTTATCTAAAAAGTTCACATTAATAACTAGTCAAGCACACTACAGTAATCTTAAGAATTCACAACCATAAAAACTAGCAAAATATGTAAAAGTTAAGCTCAGAATTGTTACAGTAAAGATGATACCTGTCATCTTCTTCTTCTTCATCTAATACTTGTTGTTGTTGAAGTGTTTGTTGTAGTGAATTAGGAAGTGAAGTGTCATTTGAAGACTGACTATCAAACTTGTCAAACTTGGCATATGTTCTGAAGTTAAAACAAGGTCTGTGGGTTGAAATTCCATTATAGCCACATGTTTCAATTGATGATTGGAAGCATGTGGATGAGGTTATCCTGGGAATATAAGCAATAGAAGAAGAAGATGATGATGAAGAAGAAGAAGAAGAGCAGCATATGTTTAAGTAAGATGAGGAAGCCATGAATGAATGAAACTAAGATTTGGAACCAGTTGATATTATGATTATTTATTTTATTTACTATGGAAAAAAAATTTAGAAGTACAAAAAGGAAGGGATACTGGATAGAGAGTGTGGTTATGTTCTGGTGTTGTACTGCCACGTGACCAAATGGGCAAATGGTTACAAAAGAATTACTAGTACTATACCAAAAGAATTCAATACTGAGTATGTATTAAAAAAAAGATGGGGATCATAGGGGAAGGGGTCATATGAGGAGAAGGAGGAGAAATTTTATTTGTAGTCATTGGATCATCTTTTGGGTTGGATCAATGGTTAAAAGGGGTGGCAATTTTGTAATTACTTTAAAAAATAAGGGTATTAGTTAACAAAAAAAAACATAACATTAATTTTCACTCCACACCCCTTCCACTATTTAGACTTTTACATGTTAACCCTTCCACTAAACAAAATGTATATAAGATTGAGGTGTATAAATAAAATGCAGTAAAAACGAACAATATCTACTAAACATATATACAAAATGCAATAAAAATAATAAAATGCAGTACAAAGTGATAATATGTAAAAAAATTGAAAAAAAAAAAGTATGAAACAAAAATTTTAATTTTTTTTTTTTTAAATAAAAATAAAAAAAAAATTCCGACGACCGGTGGCGGGTGACGGCGGCGGCGGGTGGCGGTGACGGGTGGCGGTGGCGGCGGGTGGCGGCGGGTGGCAGCAGCTAGTGGTGGTGGGTGGTGGTGGGTGGTGGAGGGGAGGGGTGGGTAGGAAGAAAGTAGGAGGGAGTAGTGTACACTATTAAAAAGGTGGAGGGGGTAAAAATGAAAATTTGAAAATTCTTCTCCTCCTTCTCCTCAAATAATACCTTCTCCTCTGAACCTTACCCTAAAAAAAATTCGTAAAAGTTTTGTAAAAGAATGAAAGATGGGTAAAGTTTATAGACGTGGGTATAGGTTGAGAATGAAAATTTTGGTAAGAATTGAGACAAAAATCATTTTTTCAAATTTTTTTCTTAAGAATGGCATATTGAAAAATTATATAAATTGAACATAAAAAAGCATTTTTTCTCTTCGATTAAACATCTTACAAGGTATACATTCGACGAGTTTTTTTTATAGGCTTTTACAAATTATACAATATTAGTATCACATGTGATACTCGTTTGTATCACATGTGATACTCGTTTTCAAAATCCACCGAAAACAAAAAAAAAAAAAAAAAGTTTGTCGTAAGTATACCTTGTGAAATTTTTAATCGAAGAGAAAAGAACGTTGATTTTTATGGTGCAATTTTTATTATTTTTCGACTTACCGTTTGTGAAATATTTAACTTTTGAAAACGTGAAGAAAAATGAGTTTTGTGACACGTAAGGCATTCGTATTGGTTCCTTCATTCTCATTATACTTATATTCAAATTACTTTTACTATGGTAACTTATATATCGCAAAGATCAAATAGCCAAAAAAAAGAATATAGGAGTCCAAAAATTATCAATCAAGAGAACATGAACACTGACATAACTCTGGAAAAATACATACTTCTATTTTATGCCGTAAAAGAATGTATATTTCAATTTTAGGCTGTAAATGATAATTTTTTAAAAACCTTTTTAACGCCCGAAATACATACTTTTTTAGAAAGCTGCTTACATGTAATTGCCAAGTCAGACGCAAACCACAAACAAATTTAAAAAATAAAAATCTCCGGTCATTTTTCCTTTTATTTTTTTTTAGCCAAAAAAAAAAATTCTTATATGACTTATAATTGAAATATGTATCCTTTTACAACTTAAAATTGAAATACGTATCTTTTTACGATATAAAATTGAAATATATATCCTTTTAAATTTATGTCGATGTTCATGTTCACTCAATTGGTAATTTTAACACTTATATTCCATTTTTGCTCTTTTTGCCCTATCACAAACCGTACATAGGTAAAACAGAACATTATAAAACAAAAGAAGAAAAAACGCAGGTACACAACATATCTAAATACCAAATCAGGTTAGCAGTTCAGACCCTTAAATCAGGCTCAAAACCATCTTAACTGGGCTTTGAAAATGCTATAAAAAGGTATATAGGCAATTTGCAACTTTCACCTTTCATATATATACTAGTTCTGCTAGACTGTCATTGCTCACACATTGTACGCCACATTAACAAACTACAACACGAAATGGCACAAACTGATTGATGAAGCAAATAGAAGAAACGTTTACAAAAATAGTGGTAAATTCATGTCGGAAAGCCGGCTTATAGAACAAGGTTAATATGAGTTATTATGTTTATTATACAAATCACCTTCACCACAGCAAAAAGAATAAATCCCCAACCATCACCATCCTAGAGAATGAATTGGAAACAAAATGGCCCACGGAAAGGAATGTTGGGGATGGTTGCTTTCATTTTCAAACACGCCTTTGAAAAAATGCTTATTTTCCCTTCACTCACATAACATCTTACACTCTACTACCGTACCTTAGCTTTGCTGCAAAAGCATGGTAGATTTCTTTCACATAAAAAGCACATTTTTATCATTTTCATGGAGATGCAAATCTTGATCTATCTTTCTGTCGACTTGATATTCTATCTATCGGTGATGAAGTCTTTCCCCCAACACCTACTTGCCTCATCATCTCTGTGAGCATCACCATTAAAGATACAAAAACAATTAAACAAAGTGTATATACAAAATGGTTAATGCTAGAGGTGCCCATTTCATGTGTTGTCGGGTCAACCTAATGCATCCCCAGATGTTGTGAAGCAGATCCATTTTGACAGGTTACTCAACTCACCCCATCCCCACTTTGCCACCTCTACTTACTGCTTTTCATACTTCAGTTATAAGTGGTAATATACAAACAAGTTCAAAATCAAATATTTAGATGCTGTGTGTTGCTTGCCTAGGAACGATATAAATTACTCCTCCGTCTAAAAATAAGTGTCACGTTTTGTTTGGTTAATACTAAATGATATTAGTAAAAAATGTGGGATAGTCAAATTTCTATTATGCCATATGCCACTAATGAACAAAAAAAGTTCTATAAAAACTTTATGTAATGATCACTAATGAGCACCACTAGTTTCCATGTTTACCATGAATACATGCCATAATTAGTGATACTCATAATGATATTAAATTGACTTTTAATATAAATTTTGTGATCATATCAACCAAATTATGTAGTTATATAACTGAAAAGGCTGTGTTAGTCAACCCAACACAACCAGGCATGGTTTAGTACCTGCCGCATAATTACCCTTTTAACATGTTACCCAACCAAGCCCATTTTACCACCTATACGTAAGTGGCGATTAGCGAGGAGTTTTACAACGCCAATTTATACCTCGTTTTCTCTCAAGCTCTTGGTCGAGCTCCTCCTTCCACTTTCTCTTGACTTCAGAAACGTTCTCCCTGAAAATAGAGCATCTAATATAAGCTTGTACACACAAAAGTCTGTATACAAAAGTATAAATAATACAGTAGGAAACATCACACGACATATATACTAACCCGGGACTGCTAGCTTCAGGCTGAGATTCTGCCCCCGTCATATCATTACACTGCGGTGATGAAAGGTCCATTGGACTACGACTGTTTTCTTCAGCACTAAAATTTGATGTGCGACGGCTTCCACTCCCCGGGCTTGCATTACTTACAGCATCAACTGCTTTATGAGGAGTACCAAGTGGGAATCGACTTGGGGACCTGCTTTTTGGTGGCAGTTTCAAGTAATTCGGACTACTTCCATTGCTTGTAATATCAACATTGTCTGTTGAGCAGGAAGGAACTACGCTGTTGTAAAACTCTTCATATAAAGGTGTTTGAAGTCTTTTCAGTTCTGATGCCTAAAATGATAAAGAAGCAACCATATAACAATTTTGTAATCTCAAATCAGAAGCCAAATCCATACTCCATCCCATTTAAAGTTGAGAAACGCGTTGTAAGCAAGAGGTAGCAACATGTGTCTCTCATATGGGTTAGGTAATGGGTCATTACAGTTTCAAGTCAATTGGGTGACTCTCGGTACGGGCCAGGTTGAGTTGACCCAAAACATTTGTGCAGTTCATTGAAAAAAGAATTAAATGATAAACTTGTGAATATGATTACAAAAGCTAGATTTATACAACAGAGGTCCAGTTTTTATTATATTAAAGCAATTTAAGAGCTCGGTGTAACAAAATTACACTTTGGCAACTTTCGACCCATTTACAAAGAGTATTATTACATTAATAATAAATAATTATAAATAATTAAAAAGTAAACAAGTTAGTAGGTTGTATGCATCAAAAATAGATTTCGGGCAACTTACAACCTGTTTGACCCATTTTGCATGTTTTCCGTTCAGCTAATTTTTATATTTGACCTGCTTGATTGATAAAACTCGACCGTACATAGACCAAATATTATCTGAATGAGTTGAAATTGTCACCTCTATGAGAAACTAATGATGCAGACTGCAGACAGTACCTTTTCATCCAGAAAAGCTCTTATTTTACATTCTGTAAGCTCATCATCATCCTCTGAGAGAGAATGGCCAAATTGAAATGATGTGCAGCTGTCCATAGGAGATCTGACGATGTTACCAACAATTCCTTCAGAATGTTGTTCACCATCCAAGGTTGCTTGCCGTTGCAGTTCATAAGTATCATCTATAGAAGGTTCTTCCATGGGGTTGAAACTCTAGTCACCAAAAGTATTTGCAAGAACATTTAGTTCCTTACTGTCCCATGCCATATAGGAAAAATAAATTATGAAAAGAAATATCCACCTTAGTGAAGTCATCAAGCATTGAAACAGATCTCAACTTTTCTCCCCCACCCTCCATAAAATCCTCTCCATCTAATTGACGCATATCATTATCGCTGTTTTCTGTTCCCAACTCAAGCTTACTTTCTTTAAATATCCCAGATTTTACAGTAGAGAAGTTGAGGGTACCCAGATTACATAGATCAAGTGAACCAGGGCTGGTTGTCATTTCAATAGAAAGAAAAAATATTAGCGCTTGATTACATCATCACCATCTGCGAAATCATATAAACAGACAATATAGTAGTATGCACCAACTTCTATTTCAGGATATCGTAGTTCCAACGTTTTCTTCTTGACCAACTTTCAACCCAAATTTGCTTTTCTGCCCATCGGTAAACATCAAAAAATATGGCCTGGCCTTTTTGATGCACAAAAAATCCTCTTTTGGTCATCATCGATGCAACTTTAAAGACTACCTAGTCGAATACATGAGTACCCAGCCAAGCACTGCAAATAGGGGGTGTTTGGGTAAAACTTATTTAAGAGGTGTACTAGCTTATTGCATTTTTGTAACAGCTGATAATCCCTTTAAAGTGTTTATATAAGCTTATAAAGGTTTATGTAATCGGAAAAAGGTTTACGGTTGCGGAAACCAGAGAAAGTCGGGAACCGTGAAAGGGCTTATGGCTTTTTTAGGGGTTAAAAGAAGGAACAAGAATAAGCTACTGGGAAGGGGCATTTTAAAACAGCTTAAGCTTACTCGAACACCTCCTTATTTAGGAATAGATGTCGTATATATGAAAGATCCACATTAATATACTCACGAGTGATTCAATATGCTTGTGCACGATGAGGAAGGAGCTTCAATATTTTCCTGGACACAGTAGAATAATAAGAAACGAAATGATGAGTAGAATTATTTTAAAAATGCAGATGTGAAAGAGCAAAAACTAACCATCGTAGGAGTTAAACCAAAAGAAGTTTGCTGAGATTTCCCTGTAACAAAAGGATGCTGCAAGAAAAAATACGTAAATACTAGATAAGATAAGTTGAGACTTCTCAGAAAATTATAGAAGATCAGAACTAGAATCACCTGCAGCAAATCAGAAGCAGAAGGTCTCAACTCAGGTTCCCTAAAATATTACCAATTATAAAAAAGAATTGGAAACAGATGAAACGAAAAACCAACTAAACAGTAAAAACACTTATAAGGATGTGAGAATTTTAACATGATAGAAAAGAAGGAATGCATGTACAAAATTATAAAATACATAAACTCCGGAAAAGGTGGATGTGAAAGGGGAGCGTTAGTACTTCGTACTCATGTTTTAATTCCGATTACGGCATCAAAATTTTGACTGTGTTGATACTAAAAGACTGAAATATAAGCATACAAAATGGTTAAATGTAAGTACTTGTGTAAGCATTTCAGCAGTAAATCCTGTGCTTCAGGAGAAAGTTGGTCAGGAATGGGAGGATGAGACTTGGTAGAGCCAACATAAAATAGTGCCGCAACCTGAAATGAAGATGAAGTTATCACATGGCATGGAGCAATGACCAAAACCTGAAAAATAAGCAAGGGGTGCAAAATGGGTGGGCAGGGCAGGGTTACGATGGGTCAATGCGAATGATATTATAGTAGAAATCAAGACGGGTCAGGTCAGGTCAGGTTAGGCTGGGCTCCTGGGCTGAGCCCCAAACACTCTCTTAGTTTCTTATTCTGTTTTTAACTTTACAGAAATTTAATGTGTTAATTGTTAAATATGACCAAATCAAAAACTATATTATTATAAAAAATAATCTAGACTTCTTATATAAAGAATTCGGATGATTTTCAACCTATTTGATATGTTGTACTCTTTTGACCATTCAGAGATAAAACGTAACGCAAATCAAACCATTTGTATATGTATATAAACGGGAATTGACACTTCTAAATATAAATATCCACATTTAAAACAACTTCGTAAAATACTTGAACAGTACCTCCTGATACTGCTGACTCCAAGGAGGCTTTCCCGTAGCCATCTCAATTACCGTACACCCAACACTCCATATGTCTGCAGAGCTAAACGATAATTGAAGAAGTAAAAATGAGACAACAAACATTGAAGTGATTACTTATAAACCTTAGCACCACACTGAGACTTCATAGGTCCTAAAAAATGAAAAAGGGCAAGAAAAAAATCTAGAATTGGTCATCATACAAAACCAGTAATAACCTCAATTAAGACACATTAAGCAAAAGCAAGAAACTGAGAACTAGTATCAACCAATAACTAACTGAAAAACTAGAAAAATGACAAAACAAATGCAGCTCTACTAAAACTACATTATCTATGTTTAAACAAAGCACTTCACTGCTCCAATCTTAACATAATAACAGTAACAAGTGCAAGTCGATGTAGACTTACTTGAAATAGAGGTTTATGACAGAAACTAGAAAAAACCATGTGCATAAGTTTAGTCCATATAGGACTTCCACTGATAACACAAGAACTCGGTTGTAAAGAGCATAAATATAACTGTACTTACAAGCTGTGGCCAGTCTCTCGTATAACTTCAGGAGCCATCCAATATGGTGTTCCTTTCATTGACTTGGCCCCTGGCCCATTAGCCTGACCAAATTTTAGATTTAAGTAAGATATCCTGCTTGGCTATGATACAATTTGTATAGAATAATAAAGTTGAGGTGGGTAGTGGGCTTACCCGCTCAACAACTTGTTTTGATGCACCAAAATCTGCTAGTTTGATGCAACCTTTATTATCAACCAGAATGTTTGCTCCCTGAAGATGAAAGGATCAAAGGATATTTACTAATTAATTAATTGTACTAAGGTGAAGTGAGATAATAATAATTAATAATAATAATAATTTTAAAAAAAAGAAGAAGAAGACAGAAAATACACCTTAATATCCCTGTGCATTATGCCATTCTTGTGCAAGTAATCGAGCCCCATTAACAGTTGTTTTGTGTACATTCTTATGACCTTATTTAAGGAAATAGATAGATAAATCTATCGTATAAGAAGATAACTTATAGGATATAGATTTAACTTGAATATTGGAAATTACATACCGTCTCGGGAAAGGGTCCAAATTTCCCAAGAAGAGATGAAATTGATCCTCCGGGAACAAACTCCAACAGAATATTTAAAGTTCCATCCTCTCGTACCGTTCCAAGATATCTCTAAAGTACCACAAGCTAACAGCATTAGTTTAGAAAATAACCACCATTTCCTAGCAACTCAATGAAATAGTACTTACAACAATGTTTTGGTGAGAAAGATTCTTCAGAAGCCTTACTTCTTCTTCAAGTTCCCGTATGTGAATCTACTTGTACAATTCAATGAGCTAAATAAGAACCAATAATTTAATAACTTAAAATAGATGACAGAAAGAGAATTGTCAATTATTACGGACGATTAATCCAAAGTAATTTATGAGTTTATTCTACAAAACATGTGTCCATATACACAGAGAGAAAGCAGAGGCTCTTGAGATCACATTGACAATATCATTCTCAAATCAAATAAAACAAACAAAATATCAAAACATCACAATGATTCTGCTTTGGGAGAATATGGAAAGCATAATGTTATAATTAAAACCATTGCTATAGAACATCAACTTTCCATTGTGCCACTCCCATTTATATACATTTCCCCAATGCCTGGAATCCTGGATCTCATAAACAATAAAGATAACTATAATTTGACACACAGATACCGCAAACAGACTAAGATCAAATAATTACAATAATCACATCAGTAAAATAAACACGGCCTTCTTAATAATCCACTATTAGGGGAGATCGGTATCATGTACAGGTGTCTGATATAAACAGTCATATGCTTTTCAGTTGTGTAACATTTCATTATATCTACCTACTTGAAGTAACCTCATTAATAGCCTATCCAAAAACTGAGATCACACAGTAACTATATATCTTGTGCTTTAAACAGTTGAATGCAAGTGATCAAACCTGAATCTTCTCTTTCGATGCACTGTTCGCAGCAATCGAGACCTGAAAACCGAACAATTAAGATATCAAAACCCTAACAAAACCCAAAGGCCCCACTGTAAACAACATCAGATTCGAACCTGTTTGACAGCAAGGAGCTCTCCAGAATCAAGATTCATTCCCAGATACACTTGACCAAACGCACCACATCCAATCAACTCACCTTTTCTCCACCGAATAGTCTGAACCTGCTCATCGTTCTCTTTCACCACCTGCAGCGGTGACGCAAGAATCGAATTCGTTCTAGTAAAAACCCTAGACTTGCGGATACAAGTACTAATTTTATCAACTAGGGTTCCGGAATGATCGCCGCCGTCAGGAGGACGGAAAACGAGAGATCGGCGAACTGATCCAAACATATCGTGCATTTCTATCAGTATCCGTATACTTGATTGATTGTTAATGTAAGTTAATTAGGGTTTATGAGTTGAATTTGATTTTGGAGTGATGAAAAATAGACGACAGTTTGAGTAGTTGGAGAGAGAGTGTGTGGGGGAAAGGAGGGAAAAGGGATACTGATTCCTTTTTTTCAAATAAACTTTACCGACTAATGTTCACAAATTTAATTCATACGTTATTTGTGCTAAATAATTAGTTACCTAATTATAAATTACTTCAATTAACTTTTTATAAGGGAAAGGGTTGTTGCAAGGAAGGAGATAAACAAATGAAGAAACGACAAGCATCCTTCATTTCTTCACATTGTTCATTTCTTCACTTTTTTATAAATAAAGAAAATTCGTATTTTGTTTTATTTATTATTATTATTATTATATTATTATTATTATTATTATTATTATTATTATTATTTGTTTTTTTAATATATTATTTTTGCATATTTTTTAGTTTTAATTATCGGATTATTATTAGTTTGCGTCATCCAATCTTTTCATTTAACATTTTTCACGATTTGTTTATCATTTGTTTTTGGTTTTTTTTTCGCATTTTCAACATTTTTTCTACTATTGTTTTACCTTTTTCACATTGTAACGTTTAAATACAATTTTATACGAATGTTACAAAAAACCATTTTTGTGATGCACCATATTTATACCTTAAATAATATAAATTTTGAAATAACAAAATTAAAGTTTCAATGCATCGTAAAATTGATATTGTGATGCACCAACATTTATACACTGGCGATGTTTATCGTATATTCAAAAGTCGAAGTGTCATATTATATAATTATAATGCACTACTTTTAAATTCAATAACGACTTTTTTTTTTATAAAATTTTTTTAAAATGTTTAAAAAAAATTATTACTTTTTTATAAATAAAATTACATAAAAAATTCAAAAAAAAATGGGAGATAAAAATGGAGAAATGGAAAAAAGGTGAGAGACTGATAGATGGATAAAAAATGTGAAGAAATGGTGAAGGACATTTGTCACTTCCTCATTGGTTTCTCTTCCTTCTCTCATTTATACCCCTTCTTCCGGGAAACTCACCCTTTTAAGAATCTATTGAAGTATTAAAGTTTTGTTATTGTGTCAAACATATATAGATTGTGGGTGTTTAGATTTTTAAATTTATACTCCCTTATGAAGAGTTTACATATTTTCTTTTAAAACTTACATTTTTTAAGATGCGAAATGTTTGTTATTGATAAGTGCAAAATAATGTATGTTTTTATGTATTATTTTAGTTAGTTTAGTGAATAAAATGAAGAGTAATTATCACTTATGTGTTTATATTGGAATAAAATGCAGATTTAGTGAAGAATGGAAGAAAAAGGAGAAATCAATGGACTAAAAGAGTAAAATCCAGTGATCCGAGTGAAACTCGCTGAGTTCTTATCAAAATGTGTTAATTATCTGATGAATTCAAATGAAGAAGAAGAGATTAACTCAGAGACCTAAAATTCGGAAAAGCTTAGATATAGCCTCAACGAATGTAGACATAATGAAGACCGAATACGACTGAAGATAAGACCGGAAGAAGACTCGCCGAGTCAGGCGTGTCACTTGCCGAGTTTTATAGGCGGCCAGGATACTCCTACAAATAGAAGATATATTTCTCATTTTTTTATATACCAGATATACAATAAGATACAGAGAAATTCAGAAATTCTTCAGAGAGGAAACTCTGCTGAAAGTTAGTTTAGTTAGAGGAACGCAAGAGGCATTCTGTCATTCATTTTGGAGAAAGTAAAGTATGGTTTGCATTACACTTGTACTCTAAATCATGTCTTTCTATAAAATGATTGATTGTTTGTTCTATGATTGATTTGTCTATGAATTGATTGTAGTTTTGTATGTAGATTGTTTACTGAGTATTGAAACAAAGAAAATGATTTGTTAAAAAATTTATTTTATGAAATTTATCAATAACATATTCCACAATGTTTGATTGATCAAATAAATCCCATTAATCCTAGTGATGGTAGGAAATAGATCAGTGTATTGAAAAGTATTTAATTGATGTTTCTTATATTGAAAACTGGTTACTGACTCAGTAACACTCGCCGAGTGATGTCAATACTCGTTGAGTTTCTTAGTTCGAATTCGTATTAAAGTTTGATTGTTCATGTCTTGTTAATTGAATGATAATAAACATGTTTCATAATTCAATCGGATTTATATTAATAACCGCATATAAGTTATTAATACTGCAATGGTAATTTATTCACTGTATCGTGATCTAAACCTTGTTCCAAAATATCTGTTTCAATAAAAGTACTTTCGATCTATATTCACCATCTTGTTAATTCGTCTATTTGTAATTGAATGATTAGATTAAGAATAATTATTTGTTAACTAACCACCACAGTTTTGGAGACAATCTTGGTCAACTTATTATATTATACTTTTAATTGATAGGTTCTCTTGCCTATATGTATTATTGGTCATATTTATGTATGCTTGATTGATTTATAAATTCAAGATTTGATTCGGGTTTAATTGACAACTAGACCGGGTTTATGCTATATTAATATATGATAGGACTAGCACATCAATTATGCTTTTAAAAGTAATTATATATATTTTTCTATCTCATTAATCAATATATATATATATATATATATATATATATATATATATATATATATATATATATATATATATATATATATTATCCCTTAATAACAAATAAATATGGTAATGTTAACTATTTCATATTATCATACACTTATATTACTCACTTTCTTCTTTTATATCAAACATTTGAGTTTATTAAGTTTAATAATTGTTTGAAAAAAATTCCTATAATTATTATTCATAAAAAGAAAAAAAAAAACCCTTATAAAGGGTTTGTACCTTTTCATTAGAAGGTTACATTTTTTTTAGATGTGAAATGTCTATTATGTTCTTATAATTAATTATATAATTTTTATTTCACCAATCAATATATATATATATACACACACACATAGTAATAAATCAATTACAACTAGCAGTTTCTAATTGACTAAAAAATATAGTATAGTTAAATCTTAATATAATATCATAAACTTATATTATTCACTTTCTTCTTTTATATCAAACATTTGACTTTATTAAGTTTTGACAATTGTTAAAACAAATTCTATAATCTAAATTGACAAAAATAAAAAATAAAAAAGTGAGACATCAAATCATGCAAGATATTGAACGAATTTTATGAATCACTCATGATAAAAACGTTAATGTTGGTAAGCGATGTAGGCCAACATTGCTAACGACCACCGCCAACGACTATTACTATCTCTTTTAATGTTACCATTATTGTCGGTATCATCATCATCATCGACCACTGCTACATTTTGTTACCGTTGCATTGCGGGGGTAATGTACTAGTTATATTTGATTTGTCGATTAGGGTTTAAAATTACCTTCTTATTGATGGTGGATATCGGGATAGTAACTTAGAGAGAGAAGGAGAAGCAAATGATCTCAGCTATTGTTTTTTGTGATCTAAGGTTAAGATTCACTGCATAATAAGTATACTTCATCATAAATATATTGCATCCTAGCAACAACGCACTTTCTTCTTTATAAATTTCAATGCATCGCAAGTTTCGAACTCTATAAACCGGACCCTTTAAAAGTTAATTATTTTTTATATAGTAACAGAGTTTAAATATATAATATATAATATATAATTAATCATAATATATGTAACAACTTTAATCAATAATTAAATGGCAAAAATAGAGTTTTTTCAAATATTATTGATTTCTGAAAATCCATCCAGATTATGTGTGTGTGTGTGTGATATCTAAGACATGGGATTTAGTTTGTAATTTAGATTAGTTGTTTTTTAGATTTAAGGCAATAAAGGTTTCAAGTGCTGTTGTTAAGAAATGCATTTGATAATTCTATCTTTATAGTGATCATTAGATTAGATAATCCGAGTCAATGAGTCATGTATATTGAAATTGATGATTATGATTGTAATATCAACGAAAATAATTACTACAATCAACCATTTTACATAACTTTTTTCATTTCAATTTAATTGTTATTTTTAGAGAGGTAAATTCACACACTAACTCTTTTCATTTCAATTTAATTGTTTTTTTTTAAGGAAAGACAAACTCACACATACCCCTACCACGAATATGTAATAATTTTTTACAAGTATATACATACATGTCCACCATCGGACTTGAACCCACAACCTGAAGATTGAAAGGTCCCCACAATACCGCTAATGGCCCTTTGATTCAATTTAATTGTTTATGTACTCCGTATTAGATTACAAAGATCGCATTTTTTTCTCTTGGGTAATGAACCATATCTACAGTTCAAATATGGTACAGAGTACGTTATGCTAATGTTACAATAAGTAACGAGTGCTGATAGTATCTTTTACCATTTCTTTTCAAACAATGCATTTTACCTTCAAACACCAGATGAATACTAACACAAATACGACATTTCAAATATGGTACAGAGTACGTTATGCTTATGTTACCATAAGTAACGAGTACTGACAGTATCTTTTACCATTTCTTTTCAATCAATGCATTTTACCTTCAAACACCAGATGAATACTAACACAAATACTACAAAACACCAGATGAATAGTTACAAAACAAAGATCTGAAACTTGCAAAAAGGACCAAAATAGCATGCAACAAGCTTTGCATTAAAAACCTTAAAAAGAGCATAATATTTGCCAACATTTTGAGGAAGGCAGCAGAGTATGTATGTAACAAGCAACAAGCATACATTGCAATGATATCGCAGTACCAAAAATGATAAAACAGTAAAATCCACAGTATTATAGATTGTAAAGTAGATCCAAGATCAATCACAATTTGTGTATGTAGATCCAACAGTATTATAGATTGTCAATCACAATTCACACAAATGACTTCCTAGCACCCTTTGTACCTCTGTATTTGAGTGGACTCCAAACCAACTGTTTTCGTTGCAAGGCCACAACAGTTGGATGCTTTGGCTTCCAAGAACCAACAGCATGTGAAGGAGGGCTACCCATAAACTTACTGCTCCTTGGTGCAGCAACAGGTGTTGCCTCAACCGCCATTGACCGAGATGATGATGCTTCCTTGGTTGATCCCAAAGGAGATTGCACCCTTTGACTGCGCCACATCCTTTGTGGGTCCCACACAAACGATTGCCTGCCTACCACACGATCATTTCTCACCCGGGGAGCAGCATTTGATCTAGCGACTGGAGTGGTCATCATGCTGGAACTTGAATCAGACTGAAATGTGGCAATAGAAGCCCGTCTTTTTGGCTTCAGAATTTGACTGGTCAATGGCTGAGTAGGTTTCACAGCGATCGACCCTCGTCTGGCTCGTGAAAGAGTTTTCGTATTTGCTGCCCTTGAATGATTCTCTTTGTCTTCATTTGTGACTTGGGGAGTAAAGGATTTTGGATTCTGTTTAAGGACAGGTGATGGATGAGAAGGCACGAAATTACTGATTCTTCTAAGTGGAAGTCTTAATTTTGAAGACGGGCCTAAGGGGGGTCTCTTTTCAGATATTGTACTGAGACTTTGTTTTAAAGAGGAAAATGTGGAGTGTGAAGAAGCCACAGCAAGAGCTCGATTTTCTTGTTTCTGTCTAGTTTTCCTCTCTTCGGCAAGCTGGTTTTCAAGATCACGAACCTATCCAATAACATAAATAATAGTTAATCCTTAATTACCTGTTACATGGGAATGTATCAATTATAGGTTGTGTTATCTATCATAAGTATAACAAGCTTTCAATACATCTTGAGTCACTTTAAAAAAAAAAAAAAAAAAAAACTGATTACTATTGTAATCTTATACACTGTAATAATAATATATGTACGATTTTATAATAAAGTAAAACAAAAGAGTTTGGACAAATGTGACCCAACTTGACATGTACGAAAATATTTGTTACAATCTGAACCCATTGCACAACCCCTACCCACCCATTAGCAACCTCTATATTGAGCCAGTTCATTGATAACTGCAAGTAGCTTGCAAGCCAATTTATGTACCTTTTCTTGCAGAGTTCTACATATATGTTCTCGTGCAGAGAGACGAAGTTGAACGGACTGTAAACTATCCTGCAATTTTTTTGTTTCTTTTTCATCGTGCTTTGCTTTCTCTGCCTGTTGACATAAAAAAGTAAAAAAAAAGGATAAGACAACCAAAATTAGCACGGAGTACTTGTTTTTTCCAGTTTGATGAGTATTTGCGATGCACATTTACCAGCTGCTTATACTTGAAAAGCTCGGTTACATCTGTTTGTTTGCGAGCAGGGCCATGCTCAACACCCCTTACACGACTTGCAAAATTCAGTGAGCAAATGGTTTCTCCCAGATCTGATGAACTTGGGCTAATTTGTACAAACATAAGAGTCTTACAATCACCTCCTGTCCAATTTATGAGATCAAAAGTTAGATAATAAATGCAACAAATGGGATGAAAATAACAAGTCATGTATCCAAGAACCTCACCTAGAGAGCTCTGCAAGATATGAGTAAGCTTGGAATTCCTGATTTGGACAATAAGTAGACATGAATAAGATAAATGCTGACACTAGTAAGTAGAGGTGACATAATGGGCAGGGTTGAACCTACCCATCAACGCTTCTTTTCTCCTTTCTAAAATATAGAATATCAATGTATTACATAAAAATCTAAAAACTATATCTTGAAAAAATATACGACATTATATTTTAATAAAACATATTAGAAGGTTTAAAGCATTTAAAAACATTTTATGCTACTTTTGACCGGTTGGACCAGGTTTGGCCGATATTTCTGATTTGGACAATAAGTAGACATGAATAAGATAAATGCTGACACTAGTAAGTAGAGGTGGCAAAATGGGCAGGGTTGAACCTAACCATCAACACTTCTTTTCTCCTTTCTAAAATATAGAATATCAATGTATTACATAAAATTCTAAGAACTATATCTTGAAAACATATACGATAGTATATTTTAATAAAACATATTAGAAGGTTTAAAGCATTTAAAAACATTTTATGCTAACCATCAACACTTCTTTTCTCCTTTCTAAAATATAGAATATCAATGTATTACATAAAATTCTAAAAACTATATCTTGAAAACATATATGATAGTATATTTTAATAAAACATATTAAAAGGTTTAAAGCATTTAAAAACATTTTATGCTACTTTTGACCGGTTGGACCAGGTTTGGCCGATATTACTGGTTTCCTTTTTGGTTAAGTTTTAACAATTTACCCCTAATAGAGAAATAAACAGCCCAAATCGATCCAATTTCAAGAGGTCACAGTGCAGGAAGGTGGACATACCTGTAAGGAATGTGAGATGTTTTTGATGCAAGAGCAGAAATTACATCCCCTAATGCTGAAAGTGATTTATTAATAAACTGAGATTCCTTTAATCTTTCACCTTCAACCTCGATCTTTCCCACACGCTCGCTTCCAGCCAAGTCTACTAGCCAAAGATGGCTTCTAGTCCGCTGTCCGTTAACCACGTTCTCCCCAAGAACAGTCACCCGCAATAAGCTATATAACAAAATTCCACAATAACTATAGAACTATAAACCTTTTCAATACGGAGTAGCTACATAACAAATCAAAGGTTATGATAATGTACCAGTGAGACCGGCTACTAAGCTCATTTGCATTGGTTGATCCAACAGATCGGACACGACTGCCACTCTTAAGCAACTCCCAAACTTCATCTGTCTTATGCACTGGTACCTCAGAGAGTCCAGGAACTTCTTGGGTTCCTTCGGCTGATTGTTTAATCTCCAACCTGCTTATAAGTATAACCATTCAATCTTCCTCTTCAAAAGAACATTAACCATTCATATATATACTGATCAATTTCCAAACTCTCTAAACTTATTGTTTTAGAATATGTAATAGATAGCCTTTTTTTAAGGATATCGACCCAGCTAAAAAATATCACATTGCATTTTCTGCTGTCCTAGAAGCAGTAAGACCACTATGTACCACTACATACTTCAACTTCAAGATAGCAGCAGTCGACGAAAACAAAACAGTCAGAATGATAACTTAACACGAGAGATCAATACCTTTATGCAACTTAGAGGTGGAACAAAAAATTTAGGCTGAACAGAATATACATATTCTTGCTATTTGTAATTAGAAGCACATATTAAGTAAGATAATCTGTCAACAAGCTTACTTTTTCGCATGTTGGTCGGCATCATCAACCAATAGATCTTTTATCTTTTCATTATAGACCTCCAACATGCTTACAAACAGTTGGTATTTCATAATATCACTCCTTTCTTCAGAAACCCTGAACAACTCCTCCAAGGTACGGTAGTTAACTCCCCTGTTTTCAGCAGTCCCTTCCATTGTAAATGTCTTCCCAGTTCCGGTTTGCCCATAAGCAAAGATACATACATTGAATCCATCAAGTACTGACACTACCAGAGGTGAAGTCTGGGTGAAAACAGCATCTGCATATAAAGTACAAACATGTAACTATAACAAAGAAAATCTTCAAAATGCATAAACGAAAATGAAATGATCAGAAATTATGCAATTACCTTGGTTGTCTTCAGGTCTAAAAATATGATCAAACTTAAATTGTTTTTTACATGCATCAGTACCATTGATCTTTAGCTCATTTTCCTGAGCCGATTCAAAATCAACAACTGAAGTGTAACCTTTAGAAATCTCGTCACTGTTTAATGGTCTACACCGACAGTAAACCCTAATGTTTCCTTTAAGTTCAATCACTTCGTTGTACAAACGTCTTCTCTCTGAGCACTCGAGATGGCATCTTTTTTTCAGCATTTGACATTCTTCTTGATACTTTTTCTTTAAAGTTTCATGTTCCTCACCTTATACACCCACAACATACAAATATAATAATGTACACTAAATACAATCAGCAAGCAGGAAGCAGAATTACTAAACTTACCAAGATTTTGTAAAGCAGTAAGAACTTCAGAGCCAGGAAAAGAATCAGCAGTTATACTTTTTACTTCATTACAAAGTGATATATGTTCTTTTCTCAAATTCTGAAACATAAAAGATGCATCATTATTATAAATTAGTTAAAAAAAAAAAACTAATACATAATTTTCATTCGAATAATATAAATAAAGAACCAAAGGTATTCATGAATTATACCGTCACTTTATTGCTCAGTTTCTCGAGTTTAACGAATATAGGTAGGGTTTGCTGTTCTTGCTCAGACTGCATTTCACTGTTACTTTCAACGTTTTCCGAAACTGAAAACAGAAACAGATAACATTGAATTAGAAACTATTAATCAACACAAATACTGTAATACGGTATACACTTAGGGTTAAAAATCTAACCTGCATCTGAAATTGAGGATTCCGCTAGGGGTTGATCTGGATCAAGTTTTAATAGCTTCATATTCATAGTTAGGGTTTCCAATTCTTGCGTTTTATCTAAAAAATTCATGGTATACAGATCAATTGCAAATAATTCAAGCAGTATAAACCCTAAATTAATCAACCAAAATTAAAATTACCTGCCATGAATGCGCTTCGTTAATCGTAAAATTATCAATCGTCACTGAAATTCTTCAAACAAAATACGCGAAATTGTACGGATTCGTAGAGAAGGAGTACGAATGAGTCAAAGAGAGCGTATTCTGAAAATGAGAAATTCTAAACGGGCAAAAAGAAGGTAGAGTATAAAAGGGGGGTTTTGATTAATTTTGAATTTGGAGAAAGCTGAGCCGTTGATTTAGATGATGAAATCATAACGGATATAAATATTTAATTTGCGTGTTGTTTTTGTTTTGGTCCCCCAAAGTTTAAGTATTCTTATTTTGGTACCCCAAGTTGTCGTGACTTTGTCTAATGAAAGGTTTACAAAATTTATTCGTAATTAAAACAAAAAGGCCTAGAGATTTTTATGTTTAAAACTAGATCATAACCCGCTAGCTACATAAAAAAACTATTACAACAAATTATATCATAATATATTTCATAAAAATTATATCCAAAAAATGTACCCCACCAACATAAAGTATGTAAGAGAATATTTTTTAGACCATATATTATTAACACATTGCAACGAAAATATTTGTATGGATTTTACCTATAAAAAGGGTAATTTGTAGGGTACGATTGATTCCCATATTATATTTTACACATTCATTCCACCTGAAAGGAGCATCAATGCACGTCAAATAACATGTTCACAAATTACCCGCATATGCTGAGACATGGATTAAAATTCTAATATATTGGTTAAACTTTCATAACCCGTAATATTTGCGGGCTAAACAATTTGAAACAGGCATTGTTTTTTTGAAAAGTAAATTTTGCAAATAATGAAGACGTCACATTGAAATGCAAACACCACAATTGTTTAAATCGTATACATAAATAACCGTTTCTTTAAAGATGCTTTATTGTTTGTGTAACACAACATACAGTCTAAAATCTCTCAACTAACTTTGTAATTTTATTCAGCTTTTTAGCCATCCATTGTAATTCGAAAATATGTACCAAACTTCTCATTTAAAAATATCATCTTGACCTTAGAAGGAACAAAATTCACATCCACCGTCATCCATGTTGTCAAGTGGTTAGATGTGAGTAAGGATACAAATATAAATTTACAACTACAGATATTATAAATTACAATCGAAGATGTATAGAAAGTAGTATTAAGGTGAAGATGTATAGAAAGTAGTATTAAGGTAGTGATGAACACTATAATTTCATTACTAAATTCCCAAATATTTTATTATTATAATAAGGACTTGTAGCAATTAGGAAATAAATTCATTTAGACCAAACTACTTGTTTGATAAGATGAATTTATATTTGTTTAAGTAAACAATTTCCATATCATTTTAGTACTAAGCACCCAGACGAGCTAATATGTAAATATCAAGTGTAGTGTTGTCTCCCAAATTATTGAACAAAGTTTGCAAATCATCGTCGTGTTGAATCTCTGCAAGGGTTTCGTACCCATCATTATTCCATATGATTATTATGCAAAACATTTGCGGACGAGCACATGGATACACCAATAACTCGTTCATTCACAATAGTAAGTATAACATATCCAATTGACTTGCCGAAACATCTCGGTCAATAGCGGACTGACCATCAAACTACTCCAAACTATTGACTATTCTTTCCGAACACCCATAGAAGTGAAAACAAACGTTGATTAGCATGGTCGGTTGAACCCCTTCCTGTTAAAAACGTTAGTCAGGATGTTGTATGCATGAATAATAACATTATTTTAGCTACAACTGAAACAAGATGATACGTGAAGTGGGTCGAAAGTCCCATAAAAAGTATTCAAAATGCACGAACCTTCCTAAATGGCTTTATTTAAAAAATTAAAACAGTTTAAAAAGGTTGGATATTAAATAAACATATATATGGTTATTGAAGAAATTGGACAAAAGTAAATTACACGAACCTTCACATCAGTATTTACAACTGCTCAAGTTCAGTCATCCTCATACTTAAATAATCTGAAGTGTTGGTGAGACAAACCATATTACAGAAACATAACATATGGTTAGTCACCTTCTTGCTATTGTTAGAGCATAAATACAAATTTTTTTACATAATGTGCCTATAATTAACTTTCATAGCAAGCCTAGGAATATCCAATACCGCCTCAAGCCAATGATGCAAAGCATAACTCTTTTTCAACTGTTTGACAATCCTTTCCTGTGTAAAAATCATTCAAAACATGACAAGTCATTCTAATTCTGATGGTTTTAAATGTATCGTGGCAACTCTTTTTCTTACTTTGGCCTAACGTCCTCTTGCATTATTATTATTAACATAAAATGATATAGAACTCCTGATAGAACGATGAATATTAATTTCCCTAAAATATACGGAGTTATAAGCCTACGAATTCAAATACAATGGAAAGTAAGAAAGTTATAAGCAATCAAGCAAATACCCAAAGGTAGAATGGGGGATAATTTTTTTTTGTAAAACAATAATTTCCAGACATATAGGCCAAATATTTTCAAATAACGGGTCAACTATTTTGGGAGTAGAATATTATAGAAGCCTATGTTAACTCACTACATTAAATCTTATACTAATCTAAACTTTATCTTTCACTATTATATCTAATATCTAATGGGGTATAATTCGAGTTAAGAAATATGTAAAATTGAATGTTTAAGAGATTTACCTTTTCTCGATCGGCTGCCTTTTTCCTTCAAACCGTACTTTCCTTCCGAACCCTTTGGCAATATTCTTTTGAACCTTAACACACACACACATATTAACACAAAAGAAAAATATATATATTGAAAACTACACTTACGCACATACATGCAAAGGTTTGTAATCTTAAAAAATCTTGCTTATCCCTGAAATCTATATGATACAAAACGGATGAAGTAAACTAATGGGCCATCAATAATTGAATGATGAGAGTAACCATTTGATGACTCTAACAGAATAGAGGCAGCTTAGCTGATAGACGTCTGACCATCGTTTGTAAAGTAACCCAAAAATTGTTCTCGCATGTTGTCAGTTTCTGTGTAAAATCGAAAGAGAAAACACATAAGCACTAAATCGATGAAGAACATCTAACAAAATCAGCAACTTTAAAGTACACAAAACCTCAAAAATAATTGCTGCTATTAGTGGTACAATGATGTTGTTATCCTTCTTGTTTTTACAACTATTCCTGAAACACAAATAATAGTAAAATGCTTCGATACCTGGTAAAATCAAAAGTCAATTGATATATGTTATCTTTACAACAACCCATAGAAATCTGAGGCATGTTGATACCTGTTTGAAAATTATGATTGTCCCGGATCCTTCGAGTCCAAAAAGCATAAGATTTTGAACTCTTGAATGCTCCGAATTCAGAGACATGGACCTACTTATTTTGAATCATTTTGGACTTATATAGTAATAATCGTAATTGATATTCTAATAGTTCATCAAAAAGGAAGTTAAAATTGTTGGACAAAAGATTTTCAGGTCAACCTAAACCAGCACATTCAGCACATGTTAAAGGACGGAATATGTAGGGGACATGGCTATGGGCCCCCAATCTATATAACATCCATTTCAATCTCAATGCATTTTATAATAGCAAATAATATATATTAGAACAAAATAAATGTTAGGTTTCGAGTTTCCATCATTGCATATATTGACCCACATCCACTTTGACATGCTAACCCCACCCTGCCTGACCCACCCATCTTGTCACTTTTAGGGACTCATAATCTCTGTCTTATTAAAGAGACTCATCAAATAAGAACATCGAGCTGCTGACTTTGTGGTGTTACCCAATTCATTTGCTGACTTTCCAGTTCACTCCTTATATTTCGACACTTCAACTGACAAATCTTGTACTGATGATAACAGGTGATCACGGTCATCACTCACTTGTTGTAAATCCAATCTTAAGCATCCAACTTCGCTGACCAATGCTTCCTTTAGCTTCAACATCTCATTGCTACTTTCCTAAAAACAAATCGTAGATTATGAGACGTTTGTTAAGATTTAAAAAAAAAACAACTTTAGTAGCAGTCAACTGATCTTGCAAAGAGGTGCAATGGCCCCTTAAGTTACTTAGGTTCTCCAAAGAAGCAACCTTTTCTTTCTCCACTGCACATTCTTGAGGATGTCATTGGTTTGATTAAGCTCTGATTGGAGCTTACTATTGTATTGTTGTAAACTCGTGAGTCATGTTATAATATAATATGTATTGCAAACATTTAAAAATAATAGCACAGATAGTTTAAAATACAGTCAGAAGTTTAGTACCTTACCTTCGGCCCAAAGAGTTAAACCCTCTGCAATACAAGAATCATCCATATATGTCACAATGTGTGCATTCCAGTTGTGATCAATGAGCCGGTAGTTACTCTCATACTTTTCAACACCAAACTTGTGCATTACAAAATAATCCCCCCTCCTTGATGGTGTTCTCAAAGTCAGGAAACAGGAAACTCCTGACTGTCGCCAACATTTTTTACCCTGTCAACAATAATGCACAAATTTAAATTAGATACTGTTTATCACATAATGTGTACATATAAGGACTCAAAAATCTATTTTGAGCTTATAACACTATTGAAAACCACAAATATGTGTACTGACACAATGTGTATTATGTATATGCATAAAAAAATTAGCAAATATTGAGCTTAACATCAAAGGCTGTTTTTCTATCGATAACAGTGTCTTATAGTATTGTCTTAGAAAAATCAATATAAAAAATCTTAACATCTCAGACTTATCTTGATTGCTCAATATTGTGGTATAAGAAACATAAGAGCATCTATTCATATACAAATTCAGAATTATTGACACAAAGGTTAAGATGCAGATAACGTAAAAACCATAACCAACTATGTCCATTACAAATGCAAATCACACCATTGCTTTGAGGTTCATATCTTTTTATTTAATGTTCTTTAATTCTCTTTTCCGTAAGTAGAGTACCAATTTTGACTCATGAAAAGGGTTACTTATTTAAAAATAGGTCAGTTCAGGTTACCTTGAATCTCTAATGGGTCAACGATTAAAATTAAAAATAATAGGCTTAACACGAAATGGCTCAAACGGGATGAAAGCGGTCTAAATTGTCGTATGTTATTGTCCTGGATTCTCAAATTATTTTCATATGAAAATTCATATTATTAAATACAGAGTAAGTAATTATATAAACTTGCAAGGCAGTTGTAAAAAATCCCTCTCATGGACACCTAACTATATATTTAAAAAAAAAATTTGGACGAAAAAGATAGATGTTTTAACCAATTATGCACTACCACATCTGCTCATTTTGCCCCGTCGAATAAAAGGCTGTTGCTGATTTGGAACTTAATACTGGGTACAGTTGTTAGCAGAGAAAGTAGATACATTAACAAAGGCTATGGAGTTGAGGCCAAAAAAATCAATATAAGAAAGCTTTACGCGATTGATTCGTATACATATTATTCAGCTACATATATATGAAAACAGATTCATGTCGTTAAGTTTCACCATTTCATGTATAAAAGATGAACACATGCAAGTTATCGTACCAATTTTGATTCAATGGTCAACCACAAATAGTAGAGTAATAACAACATATTTGCACATAACAACATGTACTTTTTAAATTTTATTTGGAAGTCCCTTCATACACTCGTTTATATACCGTGCTTTAGTGTCATCGAATCAAAAAATTTTACGGTGAGTGAACCAAGATGGAGTTACAAGAGAACATTTGCACAGAACTAATCAAGCTACAATATTTTTAAATTCCATTCATACAAATAAATCTGTTTTCGTATATCTATGCTAATTAATCCCTTAAGGTATTCGTAATACACATGTTTTCATTAAAATCAACTATGAACTCATACAGGTTAAAGACAAGAAATTCAGATTTTGCCAGTTTTCAGTTACAAACTATGAACACCAAATATCAACAAACGGAATTATGAACACATAGTGATTATAATGATGCAAAGATCAATAGCGAAAAGACGTAAACCCCTATAAATTTTGAACAGCCAATTATGTGATTATGTTACCTGCGGATCCAAGAGGATCATATCCATGGAATCGACCACCGTTGGGCATTATTGTTGCTTTGTTTCCATAGCATCAAAACTTTCACTCGGATCCGCCAATCGTCTCCTTCATTGGTGATAAGACTTAGCAGCGTGAAAATATCATCGGCTGCCATTGATACGATTGGTTAAAGTTCTGTGTGTTTCTGTAATAACCATTTGTTTTTAATTCGAAGGATTGTGCGTTGAAATAGAACACGTGATTAGGTTTATTTAAGGGATAGATTTTGGTTTTTAATTTTATTTTATTTAATGACAATTAATAATTAATGTGCTGACTCATTATGAAATAGACATGTTGTTTGAATTGGAAATTGAAATGGAAAAGTCTAGACTTACATAATTCTTACATAAAAATTTGTATATAATGAGTTGGCAACACATGTGGACCAATTACATGAATTTGTAACTTCTTTCATTTCATTCTCTCTCATGACATTATTGGTCCACCTAATTGTATAAACAAAATTATGTAAGATTTATGTATGTGTAGCATGACTCAATTGAAATTGAAGAATTATATTTGACTTGCAACAAAACGTTTTGGGTGTGTTTACGTTTTAATTATTGTCATTAAATATGGGCAAAAGAGTAATTAAGTTATTACTAATCTTAATTATTTGCAAATCAGCCTTTAATACTTGATCCAAGGGTCCTAATTATATCTGCTAAAGAAATGAACAGGCCAAATCTTCTCAATTAAAAATATTGTCATTGTGATTTGCCTAATGCAACTCTAATTTAATAGTAAAGAAAGAAAGATATGCGAGGTCTATACGTTTGCGGTGACGGTATCACTTGAACAATGTCTAATTGGTATGGATTTTACTTATGGTAAGTGTATAATAATAATTAATGATATACAAATCGAGCAGGGGCGGTACCAGAAATTTTTTCCAGCGGGGGCAAAAATTGTAGGGTGTTTCTCACATCGGGTTTTAGATTACGAATTCAAGTTTTTATTTCCTTCAAGTAATACGTTAAAGTAAACCAATCCAAACTTATGATAGCATGTAGAATCATAAAGAACTCGGTTTAATTTGATTTTTCGACATGAAAAATCATAGCGAAGGTTCAAATTACGCAACATCTACAAACCTAATGAATATTTGTGTTTTTTTGCTTACAAGTTCGTCTCGTTGAAAGTTCCGAACATTTTTAATTTTCCATGGTTGAGTTATAATGCATATGTGCTTATATATATTTTTACAGACTTAGATTATGGGAAAAAAAAATGAAGAAAAACTATCATCATTTGATATAGTTTAATTATTGTTCTTTTGATAGTAGAATTTTATTATAACTAGTTAGTTTTAGTTATTAAGCAAGGAAAAAACAGAGGAATAGAATAAAGAAACAAAGAAAAAACAGAGGAATAGAATAAAGTATGGGCTTGGACTCGAACTACTGACCAAGAGGTTAAAAAGCAGAAGGAAAACCACTAGGCTACGTGGGCAGATGCTTATAATTGCTAGCTTAATATAGATATAACCCTACTTACCGAAATCTTAGTGTGGGCAGCCGCCCACATTGCCCACACCCTCCTACCGCCACTGAAACCGAGTGTTTTTCATTTGAATTACAAAAGGCTAATCATAGTATAACATAATTGGATAAAATATATATAAGTATGATTAATACGTCATTTTTGGTTAAGCAAAGCATGTAGGAGAATTTCATATATTTTTTTATAATTAAATACAAAAAATGGTCATGCTAGAGGTGTTGAGGGTTTTTTTTTTTAAGCATTATTTAAGATGTTATATTTGATAAGTTGGTCATTATTACTTTAAAAAAATATGTTCTAAGTATACGCTATCATAAATGTAGAAAATGTTATTCAATGATAAGTAAAAATTCCATATTTAAGTTTGTAAAAACATTGTCAATATAAATACATATATAAATACATATCATATTATATAGTTTAATATATAGTAAATTAATGTGTTGTTTTAATTTTAATATGTCGGATAAATTTACATTTTTGAAATATTAAAAATTTAACGGAGTTGTAAACAATTATTATTAATCTAACATATGATAACAAAATTAAGTGTTATAAAAAGTCTAAATCAAATATTTAATTATTTAGTAAATTATTATGTGAATAGTTATAAATTAATTACTATATAGGAATAATGAATACCATTTTTTATTATTTTAAAATAACAGATTCCAAACTTTTATTAAGTATAACCCAATTATTGGGATTAGTTTCTAAGTGTGTGAACATAAGCCTTCAATTCTCTTGCAAGCATATAGCGTAAAACAATACAAATGGTCTCTCTGCAATTGGCATCATGCACAATATATTGAATTTGAATAATTGTGACTGTGTCACACCCCCACCTCAGGGCGGAACCATGGGGGCTTGAGAGCGACAGCATGGAATCACAATCACACATTATAATCAACAACTTGCATTTCATAAAAGAAAGTAGTTTAACACATTGGAGTTTACAAGTTTTTAAACAACAAAAGTCGCTGAACATGGAAAATGATATCCGTAAACTCCATGATTTTATTTGCTTCACACTGTGATTCCAAAAGGTGGATGCATCCAAAACCATGCACTTAATTACCTGAGAAAACACACTAAAAGACGTCAACAAAATATTGTTGGTGAGTTCATAGGTTTATGACCAAACTAATATAAAGTGGACCACAAGATTTCAGTTTATAAAATAATGCATTACAAATTGCCATATGCCTTGAGTACCGATGCCTTAACTGTAAAAATAACCCCATATGAACTAGTGTCCTATTTCATACACTAATAAACCTCAAATATAAACGCCCGGTTCCCGGGTCCAGAACAGCTGAAAACCCCCGAACGGGATTGTCAATCCCGATAGTACTATCTTTAACATTCGCGCATAAGATTAACGGCTCAAGCATGAGGAATTTATGTTTAGTCATAAGCAATTTAGTAACAAAGTTTAACACTTGTGTCCATGAAAAGCAGTGTGTAATCTCACCCCAAAACAGTTAAACAGTTTAAAAATGGGGCTATGAAAGCTCACCTTGTAGCAAGTGATAAAAGTTGATGACGAAAGACTTAAGCGAGGTCTCGAGTGGTCTCGAACCCTATATAAATTAAAGAAGTGTTTTAATGACCTTGTTTAATATATTAATCTTAAAATTAATATGTTTCTTGTACATCTTTAAGTGTTTTAAACCTTATTAATCAACTTAATTATATACTTGTTAATAGTCATTTTAATTTGTATACTTTTAATAACACTTTTTAACACTACAAGAAAGAGGCCGATTACCCACGAATTTTACCCACAAATACTAATACGTGGGTATACAGCCATAGATTACCCACAGATTAACCATGGTTTGAGATTTAATTTGTTTATCAAAACTACCCACAAAATTCCCACGCAATTAACCACAAAATTACCCATGGATTTATTTTCCGAGTCTAAATGGTGACTAAACCAACGAGTTCAAAATATTTCACACGGACTACCCACAGATTAAGTTCTCATGGGTAAATATATGGGTAATATCATGGGTAAATGTGTGTGACGTACAAACTAACCACCACATTTGTGATCGTGGCTAATTTTACGTGGCTAATTTGTGGGTAAACATTTATACACGGTTCACCCACGTCTCATTTTTTAGGGTAATTTGTCATGTCTACTTTTACGTGGGGAATGTATGGGTATATATGCACCCATCATTTTAGCCATGCATTACTTACGTGACTTCTTTCTCTTGATTACAATTTTATGGGTAAATTGTGGGTATACGTATACCCATGACTCTTAATGTTACTGTATGTATTTTATTGTGTGTAACTTTATGGATAATTCATGGGTAAATATGTTCCCATAATGTTACCCACATTATTTTTTCAATGAGTATTCACTGTTAGACAAATTTTTGCAGGTATTTTGCGTGTAAATATGTAACATGACTTAGCTATAGTCCAGTTTTTGTGAGTATGTACTAGTGATCAATTTTATGTAGGCATGAACAAAACCGGGCTTTCACCCAACCCGACCCGGAACCCGAACCGGGTTTTGGTCAAGAAAGTCAAAAACCGGGTTGGACCCAACCCAAACCGGGTTTTTTCGGGTTTTTGACCGGGTATTTGACCGGGTTTCGGGTTTTTGACCGGGTATTTAAGGATCCTTAATCTCTCGTTCCTACTCAAAGGAAACTTGTTAATTAGCCTCATAAATAAAATGATGCTTTCTCAATACTCTTAATCACGTGAATCACTAGGATTCATTCAAGTCGTACACACTCAAGTGTTCAAAATTTCGCAAGCAAATGAGGCAAGCTCGGGCTACTCTAGGCTCGAGCTTGACTCGTCTAAGTTTTAATAGTCCGAACTCGAGTTTGGATCGTTTCGAGCCCAATATGTAAAGGTCGAGTTAAGCTCGTAGAATTTTACAATTGGTGTAGTCAAATTTGATTTTGAATTGTTGCTACATAATAATTTGTGTAGTCATATAGTTAGTACAATTGATATTGTCATGGTAATTGTGGTTATTTCGAAACCAATATGTAAAGGTCGAGTTAAGCTTGTAGAATTTTACAAGCTCAAGCTCGACTCGGGCCTAACTCGTGAATTACATAAAGTGATTTATATTTTCATAATTTAAAACTAGACATAATGTTTATTTTATTACTTTTCTTAAAAGGTGTTAATTTGAATCCCATTCTAATTCTAACAAGGATAATTTTAAACTATGTACAATAATATTCTTTATTATTTTTTAGGTAATATATATAGTAGTTATTATCATATCATATAATTATATAATAATAAGTTATATTTTGATAAATTTTTATAAATGTATATAAATAATAGGCTCATTTAGGTTCAGAGTCTGTCTGAACTCAATATAAAAAGCTCGAGCTCGAGCTCGTTTAAGGTCGAGCAATATATGAGTTTATCGATGCCGAGTTCATAAACAAGCAAATTGCCCTTGAAATTTTGGTTCATAAAAATACTTTCCCATTAAATAAACGAGCATCGAATTCGAGCTCGAACAACAACACATTATTCGAACTCGAGCTCGAACAACAACACATTATTCGAACTCGAGCTCGAACACAATATATAAAACTTACTCTAATTCAAGTCGAGCTCGAACCGAGTAATTCGTAAATGAGTCAAGCTCGAACTTCTTGATATTCGACTCGATTCGGATCGTTAACGGCTCTAATCATAAGTTTACAACAAGTTTTGTATTAATGTATATAAAAAATAGACTCGGTTAGGTTCGGAGTCTGATTAAACTCGATATAAAAAGCTCAAGCTCGAACTCGTTTAAGCTCGATGTGAATTGAAATGTTAACAAGTAGCTCGAAAATAGCTCATTTAGGCTCGGCTTTAATCGAATTTTTATCGAGCCGAGCTCGAGTAGCTAGCGAGCAGTCTCGAATCATTTACACCCCTACCACTAACTTATTATTACAACTCGACTAGCTAAGGTAATAACAATCCTAGTTCGGTTTAACTTTTACATAGAACTTTATGTAGGCAAAAAAAAATAAAAAATCGTTGAATTGTATTTTCTATTTATCAAACTTTTTGTATGAGACAATCAATAAAAAAGTTAAAGAATGTTTGCGGGATAAAAGTTTCGAACCAACGAACTCAATTGGGAAAGGAGTTTGTTTTAACCATTCATTTATATTAAATATTGATTTCATTTTTAGCATAAGATATTTTATTTGTTTGTAGAGAAGCTTCTTTACCTACAACTCCTGAGAGTAATGCGGTGAGTACATAGCCAAATACTTCAAAATTAGATTGGGTTTTCACTTATTTGGTACGAAAAAAAAATTCGCGCGCTTTGTTAGAACGTGGAGACGGTTTTTGACCAAAATTTTTGGAGGGGATTCATGAAACCGCTTGTTGTGCCTCATATTATTAGTACTTACCAGATATTCGTGAGGAGCAGGAGAGACATAAGGTACAAAACCATCTTCAACTTTGAGGTAAAACTTTGTTATCCCTAAATTGATTTACTTTTCCTTTTTCCTAGATATTTCTCTACTAATTGTAAGCAAAATCCATATTGTTGGACTATTTTCTGGCTGATTCTATATTGTAATTTAAGTGGGTTAATTTCTAGTAGTGATTGTGAATGTTTTGTAACTTTAAATAAATAATAGTGTTAGTTTTTATAAGAATACACACTGATTGCAATGCTATCTAGGGTTTCAAATGCTAGTAACTGTACATCGAGTTATCCCTGTTATTACATAGTTTGATTGCTTTATCCCTGTTATTAGATATTTTGTTTGCTTTGATTCTTTGTTTTCAGAATTTGGCTTGGTTCGGTGTATGTTAACTGATTATCGGATTATAAATCAATCTTGAGTTATTCCTTTATACTTTTATATATCATTTAATAAAAGGTTAATGATTTGCTACTTCTTACATAGTCTTGAATTACACATATGGAATACTACATCTGTTTATATATATGCAGAACATGGTTTAGAATCACCTGTTGCTGAACAGTCATACATCAAATGTATTTGTCAATCTGACCCTTTTCTTTATCAGTTGGTTTTGTTTGGCATAACAACTTCACACATGTCCTAACAAGTTAGAACTAAAAACCCCTATTTAAGAATCTGCAGGTTAGGTCCCATCACTTTCCTTGAGAATTATTTGATCTTATATGTATCTTTAAAGTATTATTTCAAGCATAAATTACTCTATGTGAAAATATCATAACAAAAATATTATTCATATTATTACCATTATACTTGGTATGTGAGAATCCTTTTACTGATTTTAGAGTTGTTGTGTTATGTACTTTTAACTAGAAAAATGAATGTTCTAGGTATGGCTAGACGGAGAGGAGGGCATGGAGGAAGTGGAAGTAGGTCACATGCTAGTGACAGGCCATCAAATGATACTATGCATGATTCGACTATCAACAATGATGGCAATGAATCTTCTCCTGAAAATCAGAATGTTGGGAATGGCTCTGGATCAGATGTTGATATCCCAGAGAACTCACCCGATGGAGATGAAAGGAAACAAGTGCGTGTGGTGAATGGAAGGTAATATTTACCGATTCACATTCTTAGTATGCCAAAAGTAAAAATGTGATATTTAATCACTTATTTTGTTTACGTTTCTAACAGGTTACTCAGGTCAAGTGAATGTTCGCGAGCGATTACAAAGATATTTAAAGAAAGAATTGATGACAAAGCGTACACCTGGACGAAGGTGTCCCAAGAGACTAAAAACTTTTATTTTGAAGAATTCAAGGTATAATAAATTATCTTAATGAGACTTATATGAATTGGTAAATAATAGTCAACTGTATTTTGAATAGAAACATTTCGTTTGGGAACCTCGTACCGAAACACAAGTGAGGAAAGCTTGGGATGCGAAAGCTTCAGACAGGTATACTGATTTAATGAGAGATGTAAGAGGAAAAATGACGACTAAACCAACATTCATAGCTGATGATGCTTGGAGGAATTTCAAAGATCATTGGGAAACACCCAAGTATAAGGAGAAACAAGATATCAACACACAAAATCGTTTGAAAGGAGAAGGTTCTTCAGCTCACACTGGAGGATCAATATCATATGTTGAGCATGCAGAAAGACTTGTAAGTTTATATGCTATCTTCATTACTACAATCTTATTTTATTAGATAATATAGGAAATATAATGGGTGAATAATTTCATTTCGGTATAACCTTGTTGGTTCTATTGTGGAAAATATATACTTGCTATGGGGATAAAATAGTATATGTTTTTCATGCTAAATTTTTTTAACCTAGAAAGATAAATATTTCATGGGATTTTAAAGTGTTTGCCTATTCATTGGGCTAAACTGAAAACTGAATTGCATATATTTGTTTTGCAGTGGGTAATAGATAATTGGGGCCTTTGTAGTCTATTAATTTGGTGCTTTAATTGACATTATGTGTGGACTTATAACAACATTGTTTTTGGTTTAATGGTACAAAATGAGGTATATAAGTTTAAGTCTACTTAGATTTATGCCCTTCATGATTATCCGTTTTCTTTTCTTTATTTACCATTCCAAAATATTACAACGATTACTCGTTTACTAATAATTGCTAAATGTGTGATGCCTATTTTATGCTAAGTAGCTGGTGTTTTGGGAACTTAGTGATTATTGTTTGAAGTCAACCGGCTATTAATCAGTGTTTGGCGCAAAGATTTGGTTGCATATTCTGTGCAATATGATATTTTCCCTATTGATATGCATATATGTGTGCTGCTATTATATGTTTGACACTGCTGGTGGTTTAGGAACCAAGTTAGTGACTATTAGTTATAATCAAACAACTGAAAATCAGTGTTTGGCATAGGGATTTGGCTGCATCTTTTGTGCAGCTATTTACTCTAAATGTACGGATACATTACATGAAATGGTATGTTGCTGGGAAAAATAGAGGACTGATGTGATTTCTTTCCATTAGCGATAGATAATTATACTCATTAAGCTATGTTTCTCATTTTAGTACAATTGCCATGACCTTTACAACTGTTCTCATTTATTTATTTTAAAGATTACTTTATGTTCACAGTAGAAACTGGGTACTAACATATCATGACTTCATTTTCATTTATCATGATGTTAATTTATTAATATATTTTCTTACTAAGTAGATGTATATGTCTAGTTGGTTCAAGTCAAAATGTCTTTGTAATTGACCAGCCTGCTTCTGTTTCTTGTTGGTGTAGTAAATGTACTTCAATGTATGTGAGTATTTAAGTTGTATATTTATATATTGCTACATAGTTCTTATCAGTCTCTTACTTTCTTAATATTGGTGTAGGAATCCACACTAAATCGTCCACCGACTCCCTTTGAATTGTTTCTGCATACTCATACTAAGAAACATGACAAGCAGACTTTTATTAACGAGAGAGCAAAAGCAATCAATGTAAGTTTTAATTTCTAGATTTTACAATATCCTTGTTAATAATTTGAATTTATGATATATGTATGTGCAAATCAATGTAAGTTTTAATTTCTAGATTTTACAATATCCTTGTTAATAATTCGAATTTATGATATATGTATGTGCACACTTATAGGATAACATGTTACGTTTGAGGAAAGAACGTCAAACCAATCTCGCCAATTCCTCATCTGCTGCTACCGAGTCCCAACAAAATATAGAATCATCACTTTATTATGAGGCAGTCGGTGGCAAAAGGAAAAGAGGAGTGTATGGAACTGGCTCAAAAGTAGCTGACTACTATTTGAATGCAAATACTAATTCTCCTGCAACAACATCTAATGATAAGGCCGATGAAGACTGGAAAAACAAGTACCTAACAACGGAGAGGCGCCTAAGAAAGTTATCAAAGAAAACTGTTACAATAAATCAAACTCTTGAGACTGTGTGCAAGCGCATTGGTATTCCTGTTCCAGATTTTGATGATGAGAGTGAAGATAGTGATCAAGAGGAAAATGTGGAAGATGCTCATCAAATTGTAAGTACTAGTCATCCGGAGAATGGTGGAAGTAATGAAGATACTAACCATGGTGATATCTAGACTTTACGAAGCAACTAGTTTCTCAGTTTTATGTTATGCTTATTGAATTACTTTTAAGACATTTTAGTTTGATGGTAGTACTTTTGATTAGTAATGTTTGTGTTTCTTAGTAGATTTGACTCGTGTAACCGAATGGTTTTCTATATTAGTATTATGTTTTTCTAATTCACTATTTAATGTTTGCCTCTATAGTACTGCTATATATATATATATATATATATATATATATATATATATATATATATATATATATATAATTGAGGGAATTTTGCCCACAAATTTAGCCATAGTACATTAGTTACGAATTTACCCACAAATTTTTATGTTAAATTCAAAATAATTACCCATGACTTTTACACACTCTAAAATTATCGTGGGTAAATTATAAATACTTACCCAGGATTTATACACACCGTTATCTCCGAGGTTAATTTCAGCCACAAATTATTCTAGATAATCTAACAAATATTTACCCACGACTTTTACACATAACTATATTACTGGGTAACTTTACCCACAGATTTCCCCACGGCTATATCTCTGGGTAATTTCGTGGTCATATGTAAAATCCAACAACATTAAATACCCACGAAAATAACATGATCACCCACCAAAAGTGTCGTGGGTTAAATTGCCCACGGATTGCGTTTTTCGTGGATAAATAATTAGCCTCGAAGGGTTTACCCATGTATTGGTATTTGTGGGTAATCCGTGTGTACTTGCTCATTACCCACGAATTTAGGTACTTTTCCCACGAATTCGGTCCGTGGGTGATCGGCTGGATTCTTGTAGTGTAATAAGATACTTAAAATACTTCAAATAGTTACATTTTCATGTAAAATATTTATTTATAGTTTCAAGATAAAATTACCAATTGATTAACTTGTTAACTATATTTATAGAGATGTTCATTTTTTATAACAACTACTTAAATGGTCAATTTAGTATCACTTATAATTATATTTTTACTTTAATGGCTAAGTTATCATAATTTTTACTAAGAGCCATTACCATATATATTAGTAACATGTTTTAACATTTTAAGTCACCTTTAATAATATTTTTCTAAATGTCATCTTATGTAGTATACTTTCAAGTTACTAATTATATTATCAATTTTACTAAAATGACTTAATGTGTATATCCTATACCACTTTGAAAAATATTTTTCTAATCACTTAAGACTTACATGACAATTTTTAGTGTCATTTCTAACTAAAAAGACTTAATATTTCATGTTGCCTTTAAAATGTCTATAGATTCATTAATTCACTTACATGACCAACTTATGTATCATTACTATTTACATTTTATCCATGAATATTTCTATCCAATTTGTTACAACACTTTTATTTATATTATCCAACATAGGCTAATATAGTCTTATATACTTTAAAATGGTCTATGTAGTACTTAATTGATATTTATAAGCATTTTAGCTACACATTTTTATAACATAACAATTTTATCTATTTTATCAACTATCCTTTTTTTTTTTTTACATGTCATTTTAATAGCAAAAATGTCTATAATTTACTTATAACCAACTTAACTCATTAAAAGTGTCATGAACTTACAAGTACCTTGTGACCATTTTTAATATGTTTTTGAGTATATTATGTTCCAAATATTTCATATATCTTGTATAAAGTAACCATTCTATATGTATCATTTTATGATCATATTATGTATATGTTAATATATTCACTTTTTATTATGTCAACTTTGTAGATAACTTTGCTAAACAATCATTTATAATATGTCATGAAAATAAACCACATTCTACCATATTCAAATTTAGTCATGGTAAGTTTATATAATTTATAAAACTCATTTTGTATGTCAACCTTTTCTTGATTATCAAAAGTGTAGTAATGACATGTAGTATGTCATTAAAATGCTAGTTTAAAATGATGACAAAGTTTATAGTTTAGAAATAGTTTTGTGATCAATATTTCTATGGTTTATCTATCAACACCAAGCCCCCACAAATAGAATTTTATTGAACAAGGAAAAGTTTTCTTACACAAGAAAGAAATGAACAAAGAAAACTAGTGTATAGCCACACTTAAGTTTTTGTGATGGCAAGATGAAAGATACACTTGAGAGCTTGACTTCAAAGCTTGAAAACTCTTTTTATAACCCAAAATGATCAACCCTTTATCACCTTAATCACCACCAAAAATCATCCTTTAAACCTCCATGAACACCTTAGATTATAGCTTTCTTGACTTAGTATAATACTAGCTAGATAAATTCTCCTTTTCTTGATCAAAAGCTCTTATTTTCCCATGGTTATTATGATGATATATTAACTAAGGATGGAGAGTTATCACTCTTGTAAGAGTGTGTAAGTATGTTGGGTAGTAAAATGTTAGTGAATGAAAGATAAATGTTTAGAAAATGAAGTCTTATTTGATGCCCCCATGAGTTGTACTATTTTTAGCAAGAAATAAAAGACAAGTGTCCTAAAATGTAACAAGTGTTCTCATGACTAATCACTTGCTTAATGAGTCATCAAATTTAGTGGCTAAAATGAGTTAGAGATAGACAAGTGTATAAAGTTAGTCAAATATGTAACCTAGGAGTAACATGTGTTATGTATAATTTATGAGTCATATCTTCATTTTTCTTGTATAATTAATAGACTTCATGGGGAGGGTAGAATTGTCCTTTCATTGTATCAACTTATACTATAAATATGATTTAATTGTTACATGTTTTAATTAAGTGTTTGTAAGGTATTTATAAGGTTTAAGGATTTATTTGATAAGTTAAGGTCATCAACATTTTGTGAACAATTTAGACAAATTGTTTGGTTGTTGCAAGTCTTTTCGTCTTTTGTCATTGATAAAAATGTCACCCTAAGATGCTAAAAGGCATTCTAAAAATGCTAAATTGTTGAATATAGAAGAAATAAACAAGTCTACATTTATGAATTTAAAAAAGTTACATGCCCTAGCTCAAACGTTAAAACCCTAGTCATAGAAGAACGTTAATTCGAAAAATTGCAATTGTTATAGACTGATAAATAGAATCTGTAATTAGGTGACATATAAATTACTCTTTTAATATTATTGCTCCATTAATAAAATTATGGTTTATATCGATATAATTATTTAACCGATCATGTCGCTCTAATTGTGATTTTAGGTTTATACAAAGTGTTATTATTGTGTTTTTGTATTTGATACATTACATATATTCACATAACCGTTTCAATTTTATACTTTTAGGAGTTTTCTAGTAAGTTTTATGTATATAAAGTATAAAAATATAATTTGTTTATAATATATTAAATGTCATATATAAAACATAATTAAGGAACACATATAATTATGAGTTTTGAAATTTTAAATTTTGAATTATATAATTATATTTATATCTACATAGCAACTGATTCGCATTATACAGTCGATTTGGCATCATTTATATTAATAACAAGTAAATAGAGTTGTCAATTCTTAATTTTTGAATTATATAATTATATGGTGTATAGAATCGTATTTATATTGTAATGCCGATTGTGTATATATGTCACACCCCGCCAAACGGTAATTACAATTACGTAGAGTGGTTTGCGGAAGCTTAGTGACGTGGCGGGGGTGTGAGCAGTAAAACAACCAATAGATACATACATACTCAGAGCATATGATTATCGCAGAACGAAATAGATTAAGATGCCATTAGTTAAAGTTTTACAACAGATTACCACTTGAAAAGTGGTAACAGTAATAATAGTAGTTGAAATCAGTATTTCATAAAATACATAATATCAAAAGTAGATTTCATAGGTATGACTGCAATAGTTGCAGTTATACAGAGGAAATCCAAGTGTCCCAAAAGTAGTGGCATCCTAACAAGTCCAGGGTAGTCCGTCCTGATAATGCATGCAGATCTTACTTACGCTGCTAATTCCCTGAAAAACATAGAGTAAAACGTCAACAAAATTGTTGAGTGAATTCACAAGTTTGTTTGTTATGTAGGAAACACAAGTTAATCATTTAAGAATAACATTTCCAAATAAGTGTTGTTTGTCAAGTAGGAAACACAAGTTATTAACGAGTAACATTTCCCAAATCAGTTGTAGTTGTAGTAGGAAACACAAGTTATTAACAAATAACATTTCCTAAATCAGTTATCAGTAGGAAACACAAGTTAACCTAAATAAAGATTAACATTTTCCAAATCAGTATCCGTAGGAAATCCTTTCCTGATCAATAGTTTAGTGGGAATATTTAGACGATGATCACTTGAAAGGTGAGCTAAACCTGTCAAGTAAGGTAACCCGATCTAACCCTATAACCAAACCACGACCCTAATCTGTTGTTGTTGTGCCAAGTAGGACATTTAAGTATACGCTCCCAAATCCGTAGGAGGGTCGTCACGGCGATAGTACTATCCGTATACTCAGTGGCTAGAGTCACCTAGCTAATGGTTATAGTCTGCAGCCATAAGGTCTTTTATGCACTACATCGTTCAGCCTAGATCTGTACCAAGATTCGTTGCCTAAATTCCCAAAATAGTTATGAAAAACATTTCATAAAACATAGTTCAAATAGTTGTGTGAAATACCCTTTCACAAATAGTTCAAGTATGAAGTACCCCTTCATAAACAGTTTAAGCAAATACGTACAGTATTTATTCAGTCACAACATGAAATCTCATTTCATCAATAGTTTAAGTAAATACATCAAGTATTCAAACAGTTATCGCATGCAAATATACATACGATTTCTATGTTTTCCACCCCAAGGTTTTAAAACATTAAAACATTTAAAAGGGGTTTGTGAACTCACAGTAGGTGCTCGGATGTGAATGCTAGCGAGATAAGATAGCGTAGCCCAAACGTAGTCAACCTATACACAATAATGTATTAACTATAAGTACTATATTTTACTTACGTTAATAATTCGTTTGTTTGAAGAAATTATCAATTTCTTAAGTTTGTGTATGTCGTTGATGATTGTTGTCTGAAAATAAATAATATTTTCCCAAGTTATGTTTGTTTGTCGAATCGTCCAAAATGTGTAAGCATATATACATATATACTTATATAATTGCATATGTATATGTTCTCGCATATATATATTATTGTCCGTTGTCTCGTTCATATATATATATATAGATATATATAAAAGTTTGTCGTTTAAGTTTCCAAAACACAAGTCTCAATGTATGTATATATCGGTGAATATATAATTCTTAAGTGTCGTATGTATACATGTCATATATCGTTTGTTCGTATGAATTAAATAAGTCCAATGTCCGTAATCATAGTTTGTCTCGTTTTATAACGTCGTATGTTTTGTAGTTTGTTAGGCTCGGCCCGATTTGTTGGCCCATTAGCCATAATGTACTTATTTAACGTATAATCCATTAATCATTCGGCCCAAAACACGAAGCCCAGTTCAAAGCCCAGCCCAGCCCAGTTCGCGACTTAGGCCCAATCTGCAGCCCAGTAGGTGAATCCGCCGGATTCTATTTGAATCCGCCGGATTCTCGTTAGTGGATAAGGTGTTGCCGGATCTTCGGGTCAAACAGCCGGGTCGGGTCAATATTAAGTGAATCCGCCGGATTTAGTTGAATCCGCCGGATTCTTTTGTGTTCAAAAACGTTCATAAGAAGCTTGGGAATCCGCCGGATTCAGGTGAATCCGCCGGATTCGATCGTGTCTTTTACTCGTTCACAGATGTTTAAACCGTTTACGGGGTGTGCGAGTTTCATAGGGGAATCCGCCGGATTCTACATGAATCCGCCGGATTCATGTCAGTTCCAGGCCCTGTTCGAGCAGGGCAAAACACAATCCGATTTTCTTGGTTCCAAATCGTTTATACATCAACACCAAATGTTTATATCATCATAGTACAACATTATAACAACTTAACAACTCTTTTTAACTAGTTTTCATGTATCGATTTTGTATTTGAAGTTTTGGGTTTTAAAACCATTTTCAAGAATCACTCATCAATCCTTGAGTTTGTGATGTTATGTAGCTAGATTATGATGTATATACAAGTAATATATCGAAATTTAAACAAAGAGATCAAAGATTATAGGTTTTCTTACAAAGATGAAAATGGTGAGAATGATGATGAATGTTTGATGATGATGATGGTGAAGCCACTGAATTTGTTCCACTTCCACTTCCTGATGTTGCTTACTTATGATCTTGTTACTTTGTTTTGAGAGAAAGAAAATGGAAATAATTGTGTGTGTGTGTTTTTGCCGAGTGATCACAGGGAGATGGAGGGAGTATGGGTTTAAAATAAATCGGTCTGCTGCATTATTGTAGGTTGGTGGGATTTTTGTCCCACCAATCTCGAGTACGGGTATAATTATAGCAATATAAAATTTAAAATTTTATATTTTTATTTTGTAGATGCTCTCCTGGTTCGTAATATGTTTTCATAATAATGAGGTTATCATTATTTTTGATAGTTGTACATTTTTGTACATTTTACTGCGCGCAGTTAATTGAGCGTCAATTTTCAGTAAATTTAGGATTTCATATTTTGAAGTAATGTTCTAACTTCTTCCAAATGAACGAGAAACTTTGCATTTTTATGATTCGACGTCGTATGCGCGTTTTAGAATTGTTTCTGTTCGTGTTATAATACGTTTTATGTTAAACGTAAAATTAGACCTTTATATCTATGTGTTATAGATATATAAATACTCGTAATTAATAATTATATTATTAATTATTTTTGTATCACGAAACTTTTGTCATTTATTTGTCGGCTTCGCTCCGATACGTTCGTACGTAATTTATAAATAACTACGTATTATGTAATTCTTTTTGTATTATTGTTTAGGGCTCGCTAGACTCACATCACATCGAAAGTTTAGTTTAAAACAATTGTAGGGAATTAGCGTAAGAAATGCATGTATTAAGTATAATTATATACCTAATTTGGAGGAGTGTCACATTCTCCCCCCGTTAGTGAAATCTCGTCCCGAGATTTAAGTCGAGCCGTGAGTCTCGGTCACGCTCTCAAATAGGTTGGGTTATTTCTTTCGCATTTCATCCTCTCGTTCCCAGGTAAATTCTGGGCCATGTTTTGAGTTCCAACGAACTTTAACCAGTTTGATTCGTTTGTGTCGAAGTTTCTGCGTTTTAGAATCCATAACTTCAACCGGTTCCTCCACAAAGTTAAGTTTTGAGTCAATGAAGACTTCGTCAGGAGGAAGGATAAGTGTTTCCTCAGAAAGACACTTTTTGAGGTTGCTAACGTGGAAAGTATCGTGTATGCTACTAAGCTCTTGCGGTAGTTTGAGCTTGTAAGCGACGGGACCAACCCGTGCAAGGATTTCAAATGGTCCGATGTATCGTGGGTTCAGCTTTCCTCGTTTGCCAAATCGTGCTACTCCTTTCCAGGGAGATACTTTGAGTAGGACCTTGTCTCCTACTTGAAACTCAAGAGGTTTACGGCGGTTATCAGCGTAACTCTTTTGTCGATCTCGTGCCGCTCTCAGTCGGCTCAATACTTGAATTATTTTGTCAGTGGTTTCCTGGACAAGTTCGGGTCCAGATAGTTGTCTGTCGTCCAACTCTGCCCAACAGAGTGGTGATCGGCACTTGCGTCCATATAACGCCTCAAATGGTGCCATTTGTATACTCGTGTGATAACTATTGTTGTAAGAGAATTCAGCTAGAGGTAGGTGGGTATCCCAGTTACCTCCAAAGTCTATCACACATGCTCGTAACAAGTCTTCGAGCGTCTGTATAGTTCGCTCACTTTGGCCGTCAGTCTGCGGGTGATAGGCAGTACTCATATCAAGTCGAGTACCCATTGCCTGTTGTAATGTTTGCCAAAAGCGAGAAGTGAATCGTGCATCTCTATCAGAGATGATGGATAGTGGCACACCATGCCGAGAAACAATCTCTTTAATATAGATTTTTGCTAGTTTCTCCATTCCATCCGTTTCCTTAATAGCTAGAAAGTGGGCTGATTTCGTCAATCGATCGACAATCACCCATATGGCATTTGCTCCAGACATTGTTCTAGGTAACTTCGTAATGAAGTCCATTGTTATTTGCTCCCATTTCCATTTGGGCAACTCAGGCTGTTGCAAAAGCCCAGACGGCTTTTGGTATTCCACCTTTACCTTCGAGCAAGTTAAGCATTTGCTAACGTAGGTGGCAATGTCACGTTTCATTCCAGGCCACCAGTAAAAACCTTTCAAGTCCTGGTACATCTTGTCTGCACCGGGATGTATCGAGTAGTTAGACTTATGTGCCTCATCCAAAATCAGTTTGCGTAACTCATCCACGCATGGTACCCAAATTCGATTCATAAAGTACAACACTCCGTTGTCCTTTTTCTCGAGTTGTTTTTCCATCCCTTTCAAGGATTCCTCCTTAAGGCGTTCGGAAGTGAAAGCAAGTTCTTGGGCTTCACGAATTTGAGTAATGAGATTCGAGTGGATTGTCAATCCCAAGGCCCGAACTCTTCGAGGTTTGATTCGTTCCTTACGACTCAGGGCATCTGCTACCACGTTAGCCTTACCCGGGTGATACTTTATTTCACAGTCGTAATCATTAAGTAATTCGACCCAACGTCGTTGTCTCATGTTAAGTTCTTTCTGGTCGAATATATGTTGCAGGCTCTTATGGTCAGTGAAGATCGTACACTTTGTACCGTATAGGTAGTGTCTCCAGATCTTTAGTGCAAAAACAACGGCTCCTAATTCCAAATCATGAGTCGTATAGTTTTTCTCATGCACTTTTAGTTGTCGTGATGCATAAGCAATGACCTTTTCGTTTTGCATCAGTACACAACCCAATCCCTGATGCGAAGCATCACAGTAAACAACAAAGTTATCTACTCCTTCGGGTAGTGATAGTATGGGTGCGCTGCTCAGTTTCTGTTTCAGTAGTTGGAATGCATTCTCTTGCTTCTCATTCCACTCAAATTTCTTGTCTTTTTGAGTTAAAGTGGTAAGTGGCTGGGCTATCTTTGAAAAGTTTGCGATGAATCGCCTGTAATAGCCAGCTAGACCAAGAAATTGTCGTACTTCAGTTGGGGTTTTCGGTGCTTCCCAGTTGTTGATTGCCTCAATTTTGGATGGGTCTACGTGAATTCCCTTGTCATTTATCACATGACCAAGGAATTGGACCTCTCGTATCCAAAATTCGCATTTAGAGAACTTTGCATAAAGCTTCTCTTTTTGTAGCAGTTCGAGAACAAGCTTCAGATGTTGCTCGTGATCCTCTTTCGATCGTGAGTATACCAAGATGTCGTCAATAAACACAATGACGAATTTATCTAGATAGGGTTTGCATACTCTATTCATTAAGTCCATGAATACTGCTGGTGCGTTGGTCAGCCCAAAAGGCATGACTAGAAACTCGTAGTGACCGTAACGAGTCCTAAAAGCAGTTTTCGGTACATCTTCTTCTCGTACCTTAAGTTGATGGTAACCAGATCGTAGGTCAATTTTTGAATAATAACTTGACCCTTGCAGTTGATCAAACAGATCGTCAATGCGTGGTAACGGGTATCGGTTCTTGATAGTTACCTTGTTCAGTTCTCGGTAATCGATGCACATCCGCATAGATCCATCCTTTTTCTTAACAAACAAAACCGGAGCTCCCCAAGGGGAAAAGCTCGGTCGGATGAATCCCAAGTCTAGAAGTTCTTGCAGTTGCGTAGACAGCTCTTGCATTTCCGAGGGAGCTAGACGATAAGGTGCTCGTGCGATAGGTGCGGCTCCTGGCACCAGGTCAATGTGAAACTCAACTTGTCGTGGGGGTGGCAATCCCGGCAACTCATCAGGGAACACCCCTGGATAGTCGCGTACAATGGGCACATCGTCTATATGTCGCTCCTCGGTTTTCTTTTCTACAACGTGTGCCAGAAACGCTTGGTACCCCTTTCGAAGATACTTACTGGCCTTCAAGCACGAAATCATTTTTGTGGCACTCTTTCGTCTCTCGCCTTGAACCACAAGTGTTTCTCCTGTTGACAGTGGTAATCGTACCAGTTTATCATAACATATGATCTCAGCGCGGTTCTTAGATAACCAATCCATACCGACTACAATGTCAAAACTTCCCAACTTAACCGGTAGCAAGTCTATTTCGAAGAGATGACCTTCTAACTCTAAGGTACATCCCGGTACTATTTCTCCTGATTCGATCAACTCGCCATCGGCTAATTCTATGGTATACTTGTTGTCTAACTTACGGGATTCAAGTTCTAATAGTGGTCTAAACTCAGTAGACACAAAACTTAAATCAGCACCCGAATCAATTAACACAGAGGCATAATGATTGTTTACAAGAAACGTACCAGTGACGGTGTTAGGGTCCTGGCGTGCCTCTTGTGCTCCGATCACGAATGCCCTTCCTTGAGCCGGTTGATTGTTGATGTTGTTGGCTCGGTTATTATTGTTACCGCGGTTGTTGTTGTTGTTGCGGTTTTGGTTGTTGTTGAGCTTAGGGCATCGGTTGCGGTAGTGCCCCTGCTCACCGCATTCAAAACATCCCTGGTTTTGACGCTCAGTGTTTGCCCGTGGGGGAGGGTTAGTTTTGCATTCTCGGGTTCTATGTCCCCATGCCCTACAGTTTCCACAATACCCACACCCGCCTTCGTGGTGTCGGTTGCACTTATCACATTTGGGTTTGTTACCCAGATATGGTTTCGATTCGGTGGTAGTGGCAACATATGCTTTCGCATTTCCAGAAGGTTTCTTGCTTTGCTGACCCTGGCGATCAGCACCACTACCGTTCCACTTTCGCTTTGCACCACCAGAACTACTAACATCAGTACTGTTCGGTTCACTTTTTCCCGACACAGCTTTCTTAGTCAGATTTCCCATCCTGACTGCCTCATCAGTCAAACTTTGTGCTAGTGTAACAGCACTCCTGAAAGTGTCTGGTTTAGATGATGTCACCAGACTGCGGATTTGTGGTACTAGACCGAATATGTAACGCTCGATACGCTTATACTCGGGTGTCACCATATGTGGCACTAGACGTGCAAGTTCCTGAAACTTAGTGGTGTACCCAGTAATATCAGCACCAATCATGGTGATGTTCCACAACTCTGTTTCTATTTTCTGCATCTCACTGCGAGGGCAGAATTCCTCCAACATCAAATTCTTAAATGTCCCCCATGACATTGAATAAGCAGCCGGTCGACCAAGTGATTGGATTTGACTGTTCCACCAAGTGAGCGCTTTGTCAGCCAAAGTGCAAGCAGCATACTTCACCATACAGTCAGGTGAACAGTCACTAATGTCCAATACTGATTCAGTTTTCTCTATCCAATGAATCATACCAATTGCACCTTCAGTGCCACGGAAGGAAATCGGCTTACAAGCCTGGAATGTTTTGTATGAACACCCTCGGCTAGCATTCACGATTGTCTCAGTATTAACAGGGGTAGATCCACTGTTGTTAGCTCCAGGTTCACGACTACGGCTTGCCTCATATTCAGCAATACCTTCAGCTATTCTTCGTGCGATCATTTGTTCAGTGGTTTCGGTGGGTGGTGGTGGTGGAGGCGTAGTCGTCTTTTGACTGTTTCTAGTAACTCGTCGTTTGGGAGGCATGATTCAGCTCTGCGATGAATAAAATGCAGAGTGTTAATGTTGAGATATTGAATGTGAATAGATCAAAGATTCACATTTGATAGAAATGAATGACATGAAAAGATGAATGAATAGAATTTTACAACACGTGCCATACAACTTTGAAACACCCACATGTATCTAGCATAATATAATCACGTTGGCCAGGCGTCATTATATAATGTCCAATACATATTTCTTTTAATTGTCGTTTAACACTGTAAATTTTAGAGGTTCTCAAGAATAATCAATCATCAAGCTGTAAAATGTTTCAGGGTTTACAAGAGTTGATCACAAAGTTGTCGATAAAGTATAGGTTTAATCACAAGTCGACAGTTGTAAGAGGAAATAACATGGTTGATAATAATCATAATGAATACGAGACGTAAACCAAGCATACATTATATATTAAAGATCATAACGCTGTTACATGAGTTTAGTACAAAATGAGATGGAATTTCTAATATATCCATCGATGGTTAGCGTTATACAAAAGATGATGGGTTTCCTATACATATACCCATTCTACTAACAAAGTTCCATCCAACATACCGCTAGTCCATAACTAATACTTACATATGTGTTTCCCCAAAAGTAATAATCTAATATGATACAGGCACAGACTGCCATACACAGACTAACGGAACCATGGTAAATACATCCTAACTGCAACCATCACTGCTGCAGTCATCACACAAACACTAGCTACAATCTCTGACACCCTAGCACGCCTCTCTAAAGCTGCAACGCGTGCACGGGTGGATGCTAGACCCTGCCAGTCTGTCTGACGATGAGTCTCCACAAAATCCATCCTCTGATGGAGCATAGTCATATCCATATCAGTGCGGGAGGAATCGCTCAGTAGCTCCATCACATCTCTGCTCCTGCTAGATGATATCCTAAATATGGTATGAACCACAGCCACAAGGGTAGGTACAGTGAGCTCCAGAGGCTCACCAGTGAGATATGCAGATGGTGGTGAGTGGGAGGACTCTCCAATCTCAAAGGTCGAGGGAATGCCCTCTAGTGATCTCCACTCTCTCAATACTCGAGGCATCCAGTCCAGATGAGAAGGTCGGAGTCTCTTCTGAGGCGGCTCGACAACTGGAACCTCAGACTCAGTCACTGGCGCCTTATCGCGCGGCGCGAGTGGTCCCCTGGGAAAATCCCGAACACAAATCCTAGCTGTCATCCTAGGTACAGGCACACGAGAAGTACTCGCAACAGGTGGTGTAGAGGTATGAGTGACCTCAGGTGCGGTCGGAGGTGGTACTAAGTAAGCATCACTAGTGTCATCAGACATAGCTCTCACATGAACTGATGACTCATCCCCTACTGTAATCGCGGGACCCTCAAAAGTAGCCTCGGTCGGCTCTTCATCCGAAGCGTAAACATGGTAATGTGATTGACTAGACATACTGTGACAAAAGAAATTGAGTGTGGCGTGTCAGTCGTATGTTAGTTGTATGCAAAGTATGTATGCATGAATGCACAAATGTTCTAGCCAAGGCTATAGTCTAGGTCTCTAAGGTTTTCAGTCACTTAAAGACTTCTAGTTCGCTATAACCAATGGCTCTGATACCAAGTCTGTCACACCCCGCCAAACGGTAATTACAATTACGTAGAGTGGTTTGCGGAAGCTTAGTGACGTGGCGGGGGTGTGAGCAGTAAAACAACCAATAGATACATACATACTCAGAGCATATGATTATCGCAGAACGAAATAGATTAAGATGCCATTAGTTAAAGTTTTACAACAGATTACCACTTGAAAAGTGGTAACAGTAATAATAGTAGTTGAAATCAGTATTTCATAAAATACATAATATCAAAAGTAGATTTCATAGGTATGACTGCAATAGTTGCAGTTATACAGAGGAAATCCAAGTGTCCCAAAAGTAGTGGCATCCTAACAAGTCCAGGGTAGTCCGTCCTGATAATGCATGCAGATCTTACTTACGCTGCTAATTCCCTGAAAAACATAGAGTAAAACGTCAACAAAATTGTTGAGTGAATTCACAAGTTTGTTTGTTATGTAGGAAACACAAGTTAATCATTTAAGAATAACATTTCCAAATAAGTGTTGTTTGTCAAGTAGGAAACACAAGTTATTAACGAGTAACATTTCCCAAATCAGTTGTAGTTGTAGTAGGAAACACAAGTTATTAACAAATAACATTTCCTAAATCAGTTATCAGTAGGAAACACAAGTTAACCTAAATAAAGATTAACATTTTCCAAATCAGTATCCGTAGGAAATCCTTTCCTGATCAATAGTTTAGTGGGAATATTTAGACGATGATCACTTGAAAGGTGAGCTAAACCTGTCAAGTAAGGTAACCCGATCTAACCCTATAACCAAACCACGACCCTAATCTGTTGTTGTTGTGCCAAGTAGGACATTTAAGTATACGCTCCCAAATCCGTAGGAGGGTCGTCACGGCGATAGTACTATCCGTATACTCAGTGGCTAGAGTCACCTAGCTAATGGTTATAGTCTGCAGCCATAAGGTCTTTTATGCACTACATCGTTCAGCCTAGATCTGTACCAAGATTCGTTGCCTAAATTCCCAAAATAGTTATGAAAAACATTTCATAAAACATAGTTCAAATAGTTGTGTGAAATACCCTTTCACAAATAGTTCAAGTATGAAGTACCCCTTCATAAACAGTTTAAGCAAATACGTACAGTATTTATTCAGTCACAACATGAAATCTCATTTCATCAATAGTTTAAGTAAATACATCAAGTATTCAAACAGTTATCGCATGCAAATATACATACGATTTCTATGTTTTCCACCCCAAGGTTTTAAAACATTAAAACATTTAAAAGGGGTTTGTGAACTCACAGTAGGTGCTCGGATGTGAATGCTAGCGAGATAAGATAGCGTAGCCCAAACGTAGTCAACCTATACACAATAATGTATTAACTATAAGTACTATATTTTACTTACGTTAATAATTCGTTTGTTTGAAGAAATTATCAATTTCTTAAGTTTGTGTATGTCGTTGATGATTGTTGTCTGAAAATAAATAATATTTTCCCAAGTTATGTTTGTTTGTCGAATCGTCCAAAATGTGTAAGCATATATACATATATACTTATATAATTGCATATGTATATGTTCTCGCATATATATATTATTGTCCGTTGTCTCGTTCATATATATATATATAGATATATATAAAAGTTTGTCGTTTAAGTTTCCAAAACACAAGTCTCAATGTATGTATATATCGGTGAATATATAATTCTTAAGTGTCGTATGTATACATGTCATATATCGTTTGTTCGTATGAATTAAATAAGTCCAATGTCCGTAATCATAGTTTGTCTCGTTTTATAACGTCGTATGTTTTGTAGTTTGTTAGGCTCGGCCCGATTTGTTGGCCCATTAGCCATAATGTACTTATTTAACGTATAATCCATTAATCATTCGGCCCAAAACACGAAGCCCAGTTCAAAGCCCAGCCCAGCCCAGTTCGCGACTTAGGCCCAATCTGCAGCCCAGTAGGTGAATCCGCCGGATTCTATTTGAATCCGCCGGATTCTCGTTAGTGGATAAGGTGTTGCCGGATCTTCGGGTCAAACAGCCGGGTCGGGTCAATATTAAGTGAATCCGCCGGATTTAGTTGAATCCGCCGGATTCTTTTGTGTTCAAAAACGTTCATAAGAAGCTTGGGAATCCGCCGGATTCAGGTGAATCCGCCGGATTCGATCGTGTCTTTTACTCGTTCACAGATGTTTAAACCGTTTACGGGGTGTGCGAGTTTCATAGGGGAATCCGCCGGATTCTACATGAATCCGCCGGATTCATGTCAGTTCCAGGCCCTGTTCGAGCAGGGCAAAACACAATCCGATTTTCTTGGTTCCAAATCGTTTATACATCAACACCAAATGTTTATATCATCATAGTACAACATTATAACAACTTAACAACTCTTTTTAACTAGTTTTCATGTATCGATTTTGTATTTGAAGTTTTGGGTTTTAAAACCATTTTCAAGAATCACTCATCAATCCTTGAGTTTGTGATGTTATGTAGCTAGATTATGATGTATATACAAGTAATATATCGAAATTTAAACAAAGAGATCAAAGATTATAGGTTTTCTTACAAAGATGAAAATGGTGAGAATGATGATGAATGTTTGATGATGATGATGGTGAAGCCACTGAATTTGTTCCACTTCCACTTCCTGATGTTGCTTACTTATGATCTTGTTACTTTGTTTTGAGAGAAAGAAAATGGAAATAATTGTGTGTGTGTGTTTTTGCCGAGTGATCACAGGGAGATGGAGGGAGTATGGGTTTAAAATAAATCGGTCTGCTGCATTATTGTAGGTTGGTGGGATTTTTGTCCCACCAATCTCGAGTACGGGTATAATTATAGCAATATAAAATTTAAAATTTTATATTTTTATTTTGTAGATGCTCTCCTGGTTCGTAATATGTTTTCATAATAATGAGGTTATCATTATTTTTGATAGTTGTACATTTTTGTACATTTTACTGCGCGCAGTTAATTGAGCGCCAATTTTCAGTAAATTTAGGATTTCATATTTTGAAGTAATGTTCTAACTTCTTCCAAATGAACGAGAAACTTTGCATTTTTATGATTCGACGTCGTATGCGCGTTTTAGAATTGTTTCTGTTCGTGTTATAATACGTTTTATGTTAAACGTAAAATTAGACCTTTATATCTATGTGTTATAGATATATAAATACTCGTAATTAATAATTATATTATTAATTATTTTTGTATCACGAAACTTTTGTCATTTATTTGTCGGCTTCGCTCCGATACGTTCGTACGTAATTTATAAATAACTACGTATTATGTAATTCTTTTTGTATTATTGTTTAGGGCTCGCTAGACTCACATCACATCGAAAGTTTAGTTTAAAACAATTGTAGGGAATTAGCGTAAGAAATGCATGTATTAAGTATAATTATATACCTAATTTGGAGGAGTGTCACAATATAATTTGCATTTTGGAGGAAAATTAGTGTGGTGTGAAATTTTAAAATCTAAAAGTTGTTTGGTTCAATTTGTTCTAATTATCATCTTGAATCAACAAAAAGAGATATATCCTCTGAAAAGTGAAAAATGGATAATAGAAAATCAAGAAAATACATAAATATCTTTGTTTTTATTGGAAAAAGTACGTACGAAAGCTAAAATATGTACTAATCAAAATATGTATAAAAAATAAATAAAATTATTCGTTATTTGTTTTTTTAGATAAAATACTATTATAGTCATATCTCCTTTTTTAAACATATATATCAAAATCTCTGGAATTTAGATAAATTTGGAAAATGGAAAATCTTAAAAGTAGTTGATATCTTTCTTTTTTATTGATCAAGATATGGTAGCATGTTTATATCTATAATCTTCACTTATTTACATCTTTTGATAATTGGCTAAATATATGTATGTATATATTAAATGAAAAACAGTTACTTTGTTTTGAGTATAAGTTATATATAAGGTAGTGTTTGACCAATTAAATCAAAACATCCGTGTGATTAAATTACGTACATATTTGCATATTTTAGTTATTTAATTAACTTTAAATATAATTAAATCAGTTTTAAGGGTATTTCAATTTGAATTGAACTTGAAAACCTAAAATTAAGGAGATTTCGGTTGGTTAATTAGTCAAAAGGCTAGGGGCAATTTAGACAACTGAATCACTAAGAAAAAACATATTTGCTAATCATTCCATTAAATCTGTATCAATGGCTGATATTAATTGGATTAATAAATTGAAGGGTTGAGATTACATAAGGATTGACTAATTTGAAATTGTTTACCTATTTTTAATTCTCTAATAATAGTAAAAAAAAGATAGAGAATAGAGGTCAGAGTTACATAACTTACTAATGTGAATCCCGTCCGATGGACGGCTTCATAAGATATTATACATTGATGTAATACCCATATGATAGATAGACGACAACATTACTCTAACATCATATTAAATATTAGATGAGAATATTATGTATAAGTTTATAAAAATGTATTAAGTATATAAATAAATGAGTCAATGATGTGAGTTTACCGACTCACTTAACAAATAAATTAGCTAAAATTATAGTTTTTCATTAACACCTATAACTTGCATATGCTCATACAATGGTACTTTTATATATCAATATGTAAGTATGAGAACAGAGCTACTTAAATTACAAACGAATTATTATGGATCACACGTTAGCACATGAAAAATAGCTAATTAAATTACAACACAATTTGAAAAATGATCCAAAACAAACAACTAATATAAGAAGGTTAAACAATATAGGGTTTTGCTAACGTGTGCCCCCGTGGTACACGTTAAGGTGTGTTTAATGAAGTCGAAATTTCCTTAAATATTATAATTTACATTTAATACTCATTAATTCAATCTAATAATTTCATTTTTATGCATATATTAATTACAAATTCTGTTATTTAAGGAAATTAAAAGTTCATTAAACACACCTTAACATGTGCCACGGAGGCACACGTTACCAAATCCCAACAATATATATCATTATTGAAATAAAATTTGTGCTTGAAGTAATTAATGTACGAAGAGGACTACTATTCAAAGAAACAAGTGTATATATGTCTATATCTTGGGTCACACAACTAAAAACTTGAAATAAAAATCTCAAACATTATGAAGAAAACTTTGATGTTTTCCAACAATAGAGTAAACCACTTAAAACTAAATACATAGCGTATCACACACTTAAATGATCACCAGCTCAACTGGTTGTGATGCATGGGGTTTTACCTACAGGTCTCGGGTTCGAGTCCTGTGGTGGTTTTTCCTAGGTGAGGCAATATATGGGCTGGTAGTGGTGACACGATGATACTCCATTACTGGCCCGCAGGTGTTATTTGCCGTTTCCAAAAAAAAATAAAAAATAGATTACATATCTATATCTATACTTCTATATTAATATATAAAGCATCTTGATGTTTTATATTTAGAAACTTTTAAGATCTAAGACTTAACATTACTATATTTAACTATTGTAATTATCATCTTATAACAAGCTTTATCATTTTCATATGTTTTTTTCCACTCTTCACTAATGTATCCCGAATACGAAACAACTAGCGTTATATTGAGTCGATCACCAACATTGATAATCCATCGTTGAATAACAAACATAATATACGTCGAGTCACTATAATGCAGTTTTTCTTAGCAATCAAATGACTCAAACACTAAGGATGAATCAAAGACTAAAACTTGAACCCAAAGGCTCTAAATACACATATTCTTTAATCAAAACAAATCAACCAATTTTTACAATAACCAAAACCCTTATAAATAGATCCTAGAACCATTAAAATAGGTAAAAAAAAAAAATAAACGGATAAAAGGAAACCAAATAAAGTACCACTAAAAATAAAGATAAACTTGGAATATTAAATCATAGATAATAATCCCAGATTGCCTGCATCACACTATTTATAACAAAATTTCGTATTCCGCTGCATAGCGCGGGTACTATGCTAGTATTGATGATTAAGTAAATGATATAAGTTGCTCTACTAAGTTGAGTAAATGATATAAGTTGCTCAACTAAGTTGACACAAAAGATAATTCTTCATTAACATCTAAAAGTCGCATATATTTAAAACTAAAATAATGGTTGGAAGATTGTAACGTTGTTAGTAATTCACTTGCACGATTCTTCACTTTAGAATTTGTATTTACTGGAAACACTTGCAATCTGGCGTAAAAATGTACGATTTTAACGAAAATGTTAACTTACAACCTCATATAAGTTTTTATTTATTTTAATATCTCTTCATATAGTGTTTTAACACTTTGTAATATAAATGATTTTTTTTTTTACTACGGTGCATGCAATCAACTTCTTTTCATTATTAGTTATAATTTTAATTACCCCACATTTAATATTGAATTGAATTATATTATTATTTTATTTTATTTTGTTATTAAAATACAAAGAATAATTCCACATGGCATGATAGATTGAAGGATGAAATATGAAGATGCCACATTGGATTTTAGACAATGAGAAGACTCCACATAAGAAGCGGGATACTCTCTTAGTTATATAGAGAGATTATATGAAACGTGAATTGATGAGAAACTAGATATTTAGATCATGTATCTGATATTATCAATTAAATTAATTAAAGGGAAATAAACCTTACTACCGTATGATGCAATTAGTTATAAAGCATGGACTGTTTGTGTAAATATTAAAAAATTGGAGGAATAAATATGTAAAATATATGATTTTGTTTAAGTGATGATTGGTCAACAACACAATTCGCAATTGTCCTATCAACATTACAGTTTTTACGTCGGCCCATTAATTAAACTTCCACGACGTTAAATATGGAATTAAATTTCATCATGTTGCTTGTGAAATTGATGAGAAATTTATTCACGTTTTGAAGGAATTTATATCTTAGTGACTTGTATACTTATCTCCTTATTTTACACAACAAAAATTTGAACAATTTAGAAGCTTATTAAATAGAGTTTTTTTTTTTTTTTTTTAAATCACCGTACCAATGATTTAATAAATACATGAGTAAATTATACCGATCATCCATGTACTTTGCACAAAATGACACCGATAATCCTTATCTCTTGTAAATTAAATCGATCATCCCTGAATGATACCAAAATGCAAGGCGGTAGTTCCTTCCACTAACGACTATTAAAAAATTTCGTTAAGTGTGTCACATGACTCGCACATGAGGATACATAAGTCTTTTTACCCTTTTCTTCTTCCCAAAACCAACCCAACTACCGTATTTTGAAGCTCGACACGAAAACTTATGTACCCTCATGTGCGAGTCATGTGACACACTTAACGGATTTCTTTAACCATCGTTAGTGGGAGGGACTACCGTCGTGCATTTTGGTATCATTCAGGGATGATCGATGTAATTTACAAGAGTTAAGGACTATCGGTGTAATTTTGCGCAAAATACAGGGATGATGGGGTATAATTTACTCTAAATACAACTATCTCTTAATCATCTTTCATATCTATAATAAGTTTTGCCATGTACATTTTTTATATTTTATTATATTATATGTCTTATATCTTGTACACTTTTAATAATTTGTAGCTCATTTTTTCTCTAATTATTTTTGTTATTCATTTTAACACTTGTTATAATCATTCAAATTATATCATATACAAATTGCTTCTAAACATGATAAGACATAATATATTACAATTAAAAAAATTATTTCTATCGGTCTAACAAAATATGTAATATTTTCTTAAGAATAGTGTGTAACATGACAAATACAATTGAAAGAGAGAATTTAATCTTTGGAAAATAATCCGTAATGTTAAACCATCAATTTGAAAGATAATGTTAGTGTTAATTTATGAGTCATTCATGTAATAAATATAAAAAAGTTGAAATATCAAAAATGTAAAATATTTATTTTGTGATTGGTCAACGTTACAATCTTAAAATTAGTATGAATCCAACTAAATGCTTAATATACATATTAACTTACACACTTTATTATTAGAAACAAGATATTAAATACGAAATTTCATATTAAAAATCAACGGCCCGTGTGTATACACGGGTTTAAAGTCTAGTTAAATTATAATATCAACATGACAAATGATATCCCATTTAATCTTGGGATTGTCTTTCCATACCAATTTAATTACTCAATCTACCACTAATCATTACACAATAATTATGTTTTTTTTATTTAATTTTTTACTTTTATAATTAAAAACTCCGTACCGCACTATAAAATTCTCAACAACAACAACATTATTCCTAGAACACTATAATTACAAAAGCATAATACCCTTTGCTTTTTAATGGGTAAAACTCATTAATTAATGAAAAAATGTCAAATCAATAAAACTAATTGGTATTTTTAGTAGCCCCTTAATCTTAACCCCCCGTACACACACTTATAATCGGTTCATGATCAAAATAGCCCATTAACAATTAACATAATGGTTTTGCTAACGTGTGCCCCGTGACACACGTTAAGGTGCATTTAATGAAGTTAAAATTTCCTTAATTATTAATTTTTACATTTAATGTTCAATAATTCAATCTAATATTTTTCTTTTTTATGCATACATTAATTACAAATTCTGTTAATTCAATCTAATATTTTTCTTTTTTATGCATACATTAATTACAAATTCTGTTATTTAAAAAAATTAAAGGTTCATTAAATGCATATGGGCACATATTAGCAAAACTTTTTTTTTAGATAAACCAATCAATCATAAATCATTAGTTCATTACTGTATAACCTAAGTAGATAGATTGTTATTTAGTGAAAACTTTGCCGGTAATCCTGGCTCCGACTCTAGTTCAGCTGCTTCGGAAGTCGTTGAAGGTTAACTCACTTAAATCAATCAAGCCACTCCATGGACTCGTTACTATATTGGGATCAACCTTACCACAAATTGAGTTCTTCCAGAATAACCTTATCTCTATTTACACATCATTGGGTTACATATCTGTTGCCCGCGAGGTGTTTGATGAAATGCCTCAAAGAAACGTTGTCTCTTACAATACCATGATTGGCACTTACAGTCGATATGACAATGTAGACAAAGCTTGGAGTTTGTTTTCTGAGATGAGGAGTCTTGGATTCGTTCCGACCCAGTTCACGTTTGGTAGTCTTTTATCATGTGATTCGTTAGACGTTGATCAAGGGTTTTGTTTGCAAGCAGTTGCTGTAAAAAGTGGGTTGCTTTTTGCTGATGCGTTCGTAGGAACTGCTTTGATGGGTTTTTTTGGGAGGCGAGGTTGCGTTAATGAAGCATTTTGGGTGTTCAATGAAATGCGGAATAAGAATCTAGTGACATGGAATGCAATGATATCTTTATTTGGAGATGAGGGATATGTAGATGATTGTATGTTGACGTTTTGTCAGCTTATGAGGACCCGAATGACATTGTCTGAATCGTCATTTGTTGGTGCTTTATCTGGTTTTCAATCAGCCGAAGATCTAGAATCTGGTGTACAACTACATGGGTTGGTTATTAAGTTTGGATTGCTATGTAAAGTGGCAGTTGCTAACTCTTTGGTTAAAATGTACGGTAAGTGTGCAAGTACATGTGTTGCGGAGAAAATGTTTATAATGGTACCCAACAGAGACTTAGTTTCGTGGAATACGGTTATTGGAGTGCTAGCGAAAGGGGATGAACCTGTAAAAGCAATAGAGTTCTTCTGCAAGATGTGTGTAGACGGTTTTCTCCCAAACCAGACGACATTTTTGAGTGTTATTACCTCATGCACGAGGTTAGGTAACCTAACCTATGGAGAATTTGTTCATGCTAAGATAATCAAGAATCAATTTCAAAATAATGTTCTTGCAGGTAGTTCATTGGTTAATTTATATGCTAAACATGATAGATTAGACTATGCTCGTCGTTGTTTTGATGAAATACTTCAAAAGAATGTGATATCTTGGAATACTTTACTTCTTGGATATTCCAATAGATGCTGTTCAACTTCTGTTTTGCTACTACGGGAAATGATACAGTCGGGTATTACTCCAAACGAGGTTTCGTTCTCTAGTGTTATAAAGCCACTTTTAACATTCCAACTGAAGGAGGTTCATTCGTTGGTAGTAAAAATGGGTTACCATTTGAATGAGTACGTAAGTAGTGCACTCATGACCTCTTATGCCAAAAACGGATTAACAGATGAAGCATCGAGTTTCTATGATCATGATAAAATGCGACCTTCTGTTGTTCACTCAAATATAATTGCTGGGATGTATAATAGAAGTGGTCAATACCATAAAACTCAGGAACTGTTTTGTAAAGTAATGGATCTCGATATTGTATCATGGAACATTCTGATTGCAGCTTGTTCCCGTAATGGAGACTACAAGGAAGCTTTTGAACTTTTCTCTCACATGCGGATGGACCACATCCTACCTGATAATTACACATATGTTAGCCTCTTTAGTATTTGTACCAAACTATGTAACCTTGGTTTGGGCAGTTCGCTTCATGGCCTAATGATGAAATCTGATTTCAGCCGTTGTGACATAATGGTGTGCAATGTGATGATAGATATGTATGGGAAATGCGGGAGTTTAGGGAGTTCAGTTACGATGTTTGATGAAAAGAAGGAAAAAAATGTCATTTCATGGACAGCTATTGTTTCAGCCCTTGGTCTACATGGACATGGACAAGAGGCACTAGAAAGGTTTAGACAAATGGAAATGGTTGGTATTAAACCAGACAAGGTTGCTTTAATAGCTGCTCTTTCAGCTTGCAGACATGCTGGGTTAGTAAAAGAAGGGATGGAATTGTTTGAAAAAATGAAAGAAAAATATGGGATTGAGCCACAGATGGAACACTATCTTCTTGTGGTAGACTTGATGGCTAGATATGGCCATCTAAAGGAGGCAGGAATGTTGATCTCAGGGATGCCCTTTTCACCAAATGACAGCATTTGGCGTAGCTTTCATGATGGTTGCAAAAGACAAAGAACCATAGAGCATCTCGCCCTCCGAATCCAGACATGTTGATCATTGTAAGTATTCTGATTCTTATATGTTGAGCGGTTTTAAAATCAAAAAGTACTTGATTTTGTGTCTACTTCAGTGATTTACTAGTATTTTGGAGAAACAAAACAATGCAGTTTCGAGAGATCTTCTTCAGAACCAGAATACAGCTCATTCCCTTACTCTTGTTTTGTGATGATAATTATGCAATAGATATTGCAGCTAATCCAATGTGTCATGAAATAACCAAACATATAGAAATTGATAAAGATATTCTTAGAAAAAAACATAAAAAATTCAGTTCTGAATTCTTGAATATAGAAATAGCTGCATCTAGTCTACAGGTAGCCAGATGCTTCTACTATATCTCAATGGTTATCAACATGTTCCTTTCATTAAATAAGCTATAATAGTATAATCTATCAATTTGAAAAGCTTATGATGAGGGGTTGTTACAATCTAATAGACTTTACAGTCTTGGCTTAAGGAATAACTTGTCATAATTGAATTAAATGACAGATTTTGTTTTCAATAGAGTGTAAATTGTAGAAAGTACAAGGTGCAACTAAAAAAAATTCGAGTTGCGACCCTTAACGAAAATATGGAGAAACGCGGATGGACCTTAGAGTAAACACGGAGTAACTTTGAGGGGCGTAAGAGCAAACATGGAGTAAACGCGGAGGGGCCTAAGAGCAAACACGGAGTAAACACGGAGTAAACGCGGAGGGGGCCTAAGAGCAAAACTTTTTGTAGAATTTTGGCTATATAATGCCGGAGATGGAGTCATTGGAGAGCAGCTCACATTTTGACACTTCGCTACTGTCATCTGTTTCTCTCTCTAAAATTGTTTCTCTCTCTACAAATTTAGCAATTAGGGTTTCTTTCCTATGATACAATTTTGCAATAGACGGATTGTTTCTTAGACTATTCTTTAGACTAAATTTTTAGATGATCTGTTATGAAGCCATTTTTCCAAAAAATGAATTTGTTTCATAATATTTCAAGTGGATCTGATGATTGCACAACATCGGTGCATCATGATCAGTTTGTTTGTGAGGAATGCGACATAGATTTAACAGTGGTGTTAAAGACGCCCAAGTCACATGATTTAATCGTGAGTTTTCTCAAGTCTTAAATGCGATCTCTCAATCTCAAACCAGTTATTTCTCTTGATATAATTTTGGTTTAATAATTTCTATGTTTTAATCTCCTTGAAATCATGTTATCCGAACAGAACAAAAATGGGACAAAAAGCGACGAATGGCTCTTGATCTACTGTGGCAGACAGCTTCAGTGGGAAAAGGTAAAAGTTGAATATCAGCAAGCTATTTCTTTCAAAGCTGAAATTAGCAAATTTATAATAATTTGTAGCTTTTATGGCATGAAATTCGTGACAGGCAGTTGTGTATTTAGAAATTGTTTCTTTACCATATAGATCTGAAAAAATATATATTTTAAATGGCTGAAATACACATACTACCTGTTGCACTGTAAGAAAATGATACAATAAAAGGAAAACAATTTACTATATATGCATCAATTTTAAAATTCCTGTTTGCTTTTTTATACAGATCCCACAGTTTATTGTGAATCTATTTGTGCCGGCAGCTTATCCCGCTTCTCCATCTAAATCTAATACCACTGGCAGTAACGTATCGAGGTAACTGATAACTTATTCTTGAAAATAAAGATGAACACCATATACAAAATAATAATAGTATTAGTTTCTTATGGCCCATTTTTATCTGCTTTTGCTTACAGCTACCTCAACAAATCTCATGACATGCTTGCTAAAGAACCTTGCCCATTTAATAAGCTAGAGTATTTGAACTTGATCCTCCTCCAAACACACCTGCAGTTGAGCTTCATGAATCTGTTAAGGCGTATTTGCTCAAGAAGTGTCCAGAAGCTGTTGTTGATGCAATGTACAGGTATATTTTTGTGTTTTTTACTTGTTTATCACTTATAACTGCAGTCTTTATGGCTATATAGTTTTCTTACTATGTTTTGTAATGCATGTAGGTCATCAACTGCCATTGATGTCGCTTGCAAGAGTATAAAGTTTGCTGTCAGAGGTGCACGTAGCTACAATAGGATTGGAAAATGGGAAAGCTGCATAATGAGCTCTTCTGGGTCTATTTAGACATGAAACAAAACATGTAAATCTTGATGAATCTGTCGGATCTCAATTTATCTACTTTCTCCCCAGTCCCTGTGTGTCATGTAGTGGTTTTAGCTGTGTATGAATCAAATAGAGGTGTACTAATATGTCTTCAATTGCTTAAACGTAACTTTACAAAGATATAGTGCATATTATTCGTGTAAATTTAATATGCAATGTTGAATAAAACAAGTTTTGCAGCAACTGTAATGTATTGAGTTGTTAATGTGACCACTTGAACCACTGTTATATCCACAGTACTTGATTTTTCACAAAAATTAAATTAAGTTGCACATGATGGGGTCCGTTAATTCAACATACATCATGACATGAATTGAACTGTTTAATACTCTTGTATAACATTTGGATTGCAAGGGTCATAGTTCAAAAAGAACTACATAGCCTTGGTTTGACAGTTTGCTTTATGGCTCCTAACGTTGAAATACGATCATCAACCTTTATCACATAATGGTGTGTAATGTCATGATAGATATGTACGGAATTTGGTGAAACACTCGTGAAAAATGTCATATCATGGACGATTTTGGTTTTGGCCTACGTTGAAATGGACAAGAGCCTCTAGAAAGGCTTTAAACAAATGGCATTGGTTGATATTGAACTGAAAATGTTTCTTTCATATCTGCTTTTTCAGCTTGTAGATACGCTGGATTAGTAAAAGGGTTGGATTTGTATGAAAAAGTGAAAGAAAAACTATGGATCTAGGCGCTGTACCACAAATAGGACACTCTCTTCTTTATGAGGTACATGCGTCTGTAATCTGATAAATTGTGTTCTTTCATTCTTTTATTTCACATAAACTACATGAGACACTTCTCACTTTGTTTGTTTTAGCTCCTACCATAAGTTAACATTCTGCATGCGCCTCATATGATGTAATGATGTATGTATACAGGTTGATGACTTTCCGCTGTTGTCAGTTCTTTCTGACATATATCATAATCATGTAGAATGGTAACTACCATTGCCAACCAATGAGCAATGACATGTATAGTTCCAAACTATTCTGATTATTATTGATTTCCTGGTCTGTATGTTAACTGCAAGTAATTCGTAATGAGCAGGGCAAAGTTTGGTTCCAAGAATGTTCACACAATCACCCACCCACCCACGGTTCAGATTCTTTTGTTTTCTTCTTTTTTTTAAAAAAAATTCTCCTACTGTTTGTTGTTAAGGTACAATTTATAAGAATATTGTTTCTGAAGTTACAGAAAAGTACGATAGTGATATTCATTTGTTGGCCATTATATGGTCTTTTCTTAATCTAAGTTCAGATTATATTGTATGGCTATTGTTGGATCACCCAATATCTGATACTTTGTATGAATATTTTTATCTAAAGCAGATGTTGTTCGAAATTTGGTCTATGTTATTTGTATAATTCTGCCATAGTCAGATGCAAGACACAAAATATATTAACTTTTGAGTTGACTCCCAGGAAAAAAGAGAAAAGAGACTTGGTGATTGTCACAAATAATGACACGTCAAACAGCGTTTAGCAATAATTAAACTTATGGAAACCTTAGAGAAGTATTCAAATCACTATCTCAGTATATCCTAATTGTTATGAACTGATTAGCATTAAACTAGTACAACAACACAAACTAAAACATAAGTAATAGTAGTATAGAAGTTGGACAGTGATTGTAGTCTATAGCTAGAGATAGACTACGAGAAATGTAGATATTTATTTGGAGATGCCAAGATCATGTTTCCACATAGTTATTAGACTATTGATATAAGAAGAAGCTTTTCTATCGATACTATGCTCTGCCACCCAACGGATTCCGTCTTGATCACTTGGGTAAACTCTGCAAGCTTTAAGATGATCATCCCACCTTCGCTCATCTCCTTGAACCTTGTTTAATTTACACAATGACAAAAGCGATAATAATGACTTCCTCTGCTGTTTGTATCTTGCCATGACTTTATCTCTTTGTTTTTTTTATAAGGAAGAACTTGGAGAAAGATAACGGTGTATTTATGTTATGGTGGCAATGAGTTTACAGTATATTTATAGTAGGATTGGCTCTATGGTATTTGAACAGGGTAGTAGGCTTTTGGGAATTGATCATAACAGTTGGATTTGTTTAAGGATACAGATTATATGCTATGACCTTCTAGTATTTTCAAAAGTAGTTTGGCAAACAAGAAGCTATTGTGGAACGGTCTCTCTTTACTAAACGCTATCTGAGGTCCGAATTTCACTAACATCCTAGTATGATTTGCCACTTTTTAGGTACAATTCATCTTGACTGTACATCAGTCATTTAATTTATATATTCCCGTATCTTTTGGTTTACAAAAAGGCCTCATTTTGGGGATTTATCGCACATGTCGATTTCTGTAGTGATAGGGATTGATTATCTGATATTATCATACTGTATTATTTAAAAAATATGTGTTAATAAAGTAGTTAGGCAGCGAAGAAGCTTATAAAGAAAGGTCTCCCTTAATCAGCCCAAATTCATGTTCTGTTTCTCAATTATTCCAAAATTGACTATTATCGTATCAATTGACTTACTTTTAGGTTCCATTCACATTAATTTTTTTTCTACTGTACTCTACATGCAATACTTATTTCTCAGCTTTGGATAGTTGAGTATCTGTTGCTGATTAGCAACAAGCTGTTTGGGTCCTTTTTCTCAGACGACTGAAGTTTGCTGATCGTCATAGAATTTGATAGGCAGGTTGCATTATCATTTCCAGGCGTTGCATGCTTGAGTTTCTTCATCTCGATCCGTTTCTAATATTAATTATGAGATTTCTTTCTGTTTGGCTCTTTTTCTTGTATCACACTACTTGCATACCTTTGTTAACTAATATGATGTTGTTACTTTTCCCCAAATCAAAAGTAGCTAGATGCCAATTGGCTTTGTTCATATCAATGAATTCACTAAACAAATAGCTTTACATATGTAATCAACTTGCATTCAGACATCAATGTGTTTATAGTGATGCTTGTATCTTGTAATCAAACCATCACTAAGTTGAGTGATTTTATTATAATAGGTAATTCAATGAGTCAAGCCAGGCATAATGTTAAGGTTTAGAATTAGTCCAACTTGCAGAAATCAGCCCTTTATAGCATGGGTTCAGATTAGGGATGAGCTTGGGACGGAACCAGTGCCGAGCCCTAAAGTGAATACCGAATACGTACCATTTGAACTGGGATGGTACCAGTACGGTTCTGGTAACAGTATGCTAATAAGTGGTACCATACCCATTTGGTACCGAAAGTATGAATCTCCTTAAAAGTTAGGCGTAATGCAGCTACCTTTAATTCTAAAAATCCAAAGCCATCTTACCAATGACAATAACACAAGAGTCAACTTGCTTTGGCTACTTAGACAAGGACTAGCATTCATATATTTCATACATTTACTCTTTCTGTCTAACCAAATTGAAGGTATAAGGTTTATGTTTTTTTGGCACAAGATCAGTATACATATTGCTGGCTGGCAGACACTAACCCCTACTACGAAAGAGAACGTGATATGTGTGTGTGGGTGAAACGTTGGGGATATTTTGTAGTGACTAATTCAAAAGGTAATCGTTTATTATTAGGTGAATATCGGGAAAAAAGAGGTGGTCTAGTGGGTTGTCACATATAGTGACACGTCAAAACAGTGTGTAGCCATAATTAATCATCTAGAAATATTACAGAAGTATTCAAATCGCCATCTAAGTATATCTTAATAACTGATTTGCAATAAGCTAGTACAACAAAACAAACTACGACGTGAGAGAAAAATAGTATAAAACTTGGACAGTGATTGTGGTAGACTAGTATCTATAAGAACTTATTTGGAGAGGCCAAGATCATGTTTCCACATAGTCTTTAGACTATTGATATAAAAAGATGCTTTTCTATCGATGCCAGGCTCTGCCACCCAACGGATACCGTCTTGATCACTTGGGTTAACTCTGCAAGCTTTAAAATGATCATCCCATCTTCCCTCGTCTCCTCTAACCTTCTTTGATTTAAAGAAGCAGAAAAGCGACAATAGTGACTTCCTCTGTTGCTTGCATCTTGCCATGACTTATATCTCTTTGTTTTTCTTGAAAGGAAAAACTTGGAGAAATATTTATGTAACAATGTTTTGGATAGCTTTTAAGTCTTAATTACTTATGTATGGTCCAATGAATTTTTGGTATATTTATAGTATGAAACTAGGAATGGCTCTATGGTAAACTGTATTTAAGGAAGGTAGTAGGCTTTTTGGGGGGTTGATCATAACAGTTGGATTTGGTTTTTTGGTAATTTTGAAGAATGTGGTAACAAAATAGTTTGACAAAGAAGAAGCTATTGTGGAATGGTCCGTCTTTACTAAACACAATCTCAGGTCCGAATTTCCTCAGTAGCTTCCTATTGATATTTACCACCTTTTAAGGTAGAATTCATTATGACTGTACATTATTCGTTTATATATTCCCATATCTTTCGGTCTACAAAAAGAAGGCATCCTTTTGGGGGCTGATTGAACATGTCGATTTATGTAGTGATGAGGATTATAATTTGATATAAACTTTTGGTATTGTTAAACATTATGTGTTAATAGAATAGTTAGGCTAAGAAGAAACTTATGGGAAAGGTCTCCCATTAAGGTCCTATTTGTCAATTTTTTTCCATATTTTTATATAATCAGACATCTTTTTAGGCTCAAATCACGTTTAACTGCTCAACGATTATCTGTATTTTATTATTGTTTAATTATGCTCTACCTGCAAATTCTGTTTCATGGGTCTTGATTGTTCAGCATATGTTGTTGACTAGCAACTTGCAAACAGATACTAATCAATCAACTTGGACTAAGACATCAATGTGTTTAACTGTTTATAGTGATGCACCATGCATGTATACCATTACCAAACACTAGGATCTTATTAGAATAGGTAACTCAATGAATCAACCCAGTCATGATTTTAAGGTTTAAAGTTGGTCTAACTTGCAGAAATCAGCCCTTTAAGACATGGTTAACTATTGCAAAACGTGTGCTGAATGCTTCTTTAAGTCATATTGGGTACTACAATCAGAGGCGGAGCTGCATTGAACCTAGAGGTAGCCTACTGCGGATCTGTTGTGTGTGTGAAGTGTAAGTTTTTCTTTAAAAAAACTTATATTCCCTGTTGGTGCTACGAGTTCAAATGAATTGGAATACGGCAAAAATGAGTCTTTTATTATCAATTTGAGAATGACAAATTTTATTAAATCATAAATTTAAGAAAGTAAACTTAACTGTATTGATATCACGGAGAAATAATTTGTGCTACGGGTCATTTTCAATTCCTATTTTACCATCGACTACAATACAATTCAACATGCTATTAACATTCACTCATTCAGTTCCCCGAACTACATTTTGTCTTGACACTCGTAAAGTAATTAAGGATTTTTAGTTCTTGTTTATAATATATCCTAATCCTAATCCTAGTCCATCTACTAGGAAATTTCAAATATATATATGGCTTTACTCAATTTGGAAAACAGTGACTTGTAAAGGAAGAAATTTTTCCTCGTTGTTACTGGATACTATTGTCTTGTCTATCATCTTCGTAATGGAATCAAACTTAAGCCAATCATTTTTCAGTAATATTAAGGTACCATTTTGATAAAATTATTATACTCTTTTTTATACATATAATAATAATAATAATAATATAATAATAATAATAATAATAATAATAATAATAATAATAATAATAATAATAATAATAATAATAAACCAATGGAATCCAATTTTGTCTTTTGATATTTTTTAAAATATATTTTGAACTCAACGTTTTAAATCATTTTATTCGATCTTAATTAGGATCACATATTCACATTTAAAACACGCTACAATACAATACAAATATTATATAACAGAATTTTATTTGATTGGTTACAAGTTACAAGGTTACAAACTTACAATCAAAGAATAAAATAAATTTACATTGTATTTGTATATTCTTGATTGATAGATCAGCGGTGCAAGCCCATTGATCGGGCCCATCTTCAGATTACAGGTACCTCAACGTCATCTAGTTGGGCCAATTGTCTAGTTATTGGGTTTCATGACTTCATCCATGTCCACTTGGGCCTATAGCTGAAATGGAATCGGTCTGTAGAAAGACCAGTATACCCTTCTACATTTACTTTTTGATTATCTTTTTTATGTTACGGAGTAGTTTTTTATTCATGATAAGTGGGTTCCATTTCTAGTTCTTATTTACCAAGTTGGAAATTTCGTTTAACGTGTCTAATATTGCTTGAAGATGTGGTCCGTAATTGTTATGGGTATGTCAATATGTGAGTAATTCGCTACTAAATCATACGGAGTAAGTCATTTTGTGCGAGGTCAGTTAGAGGTGCACATCCAAACCGGGTTTCAAAACCCGACCCGATTATAATCCGAAACCGAACTGGTCAAAACCGGTTTTGACCAAAACCGGTTCGGGTTTTCTAGAACCCGACGGGTTGAAACCGGGTCGGGTTGGAAAAACCGAAAAAAAGTCAAAAAAACCGGTCAACAAACCGGTTCGGGTTGAGTCAAAACCGGTTTTTTGACTTTGACCAAAAATCGGTTCGGGTCTTGGGTTCCGGGTTCGGGTCGGGTTGGGCTAAAAACCGGTTTTTGCACACCTTTAAGGTTAGTTGATGCAAACTAAACATTGACATAAAATAAATAAAGACAAAATATAAGAGTGACGTGTGACAATATGTGTGTGTCATGTACAAGTTGTCACGTGTCATTCCTTTAAATGCCTTTTTTGTTTGTGTGTGTACAGGGGAGCTAAGAAATTCGAATGGAGGGGGCGGAAAAAAATTATTTAAATTTCTTCTTAGTTTTGTGGCGAAAATTTTAAAATGTCATTAATACCTTAAAAAAATAAGTTTTTACGTAAATTGAAATATCTTGTGTATATTTAATATAAAACCTAAACCTTTTCATATATCTTAAATTATATATAAGAAACACATGATGATGTCATCAAGAAGTCAATTAACCAATCAAATTGCTTAATTTTATTAAATTAGCTAAAATTTAGGAAACGATGACATCATAAATCAAAATTTAAAAAAATATAAAAATTAAACTAATAATTAATCTACAAAAGGACGTATCCATTAAAAAAAAACTCCTAATACAATACGAGTATTATCATATTAATAATTATTTAAACTTATCAAGTAAAATTCAAGTATCTAAAATAAAAATGCAAAGATTATCTTCTTCTTTTCAAAAAAATAGAAAATAATCGAGCATTGTAAATGGAAGAGATTAATGATACATATATATTTAATTGAATTTAATATTTATTTACCTTATATCTTCTTATAATCCTAAAGTTTTTATCATATCAAAATTATAATTATCTTCTTCTTACGAATATGATGCTAAACACCCAAATATATCAATTTTATTATTATTCTTTATTTTCTTAAACCGAAACTATTTATTAACTAATACTATTTCTTTATTTCACTTTATTTCTAGCCCATTTATATTCTCTAAATTTTAATTTTAATTTTAATTGTAATTTGGAATGCTCATGCACTAATTTATTAAGTGAGTTCATGTAACTTTAAAAGGGTACGAAGGATGAACGGGAGTCTCGAGTGCTACAAGTTGATTTTTGAAATTAGAAACATCACTTTTACGTCCTAATTATAGATACTAAAATGTGATTACATTTCATTTCAAACTCTTAATTAAGCAATGGTGCTAATTATTTCTACTACTCGATAATAGTTGATCTGCCAATTTAGGCAATTGTAATAATGAAATAATCAAATGATGTGATTTGCGACTCTTATATGTCATTATTAAAGAATAACGGCGTTATAGATTAACATAAATAAGTTAATACATGATATTAAATAGTTTTGTGTCAAATAGTATGGTTTATTAATGTTGTATTTATTGCTTAAATATCCCCCGTGTATATATAAGATTCATCTTTGTAATATCATCATTTAAAATTAAAGTTCAATTGAACAATTAAGTACATATATTTTACTTAATTTTGAAAACAAAACCAAATTAATTATATATAATCTAAACCTAAATCATATAAAATAATCTACGTAATCATATAAATAATATTTATGAAATACTATTATAATTTGAACTTTAATTATTCGGATACTTTTTATAACCCATGTACACTTCTTTATTTTGAAATTAAAAACGTCAATTATCATGTGATTACATTTGTTATATATCTTCACATCCTAATTAACTAATTTTCTAACACGATTACATGTTCAACAACTTAATAATAGTTTGGAATTTAAAATTTAGATGGCCCGTGTGTATACACGGGTCTAAGTACTATTATATATATATGAGACATACAGACGAAAAAAAAAAACCAACAATCCTTTTCGTTCCATACCACCACCGACCCTTTTAATTCCTTTGTTTTGTTTTCGATTGTCGAACGAAGAAAAAAAAAACCCCAAAGTGAGGTTTGTGTTTGTTTTAATCGATAAACACAAAAAGGAAGATTATTTAATTTGGTATTTGAACTAGCATTCGGGTGGTTATCAACAACGTGTTGTGTGTGCGATCGTAGAGGGTTTTACCATTAGTGAAACCTATTCGTTTATTAAACGATTATTTGGAGCTAGCTAAAAGGTACACGTTTTCTATCTTAACTAATTATAAATACGTGTTTATTCGCTTCCGCAATTGTATGACAATTTGTTATAGTTATTTGCTATACTCTAACAGTGGTACCTGTCTCCACCCCTGTGTGTATAATGTGTGTGTCATCACCTGTCATCAACCACGCGCATAGACGTCCAGAACTAGCTTAATTTTTACGTTTTCAGAAGTAAACTTGAAAATGAGTTAATTACATAGACGGAATCTGCATTCTACGAAAAATAAAGCTCTAGTATGACATAGCTAATTTAAAAAATCTTGCACTAACATGATTAGTAGATTAATAATGTTTATGTGGGCTGGAATAATGAAGTTCGGTCGTTAATTGATTTAAAGTACAATAAAAGGTTATTATATATAGGCATATTAGGAACCCACAGAAAAGCCATAGTTGTTAGGTTGGTGAATAAGCACAATACAATATTGGGTTTGTAAAATAATAATATATGCACGATGAAATGTAACATCACCACCGCCTAATGTTTTGCTTTTCAATGAATCTAGAAGATAACGTTACTAGCGATCGATCGATCGATTAATGTAATTTATCTCTTCTTAGGTGTAGTAATATATTCAAGGTTAATAAAAACCCTGTACGTATATTCTTATCTTATAGAATAAATAACAAGAAGTCATAAATATCCTTAAAAGATATTAATGATTTTAGAATTTTTTGTTAATCTAATCTGATTAGAGTACCATCAAGATATATCAGTACGTATATTCATTAGAAATAGGGGGATTACCGATTGATTGTATATCATCGTCAAGGTCTCATATTCATCAAGAAAACGGGTCAATACGTGTTGGGATATCGTATTTATGGGTAGAAGCGCGCTAGCTGCAATCAAATTATAGAGTAGGAGAAAGAGTGCCTTGAGAATATTTGGGATTTTTACTGAAAGTAGAGGAAGTATTCGATGCATCATAAAAAAAAAAGATAGCAGGGAACATTTCAACCTAATGGTTGTGGGTTCAAGTCTCGTGAGAGTCAATTTGTAAATATTTGTAGTTGTATATAATATTCATAGGTAGGTAATCGCTACCATAAGATATTTTAAATTATGTAAAAAATTAAAAAAATTTAAGGTATCAATGACATTTTAAAATTTTCACCCACAAAATTGTAGAAGAAATTAAAATAATTTTTTTCGCCGAATTTCCTGACTTCACCTCTGATAGGAATGGAACAAAAATAATAAAAACAATTTGGGATTTTCAATTTTAAGAGAGAAGATTGAAATTTTGCTAAATAAGAAACACGACACATATGTATGAGCTACTTCTCTCTTTACTTATGTAGAAATATTTATATTATATGGAATAGTAGTGGAATTAACTTTTACGAACCATTCTCTTGAGGATTTTTATAAGTTTGATTATTTATATCAAATTTTAAGGACTCGCAATCCTCTAATGAGGATTTTTATAAGTTTGATTATTTATATCAAATTTTAAGGACTCGCAATCCTCTAATTACAAAGAGGGGTTGTCCTTATGTTCATTGTTCAACTTATTGCCGGCGATTTTGCCCTCCCACTCCCCGTGTATATAGTATAATCCTTTTTCTTAACCAACATATGGTATGTTACATTTTTGTTCAACTTGCCTTTAATAATTGGATTTGCTAAACAACATCATGCATGGTTAATTCACAAATGATTGGTAAATGGTAGTTATAAAACTAACTTATATCGTTAAAAGTGTACTATTTAACTACAAATAGTCGATAAATAGTCGATGATGTTCATTTTAATGAATATTTAAAACCCTAATGGTTTATCATAAAAATTTAATGTTCAATCATGACACTAAAAATTATATTTAGCAAAATCCTTATCCTTAATAATAATTATATTATTGTCATTAAATAAGTTCCCTTTAGACTTAAGAATGTGTTGAAAGTATTGTCGCGTTTTGTGGAGCCTGACCAGCACTAAAGTTTTGTGGTAGCATAATAATAAACATATATATATTATAATTTTTTAACGGTTTATATATATCTAGTTGAGGGTGGGGTCTTTTCCAAACCATATAGTAATATATTTTGTAAGTTATTAATAGTTGATTAATCTATTGAATATCACGTTTTGTTCCAATGCCTACCATTAAAACTTAGAAAGCACCACGAGATATATCAATCGAGTAAAATATTATAATAATAATAACTGAATAATTAGCGTGTTAAAATGATACCCTATTGTGTTATATATATACACCATAATAATCTTATTATTGACAAATATATAATCAAGCAAGAGGCTAACAGTACTGCTAAAGAGTACAAAAGCCTATCCCCAAATCTACAAAGTTTTGTCATTCGATCAAAGAGAAAAAAGAAAACAAGGCAAGATATGGGGAAAACAAAGCAACGAAAGAAGAATTCGTATTCGTTTTTCAGTTTCTTTAAATCAAAGAAGATTCGAGGAGAAGATGCGATTGGAGATGATTCGGTGAAAGCTTACAGAGTTTACCGAAGTGATCAAGATGGTGTTCGCTGGGTGTCCGAGCCTGGTATAGACAGAAAAGCTTCAGCTTATATCGATAGTAGAACGAGTCAATGGAACAATTATGAAATTACCATATAAAAGTATCACTCGTTGTCTCGTTGAAGTCAAGTCTTTGGGTTTTTATTTCAATTTTATTATAGCGTGCATTGTAATTGTAATATCTAGCTTCTTGCTGGTTTTTGTTTTTCAATGAAAAATTTTATGTCATTCAAAAAATAAAAATATATTGTTAATCAAATATAACTGTCTGTACGATTATTTGAGAGAATCATATCTATCGCCTCACCGGTCCTTTTTCAATTTCTCTTGTTCACCGGACTTTTAACATGTCGTCTATCACTACTTGATCAATTTTCGATTATATTGTTACGCATGATTTTAGGTACTATGAAATAACGAATGATCACGAATCATTATGAAAAACGCTAGCACGATGTTGTTCAAATTTTTCAAGAACCTAAGGCATGGATCATTATACATGTTACTCCATTTATTAGTATTTCTTATTTCTATACGTTATATTATATATGTTCACTTTCAAACTTCAAATATGTTTCTATAAATATATCAAAAAATAAATAAAATAAATAAAAATTTGTTTAAGTGTTTACCTTATATGTGACAATGCAACATATTTGTTATGTTGGTACGTGTTTACCTTAAGTTTTCATTTCTCGTTTAACTATTTCTTAAAAATAGCAAACCAAAATAATATGATCCTGAAATAGAAGACTTTTTTTTTTTTTTTGCAAGAAATTTAAAACAGAAGAAATAATAATCTGAGAAAAACATAAATTGTGAAACTTAAGATATATACAAGCTTCAATAATTTAGACCTAATATTCATGTCTTAAGAAGAAGAAGAAAAAAATCTACAGAGAAAAGGGCTCCGACCAGGTCAGGCTAAAAGAACAGCCAAATGGGGGTTTAACTGGGCCAAGGTCCGGACACGGCTGGGCTGTATCGGGCCATGACCAGGGTTTATTAGGCCTGGCCATTTGGACCCCGGTTTTTGCAGGTTTGCTTTTATTTGAGCATCACTCACACTATGGATTCGTCACAATAAAAAATCTATTCACATGACTACATTGCTTTACAGCGTTGTATTGTATAACACCATAAAATACGATTAACTATGTACGAATTTTTTTTTGGTGGTGTACGAATTACTCCATCTATCACTATACGTGCCAAGTTAAGAGGGCAATAGGGCATGAATTTACCGAACTTGTATTTGTAAACAAGGACAGTTAAGCTAAAAACAGAATAGTAAGAGAAAAAAAAAATCGTTTTCTCATTGCTTTGGGAATAATGATGTTAAATCAGGTTTTATTATAGTTTAAATAAATTATGCACTCCATACAACGTTCTATGCGTGCACAATATAGCACAAGGTCTCGGGTTCAAGTTTGGACATCCCCATGACTACAACCACTTAGTGAGTCAGGTATGCCCCACATTTTGAGACAGCTGATTGTTGGACGTTCTGTGCAATATAGCCATTTTTTATTATTATTATTATTTTGGTTTGTTACATTAATTAGTGGATATAAGCAATATTTACAAATAAAACTCTAGCATTATATGGCTGAATAACTTAATAGATCAGCACTAATTAAAGAGTTTGTAGAAATATGGAATGCAACATTACAGCCTAATGTTTTGCTTTTCAGTTTCAATGAATTGAATCTAAAAGGCATAACACTGTTTTAATTAAACAGGAATTTTGGGTAGGAAGTAATAATATAAATATGCATCTTTCATTAGCTGTAGAATTCAAGATTAAGAGAACAATAATCTTAAGCACTAGATAGAAGCTGCTATGCATCTTCCACAAAGAAATTAAGTTTAATCTTGTAATAACTTAATAAATCGGGTCTTAAAAGGTAGTCACTTGTGCTATAAATATACCATATCATCTAATTATCTACTCATCCCAATTAAAGAAAAGGCTTTTCGGTACAGCTTTGTACAGGAACATATCTCAATTTCAACTAGTTTTGTCAATCAAAAAAGAAAACAACAGAGACGTACTAAAGTATGGGGAGAAGCAAGCAACAGATGAACCATTCATTTTCATGTTGCGGCATCTTCAAATGGAAGAAGGTTCGAGGGGAAGATGATTCATTAAAAGCGTACAGAGTTTACCGAAGTGATCAAGATGGAGTTCGTTGGGTTTCTGAACCTGGCATAGATAAAAAAGCATCTGCATATATCGACAGCAGAACGAGTCGTTGGAGCAATCTTGACATTTTCTAAGTAATAAACTGTCATTCGTAAGGGAGCTAAGTAGATGGACTACTTCCATCTCTTCAAGTAGCTAAACTCCATTATGCATACATATATTTATGTAAAAGATCATGAAAGTTGTTTAATTTTGCCTATGGTATCATCGATCGGTTAATGTACTCAGAGTCATTGTACTTTTCAAAAGGGAAAAGTACAATAAAAGGTACTCTACTTATCACTTAATTCTATTTAAGGTACTCAACTTTATTTTATTTAATTTAAGGTATCAAACTTTTAATTTGTAAGCAATTTAGGGACGCGAATTTTACAAATGACGAGTTATTACCGAATTTCTTATTTATAAGTTACATGTTTACTTAATCGACTAATATTCCTCGATCAATTTTAAAAAATATTGAGTAAAAAGAGATAGATTAAAATTTAAATTGGTTACGAGTTTTTGTTAAATTCTCTCTCCTCATTCAATATTTTTCAAAATTGATTGAGGAATATTAGTCGATTAAGTAAACATGTAACCTATAAAGAAGAAATTCGGTAATAACTCGTCATTTGTAAAATTCGCGTCCCTAAATTGATTACAAATTAAAAGTTTGATACCTTAAATTAAATAAAATAAAGTTGAGTACCTTAAATAGGATTAAGTGATAAGTAGAGTACCTTTTATTGTACTTTTCCCTTTTCAAAAAGATTCATTTAGGTCATTGTACTTATCTTATGTCTATTAAAAAGTTTATACATGTGTGTTACTCCGTATTAAAAATATTCATATATTTCATTATACTATTTTTGCATTCATTTAGATAACCAAAATTGTAAAACATGATATTCAAATTATTAGAGCTTTCGCAGTGGTAGTGAGGTTGAGTAAATGACATTTGGGGTTAGAACCAAACTATCACATTTTTGGTTTGAACGCGATTCTCTCTCTTCTTCTTTCCCCCTTTTGTTATAATGTTATATGAATAATTAAGGAATATATATACATAATACATATACGTGGGAGGTTCAAATCAGAACCACTTTAAAGTTGAGAACTGTGAGAACCACAACGAATATGTGTTTGTTCACATGTGATTAACTTCAATCATATGTGAACATTGATGTACGTTTAATTGAAAAAGAAAAAGTAAAAAAAAATCATAAATTTACGTCTTAAAACACATTTTAACCGATTTGTTCACATTATCGTTCACATGTGAACACGTATTTGTTTTTTTCGTTTTTCGATATGATTTTAAGATTTTTTTTGACTTTTTTCTTTTTTCAATTAAACGTACATCAATGTTCACATATGATTGAAGTTAATCACATGTGAACAAACACGTATTTGTTGTGGTTCTCACAGTTCTCAACTTTAAAGTGGTTCTCATTTGAGCCTTCCCCATACATGTATAACGATAAAAGTATGTAACAAATATATTAATACTACACACACTTGAAACTAATAAACTATAAATAAGAAATTTAAAAGCAAAGTTTTATTTAGTTTACGTAGTGTTTGGTTTTCATGTAATTTATTTTAGTTAATTACATTTTATTTTGAAACGCCCCGAAAACGTGACCATTTTTTTTTTTTTTTTTAATTATTACCTGTCATATCCATTTTTAAACTATTACACTACTTAATAGTCTAAATTTAACTATTTTCGGCATAAAGTAAACTCATATCTACTTTAGACTCATTCTGTCTATTTTTGACTAAATTAGACTATTACGCCACTTGATAGTCTAAATTTGAGTACTTTCAGTCTAAAATAGTCTCATTTCTACCTTAGACTCCTATACCAGCAACTCAGATTTTTAAGCCAAGTTTGAACGTGTATAACTTTTGACTCGGGAATCCTTTTGACCTGAAAATTTACGTATACCTTCACTTTGACTATATAAACCTTTCCTTATTTCCATTTTTTTTCAGATTTCACATTTTTATCTCATTTTGGACCTTTGACTCGATTTTGACCATTTTGGACCAAAATACTTGACATGACCACTTCTAAACCAATAAACTTCTGCTCTTGCACTTTCGACCATTTACTTAACATCACATTTAGGACTTGTGGGCATGAAAACATTTGACTTTAGTCCACCATAGCCCATTTTGACTCTTTAACCCATTGGTCGCCCATTTGGACCCCAAAGTGACCCGATTGGGTCCTTGACCATATTGACCCACTTTCTTGGTCAAACCTCATCCAATTGACTCATTCTAAGTCAAATAACTCTCTAACATCTTTATTGGACCATAACATCAAAATTGACCATTTCAACTTTCATGAACTAACTTTTCTCATTTTACATGACTTTCTTATACAAGTAAATTAACATTATTCTTAACTCTTTCTCCTTTGACTTTTCTAAGTCAAAGATACATTTCATGACCAATTATATCTTTACATTTTAAAAATATTTCTTTGGGCGATTTACACAATTGGACATTCATAACGATCATTCAAGGAAAAGGAGCTTATCTAACCGTAAAGCAAGCTCCATTCTACGCTAATCTCTTGCATCCATATTCTATCCATTCTAGCCATTTGGTTCAACCGAACCAATTACCTACAACATGAAACATCTTACGGGGTAAGCATTAAGCTTAGTGAGTACATGAGCAATTAAATGAATAATTACATAACTATTGAACACATATCATTACTCATGAACATTTCTTACTTTAACACATAACCATTTAATAGGTATAAGCATAATTTCCATGTCTTTCAAATTAGCACCATACCTTTAAGTAGTAAGCATGCTAAAACATCATCCACTAGTATCATACCTCTAGATGGTATGCATACTAGACATCATTCATTGGCCAAGGATCCTTGCACACATACACATGACATATCCATCTACTTATCTTACATAAGTAATGGAATCCACACAACAAAATTTTCATCTTTTTAACATGTTCATTTAACCTTTATCACTTTACCATTAATCATGCTATACACCTTAACAATCATAGCTATTTAATTGAATATAAACTATAACATTCTATCATATCATAACATAAACATCATTGTTCTAGGTTGTATGCACCTCTTGCTTACTAACAACATGAAACATACAACCCTTACCCATTTAACCCCCATATAACTCACCTTAGCTTTAGGCAATTATATGACTTCACACTTGAACATAGATGCCATGACTTTTGATCACATATACACATAAACACATAACATGAACACTTAGCATAACATGTAACCTTTCACTTCTTTCTTTACTTAATCACATAAGTTAGGTGTTTTCCTACTAACACCTATTATTTCAACATATGTTCCATACAATTTATCTTATGATTACATGAAATTGGGCACTTAATCATTTAATTGTATCCTTACAACTTACATTAATCATCATCAATATTGTAACACCCACAAATTCGTCTGTTTTGTTTAGCGGAAGCATTTAGTTTAAGTACGGGGTGCCACAATAACAAAGTGCATGCATACGTATCAGAGCTTATGATTACAACAAAACATAATATATTAAGATGCCAAAAGTATTAATTACAAAGTTTACGATTCATCGAATCGTACAAGTTAAAAGTAATAAGTTTACAAAAGTAGATTTCTGAAATATGACTAAAACATTTCAGTTATACTAAAGAAATCCATGTGTTTCCAAAAGTTGGCATGTCAAACTTCGCGGGTCGCCTAATTCTCCATGTGTGTTGGCGATTCTTATATGCGCAGCTAATTCCCTGAAAAACATAGTAAAAGTCAACAACGAGGTTGAGTGAATTAACAGGTTTTATGTTTGCAAGTTCAGTTTTGATAAACCACTGTTGTTTATAACGTATCGTTGGGATGTCACCCAAAAGAGTAGCTCGTAAAGCCAAATATGTTTCCGAATAGTTGTTTGTAGGAATGTTCGTATCCTAGTAGTTGTAGGAAAGCAGTATCCTGTTTCAAGTATGTTCTGTAGGATTATACGTATCCTAATCGTAGATATGTTTCGTTGGGATATTGCCCAAAAGTATAGTTCAAGTTATAGTAGGAATGTAGGTATCCTATTAGTTGATCATAGGTGTAACACCCCCATAAGACCCGTACTTGGACCACGTGCGGGCAGTGTTACTATTGAGTTGAGTATCCTAATCGTTTGGTGGGTCCATGTTAGTAGGAACCCAGTGCCCATGTCAGAAGGGACTTTTCATCAGTCGAATAACAATAGTAGACCCATGTTCGTAGGATCTAGTGCCCATGTCAGAAGGGACTTTTCAGTAGTGTTGCCCATGTTCGTAGGGACTTTTCAGTAGTGTTGCCCATGTTCGTAGGGACTTTTCAGTAGTGTTGCCCATGCTCGTAGGGACTTTTCAATAGTGCAATACCAATAGTAGATCCGTGTTAGTGGGATCTAGTGCCCATGTCAGTAGGGACTTTTAGTTACCCAGTCCGTTATATAAAGTGTTGCTGGTTATCCTCCAGCGTTCTCAAAACATGTTCATGTGTTTACAGCGTTGGTAGTATGAAAGTATTATGTAACACCCCCATAAGACCCGTACCTGGACCACGTGCGGGCAGTGTTACATATTATGTTGTAATCGTCAGTTTGTTTATCAGTTTACCAGTTCAATGTACTCCACTTGTTTGAGTAAAATAGTATACAACCATGTTTGTATAAAAGTGTTTGACTATGTTTTCCACCCCTGTTCAAAGCAGTTAAAACAGTAAAAGTAGGGGCTGTGAACTCACCTGTTGAGTTAAGTAGTTGTGCGAGTGCTAGCAAGCCTAAGCCCAAGTACATTCCGAAATCTCCTAACGTCCTAAACGTATGAGATTTTATAAGTATGTGGATGTCTAAGTTAATCATCCATGCTAGTGTTTGTACAACCAAGTTATGTACAAGTGTTTGTTAAACGTTTACGTTTGTATTTCGTTGTTTGTGAAAAGGTATACGACTCGTTGGTGATAGTTTGAAATTATAATTTCAATAAAATAGCGTGTTTGTAATGTTTGTAAAGTTCACATATGGCATTGTATGTAAGTATTCGTTATCGGTTAAGTTCGACACTTAGTGTAAAAATAGTTTGTAAAGTTTCTGTTTTCTGCGACACAATATGCGACACAATAGTTGTGTCGCATGGTACGACACAATTCTGCGACACAAGGGTTGTGTCGCAGAGATTTGAGGTGCTGAGTCAACAGCGACATAAAGCGTTGTGTCGCATGGGTTTTGCAACATAAGGTGCGACATAATCATTGTGTCGTATGGATACGACATAAAATGGTTTGGTACGACACAATCGTTGTGTCGTATGGTTTCTGCGACACAGTATGCGACACAAGCGTTGTGTCGCATAGATGAACACCAGCCCAGAAACATCGGCTGTCGCGATTTTTCCGGCCAAAAACGCAATCCAAACGTATTTTTAAGCTATAAAATCGTGTTTTCTTTGTTGTATGGGTTAATACTAAGTATATTAAACACTAATATGAAAGAAAACTTCAAAATTTAAGAATTTACGGGATTTGTCGGAAACTTACGAGTGTCGGATTTGAAATCCGAAAAGATGGTTGTGTAGATCGTTGCAAGGTGATCGTTTTTCTCTAAATGGTTAGTTGATTTGGCACGTTTTTGGTGTAGTATTTGTATGATTTGTGTGATTGTTGGTTGAGTTTAGAGAGAGAGAGTTGAGAGAAAAATAGATGAGGAGAGAGAATGAGATGAAAGAAAAATGAAAGAAAAAGGGAGGTGGAAGGTGGTTTTGTTCCACTTTTCATCTCCTGTGTTTGCGCTTCGTGTTTGTTTACCCGATCGTTAAATGTTACATTATTTTAACTGATATATTTTTAATTAGATATTTCATTATATTTTTAATTAGGATCTGTTTATGAAATTAAATTAATTTAATTACACAAATTTTAAACTTTGTTTTATTTTAATTATACAAATTTACGTTTTATGTTATCAGATGATATGTAAATATTATCGACATAATATCAGATAATATTTAATTGTTTACGACGTTATTTAATAATTTCGTTTTATTAAATAATTTTTGTTCACCAACAGTCGTATATTTTGTCGCGTTTGCTCAATTCGTTTCGTATGTAACTACATCTAATTACAAATAAGTAATACTACGCGTATTAACTAGTTGGGCTTTGCTAGACTTACCTCTAAAATGTGTTGTGAATTCACTCAAGTAGGGAATTAGCCTAATAATGCAAATGCTTAGCGTTAATAATTGTGTTTAAATTTGCGGAGTGTTACAAATATTATCTCATATACCATTATACATACATACATAATCTACTACATGCCCAATTACATATGAACATAGTTTCTTTAATCAAACTAACATCAATTAATTAACATTCATAAACTTCTAAATTTCTAGGGTTTGTAAAACTTAAACCCTAACATGAATTAATCATGTTACATGACTCATAAACATGTATGGAACACTAATTTCTTGAATTAACTACCTTTAATCAACTTTCAAAATTCTAGGGTTTATATAAATCAAACCCAAACATAAGTTGAACCATTAAAGAGGTTAAACATACCTTGTAGATACTTAATTGAAGGTTACTAGCTCCAATTCACTCAAACCCTTACTTAATTCTTGATTATTAGCTCCTGCTCTTGTTGGTTCTTCTTTCACGACTTCTACATACATACGTACTGAAATTTCATAGTCTGGAATTAATGAGAATACTGTAGGGGATTTATTTAACTTATTTTACATATTATCCCCCTCCACTTTACTGGTTTACATATTTGGTCCCTCTAACCAACCTTCTCTTATTTGGTTAGTCCACTAACTAAATTCTAACAACCTTGCTATTACATTTTATATTGTATAAAACTGATATGAAAATATATATTAAATTATATAAAACTTACGTATTTTAGGGGTGTTACATATTTTATGTGAAATCTGATTTTATTTAGTTTAGGAATTTGATAAACAATGCCCTAAGGGCAATTGTTTAGCATTCCATATATAACAAATTATATTAATTAAACATCAAAGTTTCTATAAAAATAACCATTTGATAAATTATATACGGAAAGTAATGATTATGATGTACTTTAAACATGGAAACATTGATGTTTAGTTAACATTTAATTTTATTTATAGCATTCTTATCCAATGCCCTAAGGGCATTGTTTGTCAAATCCCGTTAGGTTATGTGAAATGTAATGTTAAATTTGATTAATAAAATGCAATTTATCTTAAATGTATTTCATCAGTTTTTTTAATTTTTGTGTGTGAAAAGGTCAAAAAATGGAGTTGAAAGAGGTTGAAAATGATTGAGGTGAAAAAGTTAGTAAAAAGTTGATATAACCTGATGTGTGCGGTAAAAAGTTATCAAGTGTTATTAACGTGAAAAATTATATGGTGTCAATTGTCCAATGGTATATGAGAAACTCTCAAATGTATTTATAACGAGTATTTTTTTACCCGTGCGTTGCGGCGGGGTTTAAAATAATATACTTTTCTGATGAATAAGTTAGTACGTAAATTAAAAAGTAACATATTAGTATACATCCTTGAAATAACAAATATCATAATGTTGATCTTGCGATAAATATTACATAACGCATATACATCTTTATAATATATTTATAAAAGGATTAGACTGTGAAGACTCGAACACCGATTATCCTCCAATATCCTTCACGTCTTCAATACAGTGTCACATATGATATATTGATATATCATATATCTCGTATCGAATATTGCGTAGCTTATATGCATAATAATAACAGAGCTTTTATGCATCATAATAATAGTATTATTATGGAGTAATATGGAGCAATGATTCAAATGACCTCATAATGGGATCTATCTAAAATTTAACATACGTTTAACTATATATTGACATTTTCTTTTTATTTTTATAACACATTTTACATCTCAAAATGATGAAAGTAACAATTTTTTTTTTTTTTTTTGTCACATACAATTGGCTTATCAAATATTTTGGTTTTTCGCACGTGTCCTTCACTATCTATGACTAATGTGTAATAATTTAAACAAAGAAATAATTCAAACAATTAATAGCACTTAAAAAAAATCAAAACTATTAAAAACGCATAAGCTAAAGAGTATAAATGTTAATTTGTTAAAATAATTTATATAAATATATATCATTTATAAAAAAAATTATTTATTAGAGTATCATTTATTTTAACATTAATTTCAAAAAGGCTATCCATGGCTATGATTTCATGAACAATTGTACACTATTAACATACTTCAAATTGTTTAATAAATTATGAGTCAAAATGGGATAAAAGTTTGTAGATGGATTTGAACTTGTGCTTCTTTCATCAAGGTCTATATACTGATCTCAACCACTCAACTAACATTTTGATTGTAAATAGGTTATATAATATGTCAAATAGGATATGTATGTTTGCACTTCCATAAAAGCGAGGAAATTAAACGTAAATCGTTACACAAAAATCATGTTCCTTCGTGTTTCGTTGACAGAAGTGCAACAGAGACAGTAACATTTCCATATCCAAAAATTAAATTAAATGCTCTTTAAATATTAAATTCATATATAAGTACTTTTTTGATCAGCATATATAATAAGTAGTTGCCACATAAAAAATTTATATAAAGCTGGGTGTATGTTAGGCAGATCTTGAAAACCCCACTACCAAAATATAAAATGAGAAAATAATTACTATACGTAGCAGATCGAACTGATGGAAAGCATATATTCGTCCATCTTTTCATTTGTTGCTCTTCACATAATCAATATACTTTCCTAAAGCATCGCAAAACTAGCCTTTACTTACGACTGGAAATGTATTTATGTATGATGCAGAATATCAGATCATATAAACAATATTGCATATTTAAGTCGATCATATCGTATGCAAAACTACCCAAGGAACAGATACGTAGTACGTATACGAATTGAACCAAAATGGTTTTGTGGCTTTTCAAAAGAAAAAAGAGATTAGAGCTAGATGGAATTCTGTTTGAAGGACTAAAAGCATGCGCATGCACACTACTAATGCCTTTTTAGGTTGGAATCCAAAGTTAATTGACTGCCTCACCTTACATTTGGCTCTTTCGGGAATAATCCCAAAAGCTAGACAGACAGCTTGTAAGCAGGTTTAATATCAAGATACGACTCGAGGAAGAGAAACCGAACGTTCCGTAGTACTAATAAAGTGATGAGAATGTTTAATAATCAGCAAAAGAGCAATCAATATTGCTTTAACTTAATTTAAGTCATTTGAGATTGTTTTCAACTTATACTTGCAGATAGTAATTTTAGGAATTTTCCCTTCTGTAAACTGTTCACAATTTTAATTTGTGTATGTCCGCTACTTACAAGTTAACTGTGGTATGGTAATTACAACGACTAATATTTTAGCCCAACAATATGTCCAACATATATGTCCACTGAGATTTCACTGTAAAATCAATTGGTGATAGAGGGAGTAGCCTATGAACTTATACGTACACATGCTCTAGTTTCTTTATTTTTCTGATGTAGGATATATATGGGTTTGCACCCAACATGTAGCTTTGTACTACATCTATGAAGAGTTTAGTTCCATATATTCCATTGAAATTGTCATAATTACATGATACATGAGTAAATTAACAGTTTCATTAGCTAATTTCTCAGCTTCATCGTATTAGAGTTTGTAATGCTTAATTACATGCACGATAAAATATATTCATGTACAGTACATACACTGAGTCACTGATATACTAATTCATTCAATTTTTGAGACCATTGAAGTATACATCCAAACTAATATATTCGTTTTGAGACCAGAGATCTCGGCTTTATGTCATTCAAATATTCATTCTTAAAGCGACTATGATGCTACTTTACGTGAGTTTATGACCAACGAATTACTTGCGCTTGTCTTTACTTGAGTACGAAGTTCTTTTTGAGAGATAAACGCGTAAACTAGTGTTTCTGCATGTGCATATATAGTTGAATGTGAATAGAACCCTGAAGACTTTATATGATCACTTTGAAAGGCCTCAAGTTTGAATTGCAAAACTGTTGGTTCTAATCAGGGCTTGCGTAGAATATTAAGCTAGACAGCTAGAAAGCACACTGAAGTAGGAAAAACATTGGCTTTAAATTGTTTTAACCGTCTGAGCAATTAAATCAGTCCCCAAAGTGCTTAATTGTTCTTCGTCTTTTTTAAATTCGCTTTATGTATGTCTTATCATTATGATGAGTGTCTGAAAATCTCAATCATATCATATCATCATAATAAACATCTTCATAAACAAGATTAAGATATATAAATGGTCCAGAGCTTGATCCATGATGAATATCTGTACTTAAAGAAGTGATTTTTACTAGGCCTGAATGGATAACTAGAAAATGTTAATTTTTATGATTTGTCTTAAAACTCATGAAGTTAAAATAAGCTCAAGTTACAAACAAATGATGCGATTACAGAACTAAACTCGACAACACGTACCAACCACTTAAATAGACCAGCACAAAGTATCAATAAAGTTGGTCTGTAAGAAGACAGCATTGTTTCAAATATCTTATATTTTCCCTCCCCTTTCCACTTTAGGCTTTCTTTTAGTTTCTTATAATTTTCCTCTATAACTTAAGTTCCTTTGAAAGCTTAAATAATCTAATATTAGTATACTAAAAGCTTGTACTTTCTATAATGCCCTGCTTTTAGCTGACTTATATTCCTTTCACTACTATAAATTTGACCTGAAACGAGTTGATTGTCATATACCATAAAACCAAGAAATTACTGCAATCGTTTAACCAACTACTTCTCCTTTCAAAACTTTGATACGAGATAACAAAGAGATCACAAAGGAGTGATCGAAGAGTAGGCTATGGGAAGAAACAGTTGGCAAAAGAAAACTCCCTTTGCCATATTCAACATTTTCAAAACTAAAAAGACTTCAGGAGATCACGATGATGTATGGGACGATTCTATAAAAGCTTACAAAGTGTTTTCGAGTGATCAAGATGGAGTTCGCTGGGTGGCTGAACCTGGTATTGATAAAAGAGCTGGTGCTTATATTGACAGTATAACAAACAGATGGAACCATCTCGATATTGGAGACTAATGATCAGTATTGTTTCCAGGCTTACAGTACTACTGAATGGAGCGATGCAAATTTGTTATCAGCCCACATATTGTATGTTACCCATCTGTTTTGAGCAGAATGCGTACGATCATAATAAAATGTATTACCAACATATTTCTTGTATGTTATCCATGAGTTCTGATCAGAATGTGGTTAATTATCATTATTGATGTTAATTAGCACTTCTTATATATCAATTTGTTACATTTCAATATGAATATTATACTCAACATAGTTGTTAACTCGTGACTCAACTCGTGATTCGGAGTATTGATTTTTAACTCGTGACTCGTGACTCGACTCGACTCGTAAGAGTCATAATTTTACAGTAATACATATATTTATATCTATATGTATATTATTGTTTAGATTTCTATCCTTAATTGAAGTAAAACATGATGAAAGTCATTAAATAACACAAATGTTTAATTTATAATGGATTATTAGTCATTTTCTATCATATTTTGTCATTTTATATTTTTTATTAGATTACATTAAATGTGTGTCCGGTTTCTGACTCGTAAGAGTCGCCCATGACTCGGAAGAGTCAATAAATGACTCGTAAGAGTCAAAGCCATTTACGAGTCGGGGTCCGAGTGGCCTCGTTTTTTGAATTTCTGAGCCGACTCGTAAGAGTCGACTCGTGAATCGTAAGAGTTTAACAACTATGATACTCAATGTCATAATTAGAATTTTCAATCAGGGCTCTAGCCCAGGGGCATACTCATCATGTGATTTAACACTTTAATAGACATATAAAAGTCTGAACTACATTAAATTTGTCAACATAAGTGATTCTAATTCGGGAAAACTGATAGAACTTGCTTTTGCCTATTTAGCTAATCTCGAAACACAATTTTAAGCACAAAAAAGTTGATCACCAATATCACACAAATAAGGGATATGATGTCACCTTAGTACCTTACTTTCATTGAAGATGTCAATGTAGAAAGGCCACAAATGTCAGACCTTTCTTATGGCTTAGGTGCTTGTGTTTTAGTTCTTGTTGATCTTACTTGTTTATATAATGAATCGCTAGTGTTCTGTATCTATTAATTTTGAAACTCCATCAACAAAATCCAGCACTATTGACTGATTGTACATACAAAAGTAATTTCGCTCTTATTACGTAATTAATGGGCTTGTCATGGCATGTATGTATTATAGTAGAAATAACTGCTGAAGTAAAAACCAACTTAATTAATTTGTTCTTCAGGAACTACAGTAGAATCTAGAGAATTAATCAAAAGCAAACATTTCATAGTTTAAATGTCATCTTTTTCAAGTTATGCAGTTCAAGAAATCAAGAATAAAGTGGATTTTGATTTTATTTTTTAATGTCATTGGCTCTTTTGTTTTATGGTTCTCATAGCATGTTAAAAGCTAGACAGCTAGCAGGCATTGTGAAACAGGGTGCGGTTAGTTTTTTTACATATTTTAGGAAACCAAACCTACTATACCATTCAAAGGGTTGTTATTCTTCAACCTTTGATTAGTTTGCTTGACCCACACACTTAAACTATATACAAAAAATTGTCTAACAATCTTCCGTTCATACCAAATCAAGATCTTTAAAGACAATGATTAACGTTCATTTAAAAAGCTAATCGACTATATATTTAAGTATTCATCATGCCCTTCGTTAGGTACACAAAGAGCGGATAAAGACTTATACAACCATCAATTATAGGCACCAGAATCAGCAAATGAATTTTATTGAAAGACCAAATCCTTAGATATATGCTAGATCTTGTAAAGTATTGAGAGAACGATACTTTGAAATAAATAAAAAACAAAAAAACAAAGATTGAGACATATTTAACATCTACGCATTCAATGTATTTGTAGCACATATTTTAAATGTATAAGATAATAAGATATCGCAAAAGTTATTAGTGTCGGCACTTTGATTTGATCCAGTTTATAATTAACCTTCCTGCAGAGGTAGAAAGTGAATTAAGTTTGTTGTGGCTACTTTTCATACAACAAATGCCATATTAAAATTTCATAAAATTTGTCTTTGTGAAATCAGCTAGTTGAAAACTGAAAACAGGACTCACGTGAAGTAAATCAAGAATGGGGTCAATTTGGGTCACATCTCAAATTTCAAGATATTTGAACCAAATTCATTTACACCAAGTAATTTAGCCGGTCAGAACATCGCCAACCAAGGGTTAAGTAGTCAGCTCTGAAATAATTGATTCCCTAATTACGTCTTTCACTTTGTCTTTCTGTTTCTTATATGCCAATTTTGATTTGTTGCATTATATGAACCTTATAAGCACTTAAATAATCTGTCATGATCAACTCAGGGCCATACTGTTTGATACTTCGCTTTTAGCCTTTAATGGTACAACAAGTGGTACGTTTTCAAGTATTATAAAATCAGGTTAGAACATCATTTCAATTCCACAAAGCATATTAAGTGTATATAAATCTATAGCTCCACAAGTCCAAACATAAAATTGTATTTTCCTGCAGAAGGGAAACATAAGCCAAACAAGTAGCTCAAGCCAATGGGAAGAAACAGCTGGCAACAGATAACTTCTTTTAGCTTCCTCAACTTTTTCAAAACTAAAAAGACTCGAGCAAATCAAGAAGATGAATGGGATGATCATGTAAAGGCATACAAAGTATTTTCAAGTGATCAAGATGGAGATCGTTGGGTGGCTCAGCCTGGTATCGACAAAAGAGCTGGTGCTTATATTGACAACATAACAAATAGGTGGAACCATCTTGACATTGTCGACTAAATGACAACATATCATTTCATGTTTATTTCACGCTCACGTATTGTATGCTATTTATTCCTTGTCTATTTCCATTAAAATTGCAAAACCAATAAATACTATCTAAAGATTTCTTTATGTTCACTCAAGATTATCGATATGATCCTGCTAAAGTAATAAGAGTGGTTTAGGTTTTTTCATTTTTATTAGTTCTTATGCATCCTCTAGTGGATTTTAGCATGTAATTACAATATTTCTATGTCATTGGCTCTTTCTGGGATGGTTCTAATAGCAAGTTAAAAGTTAGACAGCTAGCAGATATTGTAAAATACGAAAGCAGCTTAATTTTTAAGATTTTATAATGTAATTGAACCTATCATTTAAAGTGTTTTGGTAATTATTCTTCAGCCTTTAGCTTCCTTAATACAATAATCGTCTAACATTAATCCCATCGTACCAAACATAGATCTTCAGAAATTTATTAAAATTGTTTTAGATACTGAAAATTCGGATTATAAATCCTCTCCAAGGATAGGTACTATACACAGTGAACATATATAGACGTACAATGATCTATTTATATGTACCAGACTCGAAAAATGTTTTTTCGGAAAGACAAAAATCCATGATATATATGATATATGCTGTAGTTTTTAAAGTTTTAAGATGTAGTATACATAGTGACATTTTACTATCTACCGATTTCATTATGTATTTGTACCAATTTGTTAGTGTTGCAGACCACTTTAGCTAAATCTACTTACCAATCAAACTTTCTGCAGAGGTACAAAGTGATCAAAATATGTTAATTGACGCGATTCTACATGGTTATAGCTAAAAGTAACGAACATATATTATTTTCATAATCAAGAAAACTTACCCTTGAAGCAAAAGTAAAGAAAAATAGAACCTATGGTAGTATGGTGTGATACCAAACCATGCTAGCTTATACAAACACACAGGATCTCTTTCTGTTTCTTATTTTCCATATATATTTGAACTGCTGCATTATAAGGACCTTAAAAGCAATTAAATATTCAGTAATGATCAACTCATGGCTGTACTCTCTTTGATTCCCAGCTTTTCGCCAAATGGTACAGCAAGTGGTACGTTCGTTTCTAACTTTTTATAATTAAATTGAGTCCCAACATTATTTCAATCTCAAAAAGCATATAAAGTGATATTATAATGTGTATATGTACCAACATCACATTAAAGCTTTGGATGGAAAGCAAACAACATACAAGAAGAGGCTACTTATGGGAAGAAACAGCTGGCAAAAGAAAGCTTCTTTCACCATCATCAACATTTTCAAAACTATCAAGGGTCGAGAAGATCAAGACGATGAGTGGGATAATCATTTCAAAGCATATAAAGTATTTTCAAGTGATCAAGATGGAGTTCGTGGCCGGGTCGCTGAGCCTGGCATCGATAGAAGGGCTGGTGCTTACATTGACAATATTACCAACAGGTGGAACCATCTTGATATTGCCGAATAGTTCAACTTGATAAATGTGTGTGTTCTGATCATGGATTGCATTATACTCCTTGTCTGTTTTTAAAATGTGCAAAGCCATAATAAAGAGTATCTTCGACTGATTTCCTAATTCCTGTTCACTGATGATCATCGATATGATCACACTACAATAATAACAAGAGTGGTTTGAACTTTGTGTTGCTTATGACCTCTCAATGCATAAATTTTTAGATCACAGTTTTTCCCATAAGTCATCTACTTGTTGAGAAATTATACACAAGTGCAGCAATTAAACTTAATTATGATCTGTTGTTCATGATAATTAATCCTTAATCACTTCATCAACCTCATATGGAGTAATATCCTTTGATAATCAGCAATGAGTATACCATGTTTACTTTTTGGGTGATGATTCGTATACCACCTCTTTTTAGCCGTACACCACCAAATGTGCTTCAGTATGTTATACTGTACAAAACTGTAAAGCGCGTTAGTGGTGTATGACTATAAATAGGTGGTGTACGAATCACCACCCCAACTTTTTAAGCTTCCTTTTTTTTTCTTCTTTTTTTGTTTGAATATCTATATTGCACTTTGTAGACCATATTGTTTGCTTTTTAAACTTTTTTGAATTGCCTTTCTGAAAAGATGATAGCAAGTACAATAGATGCATAACATTATTTGTCCAATAATTTTTGAGGTTGTTTTCACTTGCAACAGTACACAACTACACATATATATGGAAAATATATTTGAACCATATATCAGATTACTAAGAGCACTCGGTGTCGGAGTACGTGGCACCACTTTTCAAGAAGAAGAACGCTGAACGTCGGTGTTTTACCGCACCTGACCGAAGTTCTAGTTGGCGTTCAGTACGCCGTTCTTGTGCCAACATCCATATACGAACGTTGAGAAAGTCGACGTTCAGCTTTTATTTTTTGTTTTCTTTCCTTTTTTGTGTGTTTTCATCAAATAAAACAAATAATAAAAAACTCCAGAACACTGTGATTTCAGTTTTACTACACCACAAAATCCTCACTTTCAACATTCTCCAGAACACTGTCCAGAACACCGGTTACCACACCCTGTGCTCTAAAACATCCATATCATTTATCAGCTTTTGTTAATTGGTCAATCAATCAGTGTTTTCCTATAAAAAATTCTCATTTTGCAGAAAGGTGATGATCCGTACATCACCATTTTTTATCCATACACTACCTTTTATGCTTTACAGTGCAGTACAAGACTACAAAATATGTTTGGTGGTGTACGGATCAGTACCGTTTGCAAAATATCAATGAAATGAGTTATTGACCTGACAGTACGATTTAACATTTTTATCTATGGGATTGTGAATTCAAGTTTGGAATGAGACAAATTTAATTAGTGAGTATTCAATGCATACTTTTATAACAGTATGGAAATGGAACTGGAACTGTTTGAGATGATTAAATCCTCATTTGATTACTCGAATACACGTTACTTTTTCAATTTTATTACGAGTATATTATTATCACTTCTGTTAAAAAGGAGGATTTAATATATTTTTCTATTCTAAAAATTACTAGACCATGGACACATTCAATTCACTTTAACCCTGAACACCTTTAAACAAGTCTTCTATTTTTCACCTCAGTTACCAATGATAACTTTTCGAATATGACATCGTGGAGCTAGCAAGTGATCATTTAATGGAAAGAAATGTAAATTTAAAAATAATAATATAATAATAAACATTATAGTATATATAGATGCATTTCAACATTTATTTATATGTAAAAAAATTGGGGATTAGAGTGGATGGTGTCCTAGAAAAGGTAAGAGGGAAGACAATATCAACCTTTGGTTTTCAAAACTGCATCATAACAACACTGCATTTTATCCTTACAAAATTTAATTGCATCATAACTCTTTGCCCTCGGAACGAGATCTTAAAAATAAATAATCAAAATCACACACGTACTGACGTACATAATGATTTCTCTATTGCTACTCTTTGTCATAATTACTATTCGAGGTAGGACCGTAGGAGCTAATTAATTTGAAGTGTATCTAAGAAGACATAATTAGACACGAAAGTTCCATGAAAGCAATATAAGGCAAATTGTTGCAATTTATCATAGACTAAAAGATGTAGGAAACTGGATATATGTAGGACAATAAGATAAGAAATGATCGAGGATTTTAACTAATTAAGGAGATGTTGTCACCTTTATATTAGTGGAAGTTATTCAATATACAGTAAGATTTGATCATCGATACTCTTTCAAATTTAATTCTCTGTACACGGTAAATAAATTTGGTACATGAACTGATTTTGATACATGCGTTACTTATAGTTTTGGAAGCATTCATGTTATCTACTCAAGTCAACCTAATTATTGATCGTCCAACGCGTGAACTCTCTAATATTTTTGATTGGTGATCAAGCATTTGTTAGCTTGAGTGCGGGTTGGGTTGGATCGATTCGTTACACTCCAGTCGACGTGGCTAAACCCGAAGATCCGTATAAAACGAGGTGAAGGGTGGTAAGAATCGGTGTTGGTACCATCTAAAGAGATGGGTTTTGATAGTGAGCAAAGCTCATAATAATGAAGAAGATGGTGGAGGAGGCTGCCCTCTCCTATGCTTTTGTCTGTGACGTTCAATGTCATTTGCAGCTAGGGTTTCCCCTTATAAAGAGGGGGCAGGCCCAACATTGGAGCCCATAGGCCAAGCAATGTTGGGAGCCCAAAGCATGGGGTACACCATTAATTGGCATTCATGTTATTTAGGCAACTCGATCTTAACGTTATTATTATCACGTTAGTATCATGTAATTAAGTTGCTTAGTGTTCATTTGGCTTTTATTGGTTTGCCCATAGATTCAAGGGCAGATGTAGCAGGCCGGGGAAGCTGCCCTTTCAAAAATGAATAAAGAACAAAAAAAACTTTTTTTTGCCCCCTCGGTAAATCTATTCTAGTTCCACTCTTACATAGATTTAAAGGTTTTCAAAGGATGTTTAGATATCTTTAAATATCGAAGGTTCGAGATTTGATTTTAGGTCCAGTATATTTATTGACAGGGCATGTTAAAGAATCAGAATTTATGAATTGTTCAAGTGAAGTGTACGTTCAAGTATAGGATTCAAAGATTGAAGTGAGTTTTAACTTTTAAGTTTAAAGGATGATTCAAGTTGTAGTACATGATCAAGTTTTGTGTCATAAACAAGTTCAATTCAAGTTACAGGAATTTCATAAGTAATAGGGTATGTTGGCTTTAATAAAAACTAATTTAAGAAATTACATTTCGTTAAAAACGAGAATTTCATACAACGTCCAAAAAATACATGATCAAAGTGTGGCATCAACGCGGAAAAATCAAAAGACACAATGATTCGATTCAAGGCCCAAAAGTCGTGAACGAACTAACCCAAGCTAATGAAAAGTTAGGCCCAAAATAGTTTCTCTAGAGTCTAGACTTTAGAGAAAGAAAATATTGGTCGAATAATTAAAAAAATATATATCTACAGTCTACAATATTATAAATTTTGAGTTCTAGATAGAATTAATGATGTCATAAATAATAGTAATCTTTATTTTATTAGTGTTTTCATAAGTAATATAATACTAATAGATAGGCATTTATGCTGCAGGTACAGGGTTCAAACCCTACTCGGTGCATGAAAATCCCTTGGGCCTTTGGGCTCCGGGGTGAGGAGTTTTACCCACTTCGGCAACCGGATCTGTCGGCACTTGGGCCGGGGACGAAGCTGGACTTTCTTCTCGAGGGTGCATTATGGTGAGATGATCGGGTGGGCCTAAGTGGCCCGTCAGTGATTCCAAACTGCCTTTCAAAAAAAAAAAAGAAAAAAAAAAAATATTATCTCAATACTATAAAGATTAGTCCATGTCATTAATTATAGTAATAAACACTCTTCTAACTATCATTAATAATAGTAATAAACACTCTTCTAACTATAGTTTATTCTAGCTTGATTTTAATAGAAGAGTGTTTGATTATAACAATTATAAGGGATATTAACCTAAATATATAAAATGGGTTTAGTATTTTACATATTATCAACTCAAATTTTTTTTCTCACAAAATATACAAAATGGGTTTAGTAGTTTTTATTTGTTTATATGTGATTGTTCTCCGTTTTAATATGTATAATACAATGTTAGCGATGCAGCTGCTATTAGGGATGGCAATGGATCGGATATGGATCGGATGATGCCATATCCACATCCATATCCATTTAAATATTTTTCGTCCATATCCATATCCATATCCATTTAATTTCAATTCATCCATCCATATCCATATCTGATGGATTAAGCGGGTTAATGGATGTCCGTTGGATATTCAAAAAATGTTAAAAAGATTTCCCAATATGAAATGAAACCAGCAAATATTGTAACCAAAAAATAAATATAACGTAAGATACGAAAATCTATTCACAAAAGCGTGCAGTCATTGTTATTAATGAACCACAATTGGTTACAATTATAAGTAAACATATATATCTTGACAAATGTAAATGTGTTCTCTAAGTTTATTGGTTTATCACTCCTATTTTGATTGTTATCTATTGTTGATTGTGACTTCAATATATGGTTAGCAAGACTTGACTTAGGCCTCAAGGTGATAGATTTATGCATTTATATATGCTATATAAATTAAAATACAAAATAAAACCCCTCACATACACATTGTATATTTAAAATTTAAAACTCTATATATTCAATACATCTTAATAGTTTATGGTTTATATGTATATGGATACATAAATTTACATGTGTATATACATACTTAATATATATATATATATATATATATATATGTGTGTGTGTGTGTATTTCGGGTGAAATGGATAAATCCATGGATGATAGATTCTCATCCATATCCGATCCACTATTCATCCACATCCATATCCATATCCATTATTCATCCATTTAGATCATCCATATCCACCATTAAGTGGATGGATCGGATGGATATTCACTGGATCGGGTGACCATTGTCATCCCTAGCTGCTATCCTAACCTATCCTATTGATGTTTGTAATAATACATCTATCAATTATCATTAATCATTATTACTGTATTTGAGAATTTGGTATATATGCACATCACATATTCGAACATAGAAATGTACGTTTAATTTGATTTTGTTGCACTGTAGTCGTAATGTTGGTAACAAGATATAGTTGAAAAAAACGTCAGTTTCAACTCGAGTCGAACCAAACAAAATCAAAGCAGCTATTACTAAAGCAACAAGTTGGAACTCTTCAAACAAAAGAACAAGGTGCCATTACCGATATTGATACAAAGCTTCAAGCTTGATTTGCGAATATCAACAGTTCGGTTCACTTTGCTACAAATCATGTTGGACTTTTATCATCCCAAATATTCATCAATTTGCAGACTATTCGACAAAGGCCCTGTTCATTCACGAAAAAACGACAAAAAGGACTAATCTTTATTAGTTCTAATTAAAATGAAAAAATATAACATGATGAATGATAGTGACTCACTTCCATGTATGATGCAACCGTTGTTAGTGAGTATGTAAAAATAATAATCAAAAATTAAAACCCCATGAATATCAGTTAAGTTCAAATTGGGTTTAATCAGAAATATAGATAATTACAAATAAAACCCAAAAATTATGCCCAGGCATGGAAGGTGTTATTGATGTTTTACAAGGAATATTAGTACAACAGAAGGTTGAAGCGTAAACACTAGCCATGGAAGATGTTGATATCTCACAAGGGATATTAATACAGTAGAGAGTTGATCCATTTGTGAGAATCTATGATTTGATTTTTTTTGAAGAAGCAGACACATACCATTACTTAGAAGCCAAGCTACAAAAAAGTACAACAACCATAACCAAAAACTACTTACAAGACAACAACAAAAACTCAAATTACAAGAAGTAATCTGAGAAATATCCGAGACCAAACACCAATACATAAACAAAAGTCAACTACACAAGAACAGGACCAAAACACCCATAAGCCACAAAACTGGACCTACTGCACCAAGGATAATTTCAAGCAACAGCAAGCAGAAAACCAAAACCTTTCTATGACCATATATAGGATACTGCAGAAACCAAAACATCACCTGGGACCCAAGCATTAACTGGGGCCCACCCTTGACTCCTTCCAAATATTCCAGGAAATATTCAGCATCTTGTATCTAGCAGAAATCCAAGCAAATGCTCTCGCCTGCACTTCATAAAATATATCCATTCCACTTTTTCTCTTGCTAAAAACCTGCTCATTCCTTCTAGACCAAATATATATATCCATTCCACTTTTTCTCTTGCTAAAAACCTGCTCATTCCTTCTAGACCAAATATATACTCCTTATAAAGCATATGACATTTTCTTTCTAAGATACTTAAAATACTATATATGCATATTGTACAACTCACAAAGCGCATGCACAATAAAAACCTAAATGTATAGTTGTCTAATTGGCATTCGAACTTTGTAGTCAATTTATGTTTTCAATTTCCTTTTTCGCAAGGTGCACCATTCATGTTATTACTCCGTATTATTTCAATAATTAATCAATTTTTTATACCGATTTCAAATTCATTTCCGCCGCATCGCGCGGGTTAGCAACTAGTACAATATAAAGTAGTCCACACAATACCCCTCCATATAGTTTCCTTTTGACTAGACCAAGAACCATTTCCGTTACGTGTAATCAAGTCATTCCTATTATTTATAGACCCGAAATCCAAACCCCACCAATCAAAAATCTTAACCCATAAATCTGTCACCATCTTACATATTAGAAAGCAATGATCCAACGACTCAATCTCATTATTACAACACGGGCATAACACACTATCCAAATCCATACTCATTTTATCAATAACCTCTCGAACCGAAACTCTATTATTTCTTAATCTCCATATAAAAACACAAACCTTCTTAGGCACTACCTTACACCATAAAGTGCCTTCTCTATTTTTGCTATAACTAAAACCTTATCATCCACTAAATTTCTCAAAGACCTACATGAAATCCTTCCATCTCCACTTAACGACCATTTCCATTTGTCCGCTCCTTCCTTACTAATTCTACACCCATCCAACACACTCTTAAGCTCCTCTCAATCGCCTAACGATCTTCCTCCAGGATCCCTAACCCAATCCCAATTCCACCTCCACACGTCACCATCCCATGCGACCCTTTCTCCGACTTTGACATTTTTATTAGATTCCAAAATAAACAATCTTTCCCATTTCTCACAAAACGCACCAACTCCATCTACCCACTTATCTTTCCAAAACAAAGTATCTAGACCATTTTTAATTTCCTTCCCAAAGGAACTCGATAAATTTACCCCAACCTTATCAATCGCCACCCCGGTTTTAATAATATTACCCCAAATCCTTCCTTTTCTCCCCGAAATTCCCGCATTATCAACCAAACCCCCATCCCACCCATAAATAGATGATATAACCCTCACCCATAAAACCCGACCCTCCGTTTTGAATATCCACCACCATTTCCCAAGCAAGCTACAATTAGAAGCTTTGAGACTTCCGATATTTAGCCCCCCCTCCCCGTAACCCAAAATAGTAGTATTCCAATTAATCCACGACAAAACATTTTTGCCCTCCCTATTCCCACCCCCCAAAAGAATTTTCTACATAAATTTTCAAGAGAGTTAAGGACACATACCGGAGCCCGAAAGAGGGAGAAGAAATACAATGAAAGACTTCCAAGCACCGATTTGACCAAGGTTAATCGACCACCGTAAGAAATCAATCTTGCTTTCCAATCCAAAAGCCGACTTTTAAACTTATCCAAGACCGGGATTCATGACGCATATCTATTCATACTGCACCCAACCGGAAGGCCAAGATATTTAAATGGGATCGACTCCATTTCACATCCAATCAAATCGGCCCAAAGCCTAACCACCTCATTTGTTACACCTAATCCCATTAACTTACTCTTTCTCATATTAACCTTTAGACCCGACGCAAGTTGGAAACATTTAAGGAGGTACATCAAATTCACCATATTGTCTTCCGACCACTCACCCATGAAAATCGTATCATCCGCGAATTGAAGATGAGAAATATGCACAGATTCACTACCCTCTACTTCACTATCTACTCAAATTCCTTTAAACAACCCATTACTTACCGCTTCATCCATGACCACATTCAACCCTTCCGCCACCAATAAAAATAAGAACGGAGATAGGGGGTCACCCTGCCTAATACCTTTAGATAACCTAATTTCATCCGTCGGCGAACCATTAACAAGGATCGAAGTATACGTCAAAGATAAGCAAGCTTGAATCCACTTGATCCATTTACCTCCAAACCCCATTTGCTCCATAATTGACAAGAAAAACTTCCAATTGATACAATCGTATGCTTTCTCAAAATCAACTTTAAATGCTAACCCTCTCTTTTTTCTTCTTTTTATATAATCTACAATCTCATTTGCCACCAAAACCCCATCCAAAATCGACCTTCCTTCCACAAATGCACTTTGCACTTCCCCTATTAAAAACCCCATAACCTTTTTCATCCTCTCTGCCAAGACTTTTGCCACAATATTATAATAACAGCCTATCAAACACCAAGGTCCACCGAATTACTCGATTTGGGTAATAACGAAACAAAAGAAGAATTGCATCCCTTGCTAATCTCTCCATATTCCCATAACTATTCCATAGCTCTAAGGATGTCACTTCTCATCGTACCCCAATATTTCTTCACAAATTTAAAATTGAAACCGTCCGGGCTTGGAGCTTTAGAGCTCCCACACCTCCTAACCGCCTTCCACACCTCCTCCTCAGTAAAAGTGATCTCGAACATCTTTCTATCATCCTCCGATAATCTTCTAAAACGATCACTATGAAAAGTCGGTCTATTACAAACCTCCTCCGTACACATCTTCTCAAAATACTTTTTAACATTCTCTTTGATAATATTCGGCTCCTCACACCAAATCCCGTTCAAATTTAGACCCGCAATTGTATCTTTTCTACACCTTTTCCTAACAATCGAGTGGAAATACTTTGAATTTTCGTCCCCTTCTGCCGCCCATTTCACTCTCCCTCTTTGTCTCATAATAGATGCTTTTTCTTTCTCCATATTCATCCACTCTTTTCTAGCTTCCATCCATTTCTCCTTCTCGTTAATACCTGATGTTCGTTTTTCAGCTTCCTTCTCCCATTTGATTGCCTCTTCCGTATTACTTTTAAGCTTTTTGTCTAAATCCCCAATCCTTCCTTTACTCCATTCCTTCACTCTATTCTTAACATTCTTTAATTTATCCCTGAAAACGCAATCTGGTCTGCAAGATGTCACTGCTTTCTCCCAATCCTCCACCACTATTTTATCGAACCCATCCTCACCCATCCAAGTATCCAAAATCCTAAAGGGTTTCGGACCAAAATCCTTTTCTGGAACTTCTTTTAGCAATAAAGGGCAGTGATCCGATAATCTCCTCTTTAAAGCTTCACAAATTAACCTTTCCCCATCTTTTCGTAGACCTCTCGAGATCAAAAACCTATCTAGTTTACTCATCTTTTCCCCATCGTCACTTATCCTCGTGTACTTCTTACCATTAATCGAGATGTCCTCTAGCCCCACTTCCTGAATAAAGCTATTAAACGCATCCGCGCCTCTCTTACTAAAGACTGAATTAAATCTCTCATCTTCATTTAGCACTTCATTGAAATCCCCAAAAATACACCACTCTCCATCCACTCTATCAATCAATTAAAGTCTTTAATCTCCTCCATAAAAAACCTCTCCGCGATTCTGTTCTCGGACCATAAACATTTACTATACCTACATATTTCACACTCCCACTCCATTTACCCACTATAGCAATAAATCCTTCCTTCCCGAAAACATCATCTACTTTAAAGCATTTGAATCCCAAACCATTAGTAAACCCCCGGACCTGCCACAAGCATCAACTTTTGCGTAACCAAAATCATCCGAACCCCATAAATTAAAGTAGATGATTTAACCAAAATCTATGATTTAATTAAACATTAAAAGTGATGTAATCTCAAATATGAAAGGCTAACTATTTGTCTTTGTTCAGTAATGTTCACTATGTAATTCTGTTGCTTTCATTAGAAAAACACAAATTACAATTAAAAAGAGCCAGTATCATTGATTGTGAGTTGTGGATTTAGATGCACTTAGTTAAAATGTCATACTGTGTCTTTTTATACGAGTGTATTTTACCACATCTATAAGGATAATATTGATGTAGTTTTTGATTGATCAACAAAATGAGATGTGATTCGTTATGAAGTAGAAGGTTAGCCATTCTTACAAACATTGTTTCTCAAATCGAATTATGACCAACAATCTGTTGTCTTTTTGGCAACTAAACCAATAATAGTCGATATATTGTATGACGTAGCATATGGAAACAGGTAAGTTTATTTTTCATTATATACTGTGACTATAACCTGCAAGTAACTTGGTTACCAAATTTTGATTTTAACGTCACATTAGTTTTATTGTTGTTGTTGTTGTTGTTTTGTGTATTATATTTATTAGTTCAGTTATTGATAATATGATTTTTCTAAACACATCCTTTATATTAGTGCTATTGTTAACGCGCATAAAACTATTGTACGTTGTAGTTGAAAATAAGTTCTTAGTGACGGTTATTTTTATTGTACAACCATTCTAAGCGTGTTAACGGTAGCCCTAAGGGCCGTGTCTAGAAAAATTCATAAATTTAAATACCGATAATATCAGTGAATTATTATAACGAATCATGATATTTCCAGTTTAAACAAAAAGCAAAAATTGATAATTGATTAATTATTACAATATTCTTATGAATACAACAAAAAATATCAAAAAGAAGTTTTTTTCGTAGGAAAATTTATAAAGTAAAAGGAATGGGAATATAAAATAGTATTTTTACATAAATTGGTTTGTTTCTATATGGCGAATGTCAAAGCAATTTCTTCCGCAGCTAATGAGCAAGAGGCAACTATCAACCGACCCATTGATGACCCGTTAGACCCGCTCAGTTTCACCAAATTATATTACTCATACTATAATTAGTTTCTGATACAATTTAAGAAAAAAGGACAGAAAGTGGTGGCCAACCTTTGAGATATATATTGAAATGACAATTTGCCTAACCCGCCAAAATTAGGTAACAATTGATATTAGAGCCAAAAATACCTCTAGCCCAAAAATAATCGAGTAGTTTGATTCATAATAGTTGCTTCTATCCAAACTGCTCGAACGATGGTGGCAAAAAGTCTATGTAACACAACAATTGATGATTCTTTGTTTTATATCAGCATTAGAAGCTCAAGTTGGGCATTATGAACTTGATAACCCAAACTTGGTGACATCCTCTGATGAGCTTTGGGAATATTCAATGCACAAGTCCTTATTGCAATTGAACATGAAATAGCTATATTTCAGTTTTACCCTAGGTTTAATTAAATCTCCAACAAAGGTTAAATCATCTACCGTCAGTTGAATAACACATTTTAGGGGGGGAAAAGACACATCAATAGGCTGTCAATCTTCCAATAAAAATGTATTCTAACTTACTTGGATTCACAAACAAACCTTTATGTTGTTAACGTCTTCGTGATGAATATGACAGTAAAAATCAAGATCATGGCAAGGTTTTGCACATGTACAGTTTATCCAACACGAAAATATCAGCATAAATTCCTACTCCTAATCCCATGCGCTGATCATAAATAGCAATCAATGATTGATTATACGAAATCAATCAATTAAATTAATAAAATTGTATAAAAAAATAAAAAAGAACCATTACATTTAGAGGTTATTGTCAAGCATCTCCTGCTGCAACCAACCTGTGACAATACATATATTTTAGTTTATCATCAATGTAATTCACAGACCAATTGTAATAACATGCTTGATCTACTCATCTACTATATTTGATGAAGTTAATATAATAAAATATTGCTGGAACTCACCGGTCATCTACAATACTATAAAGATTGGGTCTTGATGTAATTATGAGTATTTTACCACTAGAATAATCTACAATACTATAAAGATTGGGTCTTGATGTAATTATGAGTATTTTACCACTAGAATAAATGATGGTAAAAAGATAAATGTTTGGTTAATTACTATGATAAATAAATGATGGCAATAGGAAAACACAATCAATGTTGGTAAGAAACTTCTATGTCTATATATCTTCATTATTCATATAAAAGATAAATACTAAAAGATAAATACTAAATATTGCCGTTATTAATTAGTAGTTCAATATTTAATCGATAGATATTAACCTTTCTGTTTCCTAGCTCCATCAATCCTTTTAAATTTCATATTTAATTGCATGATATGTAACTCTTGGAAACCCAACCATTGTTGCACAAATAATTGTTATTAAAACTTCAGTATTTGCTAACCCCTATATATTTGATGGATTATAAACACTTTCATCTACATGAACTCACAATCCCATGTTATGTAAAGATCAATGTCGCAAACTCCCAAATAGAAGGATATAGAGGAAACACCAACACATAAAATTGAGAAACACAACGAATAATCGCAAGTACCTCCAACACCAATTTTCAAAGTTCTAGAGATTGTAGTCCACAGTCCAAGTCAAACCCCTAACCCGTTAATGATTCATACACAAACAACTATTTATTTGATAGAACCATCGGGGTGTTGTTGTTATCTTTGACAAAAGGATGAAATATATGATCGGTCGGTCCTTTGGGCATTGCGATCGAATATATATATTAAGTTATTTCATGTAATGTGTTATTGCTTTAAATTTATGTGTATTTATATATTAAGTTACATTTGGTAAAAAAATCTTGCTGGTCTACCAATAAAAGTGTAAGAAGCAATGCATGATTTGTGGGTGATACTAGCAATACATACCACTTCATATTTGATTTCACATGATATGATATTTGGTATGTACATGATTTTTTTATGTGTGAAAACTTCGATTTTTTATATGTCGTTCTTTGGTGTACTAAGTTTTTTTCTATTTGTTCTAACATTTTGAGTTATGGTCCTTATGGATGTAGATATGTTTGTGTTTCTCATTTTGATATAAATTTAATAATCCCAGGATGAAAACTTAGGTACGTTAACATAATCTTTCATTTCTAATATTATTCGTCATTAGTAATATATTTTTATGATTGAAACTGAATAATCAGTTACTCTGTATTTGTTGACTTCTAAAGTTATATAATCACTAAACTTAAAAGATAAATATAACGTATAATTTGACCCAACTTACTTTAAGTCTTTAACTCAAACTTATTTACTCAGCTTTAAAAATTGATCATTCAGATACTCAATCAGTTCATTTTACTCATCTATCAAAACCTTCATAAAATGCAACAAAAGCCTCACAATCAAATATGACATGAATATTAATGTAAGTATTGCTTACACATGTTAAGGTTTCTACTTTTCAATATAGCAATTTATTTATAAAGATATACTAGCTTATTAAGCATTATACATGTGAGATATCCAAAACATTTAGTTATGATAAAAAAAAATTACATTTTTTTAACACTTATCATTTATCATTTAATTTCTTATCAAAATGTTAGATATTAAATTTATACTTGAATATAAGATCAATTATAAATAATAAATGGGAAACAACAATGTATATACGCCAATGCTTACAATCAATGATAAATTAACTTTCTGTTTGTCTCTTATTAATTTTATGAACTGTTTGTTCAATTAAAAATTGACAAATTGTAAATTACAAAATGTACTTTATGCATGTTAACATTATGAATCATGATCAATATCTGTAATCTATAATATTAAATTCTTTTAGCAAAACTAAAACGACATGTATCAATTTTTTTCTATATGTATTACATTGTTGGCATCAATAAACATATAGGATTAACAGTACCGGCAATTATTAGAATACGTATATGAAACTATGAAACTATTGGAACATGATAAAACCCGTTATAACACCCCTCATTTACTTGTAATAATATTAAAGATAATAAGGAAGTGCAGGTAAATAAAACACAATACTTCATTACATATTTTTACAAAGTACCAAAACAGTTTAGATGGTTAAGTTACTACGATTTAAAACTTGTTCAAAAGACTAGCATGTCGGGGTATTATATAAACTAAACTGAGTTGTTACAAAAATAATCAGAGTAGCTTGAATATCAAACATTCCATGCTTCCAAGGTTTGACCTTCCTGCTACCCACCCGCATGCATAAACAAAAGTCTGCAGGAAGTAACAACGAGGGATTAGCACATAGCTAAGTGAGTAAATCCAACACCCCACATTCAACTTAGCTAAACCAATTAACTACAACAAATATTCGCAAACACAACAGTCAACAACAACTTAATGAGGATCGGCGGATCCGGGGATAACCTTAGTACCCGGGCGGCTCCCCAAGATCACTTATCCAAACATATCCGTATGGCCATAACGGACGAGACCGATAGCTAGTGTTTATTATACTTAGGTACAGTTCAGCACACACAACAAATGAAGTACATCCCTGTACCATTCACACAACAACACACTAGCCCAACCAACAGTTCATCAACTCGTTGACCTCATTAACAACAATGCACGAAGGCCACACAAAGCACATATAGGCATATGATCAACAATAACAACTAATCAACTCAATAATCAAGTCTACGTTTACCCGTTGTAATCAAATGATTACAACTAAGCCAAACGGTGAGTTTTGAATCCACTCACCAATACCTTCGTCTTCACTAACTCAGATTCTCGGGGCAACGTTATCTTTCGGAGGATCTGAGATTCAACATCAAATAAAAGTTAGTAATCATTAAAGTCCAAATATAACTTATAGAAAGTTCGACACATTTGGAGCTCATTATCCTAAACACTTATATTATCGACTACTAATCATACACATCAAATAATTACATGTACTAACACTTGAAAGGTTTTAAAAACTAAAAATGAGAAATCCCTGGAAACAGCCAGAAGCCGCCGGCTTCCCATGGCTAGCCGCCGGGTCATGCCCTTCACCCGCCGGGTGAATTAAGTTTTTCATCAACAGAAATTTATTGCGTTTTAAAGCCTCTAGCGTCCGCCGGTTTGAGTCATTGACCCACCGGTTGGGGGTCACAAGCCGCCGGCTTGGTGTTGAAGCCGCCGGCTTCACCAACTTGAAGCAGAAGCCGCCGGCTAGGCTTATGAAGCCGCCGGCTTCATTTCCAGATCAAGAACAGCAGCAGCAGAAATGAAATATGCACGAACCAAAACTTCCAAATTCTCAATTTCGATCCAAATATGCAGAAAACTCGACATCTAGGATTGTAGCAACTTCATACAAAACGTATCTAACATATACCAACTTCCATAACATCTAAAGATTCAAGATTACACCAAAAATTATGAAATCAATTTGATTTTTCAACCATTTTCAATCAAAGCTCATAAACATGGATTCAATGCCTCTAACTAGTTAAGAATCACACATATGATTACATGTCACAAGTATTTACCATCTAAAACTCAAGGATCATCTCAAATTATCAATTTCATCACTTACTCTAGAAATTGAGGTTATGCACTAAAATCACTTACAAGGAAAAGAAGAACAAGATGATGGCAACTAGAGGATGATGAGGATGATACAAGCCAAAGATCACACTTCAATTCTACTTCCAATTGAAGATTTAATCTAAAGTTTTTTAAGTTAGGGTTTATGTGTTTACTTGAAAGAGAAATTGGGAAAAAGGAATTGGTAAAGTAACCAAATAAAGATCGGCCCATCTTTTTAACCATTTAACATTGTGGTTATTTTATACCCGCTCTAAATCTATCGTCTGGTACCTAATTGCTAAATGCGAGAAATTTATTTTATTGTTCCATCAACTTTAATAATTTAATTCAAGCAACATTTTATTAATCACAATAAGTCCTAAGACCTATTTCACCAACTTTCACAATTAAACAATTATATCGCAAAGTTATTTAAAACAATTAAATACGCAATTATAAATAGAAAAATACCAGGCTACCGGAAAGGATGTTACAAATCTCCCCTCCTTAAGGAGATTTCGTCCCCGAAATCTCAACATCAACAAACAATCCAGGATATCTGAACTTCATTAACTCCTCAGACTCCCAAGTCAGGTTGGAACCTAAACTATGTTTCCACTTTACAAGCACCATAGGAATTTGTTTCTTCCTAAGTTTGGTAACCTTCCTATCTAGGATTTCTATCGGTTCTTCAACCAACTTTTGAGTTCTATCAACTTTTAAATCCTTCAAAGGAAGTATTTGTGACTGGTCCTCAATGTTACACTTCCTCAAATAACACACATTAAACGTACTATGAATACCCGAAAGCTCAGGAGGAAGATCCAATGCCATCGACTGATCATTTACAACTTGTCGAATCTTGAATGGACCAATGTACCTAGGCGCCAACTTTCCACGTTTCCCGAATCTAATCACACCTTTCCACGGAGAAACTTTAAGATACACTAATTCACTTTCTGAAAATACAACCGGTCGTCTTTTAGGATCCGCATACCGTTTCTGTCTATCTCTTGCGGCTTTCAACTTCTCACGTGCAATGGCTACTTTATCCGCGGTTATTTGTACAATATCGGGTCCAGCAAACTGTTTCTCACCTGCCTCTAACCAACAAATAGGTGTACGACAATGACGACCATACAACATTTCATACGGAGGCATCCCGATACTAGAATGGTACGAATTATTGTAAGTAAATTCAACCAATGGAAGATGTGAATCCCATGAACCTCCATATTCTAATACACATGCACGAAGCATATCCTCTAGAGTTTGAATCGTACGTTCTGACTGACCATCGGTCTGAGGATGATAAGCTGTGCTAAGGTTTACCCGTGTACCCAACTCTTGTTGTAGACTTTGCCAAAAACGAGAAGCAAAACGAGTATCTCTATCCGACACAATCGATAAGGGAATACCATGCCTGGAAACGATCTCGTTAACATACAATTGAGCAAGTTTAGTCAACGATGCTGTTTCACTTGTAGCAAGAAAATGCGCGCTCTTTGTCAATCGATCCACTATAACCCAAATCATATCATTTCCTCGAGCGGTACGCAGTAGCTTAGTCACAAAATCCATAGTTATGTGATCCCACTTCCACTCAGGTATCTCCAACTGTTTTAACGACCCATACGGCTTTTGATGTTCCGCTTTGACCTGAGCACAAATATGACAAGATCCCACAAACTTTGCAATGTCAGTTTTCATCGTTGGCCACAAATACAATAGTTTCAAATCATTATACATTCGAGTACTACCCGGATGAATAGACATTCGTGACTTATGAGCTTCATTCAGAATCAAATCCTGAATACCACCAATGGAAGGAATCCAAACATGAGATTGATACGTCTTTAATCCCCTTGAATCATCAACTAATTCGTCCTTGCGTTTTAACATGATTTCGGATTTCAAATTCTGATCCTTCAATGCTTAAAGTTGTACAATTTTAATTTGATCAATCAAATCCGAGGAAACATTCACTTTTAAATAGAAAGCTCGATCAGGAGTATTCTTTCGACTTAAAGCATCGGCGACCACATTAGCTTTGCCCGGATGGTATCTAATTTCACAATCATAATCTTTTATCAATTCCAACCATCTCCTCTGTCGCATATTCAATTCTTTCTGGGAGAACACATACTGTAAACTCTTGTGATCGGTACAAACAACACATCGAGTCCCATATAAGTAATGTCTCCAAAGTTTTAGGGCAAATACAACTGCTGCGAGTTCTAAATCATGCGTAGGATAGTTCTTCTCATGTGGTTTCAACTGTCGAGAAGCATAAGCGATAACTCTATCCCTTTGCATTAAAACACAACCCAAACCCGAATATGAAGCGTCGCAATACACCACAAAATCATCAGTACCTTCTGGTAATGCTAAAATCGGTGTCTGACACAACAATTGTTTCAATGTCTGAAAAGCTTGCTCCTGTTGATCAGTCCACACATACTTCTCCTCTTTATGGGTTAACTTAGTTAACGGACCGGCTATCTTAGAAAAATCTTTGATAAATTTCCGATAATATCCCGCTAACCCAAGGAAACTCCTTATCTCAGAGACAGATTTCGGCGCATTCCAATTCATCACAGCTGCAACTTTTGATGGATCCACTTTCACACCATCTTGACAAATTATATGACCCAAAAACTGGACTTCTCTAATCCAGAATTCACATTTGGAAAACTTTGCATACAACTGTTCTCGTCTCAATGTTTCAAGAACCAATCTCAAATGCGTGGCATGTTCAGTTTCAGATTTCGAATAAATAAGTATATCATCAATGAAAACAATCACAAATTTATCCAAAAATGGTCGACACACACGGTTCATCAAATCCATAAATACTGCTGGAGCATTTGTCAAACCAAAAGGCATAACCAGAAATTCATAATGCCCATACCTGGTTCGGAAAGCAGTTTTAGGTATATCTTGTTCACAAACACGGACTTGATGATAACCCGACCTCAAATCAATCTTAGAATATACCGAAGAACCCTGTAACTGATCAAACACATCATCAATTCTAGGCAATGGATACTTGTTCTTCACAGTCCTCTTATTTAATTCCCTGTAATCAATACACATCCGCAATGACCCATCTTTCTTTTTCACGAATAACACTGGTGCACCCCACGGCGAGGAACTAGGTCTGATAAAACCTTTATCCAACAACTCTTGAATCTGATTCATCATTTCACGGATCTCAGAAGGAGCTAATCTATAAGGAGCTTTAGCAATCGAAGATGAGCCCGGAACAAGATCAATTCTGTATTCTACTTCCCTAACTGGTGGTAACCCAGGCAATTCATCGGGGAACACTTCAGGGTACTCACAAACAACAGGAACATCCGAAACAGTTTTCCTTTCTAATTTGGCATCGACTACATAGGCTAGGTTTGACTCGCAACCTTTTGACAATGACTTCCTAGCTTTCATCAACGAAATCAAAGGAATAGTACACCATCCCGTTCTCCTCGAGCCACAACATATGACCCTTCGGAGATTGGGATCCTAACCAACTTCTGGTGACAATCAATACTAGCCTTATTCTGACTCAACCAATCCATACCAATTATTACATCGAAACTAGGGATTGGCATCAACAAGAAGGAAATAGGAAAAACGTTATCATCAATAGTAATATTAGCTCCAGTCACCGAGGTGGTAACAGGAACTAACTTACCACTAACTATTTCTACTTCTATAGGCTTTGTTATCACAGTAGGGGCTAACTTCAACTTATCACAAAATTGCACAGAAATGAAAGTACAATTAGCACCCGAATAAAACAATACACGTGCAGGTACAGAGTTTATAAGAAATGTATCCGTGATAACATCTTCAGTACGCACGGCCTCATCAACCGTCATCTGAAAAGCCCTACTAGTTGCTGGAGGAGGGTTCTTTCTTTTCTGACCGGAAGATCCCGAACTCCCGACCGAACCCGACCCCGTCGACCTTGCCTCCGGACATTGACCAACCCTATGCCCTTCTTTCTTACAAGTCCAGCAAATAAAATTTGGATAACGGCAACTTTTTATCTCATGACCTAATTCACCACACTTCATACATTTGTTTGTCTTAGCCGTACACGGACCATCATGCCGAGACCTACACGAACTACACCAGTTGGAACTATTAAAACTTCCCGAAGAACTACTTCTTCCAACAAATTTCTTACCACCGTGCCGATTCCCTTGCCATTTGGATTTATTCTTACCCGACGATTCAGTTCTTGCTTTAGAGAAACTTGTATCCTTTCCTTGCCATAATCTCAAACCTCTCAAATCACTATCAGCAGACCGCGCGAGGTTAAAAGCATGCGATAAATCCTTAGCCAATCTCACAACCGTACGGTAGTTATCCGGTAAAGCATCCACAAATTGTTCGATTTGAGTTTTCTCATCCGGAACCCATAGTTGAACGAACCTAAGCTTATCCGTAAACTGTGAAATCAATTCATCAATAGTGATGTCATCCTTTAATCGAAGATTCACAAACTCTCTTCGAATCCTAGCAATATCAAAATCCGAACAGTATTGGTTACGAACAACTTGATGAAACTGAGACCAACTAATAGCTTCTTTCTGTTGTTGAGTGAAATGACCGGTAATGGAATCCCACCAAACCATGGCATCATCCTTCATGCATTGAACCGCATATTTGACTTTAAGTTCCTCATCACAGCAAGTCACATCAAATTTGCGTTCCATATCCCTAAGCCAATTCAAAGTTATTGTTGGATTTTTACTTCCCTGAAATTCCGGTGGTCGACTAGCCATAAAAGTCTTGTATGAACACTTCTTTTCTGATTGAGAGGATGAACCAGAACCAAAGACTGGGGTTTGCTGAAATAACTGTCTGGTCGCAGCTTCCTCAGCTTTTCTCTTGAATTCCCTAAGGAATACTAACTCGTCTTCCATCTCATGAATATACTCATCTCGGTTAGATTGTTGTCCGGTTGGTTGAGAAGTACCATTATGATCATGTTGCTCGGTATGAGTCCCGATTTGAGGAGCGACGATCCTGGAGGCATTGTTGGGGTTGGTGGTCGGTGGTTCGTTATCTGCCATTTCTGAAATTCAACACAACACTTGAACTTTTGTTAATCGTTAGCATCTAAATACTAACTACCTTCAACCAATACTAATCCCATACCCAAGAATGTTTGATATATCACGCTCGAGTTTTGGGATTGATCATTCAACAATGAACAATTATCCCAAAACTATGCTCTGATACCAATTTATAACACCCCTCATTTACTTGTAATAATATTAAAGATAATAAGGAAGCGCAGGTAAATAAAACACAATACTTCATTACATATTTTTCCAAAGTACCAAAACAGTTTAGATGGTTAAGTTACTACGATTTAAAACTTGTTCAAAAGACTAGCATGTCGGGGTATTATATAAACTAAACTGAGTTGTTACAAAAATAATCAGAGTAGCTTGAATATCAAACATTCCATGCTTCCAAGGTTTGACCTTCCTGCTACCCACCCGCATGCATAAACAAAAGTCTGCAGGAAGTAACAACGAGGGATTAGCACATAGCTAAGTGAGTAAATCCAACACCCCACATTCAACTTAGCTAAACCAATTAACTACAACAAATATTCGCAAACACAACAGTCAACAACAACTTAATGAGGATCGGCGGATCCGGGGATAACCTTAGTACCCGGGCGGCTCCCCAAGATCACTTATCCAAACATATCCGTATGGCCATAACGGACGAGACCGATAGCTAGTGTTTATTATACTTAGGTACAGTTCAGCACACACAACAAATGAAGTACATCCCTGTACCATTCACACAACAACACACTAGCCCAACCAACAGTTCATCAACTCGTTGACCTCATTAACAACAATGCACGAAGGCCACACAAAGCACATATAGGCATATGATCAACAATAACAACTAATCAACTCAATAATCAAGTCTACGTTTACCCGTTGTAATCAAATGATTACAACTAAGCCAAACGGTGAGTTTTGAATCCACTCACCAATACCTTCGTCTTCACTAACTCAGATTCTCGGGGCAACGTTATCTTTCGGAGGATCTGAGATTCAACATCAAATAAAAGTTAGTAATCATTAAAGTCCAAATATAACTTATAGAAAGTTCGACACATTTGGAGCTCATTATCCTAAACACTTATATTATCGACTACTAATCATACACATCAAATAATTACATGTACTAACACTTGAAAGGTTTTAAAAACTAAAAATGAGAAATCCCTGGAAACAGCCAGAAGCCGCCGGCTTGGCAATGGAAGCCGCCGGCTTCCCATGGCTAGCCGCCGGGTCATGCCCTTCACCCGCCGGGTGAATTAAGTTTTTCATCAACAGAAATTTATTGCGTTTTAAAGCCTCTAGCGTCCGCCGGTTTGAGTCATTGACCCACCGGTTGGGGGTCACAAGCCGCCGGCTTGGTGTTGAAGCCGCCGGCTTCACCAACTTGAAGCAGAAGCCGCCGGCTAGGCTTATGAAGCCGCCGGCTAGGCTTATGAAGCCGCCGGCTTCATTTCCAGATCAAGAACAGCAGCAGCAGAAATGAAATATGCACGAACCAAAACTTCCAAATTCTCAATTTCGATCCAAATATGCAGAAAACTCGACATCTAGGATTGTAGCAACTTCATACAAAACGTATCTAACATATACCAACTTCCATAACATCTAAAGATTCAAGATTACACCAAAAATTATGAAATCAATTTGATTTTTCAACCATTTTCAATCAAAGCTCATAAACATGGATTCAATGCCTCTAACTAGTTAAGAATCACACATATGATTACATGTCACAAGTATTTACCATCTAAAACTCAAGGATCATCTCAAATTATCAATTTCATCACTTACTCTAAAAATTGAGGTTATGCACTAAAATCACTTACAAGGAAAAGAAGAACAAGATGATGGCAACTAGAGGATAATGAGGATGATACAAGCCAAAGATCACACTTCAATTCTACTTCCAATTGAAGATTTAATCTAAAGTTTTTTAAGTTAGGGTTTATGTGTTTACTTGAAAGAGAAATTGGGAAAAAGGAATTGGTAAAGTAACCAAATAAAGATCGGCCCATCTTTTTAACCATTTAACATTGTGGTTATTTTATACCCGCTCTAAATCTATTGTCTGGTACCTAATTGCTAAATGCGAGAAATTTATTTTATTGTTCCATCAACTTTAATAATTTAATTCAAGCAACATTTTATTAATCACAATAAGTCCTAAGACCTATTTCACCAACTTTCACAATTAAACAATTATATCGCAAAGTTATTTAAAACAATTAAATACGCAATTATAAATAGAAAAATACCAGGCTACCGGAGAGGATGTTACACCCGTGCATCGCACGGGCTATACCACTAGTGATATGTACTCATAAGACCATGCTCATAAATATTAAGATATGTATATAGTGATTACAATCGGACTATTAAGATATGTATTTAGTCTATCCATGTAATTCACAGACCATGCTCATAAATATTTAGATATATTTATAGTGATTATAATCGAACTATTTATAGTGATTACATGGAAACCCTAGTACAATCTAATGGACCCTATAGCCCATCTATATACAATCGGGCCGTGCTATACTTTATATCTAATAATAAACGTTAACCAACGTGTTTGGAGCCATGGTTGGGACAACATTCATCACCTATAGTTTACTTGGAGTTAATAGATGCAACAAAACCTCCAAGGTCAGCATTCATCTCGATAATGTTTCAATATGTTGAGGTGTCAATTGGACGGATTGGCACATTTGTAAGTACGGCATATGTCTTCCACAACTTAATATCTTCTTGATACATTTCTAAATGAACATCTGGAATTAGTCCCTTGGATAGCCGAGGAATTTTATATATTACTGTTAAAAAGGTAAGGAGATGTTAAGTTGCTGATAAAATTCCAGGGATATGTCATATGTGTAAATAACAAAACATAATGAGTTTTGGATATGTGTGTTGCTGAATTTTATATATTACTGTAGAAAAGGTAAGGAGATGTGTTCATTTATTAATAACAAAAGGTAAACAATTGTCAAAAGTCCAAACAAAGTTGACTCAAACTTCAATGACCATGGCATATTGCAACTAAGTTCACTCGGTTCTGCCTTATGTGCTCAATCAATTTTCTTTGTTTTTCACTAGTACAAAAACGGGTATATATGACGGTGAAATAGGCCATCTGAAGCGGTGAACAGACCGCCCCTGATACCGGCGCCACGAAAAGTGGGAACTTGTTTGAAGCGGTCAAACGACCGCCACAAATTCTATAAATAGGAGCGGTCAAATCAAAAAATAGAGCGGTTATATAGATACAAAAATTGGCGGGAAGAATAACATTTGAAGCGGGTTAGTGATGACTACTAAAGCAGTTAATTTTGACAATTTTGAAGCGGATTAGTAAAACAGTATTTGTAGCGGTTCACTTGAAAATAATAAATGTGTAAATGGAGCGTTGTCTATCTAGTTTTTGTGGCGGTTTTTTAAATGGAAATTGAAAAAAAAAATACATTTGTTGTAAAACAGTATAAATGTGTAAATGGAGCTTTGTCTATATTAGTTTTTGTGACGGTTTTTTAAATGGAAATTGAAAAAAAAATAGATTTTTAGTGGCTTTTGACTAGTCATTTGTGGCGGTTGTTATAATTAAAGTATTAAAAAAAAAATTCTTGGAACTGCGTATATATGCATTTAGTTAGCATTTGGAGTGGATGTATCGTATATATATGTATATGCAGCTGCGAGCATGCAGAATGCAAATACCAAAACCAGCATAATCCAAAAACCAAATTGACCAACAATTCAAAACAAAATCTAACCGGCCTGAACATATAAATCATGCTAATAAGTAATAACATTACGTATGTACAACATATATAACCTAAATATAATGTTTAAATGTTTAAAATGGGTTTATTTACTTGTTCTGACCGTCAAGAATGTACCTCTTTGCAAATTCGATTGTGCCCTCGATTACCAACTTGTCCAGTATATCGGCTGTATAAGGGGACAAGTCACTCCAAACCTATAATAAATTCAAATTAAAACATAAAAAAAGAGAACGAGTTTAATGCATTGAATTATACATAAATTATATATTACGTACTATATATGGACTTACATTTTGTGGGAAATCTGGTTGCATACTCATAAAGAATTGTTGCATATGCATCATTACGTAATACCTACATTCCCAACTGTCTTGTTGTTGAGGACACTGATTTGAAGCACAAAGTTAGTTTAACACATATAATTTATGATCAATTTGCATATATATCAAGTTTTTCAAACTATATTATATGCTTACCAACACCATCTCCCATTTCCAATCCTCGCCTTTTCTCCTGAAAATTCAGTACTATGAAGTTAACTACAAGTTATAAGAAACAATTGCCTAATTAGCATTTTCATTCAAGTTAACATATATACTTACCCATGAACACCCTTTACAGCTTCATCGAATCCAATATGTATCTGCGGTGCTCAACATTGTCAAGAATGATAAGCACCCAATGTTTACTACCCAAAATTTACAACATTTCAGTTTTAAATAATAAATAAGGCAATGTACGTAGCAAATATATATAGATATAATACATACCTTGCGAAATAGGGAGCAAGGAAAAAACGCTTATCATTGTGAGCAGTGAACACATATGTGACGTGCTTCATGACAGTGGAGATAGGAACTGTTTCCTGGATTAGATGAGGATTAAGGAACGCGCAGTTGCAGGGAAAGCCCAGCTTCGGTTTGCAAAGATACAAGTACCTAAATAAACATCAAAATTTATAGGATAGAATTAGAATGTAATACACATATTTTGTTAATTAAAGATACAAAACGTATATTTTAAAGAACTTACATCGACCACCAATTAAGAACAGTGACATCGAGCCAATTGTTTGTCACCCAAATTAAAAGAGCCTCATACTCAAACCAATCTAGGATCGGCTCAGGATACATATTATAAGGGGATTCAATCTCAATTGATACGGTTTGTTGATCAATGAACCATGATCTGAATCGCCTACTTATATCTATTAACTCCTTAGGCCTTCTTAACAGCTGCATCTCCATATTTTTAATTCTTTGAATTTGTTGATCACGGAGCTCAGATGGTTTTGATGTATTCAGAAGAACATCATCCATAACTGGGTGCTACATTAGCAAAGTATTAGATTATATGAAAATTAATAAATAGACATAAAATAAAAGATATATCATTACTACATACGTACATAAACATCATCATCACGTGTAAAATTCTGAACTTTGCTGCTAGAGTCGGATGGTGAAACACAGGTTGTGGATGCACTGGTCATCGGGTGGTGTCGCACCACCTCGCTGGCATGCTACATTTTACGATTAAACAATTAACGGATAAATATGTACATAACTCAAAAGAAATACATATATACATAACTGGATATAAAATACAACACATTACGGAGTCAACATGTGGTGGTGTGGAGGTGGATGGTGAAACACAGGTTGTTGATGTGGTCCTTGGGTGGTGTCGCACCTCCTCGCTGACATGCTACATTTTACGATTAAACAACTAACGAATAAATATGTACATAACTCATAAGGAGTATATATGTATACATAATTGGATATAAAATACAACATGTTACCAAGTCTATAACACCACAATATTTCAAGAGACATTTTTTTTTTTTTTTAACATATATCGGAAGCGATTAAATACAAATCATGCATTATAGATTGCGTATAACATAGTTCCCAAAACACAATCTATGCCTGCATGATAGGTTGATACAATGACCACATCATCTACAACATTAAGTTAGGTGTTATTTAAATTCCAAAACATAGTTTATAAATGACGACATGTCATATAGTCAGAGCAGGCAGTCAAACATTCTTCAAACTAACTTCTTGCCCACCCACATCAAAAGTAATCTGCAAGAAGTGAGGAGAGGGGTTAGCACGAAGCTAAGTGAATAGATCACAACTATCAATCTAAACTATCATAGCAATTGATCACCACAAAGCATCATAACAAATACATCAAAGAGGATCGGTGGTCCTTGAGGTACCCTCATGCCGCGGTGGTTCCCCAAGTAACGCTTATAACCACTGAAGGCCAAACAGTGGTCTTACCGATAGTTTAGTACCATTACTACATACGACATGATTTCAATAAACAACACATGTACAAAGTCATCATGTCGTCCAAAGTAACAGTATCCAAACCCAATATCATATTGACCCCTGACAAGATAGCACATTCCATAATCATCATGGCAAAATGTACTTATTCAACATATAACTGTAAAACCATGTTACCCGTTGTAACCGGATTGTTACAACTAATTCAGAATGAGAGTCAATGATCCACTCACCCTTCACAGTCACCGTCTTCACTCAAAGGTCTAATATTATTGAGTCTTCGGTTTATCTGAGAACACAAGAAGATTACAAGTTAATACTCATTTCATATGATATCTAATATTCATTAAACACTTAATATCAGTTCAACAATTATTAAGTATCATAACGATAGCATACAAGTTGATTAACACTAGTTCTAATCAACAAAAATGACAAAAGCTGCAAACAGTGGGAATCCGCCGGATTCCATGGGAATCCGCCGGATTCAAATGAATACGGTCGGATTCCCATGAATCCGCCGTATTCCCACCCCCTTTCAGCTCCAATTTGGGACAGAACTCTAACTAAGGAATACGCCCTCGGAATACGCCGGATTCCCATGAATCCGGTATCTGAATCCGCCGGATTCCAATGAATACGACCGGATTCCCATATGATCTAGACCGACATAAAAAGGGGGAATCCGACCGGATTCCCGTGAATCCGCCGGATTCCCAAGAACATCAGGCACGCCCAGTTTCTGCAAAACCAAACTCGAACCAAAAACCACAACTAACCAAATTCGAACACTTTGCATGATCTATACATAAAAACAACTTAAAGCATCAATATATATCAAGTTCTAACAACAATGATCTCCTCAATCATCAACTCTACTCATTTCTACTTAATTTCATCAAACCCTAACATATGCATACATATAATCAAAGGTAATTTGAACTTACAATCGAGATGATAATCCGTTAAAGATGAAGATAATCACGTGCTAGTACCAATCCAAAGCCTCAATCGATTTCTAGTTGTTAATCTTTGATCTCTAAATTGTTAGGTGTGTGTTTTTGTATTTGAGAGGTTATAATGAATTTGTGATGGAAAAACAATGAGCCGATCCCCAACTAAGGGTGGGTATAATTCAGTATAAATTATACCCGCTCTAAACCTATTGTCTGGAACCTAAAAACCGTTTACATGAGAATATATTTTATTATACCGTCAACTAGATTTATTTAAAACAAGTAATAATTTATGTATCACAATAAGTCATTTGACCGCTGGACATATTTATTTCAATTAGCCAAATAATACTAATTATTTCTAAACTCAATTAAATAATCAAATGAATTAAGTACGTTACCAAATTTCTACTAGGCCGGTAACGAGGATGTTACAAATCTTCCCTCCTTAAGAAGATTTCGTCCCCGAAATCTCGCCACGCTCAAAGAGGTTAGGGTAACGCAACCTCATGCTTTCCTCCGTTTCCCACGTAAGATTTGCACCCAAACTATGTCGCCACTTAACCAAAACCATGGGTATCTCCTTCTTTCGAAGTTTAGTCACTTTTCTATCTACAAGCTCTATGGGTTCCTCTACAAGTTTCTGACTTAAGTCGACACGCAAGTCTTGTAACGGAAGGACTTGGGATTGGTCCTCCACTTTACATTTTCTTAAGTAACATACATTGAAGGTGTCATGAATACCCGCTAATTCAGGAGGAAGATCTAACGATACCGTTTGATCATTAACTACTTGGCGAATTCTAAATGGCCCAATAAACCTAGGAGCAAGTTTACCACGCTTACCAAACCGAATCACACCTTTCCAAGGGGAAACCTTTAAATAAACCAATTCACCCACCACAAACGAAACCGGACGGCGCCGCGGATCGGCATATTGTTTCTGTCTATCCCGTGCCGCTTTTAACTTCTCACGAGCAATTGCTACCTTATCAGCAGTAATCTGAACAATATCTGGACCCGCAAATTGTTTCTCACCCGCTTCCAGCCAACAAGTGGGTGTTCTACAACGACGCCCATAAAGCATTTCATACGGAGGCATACCTATACTCGAGTGATAAGAATTATTATACGCAAACTCGATCAATGGCAGGTGTGAATCCCAAGACCCACCATATTCTAACACACAAGCACGCAACATGTCCTCCAAAGTTTGAATGGTGCGCTCTGATTGCCCGTCCGTCTGAGGGTGATAAGCCGTACTCAAATTAATTCGGGTACCCAATTCCTTCTGCAAACCCTGCCAAAACCCGGACACGAATCGTGGATCTCTATCCGACACAATAGATAAAGGAATTCCATGTCGCGAAACGATCTCATTGACGTACAATTGGGATAATTTACTCAAAGAAGCCGTCTCACTAGTAGCAAGAAAGTGAGCACACTTAGTCAATCGGTCCACAATCACCCAAATCATGTCGTTTCCTCTAATGGTTCGCGGAAATTTTGTTACAAAGTCCATCGTAATGTTTTCCCATTTCCACTCGGGGATCTCAAGTTGTTTCAACGACCCATACGGTTTCTGATGTTCAGCTTTCACTTGAGAGCATATATGGCACGATTCCACAAATCGAGCAACATCCATTTTCAAAGTAGGCCACCAATACAAAGGTTTCAAATCATTATACATTTTTGTGCTCCCGGGATGGACCGACAATTTGGACTTATGAGCTTCCATCAGTATCACATCACGAAGCCCACCAAGCAAAGGAACCCAAATACGAGATTGGAATGTCTTTAATCCACGAGAATCATCACATAACAGCTCTTTTCTTTTCAATAGAATCTCGGCTTTCAAATTTTGATCCAACAATGCTTCCATTTGTGCCATTCTCAATTTGTCAATCAAATCCGAGGAAACTTCTAATCGCATAAAACAACCCTTCTCGAGTTTCCCTTTTCGACTCAACGCATCTGCGACCACATTCGCCTTACCCGGATGATAACGAATTTCACAATCATAATCTTTTATCAACTCCAACCATCGCCTCTGACGCATATTCAGTTCTTTCTGAGAAAAAATGTATTGAAGGCTCTTGTGATCCGTACAAATAACGCATTTAGTACCATACAAATAGTGTCTCCAGATTTTCAAGGCAAAGACTACTGCTGCAAGTTCCAAGTCATGGGTAGGATAATTCTTTTCATGAGGCTTAAGCTGACGAGAAACATACGCAATGACCCGACCACGTTGCATCAAGACGCCACCTAACCCCGCATGCGAAGCATCACAATACACAATAAAATCCTCGGACCCTTCAGGCAAGGCTAAAATTGGAGCCTGACACAATAACTGTTTCAAAGTCTGGAAAGCCGACTCTTGTTGATCATTCCACTGAAACTTAACATCCTTTCGAGTCAATTTCGTCAAAGGACCCGCGAGCTTAGAGAAATCCTTGATAAACTTTCGATAGTAACCCGCTAGACCAAGAAAACTCTTAATCTCCGAAGCAGACTTAGGCGCTTGCCAATTCATAACTGCCTCAACTTTAGATGGATCAACCTTAACTCCATCCTCACAAATGATATGCCCCAAAAACTGAACCTCACGCAACCAAAACTCACATTTGGAGAACTTAGCATACAACTTCTCCTGTTTTAAAGTGTCGAGTACTAAACGCAAGTGTACTTCATGATCAGCCTCAGTCTTAGAATAAATCAATATATCATCAATAAATACAATAACGAACTTATCAAGATAGGGCCGACAAACTCTATTCATCAAATCCATAAAGACCGCCGGAGCATTAGTCAACCCAAAAGGCATAACAAGAAATTCATAATGACCATATCTAGTGCGAAAAGCCGTCTTAGGAATATCCTCCTCACAAACCCGCACTTGATGATAACCCGACCTCAAGTCAATCTTAGAAAAATAGGAAGACCCTTGTAATTGATCAAATAATTCATCTATTCGAGGCAAAGGGTACTTATTCTTTATGGTTCGCTTATTCAACTCTCTATAATCAATACACATCCGAAGGGTGCCATCCTTCTTTTTAACAAACAACACGGGTGCACCCCAAGGAGACGAACTAGGCCTGACGAAACCCTTATCTAATAGCTCCTGGATTTGGGTCATCATTTCACGAATTTCGGAGGGAGCTAATCTATAAGGAGCCTTAGCTACGGGAGTAGAACCCGGAATTAGGTCAATTTTATATTCCACCTCTCTAATGGGAGGTAACCCCGGCAATTCATCAGGAAAGACGTCAGGGTAATCAGAAACCACCCGAACATTGGAAACGATTTTCTTTTCTAATTTTGCATCAACTATATAAGCCAGGTAGGATACACACCCCTTAGCTAGAGATTTACTAGCTTTCATCATAGAAATCATAGGGATACTACCTCCTTCCCGTTCCCCTCGAGCCACAACATATGACTCATCCGAGATTGGAATCCTAATTAGTTTCTTATGGCACTCTATACTTGCCTTATTCTTACTTAACCAATCCATGCCTAAAACCGCATCAAAACTGGGGATAGGCATCAATAGAAAAGAAATTGGGAAACTATGATCCTCAATCAAGATGCTAGCTCCAGTCACCGATGTGGTAACTAGAACTATCTTGCCATTTGCTATCTCAACCTCAATAGGATTTGTAATACAAGTGGGAGTCAATTTCAGTTTATCGCAGAAAAGCATAGATATAAATGAGCAATTGGCTCCCGAATCAAACAGAACAATAGCTGGTACAGAGTTGATTAGAAATGTACCGGTTATAACATCTTCAGTCCTGACAGCATCATCAACTGTCATTTGGAATGCCCTACCCGTTGCCGTTGGTGGATTCTTTCTTTTCTGGCCAGAAGATGAAGACCCTCCGACCACACCCATCTTTTGTTTCCTAGCCTCCGGACACAAACCCGAACGATGACCTTCCTTTTGACAATTCCAACACACATGTCTAGGAAACGCACAATCCTTGATATCATGACCAAGTTGTCCACATTTGATACACCTAGCAGTTTGTGGAGTGCAAGGACCCGTGTGTCGCGATTTACAATTGTGGCACCAATTGTTTCTGTCCAATGATTTACTATCCGAACTGGACTTCTTCGGTTGATGAGATTCTTGCCATTTCTTCTTTCCAGGACTACCCGAAGATTCACCCTTGGGTTTAAATGGAGATTTTTCCTTAACCTCCAAGCCCTGTGCCCTAACATCCCCATCCACAGAACGGGCAAGATCAAAAGCTTGGGAAAGAGTACCCGCCAATCTCACGGTCGTCCGATAAGTATGCGGTAACATTCCCACAAAATGGTCAATCTTCATACGTTCCTCCGGTACCCATTGTTGCACGAATCTCAACTTGTCAGTGAATTGGGAAATGAGATCATCCATCGTCATCTTATCCGTTAATTGCAAATCCAAAAACTCACGTCGAATCCTAGTCATGTCAAATCCAGAACAATACTTCTTACAAACCTCATTGTGGAAATCAGACCAACAAATTGAGGCTCTCTGCTGTGGAGTAAAATGCGATGTAATGGAATCCCACCAAACCATTGCGGGACCCTTGAGAAGTTGCACCGCAAAAGGAACCTTGACTTCCTCTTCACATCGACAAACCTCAAACTTTCTTTCCACATCCCTCAACCAATCCAAGGTAACGGAGGGATTTGTAATACCCGAATAATCCGATGGTCCACAAGACTTGAAAGTCTTAAAAGAGCATAGCTTAGGTTGATTCTGAGCTTGAAATATCGGAGTCTGATAACCCGAAGGTCCGGAAGAGAACGGAGCCGAAATCGGATAGGTACCATAGTGTGGATGATGATAATAAGACTGAGATACCGGAATCTGTGAAGTCACCAAAAGTGGTGGTACAGTGCTCACAGTAGGTGGCAAAGATTGCAAGATTTGTTGAGAAGACCGGGTTTGTTGTTGTTGCAAAAACTGTTGCTCTATTGCCTTAAGTCTCAGATTTTCTGTCTCTAGATGAATCATATAATCATCATGATCAAAATCCCCTGCAGAAAAGGTAGTTCCAGTTTGACCCTGGATAACATTTTGGGTTTCAGGAGGGGATACATTAGTTCGGGGGGCATCATTGGGTGTGTCAGCTGGAGGTTCATTCTCTGCCATATCTGTACCAAAACAATATCTCATAACACGTTAGTTGTTAGTACCTATATACTAACCAACTTCACATTCTAACAAAATCCCACTCATAGGAATGTTTGACTGACACACATAGATTTGGGATTGAACACTTAACCCATGCTCAATTCACCCAAACCTAGGCTCTGATACCAATTTATAACACCACAATATTTCAAGAGACATTTTTTTTTTTTTTAACATATATCGGAAGCGATTAAATACAAATCATGCATTATAGATTGCGTATAACATAGTTCCCAAAACACAATCTATGCCTGCATGATAGGTTGATACAATGACCACATCATCTACAACATTAAGTTAGGTGTTATTTAAATTCCAAAACATAGTTTATAAATGACGACATGTCATATAGTCAGAGCAGGCAGTCAAACATTCTTCAAACTAACTTCTTGCCCACCCACATCAAAAGTAATCTGCAAGAAGTGAGGAGAGGGGTTAGCACGAAGCTAAGTGAATAGATCACAACTATCAATCTAAACTATCATAGCAATTGATCACCACAAAGCATCATAACAAATACATCAAAGAGGATCGGTGGTCCTTGAGGTACCCTCATGCCGCGGTGGTTCCCCAAGTAACGCTTATAACCACTGAAGGCCAAACAGTGGTCTTACCGATAGTTTAGTACCATTACTACATACGACATGATTTCAATAAACAACACATGTACAAAGTCATCATGTCGTCCAAAGTAACAGTATCCAAACCCAATATCATATTGACCCCTGACAAGATAGCACATTCCATAATCATCATGGCAAAATGTACTTATTCAACATATAACTGTAAAACCATGTTACCCGTTGTAACCGGATTGTTACAACTAATTCAGAATGAGAGTCAATGATCCACTCACCCTTCACAGTCACCGTCTTCACTCAAAGGTCTAATATTATTGAGTCTTCGGTTTATCTGAGAACACAAGAAGATTACAAGTTAATACTCATTTCATATGATATCTAATATTCATTAAACACTTAATATCAGTTCAACAATTATTAAGTATCATAACGATAGCATACAAGTTGATTAACACTAGTTCTAATCAACAAAAATGACAAAAGCTGCAAACAGTGGGAATCCGCCGGATTCCATGGGAATCCGCCGGATTCAAATGAATACGGTCGGATTCCCATGAATACGGTCGGATTCCCATGAATCCGCCGTATTCCCACCCCCTTTCAGCTCCAATTTGGGACAGAACTCTAACTAAGGAATACGCCCTCGGAATACGCCGGATTCCCATGAATCCGGTATCTGAATCCGCCGGATTCCAATGAATACGACCGGATTCCCATATGATCTAGACCGACATAAAAAGGGGGAATCCGACCGGATTCCCGTGAATCCGCCGGATTCCCAAGAACATCAGGCACGCCCAGTTTCTGCAAAACCAAACTCGAACCAAAAACCACAACTAACCAAATTCGAACACTTTGCATGATCTATACATAAAAACAACTTAAAGCATCAATATATATCAAGTTCTAACAACAATGATCTCCTCAATCATCAACTCTACTCATTTCTACTTAATTTCATCAAACCCTAACATATGCATACATATAATCAAAGGTAATTTGAACTTACAATCGAGATGATAATCCGTTAAAGATGAAGATAATCACGTGCTAGTACCAATCCAAAGCCTCAATCGATTTCTAGTTGTTAATCTTTGATCTCTAAATTGTTAGGTGTGTGTTTTTGTATTTGAGAGGTTATAATGAATTTGTGATGGAAAAACAATGAGCCGATCCCCAACTAAGGGTGGGTATAATTCAGTATAAATTATACCCGCTCTAAACCTATTGTCTGGAACCTAAAAACCGTTTACATGAGAATATATTTTATTATACCGTCAACTAGATTTATTTAAAACAAGTAATAATTTATGTATCACAATAAGTCATTTGACCGCTGGACATATTTATTTCAATTAGCCAAATAATACTAATTATTTCTAAACTCAATTAAATAATCAAATGAATTAAGTACGTTACCAAATTTCTACTAGGCCGGTAACGAGGATGTTACAAAGTCAACATGTGGTGTGGAGGTGGATGGTGAAACACAGGTTGTGGATGTGGTCGTTGCGGGGTGTCGCTCCTCCTCGCTGACATGCTACATTTTACGATTAAAAAAATTAACGAATAAATATGTACATAACTCATAAGGAGTATATATGTATACATAACTGGATATAAAATACAACACATTACCAAGTCAACATGTGGTGTGGAGGTGGATGGTGAAACACGGGTTGTGGATGTGGTCGTTGCGGGGTGTCGCTCCTCCTCGCTGACATGCTACATTTTACGATTAAAAAAATTAACGAATAAATATGTACATAACTCAGAAGGAATATATATGTATACATAATTGGATATAAAATATAACACATTACCGGGTTACCATGTGGTGGTGTAGAATCCCTCCTTGGTGGTGTGGGGAGTCGACTTCCCACAAAGTCGTGTGGCGATATAACAGGACCAAGCTAACAAAATGGTAAAACATTAATTACGCCGATAAAACATTACAATATAATACCAAATGGATCTACGAATAGACGTATACGAATACCTTTATCGCTTTGCGAGGCCATTGAATAGCTTCGGTACTTTTGGCTTGGCCTAAGAGTTTGATTCCCTCCTTGGGAATTGGAATGGGAACATTCTCAAGACCGTGTTCAACGGTTTCTACCAGCACAAACATGTACCCGCTCTGCAGTCCTTCCTTGTGAGACGGACAAGTAAACCCACTTGCCCATCTGATTTCATGGTGACCGTATGGCATCATAATTTGACATGGAAGGGGTTCCTGTCAAACGCACATGAATTAGATGGAACACGATTCTTCACAACTTTAGGTTATTTTACTAGTAGGATACATATATATCTTAAGCATTCACAATTAAAATGATCACAATGATCAGAATGATCACAGTTAACAAATATATATCTTAAGTCAACAAATCTATATATTTGCAAAGAGAAGGCAATTACCTCATCATCGTCATCAGGCCGGTATGGTGATCCACCAGGTGTAGAAAGGTGTATGTGTTCAGCATTCAGATTACCCACTTCTGTCTCTGTCTGGGCCATGTCGACCTCAACTGCAACTGCTTTCCTCTTTTGACCCTTCCTAGTTCCAAGGGCCTTTTTCATCCCCACCACACTGGATACCGCCCGTGTCCGACCCCCATGTTCTTTTCCCTTGTATTGTGTGAGGGGATCGTCTGCCCCCACCATATCAAAGGTGTCATCATTCAACATTTTGGTCTCCTTCTCCAGCTATATAAATGAAATAAAGTTTCACATGTTAGAACATTTAATAACATTTATTAGTGACAAGTTTTAGAATATCTATAACTTTAGCTTCGGGTTCGGGTCAGCCATTTGGTTTTCGGGTTGATCCAACAAACCGAAAACTAGAGGAGGTATAATTTAGAATATCCAGAAACTGAATTGTCACCCCTATATTCTTACCGATGACGGTACGAGACTGTGGACCGTGTAGGCCATTGCCCACACAAGCATCTTACTAATTATCTTGATATACATTTAAAGTTGAATCATACAAGTATTTACCCACGTAGATAAATGGTTAGCACCCTTGCATCCAACCAAATGATCACTTGTTCAAGCCTAGCACCCAGCTCCTTTCTTTTGTATCGTTTTCTTTATTTAATTTTCCCCTCTTATTTCGCTTTCCTTTCCATTCAATATCTTTTGGCTTATTCTTTAGTCTTTAGTAAGTTATATGTGAGAGAAACAAATTTGTGAAGTAAAACACAAGTAGTCACAACATTTGGTCACATTGCTAAGTTTATGAATTTGTTCACATTGCTAAGTTTATGAACTTTTGGTTTGGTTTTTCGTGTTGAATATATGAATTAAGTTAAACTGAATTCTTTTTCGGTTTGGCTGAATTAATGTTAACAAAACAAAAGTTTTTGGTTTATCATGACGTATGACTCGAAGGATAAAAATCTCAATTCAGAACCCAAACCTTATGTGACGATCATCCTAAAATTTGCCCCCTTAAAAATATAAAATCTGGTACCGCCCCTGATTCTTACCAATTCATCCGTCGCTTTTTTAAAAGAATCCCTACTTTCTTGTGTGTCTGTTTTCTTCTCTTCCCGCAGTCTCGCGTAAAGATACAAAACTGAGCGCTCACACTTGTACTTTGCTAGACACAGGAATTCGGTTAAAACCTTCTTTTTGTTTTTGTAATAATACTCCCTCAAACCAGCATAACCCAACCGTCCTACATGGGCAGGATCCGTGTTTGCTGCCGCACTGGCCTTGGCTTTCTCACTTTTTCTCTTCACATATGAGATGAAAAATAACGTTAGTAACTTGTTTATAATAGTGAAACCAACTTAGCACAAAACATGAGATATGAACTACCTTGAATTCATCAATGGATCTCTCAGCAACAAATTTTGGCCAGTGATCCATGTCCATAGAGGGCCATTTTTTATGAGGGTCGTTGTTAGTAGAGGCAAACTGAGTAGTAAGTTCACTCTTCCACCTCCTCCAAATTTTATTCATCTTCCTGTAATGGACTTCTTTGTGCTTGTCGTCTGGTATGTTCCAATGACTTTTCATTAGGTCCCATACGTTATCCAAAACTTCTGGAACAATTAGTGTACCCTCATCTCCTGCCTTCAGTGGCTTCGTATTCCATCCCAAATGGTAAGGGATTCGTGCTCTAACCTCGTTTCCAAACCAAGTTAGATAATCTGTCCTATTGTCTCCAGTAGCTTCTCCTTGGGCGTCGAACTCAATGTGACGGTCTGGATCGGGAGTGTAGTCATTCTCCTTTGCCTTCCCTAGTCTACCTTTTTTGGCCATGTCGTTTATATTTGATGTCCTACAAAAAAGGAATTTATCGATATTAAGTTCATAAAGAACATGTGCAATATAAATGATATTAACACGTACGATAAACACTGGCTAACAATTAAAATGATAAATGAGCAATTAACTACAGACATTATAATTTATTAAGAGTATAATATGTAACAAACACAACGTAAAACGAATAGCAAACATTACACACGTGCAAATAAGAAACTGATCGAATTGTCATACATATATATTTCCCTTTATTAGAACCAGCTACAGACCAGGTGAACACAAATATTAATTCCCACATAAAAACGACAGTGATGGATGCACTTTCTCAAGTATTGAATAGGGTCTTTGCTGGCATATCTTAGAGTGTTCTCACAGGTTCAGGATTGGAGAATCAACAACTACGGGACCACATCTTTACATCAATATCATCAAGATCAGTATTGAATTCAATATCTTTTAATTTTGACATATATAACGAGCTGAGGGTGGGGACCAAAATGTAACACCTGGTCAAAAAGTCAACTTGCGCGTCTAATTTAAACTTTTTATAATTGTATTATTATATACAATTATAACTCAGCGAGCGAAAACTTTACATTTTATATAATGAATAGTGATTATGTAATAATCACAAATAAAACCATTTGAAGTCACATTAGATTTTGAATTGAATAAAACTATTTTTAATTTAATTAATTACTAATCGAAAGAACGGAAATATAAATCTAAAAATATTAAATTTATATATATTATTCGGGTACAAAATACGGGTATTTTACACTGCAAAATAGGAACGAAGTGGGGGAAAACTCCTCCCCACCCCTTTGGATCAGCCACCCAACCCCCCAAACCCCTCCCATTTCATTTCATTTCTTTCTATCTCATTTTCTTTTCACACACAAACACTCTCCACCCAATTACCACAAATTTTCGGAACTACAAATCGACACACGAAATTTACATTTTCGGAATCACCAACAAGAGAGGAGCAACATTAACAAAGGCCACACCTTCGTTTTCTTCCTCGTTTGGCCTCGATTCGCAATTGTAAGAAATTTCTAAATCTTTAGATCTAATCATTTTGGTGTAATGTTTGGGTGTAATAATGCTTACACAACTTAGTTATAATCTAAACAACAAAGAAAACATGATTTTACAGCTTGAAAATACGTTAGATTTGCGATTTTGATCGGAAAAACGTGACAGCCGCGAGTTTCTGGGCTGGTGTTCATCCATGCGACACAACGCTTGTGTCGCATGTTGTGTCGCATAATTCCATTTGTGTCGTATCTTATGTCGCATAAACTACCCATGCGACACAACGCTTGTGTCGTACTCTATGTCGCACCTTGTGTCGTATTTCCATACGACACAACCCTTATGTCGCTATTGATTTAGCATCGCAAGCTTTTGCGACACAACCACTGTGTCGCAGAGCTCTTATGTCGCACTCCATGCGACACAACCCTTGTGTCGCATGACACGTTTTTGTGTCGCATGTTATGTCGCAGAAAACAGAAAGTTTAAAAACTCACATTTCCACTAAGTGTCGAGACCCTAAATTTTATCACTTGATTTCACCCAATTTCAAGTCCAGATGCGTTTTTCCTTAAAGCAATATAGTAGAAATAAAAATTTTCCAAGCTGACCTGGCAGCTCGACCCCAGCCAGGGGCTCTGCCCCTTGGACCTCGCCAGGGGCTGCCGCCCCTTGGACCCCGCTAACCAGGGGCGCTGCCCCCGGACCCCCGTACACCATTCCCAGACTTCAACAACAAATGCATACATGAACAACTCGCTTAGACAAACTGATTTGTCTCATACTTATATAACCTCACGTGTTTAGGACACTAGAAGGTTACCATTCGGACGTCGCGCGTATCATCGTATCGCTAACAACTCACAGGTGAGTTTCATAGCCCCACTCTTTCAACCGTTTTACTGTTTTTTTTTTTTTGGGTGAAACACATGCACAACAACTGTTTTCGAATTATATTAATAATCTTTTATAATTCACAATCAATTATATTACTGTATGTAATACAAATGTGTAATACTTAGGAATTACGCCCAACACGTCGTTTTGGAACAATATCAAGACCTAATCTAGATAGGTCACAATCGTACACTATCAGATTGTTGGAAAACAATTACCTAGACATAACTTGATATAGTTAGTACTATTCATTGGCCATATTGTCGCGGGACAATATTATCCAATACATTAGAACTAGTTAGTTCTACCTACACTAGATGATATAGATACAATTACAGGATTAGTTGCTCTTTTAGGAACTAATATTTTCAATACAATTCAGGAACCTCAATATACTTGCTAGGCTTTAGGCTAGAAGTATACGATAACATAATATGTTAGTATAGATTCTTCATACTAATACAATTCAACTAGGTAATGAGCATTCATACCTAGGACCAACGTACTACTTAATATCTAAATATTTGCTTATACGTATTTAGATAAAATCAATTATTTTCATGCGTGTCATGATTGTTACTTACGTTTGCTCATTCGACAAACATATATATATATTTATATATATATATATATATATATATATATATATATATATATATATATATATATATATATATATCTACATGTTTAGATATTATCATTAGCACTTGGTGCTAACTTCAATAGTATTTATGTATATTAGTATACATACAATCATACACACATTCAAGCCTGACGCGTCGTTGTACGGTCGGCTCTTATTTGCAATAGCTAGTATGTCGTTGTACTGCTGGCTCTACATTTCAACTATGCTCTCGAGCACTTCATAAACGATGCCGCGGTATTGCAGCGGGCACAAAATGATACCACGGTAAAGTGGGTACAAAATGATGCCACGGTATTGCAGTGGGCACAACTTCAATCAAACAAGTCGTTGTAACTTGTATAACTTAAATCAAACAAGTCGTTGTAACTTGTATAACTTCAATCAAACAAGTCGTTGTAACTTGTATCAGTATTCAATCAAACAAGTCGTTGTAACTTGTATAAATTCAATCAAACAAGTCGTTGTAACTTGTATCAATTTAAGACAAACAAGTCTAAGTAACTTGTAACAGTGCAATCAACCAAAATCGGGGTATTTTGGACATTAAGTTAGACTTTTACACATTGGTGTTATAAACTTCAACGTATTACATATCAAAAATCACTGATTTTGGAAACAACTTTACAAAACATAAATTGTTTTATTACTTTATGTTTTCAACTAACCTTCCTATGAACTCACCAGCTTTATAGCTGACCTGTTTTAGCATGTGTTCTCAGGTTGCCCAGCAGGATTAGGAATGCTTCAAGGCTTAATTAGCCCGAGTCGCATATTTTCAAACCATTGGGACTGCTCTGCATCTACTTTAGCATTTTCAAATTTTGTACTTGGAAATCACTGTTAAACTTATAACGTTGTAAACGTTCTATTTTGGAAATGTATAATTATTTTCAAACGTCTCATTTAGAGTCGTTCATTATGTATCTTATGCTGTGATATTTGATTTAGTGACACCCGACCCGACAGCTTCCGCAAACCGAAATTTGAGGGTGTTACACAAAAAAAGCGTTGTTTTATAAAGAACATTCCCTTTTGTATGTACTCACAACAATCAATAACATATGGGTGGTGATTTGTACACCACCAACCTTTAGCCATACACCACTAGTTATGCATTAAACTGTTGTACTGAACAACAGAGTGATGCACATTAGTGGTGTATGCCTGTATGGTTAAAAATTTATGTATAAATTATATATTTACCTAAAAAATTATGTACAAATATATCAATACTGTATATGTTTCAATCTGGCATATACTAAATGAAAAATTTTACATAGAAAAATACAATTAATTTACACTATTTAACAAACTACCACCAATAATGGATGTATTGGAGTTACATGACAACAGTTCAAAAGCCGATCAAAATTGGAAAACCTAGCAATTAATGCAACCGTTTGGATATGAGTCGCGGCAAAATTATACCGTTATAAACTTACCAAAGTGCAATGGGTTTACAATAACAAACTTTAACCTAGATTTACCGGTGGATATTTGTGGATACGTTGGTGCAGAAGTAGAACGAAGCCGAAGATGATGAAGCAGAAAATCTCGATCAAAAGTGTATTCTGTCTCTATGTAGACCGAAAAGTGCCTTTTTACCAATAAAGCTTAACTCATTTGAAGCGGTTAAAAACAATACCCGCTTCAAACTACAAAGACAACCGCCACGTCATAAACCAACCGCTTCAATTGGCCAATGAAACTTTTTGATTTTTTAGCCCACGTTTGGCGGGGAACCAAAAAAATTGAAATTTGGTGCTTTAGTTTTTATCAAATGCATATATATAGATATAGTATAGATATAGAATATAGATATATATAGTAATAGTAATATAGATAATATAGATCTATATATCTATAATCTATCTATATCTATTTATAAAGCATATTGCTATTTTATTGTTGCAAAATTTAACAAGTACGGAGTAAGACTCAATAATTCATTATTTCATTTTATATAACTAGATACTAGGCATTGAGCCCGTGCGATGCACGGCCGTTTGAAAAATGCAGTTAATATAGTAATTTGTAAGTAGCCAAATATTTTAATGGGCATATAATAAGTGTTATCAATAGCACAATTAATTTGTGGTGTTGACCAATTACTTTACGTTTACTTCGATAATATTTTTCATATATATCATTCATTTACTTTTCAGCATAAAGTTATAAACCAACTTCTTTGCAAACAATGTTCAAGAGTTTGTAAATTAATAACAAATAATCGTTAACTAAAATAATACGCTCTAATAGGTAATTAAAAACTTTATTTTATATATAAAAACTAAGCGTTGAGCCCGTGCGATGCACGACCATTTATATAATACTATTAAATTAGTTTGTATGTTATTATGTTTAAGTTTGAATACCTAATACAATTAAATTAATTTGTAAGTTATTTTGTTAAGTTTTAATACATTTGTTGAGCTTATGCAATGCAAGATAATTAAAAAAATAAAAATTAATCATATGTTTTTTAGGTTTTCAACTGTATCTTAATATTGTTGAAAGTTTAAAATTTATTACTGAAATTCAATAGTAATATATACCAAAATATCAGAAAATAATCAATTTCATATATCTTTATTAAAACTAATTTTCTTAAAATATGGTAGTTGATGATGATAATATTTGTTAATTGCAATGTATAAGATATGGATTGAAAAATGAATCTTTTTTTTATGTAAGTAAAAATTGTTATATATTAAATATAATATAGGAATTTTAAAGGCTATTATAATAAAGTATAATTGATAAATAATAGTCTTAGTAATTATTAATTAAGGTTTTTAAAGAAAAAATAATATGATGATGTGTCAAATTAGGAGGCTCTAAAGAAAAGGAAATGTTATGACGTGGAATGTCTAAATATCAAGGAAAAATCTTTGTTTTATACGTATAGATAGATAATTTGTGTAATTTTTCAATATTTTGTTTTATTTAATATATTTAATAATATTTAATATTTAACTTTTAATTAAATTTAAATTTAATAATTAAAATGGTAAGTGTAATTATTTAATTAATCTAAATTGTCGGATCACCTTGTAAATTTTCATTGAAAGGTCCAGATTGCTCAACGGGATTTTGGTTTATTTATATTAATAATAATAATAATAATAATAATAATAATAATAATAATAATAATAATAATAATAATAATAATAATAATAATAATAATAATAATAATAATAATAATTATTATTATTATTATTATTATTATTATTATTATTATTATTATTATTATTATTATTATTATTATTATTATTATGTTATTATATTAGTATTATTAATTATTATTATTATTAGGATTTTGATAAAGAGTACCAACACGGGGTGTGGTAACACTGTGTTTACAGTGTTTTTGGTGTTGTGAGTTTAAAATTTTGGGGTGTGGTACCAGTGTTGTGGACAGTGTTTTTGAATATGAAAATGTTTGAAGGGAAAAGTTGGAAAAAAACATTAAAAATGATCAAAACGTCGTGTGAGCCACCGTTGGAAATCAAACGCTGGACGAAAAACGTCGCAAAAACGTCGTGTTGAGTACGCCGTGACGGGGCCGAAAAACGCCGTCGAACGGCGTTTTTCATGAAAAACGCTGACTTTTCATGACCCACACCGAGTGCTCGGGCACTAGTTAAGCATTCCTTAATTAGATTCAAAGTATTAATTAAGCTCAAAAGTTGTCATGTTTAGAATTGATCTTGAAATAATTAAATTTATTTATGAAATATATGACTTATAAATATAGAAAGTGAGTGATGCATTAAATACAATTAAGGAATGCTTAACTAGTGCCCTTAGGGCACCATTTAGCAAAACTAACTAAAAGAAATAATCAATTAAATTATGTTTTCTTAATTGATGTGCATGGATGCATGCTATTAGTCGTGAACACAAAACCCGTACCCCGGAACCGAACCCGGAAAAAAACCAGAATCGAACCCGAAAAAACCGATTTTTTTGAACCCAGTTCGAGTTTTTTTCGTACCCGGCGGGTAGGGACCGGGGTTGGGTTTTTGAAATTCAAATCGGGTTGGGACCGGGTACACTACGGGTCGGGTTGGAAAACCCTATATAAAACCCAGATAAACCCGGTTTAAAAACCGGTATTCGTGGGTCAAAAACCCGATTCGGGTCGGGTCGGGTAGGTCAACAACCCGGTTTTCCTTCCTTTGACCTAAATCCCGGTTCGGGTACCAGGTCGGGTCAGGTATGCCCGAAACCCGACTTTGTTCACGCCTACATGCTATAAGATGTAATGCCCCCCAAAGTCGAAAGCAGTGACTAACCGGATATCTTAAGCTTTCAACGATAAACCATAGTGGAAGGTAACTATTAGCCACAACTTTAGACTAATAAAGAGCTCCAATTTGTTATCAGTTTCCGATGTGGGACGGGTTGTTACAGAGATCGAGGGACTCATGTGCCATTCATGAAGATATATATTAATGAAAACCTCATGGAAGACGATGTGTCTCAATGGGGTTATCTTTAAGACATTTAGCGTATCCCACATTAGTTGGTGACGATTTTAAAATAATTGTGGTCAACATGCATTAGCTGGCAACCTCTTATTTCCATTGTCTATTTTTTGATATTTTAAGGTTTATAATGACAAGTTGAATCTAAAAATTTCCTGAGAACTTTTGGGGACAATAGAGGTACGTGTTGGGTGTATAAGGTAAACTCCTGTTCAAAGTATCACAAACGCTCTTATTGTGGCCAAAAAGGACATTGGACCCATGAGAACTATAAAGTTAAGCGTTTAGTGGAAGTACATTGATCAACTATTTGGAAGTTCTCGTGTGGTCCCGCAAATTTTTCGTACGCTAAAACTTATATGTCTGAATTCCATAAGCAAGCAACACCATCTTGACTGTTTATAAATTCAAACGTATACATTCACTACTTCGATTCACTATGACAAAAACGACATATTAACATCACCACAAAATTAAACACATGGTGACTTCCTACAACACTAGCATCCAACATTATAACCATAAAGCACAAGCATTTGACTTCCTTAATTACCCCACTACTATCATCATACTCGTCGCGCCACCAACATCTAACATTACGGTAACATCCCGCCTTACCACGACACAATATTGTCCGGTTTGCCAGCAGGCACACGACTTTTCCTTGGCGACCACACTAGTATTACTCCCCATGAGGTCACCCATCCTGGAACTACCTCGCTCGAGCACGCTTAACTGTAGTTTTCTCACGGGATCTACTACCCTTACGGTCCCAAAATGTGTTGTGTCATGTAAGGATGATATTATCCTTATAAGCCCCAATGTAACTGCCCTTTACCACGGCACAATATTGTCCGCTTTGCCTGCAGGCGCACGGCTTTGTTCTTGGCGACCACCACTTTATCCTGGACACTTCCCCCACACGAGCACGCTTAACCACGACGTTATAGTGCGATCTACTTCTACTGTGGGCCGAAAACGCGTTGTGTCGTAAAAGGATGACTTTTTCCCTTATAAGTCTTCAGATCTCCCATGTCAATGGCCAATGTGGGATTTGCCTAGAGTGTTACACCCAAATACCTCATGTTCATGGCCAAATTATTTCCATTAATATGTAGATCACTATAGTTAAATCATATTTGTTTCTATTATATTTCACATGGATAAATAATACATAACACAAGCATTTTACAATAAATCTTCAATATATTTACATTTACGTTTTTATTTTAAAATCGTTACTCGCACCTCCATCATTCGTCACCAATTTTACCGCCGCATTGCGCGGGTGTAATGCTAGCTAGTACAGTAGTACTCAAAAATGAACGATACATGTTGTAGGAGCGATATGATATATCGGTTTTAAGCTAAAGTCATTCTATTATCCGATAAGTAAGAACAATTAATTAAGAACAATATAAATAAAGAACAAATATACAAAATTGAAAATTAACCATCCGCTAAACTAGGCAGATCATCATTAATCCACTTTTCTTTCTGTTCGATCATTTGATCTAGTGTCTCCACCATCTTTTCGCAGTTCTCGAGTAACTTTCTTTCTTCGGCAATAGATCCACATAGACAATCCATATATGAAGATTCAATTATATGAATCATCATATTCCGTCGCTCAATATGCTGAATCTTTTGTTGTTTATCACAAATTGAATGATTTAGTTTATCAATCGTCTTTACTACTTCTTCTTTTTGTTTTTTATCCTCATCTAGCATTTCTTTCACACAATTGGTGTACAATTCGGAATACACTCGGAATCGATGCGTCGCTGTATTCCCTCTTTTAGAAGGTGGTTCTGTAGACCCAGAAGATTCTTCCATCAAGCTATACCTGCTTTGATTTATTGTGGAAACTGGCCGGCCGGAAAGTTTTACCAAAATATTTTTATTTGTTCGAATTTATATAAATGTTGTCAAACGTACAACCAATGGCAATACATGTAACAAGAAGCGGTTTTGTATAATATTCTAAACATCTTCCCCCCAAAAAAGTAAATGACCAGACCGCTCCAATTAACATTCTAAATATCTAGAATATGTATACTACGTATAATATTCTAAAATCTAAACATCTTCCCCCCAAAAAAGTAAATGACCTACACTTTAGGAAACTACTTATAGGCCGGCCTACTACAAGTCAACAACATATGAGAAATTAAATGGACTCTTAAATGCCCAACCACCAAATCAAATCCCACTTTCAACGACGCGGTTTTGTGTTAAATACACCGCTTCATATTAGAATACTTATATACGAATTAATACTCCGTATTTGTTATCAATATATATATATATATATATATATATATATATATATATATATATATATATATATATATATATATTCATGATAATATATTGATAAATAATAATACTAATAGAATAATATATCGATGAAATGATAACACGGTGGATCGGAGTAACATATATTTTAAATAATAAGAGAAGCAGATTCATAAAAGAAAGAAAAACTTGCTAATTCATTTGATATACATGTAGATTACACATGATTACAACAAGTCATTAAAAACTTCATTTTGTTCCACATTTTGGTTGAACCGAACAATTTGTGCTTCAATCCTTTCCTTCTGATTCACGTAAAACCTAAGATTATAGTCAAGTTGCTCCTTATAGTCAACCTCATCAGTGGAAGGCTCTTTAATTTTGCGGGTCTTTTGAAGTTCTTTCATGATCTTTTTTATCGTGCTTGTAATCTTGGTAACTTGATATTGCAATTCTTCGATCATTTCATTATCAACATCTATCAAAGTATACACCTTAGAGCGGATACGATGACGTTCCTATTCGCTGACATTCACAGTGCTAGTGACCTCATCTCCGGAAGAAGCCATATATTGCAGGTTAATAATGCTAACAAATGTTACGGAATAATTTTTTGAGATAGGTTTTGATCGAGAAACTGATGTCCCTTTTTTTGGGTCTTTCTACGGTTTATATATTTACTTTTTTCTGGAGCGTTTTTTATTTAAACCGCTCCACCTTCGAAACTTTAAAAATCTACTTTAAAAATACGGAGTAATAGTAATAATATAATATAATAATTAATAATAATAATACAACACAAATTATTGTCTTCTACTAATTTTAAACACAATTAATAATAAAAAACTCCAGAACACTGTCCAGAACAGTGAGAATTCAGTTTCAGCACACCACCAAAAAATCCTCACTTTCAACATTCGCCAGACCACTGTCTCAGAACACCGACACCACACGCTGTGCTCCTATGCTCAAATCGACATTTGTCTTACTTTAACATTAATCTACTCCGTATGAGTTAACAAAAACGATCATAGGTAATTAACGTGTGATTAACGTGTGAATAACTTTAATCATATGTGAACACTAATTTATGTTAATATAACATATATATTCATGAAAACAATAGATTGATCAATAGATTACAATGAACACTTGCTATTTTTATAAATTTCGTTCACCTCATTATTTGATGTGAAACTCGCAATTAGTTCTTCACATTTTTCCGTTTGATCTTTGTAAAATTGAAGAGATGAGATGAGATGAGCTTGTAATGATAACCTACCTCCTCAATTTCATGGATTTCTGAGTAAACGTCGGCAATTATTAGACTAAACGTTGTTATATGTGCACGTAACATGTTGATGGCATCACTATCAACATCCATCAAGTTTTGAGTTAGAGTACCCATAGCCTTTCCATTTAGTCTCCATTTTGTAAAATAAAAAGATATAATGTAGTAAAGAGAAAATGGTAAAATGGTATTGCTTATATTGAGAGTTGTAAATGCTTTATATAAAGAGAGAAAGGGGACATTAATGAGGGGTAGGTGAGATAAGATAATTAATACAGTGTACATAAATAAGCTGAAGAACCATCACAGGATAGCCTAGTGGTTGGCGTCCTGTTATCCTCACAAGAGGTCTCAGGTTCAAACCTTTAAACCTCACCAGATGCAAAAAAATCTTTGGGTGGCGACTGGAAGGTTCGGAAACGTACATGGTAACGGTTAGGCCGCGTACATCACAAGGAAAAGCTTGGCCAACCCGAGGGAGCCTGTTAAAAACGGGATTACCCTTTAAAAAGGGGAAAAAAATGAAGAAGAATTCAAACATATAATATCAACATAATAACCTCAAAATGGGAAACACGACGTCCTATTTCCACCTTCTCTCTAAAACACCACACAAATCACACAAAAACTACATCAAAAACTCAATAAATCACCTAGCTCATTTAGAAGAAAACGATCACGGAGTCGAGCTCTACACAACCATCCTCTCGGATTTCACATGCGATAACTTTGTAAGAACCCGACAATCTCGTAAATTCTTAGATTTCGAAGTTTTCTTTGATCTATCTTCGCCTTTGATCGATCCACATTCGTATCCGTAAAAGTATTAATGTAAAAAAACAACAAACGTTGACCCATCTAACATACTTATGACTTGTGACAATGTTTGATGAATTATAATAATAAAAAAATGAATCATAGTAATAAAAAATATTAAATTATATTGCTTCTCCCTCTTATCCACCTAATTTTTCTTCTTTTTTGATCCCGCTATATATATATATATATATATATTATCATTTCGTGCTTGTAATTTTATTAATTTATTGCATATAATAAATAATAGTAATAGTAATAATAATAATAATAAATAATAGTAATAATACTCAGTGAATTAAAGAACTTCATGTCAATTTCAGTAATGAAATAACTAAAGGATAAAATTACATTATCAAATGAAAAATTACAAACGTATCAGATCGATCCAATCCCTAAGGTTTCGATCATACATCTCGAAACGAATTAGCATGTTTTCTGCGTTTTTTTCTCGGAGGTGTAGTATTGAAAATCATCTTCAAGTTTCTTGAGAAATTTGAGCTCGGATGCAGAGGGTTGAACTCCAAATTCGTCAAATTTATCATTGAGGTCGTTGATCCATTTACCGATCTTCCCAACTGCCGTATTAAACTTTTCGACGTTTTCTTTTTGTAATTTGATCATTTGTTGGTCTATCTCCTTTAAAACGCCTGCTTTCTCCCCTAAAACATACTTCTCTTCTTCGGTTGCTATTTTTTCAGTTTAACAAAACAACTGAACTATCTCTTACAATCTACGAAATATCTTTCTATTTTATATAGTTACAGTATTTGAAGCGGTTTACTGAAAACCGCTGCAATAGTGTGTGGCTTCCTTCTGGGTTTTTGTTGCGCTACTATAGTTGTACCGTTGTACGTAGAGTTGCACCGCACGGCCATAGATATAATGCCCAAATGTCCAAAATCAAGGGAAATCTTTGTTTTACGGAGTATATACTCTGTATATCTATTATACGGAGTATATATATATATATATATATATACCTATTAATATATTATTACGTAATACGTAGTATGACATTTAAACATGAAATATAGATCGTCCCCATAAATGTAAATATAAAAAAAATTGTAATATAATCACAAAATACAATCTCGTAACATGATATCGGAAGTTTTACATCACCACCTACGACTTCTTGAACACACTCTTCTGCTATAATCAAACAACTTTTGAAACACACTTTTTAAGCTCAACGATAAACATGGCTACAACATTTGATATACACTTCTAGGCTAAATGAGAATTAAAAATTTAAAACAGCTTTTGTATGGACGACGTTCCATCTCTAGAATGCTAGGAGTAGTATCAAATTCCTAGCGACCTGATACGATACATACAAAAAGCAAAACAAAAGAATGAGTGATTTGAAACGTGTGTGTATGTATATATATATATATATATATATATATATATATATATACACCGTTTTCTCCTCACTTTCTTTTAAACTCCATGAACATATATGCTCATCAACAATCAGTCAGAGCGTTGAAAAAAATTCGTGTCTATAACAGGGAAAACGTGATTGTTTACAATGCTGTTATAAAGACGTTTTCTTTTCAATGTTCCGATAGATTGAGAGAATGGGATCTTGGAGAAAATATAACAAGGAAATCGTGGTTGCTATGTAGTATCATATCATATCATACTTAATAAGTATAACTATATGCAAAAGAGTATCACAATTGAATAGGCTAGGGAAAGGAAAAATCTTCATATTTTCCTTTTTTGGGTAAAGACTAAAGAGGAGGACACTGGACACCATATACTTATAAAATAGGGTGAGAAATGGGATTGAAATATTGAATCATTGAATGCAACTCTAAATTAAACAACTTAACCCCACTGACCAAATTGAATGTATTTGCAACTTTGCAAGTTTCGAGACTATATTGTACAGTATATAATTGTTTTATACTCAACCCAACTCAATGTCTCAACCTTTAAAGATATAAATGGAGCGGAATAATGCATGTGAAATGGCTAAATTTTGCAGGTTTCGAGATTGGACTACTCCCATTATTAACATTTTAGGAACAGGGGTGGTGATATGTCCACCGCTCTTTTTTGATAAATCACTATCATTTTTAAGCTTTTTTTGCTGACTCTAAAAAATAATTTTACTATTATTTGATCAGTTTTGTAGACACATACAAAATGACTCTAACTTCGTTTCTGGTCACGTACGATAATTATTTAAACTGAAATTGGATATAAAACTACGTATGTGCAAAATAGACGAATGAAATGAAACAAAATTTCTTTATAAATACATACAATACAATACAATAACGGAGTATATTGCATGAATAATGCGACAAAATTGTCTAATTAGTATAAATACATAAAATAATATAAATACATACAATAATGCGACAAAATAAAAGGAACACAACCAAGGTTTAATGTATAAACATGTTATATATCTTACAGTTTTACTAATTTCATGTATGCAAATTATTTACGTAACGGAGTATATTGCATGAAAGAGATCGATAAGGCATTCCATATATTACAGATAAATAATAGATCGAGTGTGTACTATATATTAATATATTAATATATCTATCTATAATTTATAATCTATAATCTATAACCACACTTTTCATCCATTAAATATTAAATCTAATCACTAAGGTCTTTTTGATTGATTAAATATCAAAATGGATAGTTATAACGAGACATCAAAAAATAGTAACATATATAACATATAAACATAGATTCATTTTAAGAGTTTGTACCATAAATAGTCTTAGTCTCAATTGTTATCATCTCATCCCATCTCGCGATATTTGCTCGACGTTCCTCTATGCGTTGAAGTAACATTCGTATATGTTCTTCGTCTTCCTGGTTCCATTTGTTTGAATCGTTTTGCCGTGACGTTCGGATTGACTATTTAATTAATTAATTGGTTGACTCATAAAATCAAATACTTTATACTTGTAGCGGTTTACCTGAACATTTGGATCGGTTTATTACTGGCCTTTATCTATTTATTTCATTCTTATTTAGTTATTTATGTTATTATAATTATATTTATTATAAAAGAGGGACGATCATTTAAAGATCTTGGAGCGGTTCACATATGTTAATTTAAATTTCCAACATTTCTCTTTTATCTATTTATATTTATTTTATTCTATCTTATTATTTGTATTTTATATTTTATATTTCATTTCATATTTATATTAAAAGAAAAATCCTGAGAGATTAATAACGTAATATAAATAAAAGTCACCCCGATAATAATAATAATATAGTAAATAATAACGTAATATAAATAAAATATGGAAACATAAAATTACATGCACGTATGAAACACACTAATATATTACTTTCGATTAAAAAAAAAGAATGTTAATAATATTACAAGTTTTGAAATGTATCGATAAATAAAATCTTTTTTTCTTCGCTTTTATCAAACGAAGATGACAAAGTAGAGAATTGCGCCGAACATGTTTCTTATAATTTGAGAAGTTTTTCAAGAGAAGCAATAACATAATTTTTGAATTCTGAAGTGGGTAACTTCTCAAATTCCTTCTTCAAACCCTTTGCTTCATCAAACTTTTCCTGCATGGGCGTGTACATACTCTGGACTTCATTCTTTCTTCTCGTCTCTTCCTTCACTTCAGCTTGCAACTTCTCGATCGTCTCTGCTTTGTAGGCGTTAAGTTCCATTTGTTTACTTGTAATATGAATCTGAATGTTTAGAATAAAATTTTAATCAAAAAAAATATATACTGCGTATTTATATATACTCATTTATTACATGGGAGGTGACTGATCGACAGTGTAATCATTTCACAAAGCCGAGTAGAATTTAATTCTAATTGGAAGTTGTAAAATTGGAAGTTCAATAGTTACACCAAACAGGTCAATAGTTGAATCACCATTTTGATATTTTTAATTTTTAATTGAATAGAAGTATACAAAATACGGTACAAAATATAATTGCCAAGGACTATATTCACCAGGAGTGGTGAATTTTACTATTATATGAATAGTTTGTCTTTTACCTATTTTTATATATTTATCTTACAAAAACATAACAATTATTTTTCTATTGTTGGGTAATATTTATAATGTCGTTGGATGAATTAACAGAAAAAAATAATAATATCAACGATGAAAGAACAACAACAATAATAATATCACAAGACTTATTGAATTATTGATCTTAAGACATAACTAAAATTTTACTCGTTAAAAATATTATCATTTAACTTTCACCGTGGCTTTCGATTTGATTTGGTTTGCATTAAAATCCAAACTGTATTTAACGAAAATTCAAACAATAGTATCATTTAACTTATAATTCTTTTCACATAACAACTTTAAGTGAAATTGAGTTTTTCTCAATAAAGTTATGTGCACTCTTTCAACTTAACAAATATGATTCATGGATGTATAAGTTATACTAATAAAAACAAATTTAAGTTTGTAACTTAATATGTTGACATTTATAAATCAATGTTTGTACATTGTTTTAAGCATCTCCAACAAGGGATTTTTCTAAAGCTTTTTTGTGTAAAAAAGCTTTTGAAAAGCTTTTTATCATTGGAGTATAAAGCTTTTTAAGTGTAAAGCTTGATAAATCTCAAGCTTTTAAGCAAAAGCTTTTTACCAAATTTATGTGTGTAGGCTTCAAAAGAAAAGCTTTGCAAAAGCTTTACTCATTGGACTTATCTAAAGCTTTTTTGAATGTTGATGATGTGTCTTTGGAAAAAGCTTTACAATAGCTTTATACATTGGAGATGCTCATGAGAACGTCATAATTGTCACGTGTACGAAAACCATGTATGATAATTATTATTTGAGTATATATATTTTGATACGTTCTTTTTTATATTTAAGATTAAGACGCACGTATAATATATTCACTTAAAATTAGAACATACATACATATAATAATTTATACATATTTAAACTTTTTTCAACGTCTCAAGGATTTCATTCTTCTTTCGGATAGATTCTTCGATAACATCCAGTGTATCTTCAATTTCAAGTTGATGTTTCGCATCCTGAATTCGATCTCTGCCGAGGAACAAACTTAAGTAGAGATTAGCATCATCAGCAGGACGATTATCCAGTTGATTATCCCAAACTTGCTTCTTTCGAGATGATTCACCAACACTATCATTCAAAACACAAAGTTTTAGCCTGTTTTCCCTATCAATTGAGTTCATAGACTCGATAAGCCCTGTGACTTTTTCTTTCAATACTTGATTTTCATATCGTGTGGTTTTTTGTGTGGTGGTGAAGATGTGCAACCAGATTCCATTTGAAATTTGGAATAAATTGATTTATTAGTTGTGAATAAAGAATAGAAATAAGGATATTATCATTATGGGAAAAAAAAAGTTGTAATTCAACCCGATTTATAACTATGGTTCTTTGTACCAACTAATTAATTAATTAAGTATCTAATAAATGCAAACTTTTCGATGCCCCCAGTCCCTCTCAATTTAAAGTCTCAACAACCAGATCGATTTTATCGTCGACTTTTAATATTTACTACGGAGTATTATAAATTATAATAACCAGTTTATATTAGAATCAACAGATATTGAAGCGGTTATAAACATAAATGAATCGATCCAAAATGTGAGGAGCCGCTACATTTCAATTTTAACCGCTTCACTTTGGAGCTGATCTAAGAGACTAAAAAACATGAAAAGAAAAGTCAAATGTATGTCAGCCTGTCAGGGAAGGAAGCTGGGAGGGAGCCAGGGAGGGGGTGGTGACTTATGTCATAGACTTTAATTATGGCTAGGGGAGCATGGTGTGGTCTTGTCAAATACACTAGATTTTTTTATGAGATATGCTATAAATAACTACTCCGTATTTAACAAAATAGTCAAGGGATTATTTTGTTAAATGAGTTTGGTCAAGGGATCAAATTTGTGATTTTGTTAAATTTATTCTGACACAACAATTATTAATTCTATAAATAAATACATGTTCCTCTTTCGATTAAGGCAAGTTCACATTTACCGTCCCCCTGCTATGGAGACTCTTATCCTCCACAGTAGATCTGGCCATGAAAAGCAATGCTCCAACATGGCCTGTTATTGTCAATTTCACTCGTGTAGTATTACTGATTCTTACAAAAACTTGTATGTCCATTACAGTTGTGGACATGTATCTTCTGCCATAAACTTCACTTACAACACGCCAATTTCTGTTACTGTGGCAAAAAACGAGAAGCATTTGGCTCTTCTAGACCATTTCCGAAGGTGTCATATTCATTCTTAAACATAACAGTAAAAAGAATGGAAGATGTGTATCAACTTAGTGCGAAATGCATGGATACATCTTTCTCGCTACAATCATTTGTGTATAAGCTTAGCAACTTCGTGCATTTTTGGGTCTTAAATGTACGTGTTGTTTGACATTTTGTGTTTGTGTTTTAATGTTTCACTTGTTTGTTTAGTTTGTTGGGCTTCCTGAAATTGTGTGTCTTGGGATAAGGACTTGATCGAGCCGAGCTGTCTATAATCTAGATGCTTTTGACCTCAATCAGACTTGTTTTAATTTGTAACTGAAATCTTTGTAATCTTAAAGATTTTTAGGAGTTTTTTTTGTGTGTGTGTGGATGTGGTACGAAAATTTTTTAAGTGTTGAGTACATTGGATCAACTATATTGGTCAATCAATTTTCTCGTCTCCTATTTTAGTTACCAATTATGATTTTCATATGTTACCACAACATTTCTTTCTAATTGAACAAATTAAAAAGACATTTATACTTAAACTATTAAAATTAACATACATAATTGAAATTAATAGTGCCATAGGACAATTTTTGAATCTCTTAATAATGAAACATTACGTTATTTCTTATACAAAGAATTCAAAGTCTCTCTCTTTTGATTCATAGACCTCTCGAGTTCTTTGAGTTGCTTCCAAAGATGTTCATACTTCTTCTTTTGTTTATTGAGTTTTTTGGTCCATAGGTTAACTTGAATATGCATTACTTCATCCCTTTGCGCTGCATAATTTAAAAGATCCATCATTGGAGAAGGAGGACGTAGAGGTATATCATTATCTGGAATTCAAGAAGATGATGCCAATGCCATTATTATATATTGTTTTTTAAAGATGGTCTTTTAAGAGTTTATTAATAATGTGGACTTTGGATTTTGATGTATATATAGGCAAAAGAAATTGAATTGAAGGCATTTAATTTTATTTAATCTACTACAATCACCGAAGGTGATTTTCACTATTTTTAACCTATTCAAACTCACCTACACACTATTTCAACTCAATCACAATTAATATTATGTATTAACTTACACAAATTATAAACTTTTATAATTTATAAATATAACTAAGATCGAACAACCCAATTATGTTTAGATTTTCCATTATAAATGAAAAACTTCATAAAAAGAATTAGTTGTGATAGATGAGTAAAAAATGTATGAATTTAATTATATCAATAGCCCTTTGGTCTAGCACTATGTACGAGAATCTATCAATTGAGAGGTTATGTGTTCGAGTCTCGTGAGAGACAAGTGCACATTAATCATGTGAGTTAAATTGTAGTATTCTTTTTTTTTAAGCACTTAATAATTTTGTGTCAATTGATAACTTTTTTTTAATATTAAATTACAGAAAGTAAGAAATTTCTTTAATAATATTGAAGTTTCAAGTTTATAGAAGATTTATGAATTAATATCTTGAAGTATTTTTTGTTAGGTGACACATGGCACCATATTAGGTGCTACTGTGTCAACTTAATGAACATATATATATATATATATATATATATATATATATATATATATATATATATATATATATATATATATATATATATATATAACAACAACCAAAGATAATTTACATGCATGTCACAAAATATATAAGGCCGCCATGAACCGATCCATATACATTAATTAATTAAACTTAAAAATGTGTGGGGAACCAGATTAAATATTGATTAATTCTTCCACCTGTATAATACGAGTAATTAAAAGTCAATCGTAATTGAAAAACTTTTCGATGCCCCCATTCCCCCAACAAGCAAATCAATTTTATCATCGACTTTTAATACTTTAATTATATATTAATTAATTAATTTATAATTAATAAATAATTAATAAGCATTTTGTTAAAATAGAATCAATATATCTTGAAGCGGTTAAAAGCATTAATGAACCGATCCAAAACATATAAGACCGCCACATTTTCTTTAATAGGAATAAAAATTTAATACAAATAAAAATTGTTAAAAAAGTCAAATATATGTCTGGAAAGTGGGCTGGGGAGGGTCAGGGAGGGGGTGGTACAGGTATCATAGACTTGATAAGGCTAGGGATAGGAACATTGTGTGGTCTTTTCAACCGGATTAAATATGGCCACCCGTCTATGCAAATTTTTCATGACCAAGTCGATCCCCCAACAACCAAATCAATTTCATTAATCAATACTCATTATTTGTTAAATGAATGAATCAACAATGTTGAAGCGGGAAAAAATTATTAAACCGATCCAAAATTATTAAAACTATTAAACCGGATTAAACTCTCATATCAATTTGATTTGATTTGTATATTTCTACGACGATGATGATTTGCTATTATAAAAATAACTAATGCTTTAAAAAAACAATTAAGAAAAACATTGACCAAGTGCCTTAAATTTTGACTAACATAATTTTTTGACACCGTTTGGCATAGTACGTAGTTTCATTGTTTCAAAAACATAAATACCATGCAACACTGAAAGTCTGAAACTACTGTTCTTTTCTAGAACCGTGGTCTATATATATGGAGTATTTTTTTTGAAAGGACACATATATATATATATCAATACACTGTTCTAAACAGTAATCAACCATTGGCTTCGGCAGTCACTTTTGCAATGGGGATTGATATATACAATATGGGTTTTGTTTTTTCATCCACCAAAACTTTGCTATACTGTACTTGTACTATGTGCTTAAATGTTTGTACAGTTTGGTGTAAACATCAAAAGTTATGTTGTACAGTATATGTCAACACCCATTTGCAATACACTCATTGATCAACTGTTCTATATTCTATGTATCAATTAATAATCAATATATCAACCGCTGTTTATTTTTTTAAATTGAGAATATGTATCGGCATACCCAATTATAAATACCCATTACTCCGTTAGCTTTGGCAATCACTTTTGCATACAATCATCCGGCACAATCACCTAAATTGGTAACAATAGCATCATCCAAACAACAAAATGAAGCAGTTCCATATGAAGTTCTCACGTTTTGGTGATCTTCTTTCAGAACAATATTCATTCACGACCGCAATTTCTCTGTTTACTCGTCCGTCAATCATAGCCGAATCAAATCTCAATGAACGGAATAAAATATTCCTTAAGGTCACTATTATGCTTTTTTCAAAACATATTCACATTTTCCATTACTCTGGCAAAAAGCCTGGCAGTTTTGCTGATTCTTTCAAAAACATATCTTTTGCCGAACAAATGAAATTTTGCATCACAGAAGTCCTTGCAAAGTATATCTTGCTATTCGTCCGAGTTCTTCAATTGGAGATCAAAATAGATCGAGTATGTAACAATACGTGGTTATAATTATATAAGCTACCTAGGTTAAATGTTACTCAATCATACAGTATTATATTGTACGTACTATACGTACGTTGTTATGTAATTTTATGGTATCAGTGTGGGGTGTTAGTATATTAAATCAAATTGTTACATGGGAATTATATATAAAGATGAAGCAAAACAAAAAAGAATTTGGAACATGGGAATTATATATATAAAGATGATCAAGTTTCAGCACCGGATTTCTGCAGAAACTGCAACGAGATTTATTGTTCGTATACAAGGTTTTGTTATGTCTCAATTGTGTATTTGGGACTCAAACATCGCGTTCTGCTTTGTAATAACTTGAAGATGAGATTAATGATAATGGAACCAGTGAAGATGAAAAGGCTAGAGTAAATTATCATCAACTGAACATGTACATCATATCAATATATACTATGTTATTTTTGTGTTCGTAGTTAAAATTTTCAATCGTATGAATTAATTAGCTCATGTACATCGCCTTCTGCTTTGTAGAAGAGAATGATTATGATAATGGTACGAGTGAAGATGAAAAGGCTAGGATACACTATCATCGATAATATCGTCGACCTTTATTAACTTTAATTTATAAAAAATTAAATAACTAAAAACCGATCCAAACTTTCATATAACAGCCTTCATTAATCATTATATACCAAAACTTCAACATTCAAATATTGTCTTTTGGGCCGATCCATGAACATCTTGGCATGGTCCAAACAAATGAACAATACCCGAGGAAATAAAGGGATCGTATTAATTACGGCCTTTTGGGCCAAAACCTTGAAGGCTACGATCCTGCATGCACAAGGAGGATCGTCACTCGATCAGAAGAAATGCTCGAACATATCTTACCCACTAGTGAGTCTGATACATTAATCGCCCATCAATCTTCCATCACAAGAAAAACCGTGTGATATTATCTGGAACCTCTTTCAGACATATTCCATTAGAAAATGGGTATCCGATAGTATCACACATGTTTATACAATACGTTTGATCGACGTCTTCTTTTTCTTCTTGATTTCAACACCAATAGAGAATCTACTAACATTCTTGAGTTCCAGAAGAGAAAGAAAACCTCACACTTCTGAAGAAACAAGTAGATTCGTCTAAGGATGCCAAAAAATTTAAACAGAGAAATCTCGGTTGAAGAGTTGAGTATTTGTTAATTTCTTTTTGATAGATCTGATCAAGAAAAGTGAATTTGATAGATATTTGAGAAATTGGATGAGAGAGGATCAGTCTCTGACCATTAGATACTTGAATGAGGATCATATTGGGAACTTAATTAATTGATGATCATATTTAGGGTTTGGATGAAAAAGTGACCTAATGTGTATGTATATTTATACTACAATGAGAATGAATACCATACCATTAATGAATGAATTGAATGCTAACAAGTAACACCTACCGACGCGACTCTAACCTTTTGCATATGTATCTATATATATATATATATATATATATATATATATATATATATATATATATATATATATATATATATATTTAAAAATTAAATCTGATTATGAAATAGAAAATAAAAAAAGAAGCTATTGAAGCGTAATAATAGTTTTACCGGAGGGTAAGGCATTTAAATTGGGGCAGTGTTTATCTAACCGCTACTAATTGTTTCTTACAATTGAAGCGGGATAGTTTTACCCGCTTCAAAATAAATTTACGAGTGGCGGTTTATAAGTAACCGCTACAACTATTTATCACAATTGAAGCGGGAACGTTTTACCCGCTTCAAAATGAATTTACTAGTAGCGGTTTAAAGATAACCGCTACAAATTGGTTACCCCAATTGAAGCGGGTTCATTTACCCGCCATAAATGTTATTACTTGAGGCGGTTTAACCTTAACCGCTGCATTTGTGTAGTTGGGACCCCACTTTTTGACTGGTAAACCGCTACAAATTAGATAATTGGACCCACTTTATAATCCATATAGCGGTTTTCACTTAAAACCGCTATAATGTTGCGCTCTTTTTACTCGTTTTTGTACTAGTGTTTGTTGTCTCTCTTTGTTAACCACCAGTGACCAGACACAAATAAAATAAAATTTGAGGAGCTCAGTAACTCACCAAATATCATCAGTATCACTAGTTTTATAGAAATTTTCAGAATTTATATTGCAGGATTCGGCATTCATCAAAGACATTCAACCTGCTTTTGATCAATCTTTAATCAGCTGCCATTAAGTATATGCCGTCATGTTCAATGATCAATGTTATGGACAAAAACTATTTCGAGTCAATCAAACTCATTTCGACCGATGCCAATGAAATACTCAATTTGATTAACCAACCAGCCCATTATTATGCCTATGTTGTAATCAGTAGACACATATAAACCCTTCTGAAGATTTCTTTTTCACATTACTAATTTAAAATAATCATAACAATTTCTTTGAACTCGTCAATAACCAGACAATATAAACTTCAAATATTAATTCTAACATATATATATATATATATATATATATATATATATATATATATATATATATATATATATATTCATATATAAAACATCTCCACATTTCAAATTCAACACTACTTAAAATATTCAATCTTCCTAAAATGCCCCTATCCCATTCTCTATTATCTTTTACTATTTATTCTCTACTAAGTAAACTTTCATTAATACCCCTATCTCATTATCTATTATTTTTAATTACTACTTATTCTCCACTAACTACACTTTTCATCAATCAAATATTAAATTTACACTTTTCACCCAAAATAGTAATGTCGACATTTTAAATGGGACGGACGGAGTACAATATGTTTCTATTTTAAAACATTTGCTCGCTCCTCCATTCACCGTCGTCATTTTCACCGCTGCATTGCGCGGGTATTGTGCTAGTATATATATATAGGATTGGGATCAAGGGAGAAATGTTTTTTTGTGGATAAATGGGAGAAGGAATCCTGACCATTAGATGTATGATTCAAGGGCTAGGATTAGTCAAAGCAAAAAATTGAATTTTTGGGCGGAAGTTTTATGGTTTGGGGGTACAATTGTCCTTTCATTATTATTTAAAAAAAGGAAACAAATATTTTTGCTATTTCGCCACCTAATACAATCCGATTTTCATGCAAAAAAAAAACCCGATCAAATCTCCCTTTTCTCTCCTTCTTCATCAGCGCACAAAAAATCTAAAAACCAAACCCTAATTGTCGATTTTAAGTGACTCAAAAAAGCAAACCCTAATTGTCGATCAAATCCCTATTTTAACACGAAGTATACAGTGATTAGCGACGTAATACTTGTGGTTATTTATTGCTGAATCAAGGATTTTTTCGCGATTTGAGAAGTTGTGGAACGAGTAGCTATATGTCGAATTCAAGAAATCATATCAAAGCGAGCCTCAAAGGTAATATTTTGATTTTGCTTTTTTCCGAGTACAAATAGATGATTTCAGTTATTTATGTTATGAAAAAATTGACTTTATGTTTAAAATTCGTGTTGATTCAATTGTTTATGTAGTTTAAAAGGAATGTTGTTAGTGGGAATATTATGTTGCTGAATCATACGTAAAAATAGTTATAGTTATGATTATGATTCTGAATTTGAGTTTTATAATTGGTATTAGTTGTATTATGTTGCTGAAACATTGTCGATTATTTACGTTATCTTGCTGAATCATAGTAATAATCCGTTGTAGTTTGCTTACGAAATATTTGTTTGATGTATGATTTGAATAATCCTAAATTACTTCCATCTTTTTTGTTTGTCCACTTGAAATTTGTTTGGCTTTTTTAGCAGTTGCAGAAAAGAAAACCTTTCTAGTATGCCTCCTTTCTGTTTCTAGTTTACTTTCAGAAATAGATTGCTTGATCACTTGATCGTGCAGCTTGTGGGTAGTGGGGGATGTATCCATGCCATTAATAGTACTATACATGACTGTATAGTATCCCGTTTACCTTAACATTATGTAATCGTACTGTTAGCTATATTTAGGCTATGTTTGGCACGCTTGTTTTAAGAGCTTATGGGAGCTTGTAGCTTGTAGCTTATGGTTTTCATAAGCTCTGTTTGGCTAAGTAGCTTATGAGTAGCTTATGGTTTCCATAAGCTCCAAAACCATAAGCTACTTGAAGTAGCTTATGGAAGTAGCTTGTAGCTTATGGAAAATGAAATTACATAAATACCCTCCATGTAATTATATATCATTTTTTAAAATTAATATACTTGTCCTTTTATGTCATTTTACATTCATAAGCTACAAGCTCCAGCTACTCTGCCAAACACAAATATTACCAAAAGCTACAAGCCACCAGCTCCAGCTACAAGCTACCAGCTCCAGCTACCAGCTACAAGCTACCAGCTCCAGCTACAAGCTCCAGCTACCAGCTAGTTGTGCCAAACATACCCTTAAACATGAAATATGTAGCATAAAAGGCTAATTCTGAAACGGTTTATCATTGTGTGCTTGTTGTTTTCAACAATTTAAAGTTTTTTTAAGTAGGGGTTCATCTATCTCAATGGGTTCTGGTAAATATGCTCACCAAATAATAGCTGAATCATAGTGCATATATACTGATTCCTAGATGTGTGTCTGCTAAATCGTTATTGTTTTTTTGTTGAATCAAAGCAAATGATATTCTGTCTACTATTTTGCCTATTGTTAAGGAAAATTTAAGTATACATAATATGTTTAGCATGTGAAGCATAGTTATAATCTTTATTTACTACAAAATTAATAGATGATTCATAGTATGTAAAAGCTGAATCGACAATTTATGGCAGCTCCCTTAATAATAGCTGAATCATAGAATCTATAAACTGGAACCATTTTGTGTGTCTGCTGAATCGGTGTTGATTTTCTGATGAATCGTTGTTGGTAATTATATCGGTGTTGGTTTCCTTACCTATGGGCAAATTAGTATTCATAATGAATATTGTGTCCATTAGTAAAGTAAAATGTATGCTACATGATATGTTTGTACTCTGAATCATATTTTGAATATAAATTTGCACCCCTAAATACTAACCGAATCATCGTATGAAAACTCTTAATCATAGTTTAGTTTTTGCTGAATTGTTGCTGGTAATTAGATGAATCATAGCTTTTTTTTTTTTTTTTTTTTTTTTTTTTTTGCAGACACCAGTTTGTATGGATTTGGCAACAGATTTGGATGAACTGAATAAGCTTCTTGCTGAAAACTTGATTGATTGTGTTGCACGATACAATAATAAGAACTAGATGATTTGCGTAAGAAATACAAAACGAGGATATTGACATCTGATTTGAACTCTAGAGCTGTACACCTAAAGCTCGAAGCAAAGGATCATGCTAAACTTACCCCCGATTTCATAGTAGGTCTAGATGTGCGGGTGCAACAAATAAGAGAAGAATGACTGGCGATGTTTGGAAATTGAAACCGTGTTTGAACGATGTAATTTGGTTATTCATTTGCTATTATTATGGAATTTTGACTATATGACCTGATACAGGCTTATTTTTTGATGTGCTACATATTTGTTATTAAGCGTTTATATGAAGATATTATAAGGTGTGAACAACGAATCAATTTACATAGTGTGAAACAAGAGTTTCAATGGGTTTAATAACTGAAACAATGGAATAACGGTAATGAATGACACGCGAATAATTTCTAGTTCAATGTTTTAGACACCAGAATTGATATTATAAATAGTTTGAATCAATGGGTAAAATGACCGAATCATTGTAGTAAATAAATGAATCAATAAGTAATGTAGTCGAATCATTGTAGAAATCTATATGACCAGATTGTCGTAATACCATACAACGAATTGTTTCTATATTGACACAATTTATATGCAGGAAATATATAAATGATTCGTACGTCGTAACCGATGATAACTGTTTTTACATGTGCCCCTTAAAAAACCACAATTACTCGTATAACAAGTTTTAAATAAACATCTATTCGGCTGATGAAACGGGTTCTTCATTCAATAGACGGTTTCTCTTGGCAGCATCGTCTATCGCTTTTTGTGAACTAAGTGCTTCTATAATGATCTACTACTCCACAATATTGACATGAACGAACCTGCTTATTTGCGCTAGCAATAGCTTTCTCTTTGGCACTCTGAATCCTTCCCTTTTTAGTGGAACCACATCCTTTGTTATGTAGCTACCAAATCATGAAACTCAATAAAAAAAATATATACACTGAATAAACTTTTTGTATCTACCATAACATGAAGTTCGATAACAAATATGTGAAACAAGTGTTTTTAATTTCGAATATCATCATTGCATAAAAACAAACATTAACAAACCGTAACTGATATTCCGCAACTTTAAAAACACAATATAAATAGCTTACTTGCTTCGGATGTACTAGCAAAATCATCGGATTCCTCCGTAGAATACGTATCTAAAAGTTCCATGGTAGGTTCATTGTTCGCCATTTCGTTTCCGTAGTATCCCAAGTTCAATGCGTTCTTCAGATTACTTATGACTTGATTCCCAAAAATTGTTGAATATGTCGTTGATTGTATTGAAATATGGAATGCAAATAATTTTTAACCGATGACATATATGATGCAACAGCCTCTTTGAAAACCTGCGTGAATTTGTATACAAAAAAAAATCGCCCAGCAAAAATAAATAATGAATGATTCTAAGATTGCTTTTGATATGTAAATATTGTTGATGTTTATCTCCTATATTAATGGAGAACAAAACCGTTTACCACAAATAGATACTATATTTAATGGTAATTAATTTTATAATCAAATTACAAAAGACTACTATACCCTTTGACCTTAAAATGAAATGATTGGTCAAGATTCCTTCTCCCTCTTCTCTACAAAATATTTCTGCTTTTTAGATCCTCCAACTATATATATATATATATATATATATATATATATATATATATATATATATATATATATATATATAACTCTCAGGACAATATAAACAATTTTATTAAGGGTAAGTACCTGGGAATGCACCCAACTTGTCTCGAATGTCTATTGTATGTATCATACTTACGGGAGGTGTATTTAATGTACCCAACTTTTAAAAACGGTTATTTAATGTATTTTGCTGGTGTGTCGTCCATTTAAGATGCCACGTGGCATCCTTAGAAGATGACACGTCATCGACACGTCAGTAAAGTACATACAATAACCGTTTTTGAAAGTTGGGTGCATTAAATACACATCCCGTAAGTATGATACATACAATAGAAATTCGAAACAAATTGTATGCATTCTCAGGTACTTACCCCCTTTATTAAAGGCTTTAATTTCCTTGATAACTTTTTTTTGTATGGTTAACATCGATGGGTCCACACTGTCGGCAACACAATATACTCAAAAGCGATGCCAAGCTAGCCCTTAAACAAACGTTCCAAATAAATCCTTAACGAGTTAAGGACGATGATACCTGTAGTTGCTGTGTCCGTTTTCTTTATAAAATACATTTTAAAGCATAACCTTTTTTTTTTTACATCTAAGTAAACCGTGAGCTATAACGTTGATAATAATCATTACATAAATAAATGAAGTGTTCAAGTATAGGAATTTTAATTTAATGTTAAATCAATTAACATTTAAATTCTATACTCGAACACTTCATTTAAATTATAACGTTGAATCAATCTATTTCACATTAAAAATTCAATCACGATGACAACATTACATAAGTGATCATAAGTCTACCGAAAAGGAAAGACTTATGACATAAACCAAATGAAAAAAGAAAAAAAAAAAAAGTAAGTGGGTAAATAAAATTAAGACATATTCACTTATACATAAATTTCAATAATAATACACACGTAGGACCAAAGTAGTGACACGACCATCAGTGCATCCGATGCCAGCCCACTCCATCACCTACAAAAAAAGAATATCAGAATTCATACATCCATCGATAAGATCGAGATGATTATTTGTTAAGTTTATTACGGAGTATAATTATTAATTAATTTGACATATTATTAATTAGTGAGATTTATGGTCCACCTCCTTTTATAAAGACGCACTTACATTATATAAGTGAAGTGATGAAAAAGATTAAGGGAACCTCGATTGTGTCGGCGATGTGTGTTACTGTTTACTTCTCAAAATAAAATATAATCATTTTTGTGTTACAATATTTTATTTATGGAAGATAAAATAATGCTTCATCCGTCTTACTTAATTAACTGTTTATGGAGTAATAAAAAAAATTAAATAGATTCCATTAATTCGATGTATTTAGTTGACAAAAATATATGTTTACTTTAACCGTTACTTACTGCAACAATCACACATACAAATTTAAATATAATTAATTCTTAAGTAACGATATATTAGAAAAAGTTGTTATTTATAACTAATTTCTAGTTAAAGTAATAATTATCTCAGATCTCAGATAGATTTAATTAAAAAAAAAAACAAAAAAACAAACTAGTATGACAGTAAAAATGAAACCGAGCGAGCGAATATAGTAAAACAGTAAATAAGATGGTGATTATAACCGTCGATCTCGTTTAAATTTAAGTTTGTATAAAAAAAACTGTCAGAAATTGGTTAAGAAGAAAACACTGGATCGATCTCGCCAAAAGGGTTAAATATAATTATAACTTAACTGTCCTATATATATAATAAGAAAAGGTAAATAATATTAAATCCATGAATTTAGTGGTAGCAAAAAATTACCATAAGAAATGAAATTGTATGATGATGATCACTTGGTAAGGACATAGATGGCGTAAATAATCCCAGGGATCCATCCAAATAAAGTCAGCAACACACATATCCAAAACTCAGCCTGCAAATATATATATCATCAACACAACATATTAATTAATAATTATTATTATTTTTTCTAAAATATTTTATTATATATTCTCATAATAATAACAGATATAGATACTTACATGACAGCCAAACCTTAAGAAAACACCAAGGGGTGGAAGGATGATTGCAAGGATAATATCGATGAAAGTTGCTGTCGACATTTTTCCAAGTTTTTTTTTTTTTTTTTTAATTTCAAAATGGAATTGATTGCTTAATTTGTGATATTTTGTAAGTTATGTGTTGCCTGTTGTAACGATTTTATTTATAGGCATGAGGTACACAGGGACACGTGTCTTCGTATCATTTTTATGTTTAATTTAATTCTCACCAGTCACCATTCTGAATGTTATAATAAAGTTTTTGTTTGTTTGTGTTATCAGAAATATGTCGACAAGTTTTAATTTCTTACAAACTTTAAATTCTATTTTTTAAATGAAGTAACTGATCGATTAATGTGATGTGGTCGGAGTACTTGCTTCTTTCGATAATCTGGTCGACAAGTTTCTATTCATCCAAGTTTATCTATTTCCACATACTTTTTTACTTCTTCATCTATTATGTTGAGAAGAGATAACGAGAGTACAAGAATTTTAGAAAGAATGGAAGTACCAATGGGAGGGTGCCATGTGTACAAAGAGAATACAAAACTTATTTACCCCCTAACTTAAATCTCACAAACGACAAATCGAAAAATTATGAAAATTACACCATTATATTCAGCGTTTGATCCACTTCGATTTGCCGTCCATTAAGACATACTTTCGACGAAAATATTTTTTTCACGTTTTTTGGTGGGTTTTACAATTTACTAACACATGTGTTAAAATGTTGCGTTTAGGGTTTAGGGTTTGGGGTTTAGGGTTTGGGGTTTAGGGTTTAGGGTTTGGGTTTTGGGTTTCGAGAGAAACCCCAAAACCCAAACCCTAAACCCTAACCCCTAAACCCCAAACCCTAAACCCTAAACGCTTTATATAACTCTAAAACCTAAATCTTACTAAACCCTAATAAACCATAAACCCTACTAATTCATAAACCCTAAACCCTATATTTAAATTAAATGTTTAACCAAATATTAACACATGTGTTAGCAATTACTAAAACCCACCAAAAAACGTGGAAAAAAAATTAGTCGAAAGTATGCCTTAATGGACGGCAAATCGAAGATGATTAAATGCTAAATCTAATGTTGCAATTTTCAAAATTTTTCGATTTGTCGTTTGTGAGATATTCAAATTAGGGGGTAAATTTGTTTTTTACATGTGGGTTCACTTTGTACACATACACTCCTATTGGTACTTCCATAATTTACAAAAATCATTTACTTGATCTTTTTTCTTATTATGTTTTTTACTCCGTAATATTTATTTACTTTAATTTTTTATATTAACCTTTATACGTGTTTTAAGATTCAAGTTATTTCACTTTTACTTTATCAAAATGATGATGATGATGTTTAAGCTAACGAAAATGATAGAGCTGTACGTCGTTAATCCTTAAGATCTGCATCAACGCATATATATATATATTTTAATTGTAACAAAATTAATGTCCCCTCACTATCGGTTGACACCTTGAATATTAATGAAAGTACAATAATTATGCATATTCAAAAAAAATTAATGAGGACCCTGTTAAGTATTAAGGGGTTTTGTTAACAACACCCTTAAGTTTAGCGTAATCGTATATCTATGTATGGTTGGAGTTTAGCAAGAAGATAGCTTCTGTAGAAAAAAAGTGTACGAATGAATTTGGTGCTAAAACGTGGTTATACATGCATCATCATATACAGTAGTATGTTTAAGTGAAAACTTGATATTATATCATAGCACAATTAGTGATTTAATTAGCACTAGAATTCTAGTTAGACCACTCCCATCAGTGACAGAAACTGACTGAGCCTGAACAAAAGTGTGAATAAGAATAAGATCACAAGATAACCAACAACAATACTTGATTATTACTGAATCAAACCAAACCGGCACTATGGCCAAATACAAGACCAAAGAATAAACCTCACTTTACAACAAAAACTCTCTATGAATCAATACCAACAGGTATTGATCATATCACACACAGAATACAGAGTATCAAGATGATACAAGCTTGTGATTAATCAAAGAAAGAAACCCTAGCCGTATAACAATGTTCAGGAACAATAATAATGAAGTAAATTAACCTAAAAAATAGAATACGTGGCTTATATATTTACCACTTTACAAGAATGACATAAACTACCCTTAACTTTTAATCTTGAAACGTTAGACACAAGTCTTCAATAAGCAGCTACAAAAGTTTTAGTTTTGATACTTTGACCACAATACTTTACCTGCATAGTATAAACAATATAACATAACAAAGACACAATTAGATTTTACCTTTTAACACCTCCCCACAATCTAATTGTGGAATAAATCAAACAACCCCAGATTCTCACACAACTGAGCATGTTGTGTACTATTTAACCCTTTTGTGAACACTAGCAGTATTGTCAATAGAATCTACCTTCTCAGTAGAAATTATACCTGCATTGATTTTTTCTCTAACAAAATGCAAGTCAATCTCAAAGTGTTTAGTTTTTTCATGAAAAATAGGATTGGCTGCTATCTTAATAGCAGCCTTGTTATCAACCAAAACTTTCACAGGAATATTATACTTAAACTTTAACTCATCTAAGATCTTTAAAATCCAAATAATCTCACATGAGACATCAGCCAAAGCTCGGTACTCAGCTTCCGCCGATGATCTAGAAACAGTAGATTGTTTCTTACTTTTCCAAGAAACTAATGATCCATTTAAAAATAAACAATAACCAGTAACAGACCTTCTTGACATAACATTTTTACCCCAATCAGAATCAACAAATGCTTTGAGATCAACACAAAAAGTTTTTCTAATACATATACCTTTACCTGGTGAACTTTTGAGATATCTCAAAACTCTTAAAGCATGTTTTAGATGAGATTTCATAGGAGAATGCATAAACTGACTGAGAACATGTACTGCATATGATATGTCAGGTCTGGTTAATGTCAAATAGATAAGTTTTCCAATTAACTTTTGATATTCAGTGATATTTTTTAAAGGAACATCATTAGTACCTTTATTAGAAACCAAATTTAATACTAAGTTTGATTCAATGGGAGTACCAACTGGTTTACATCCCAAAAGTCCAAACTCGGACAACAACTCAAGACAATATTTTCTTTGAGATAAACATATATCATCTCCAGATTTAAGTACTTCAATTCCTAAGAAATATTTAAGAACTCCAAGATCTTTGATCATAAATTTTGAACTCAGAAAAGTTTTAAATTTGTTTATTTCATTTACATTGTTGCCTGTTATAACTATATCATCAACATATACTAACAAAGCAATAAACACACCTTTAACATCTTTAACAAACAAAGAATAATCATTCTTACTTTGTTCAAAACCATTTTCGATTAAAGCACAAGTTAATTTTTCATTCCATTTTCTAGGAGCTTGTTTAAGCCCATAGAGTGATTTCTTTAACTTACAAACTCTACTATCAGATTCATTAAAGTATCCTAGAGGAAGAGACATATACACATCTTCATCAAGGTCACCATATAAAAAAGCATTATTTATATCTAATTGATATAAAGTCCAACCATTTTGAACAGCAATATTAATTATGCATCTAACAATAACTATTTTAACAACAGGTGAGAAAGTCTCATCAAAATCTATTCCCTCTCTCTGATTATAACCTTTAGCAACTAATCTTGCTTTATATCTATCTATTTCACCATTTGATTTGTACTTTATTTTATAAACCCACTTACATCCAATAGGCTTTCTATCTATAGGTAATTCAGTGAGTTCCCAAGTGTCATTTCTATATAATGCTTCCATCTCTAAATTCATAGCATCAATCCATTGTTGACTTTTACAAGCCTCCCAATATGTATTAGGTTCAATGCTTTTATTTAGAGAGGTAACAAAACATAGATTGTCTTTTGAAAGCTTAGAATAATTTACTACTCTTTCAACACCATATTTTACTTTTCCTTCGATAACATAATCACCCATTCTGGTTGGCAAAGCAATATCCCTTTTTGACCTTCTTAATTCTGTTTGAACATTTTGATTTTGATCTGTTTGATCACTGCCCTCAGGGGTGCTGCTATCAGCATATAGTGTTGCAGATGGTGTATCAGAATTAGTATGCTCAAAAGAACTATCTATATCATCACTACCATTGCCATCACTAATAATGTCATCTTCCCCTTCATCCTTGGGACTTGGTCTTTGATTGCCATTTATTAAATGATCTAAAAAATTAATATGATTAATATCACCAGGATCAGTTATACTTTCTTGATCATTTCTTTTAAAAGGAAAAATATTTTCATAAAACTTAACATCTCTAGAATAAAAAACAATTTTCTGATCAACACTATATAACTTGTATCCCTTTTTAACTGTTGAATAACCAATTAAAACACATTTTTCAGACTTACTTGAAAACTTATCATTATTATTTAAAATTGTGGCAAAAACAAGACAACCAAAGACTCTTAGGTGGGAAAGATTTGGTTTTCTATTATATACCAACTCAAAGGGACACTTGCCAGCTAACACAGAAGATGGTAACCTGTTAATTAAATAAACTGCAGTTAGCACACAATCAGTCCACATATTTAGAGGAATCCCCCCTTGAAACATAAGAGATCTAGCAACATTAAAAAGATGTCTATGTTTCCTTTCAACAACACCATTTTGTTGTGGTGTATAAACACAAGAAGTCTGATGTATAATACCATTTTTTTGTACAAATTCAGTCATGGTATGATTAACAAATTCGGTACCATTGTCACTTCTGAAAACTTTAACACTTACACCAAACTGAGTTTTAACCAAAGAATAAAATATCTCAATTTGTTTGAAAACTTCATCTTTGGATTTTAATAAAAAAAAACCCAAACAGCCCTTGTATAATCATCTACTATAGTTAAGAAAGATTTATATCCTTCTTTGCTTTGAATTTTATAAGGTCCCCACACATCTAAATGTACCAAATCACCTAAATGTTTAGACTTATATTCACTAAGTGGAAAGGGTTCCCTTGTTTGTTTTGCCTTATGGCAAACTCCACATGGAAGCCCTTCTTCATTATCTTGTAAATTCAAACTATTCTTCAAAACATGCAATACTTGATCAGCTGGATGACCCAACCTATTATGCCAAATAGTTTTAGACAAAAAATTAGACTTACTTAAATTTGCATGTATACCTTTAGACACACTATCAAACACATACAGTCCATCATATTGTTTACCAGTCCCCAATGTTGTCCTTGTTACCAAATCCTGAATATAACAATTATTTTCATCAAATCCAACAAAAATTTTACTATCTCTATTTAAACAATGCACAGATAAAAGACTAACACAGTAATCAGGAACTACCAACACATTATACAAAACAATTTTATTTGCAATTTTCAAATTCCCTATTTTAGAAACTTTTGCTTTTGTACCATTAGGGTGACCCACCGTTAAGTTTAAATCAGAAACATCTACAACTTTCTCAAATCCTTTAGATGAATTTGTCATATGTTGATTAGCTTCAGAATCAATAATCCAACCATAATTAACATTTTCTATATTACTAGACTCATGAGATACAAAAATTTTTTTAAAATTCTTATTAAAGAAGACATTTAAATTTAAAAAATCACCTGCCATATTAGAATGCACATGTGTAGATACATTCTTATCATCAAGAAGAGACAACAATTTTGTCAATTGATCATTTGAAAAAGACACAGCAGAAGAATGTCCATTTCCTGCAGAATCTGCAGATACACTACTTGAACCACTTTTAGCATTATTACTTTGACTGAAATTTTTCCTTTTAAAATTAGCAGGATATCCAACAACTTCAAAACATTTATCAACAGTATGATTTGTCATGCCACACTTTGTACACTTCATGTTATTATTTCTAGGTGGATATCCAACTATTTCAAAGCATCTTTCTATTGTATGTCCTGTTCTTCTACACTGTTTACATTTTAACTCATTTGTTCCTTTTGACTTTTTTAAAATGTTAGAGAAAAAAGTAGATGACTCTTCACTAACTTTCTTTTCTTTAATTTGAGTAACTCTACGTGATTCTTTTCTGGATATTATAGAAAAAGCAGTTTTGACACTTGGTAATGGATCTCTTGTTAAAATGTTACTTCTGATTGGCTGATATATATCATCCAATCCCATAAGAAATTGCATCAGTTTTAGCAACCCGGTATGTTCTTGAAAATTCTTTGCAGCTGTACATGTACAAGCTGGTAGTTTTAACATCACATCTTATTGTTTCCAAAGTGAATTTAGTTTATGATAATAGTCAAAAACTGAAGTTCCATTTTGAACTAATGAATTAATCTTTTGATGTAGATTAAAAACTACATACCCATCAACCTTGTCATAAGTTTCTTTTAACTCATCCCACACATCTGATGCAATCTTTGAAAAAATTTGCCCATTATATAATTCTTCTGACAAAGAATTTAATATCCAGGAAAGAACTACAGCATTACACCTATCCCACTGTCTAGCAAGTATATCATCAACATCAGATTTCTCAAATGACCCATCTATAAATCCCATTTTATTTTTAGTTTGAAATGCAAGTTCCATTGCATATGCCCAAGATCTATAGTTTTCTGTTCCTTTTAATTTTTCAGTTATTAATGGTGTACTACTAATATCACTAGCATGCAGATATAGTGGATCTCCAAAATCTAGTTTACTAATTTCTGTAACACCAGATCCACTAGCTTTATCACCATCATTTGGTGGTTTATCACCAACCTTAGTCATTTTATCACAAAATTATCACAGATCAGCAAGATATTCACAAACTTACTATAAAACTTTTAAAAACAGACAATCAACTAATCAAATCAGATAAACAAATAGCCACAGATAACACAGAAAACAAATAATAAAAGAGATGAGATTATGGAACGCCTCACAGAGTACTCCGTGCAATAGCAAGAAAGAAAACCAGAATAACCAGCGGAAGACTTTAATCAACTTTGGATCAGCCAAGAGTCGTCAATGATTATTTGAAGAAGAATCCCCAAATTTCCAGAAACCACAAACCCTAATTTGTAAAATTAGGATTTCAAGTTGAAACACCTTTTATACCAACAGCGAAACCCTAAATCAACCAACAGATCCCAGATCTAAACCCGAACAAACGAAATCAATGTAGATCAGAATATAAATCTCTAAATCAGTCGAATATTGGAGCCAATAGCTCTGATACCATGAACAAAAGTGTGAATAAGAATAAGATCACAAGATAACCAACAACAATACTTGATTATTACTGAATCAAACCAAACCGGCACTATGGCCAAATACAAGACCAAAGAATAAACCTCACTTTACAACAAAAACTCTCTATGAATCAATACCAACAGGTATTGATCATATCACACACAGAATACAGAGTATCAAGATGATACAAGCTTGTGATTAATCAAAGAAAGAAACCCTAGCCGTATAACAATGTTCAGGAACAATAATAATGAAGTAAATTAACCTAAAAAATAGAATACGTGGCTTATATATTTACCACTTTACAAGAATGACATAAACTACCCTTAACTTTTAATCTTGAAACGTTAGACACAAGTCTTCAATAAGCAGCTACAAAAGTTTTAGTTTTGATACTTTGACCACAATACTTTACCTGCATAGTATAAACAATATAACATAACAAAGACACAATTAGATTTTACCTTTTAACATAGCCACGTCAGTGTCACGTCAGCTTTTTCCTCAAATTGACTGAAACTGACTGAAACTGACTGACCACTCCCATCAGTGGTCCGTCACTTCATTTTCTGGGACCCGCTGCATAATTAGTTAATCAATTTAAATTCAATAATTCAGATAAACACAACATTTTAAATAAAAACACACTTCATTAAAAATATAAAAATTACAAATTCCTAAAAATTAGAAATACATTAATTTTAAAATAAAAAACTACAAATCCTAAAAATTAAAAAGGTACAATAATTAAAAACTAAACGTTACATAATAAAAGTGCAACATTTTAACGAATACGGAAATTTGGTGGTAGTTGCGCAATGTGTTTGATTAGCGCGTTGCGGAGTTGATGATGAACGTCCCGATCACGTAATTCCTTGTCCATCCGCAATGAAGTTTCAACTCTTTCTTCCCACGTTTTTCTTGGCCTATTTGACGGATCAGAGGGGTAATCTTTTTCTAGTTGACAAATATTTCTCCCGTTGTCCTCAGTTATCATGTTATGCAGAATGACACAAGCATACATGATTCTTTTGATCTTGTTCGTGCTATATGGCCTAGCCGGGTTCTTGATGATTTGCCACCTACCTTGAAGCACACCGAATGCTCGTTCCACATATTTCCTTGCCGATTCTTGGTATCTCTTAAAACGAGACTCGGCTGCAGTTAGTGGATGCCTAAACGACTTTACGATAGTCGCCCACTCTGGATATATCCAATCCGCTAGATAATACCCCCTGGTGAATTGTTGTCCGGCAATAGTGAAGTTAACTTGTGGAGCTCTATCTTGCATCAAATCGGGGAACAAATCCAATTGATTAAGTACATTAATGTCGTTGCTCGACCCTGCCGGACCAAAAAAAGCATGCCAAATCCACAAATCATAAGAGGCAACCGCCTCGAGCATGATTGTGGGACGTCCCTGATCACCTCTGGTATATTGACCCTGCTATGCAACTGGACAATTTTTCCACGGCCAATGCATACAATCTAAACTGCCGAGCATACCAGGAAAACCATGCAACTCGGCATGTCGTTGATGCAAACGAATAACATCTTGTTCAGTGGGTTTCCTTAAATACTCCGTAGAGTATAAATGAAAAATGCATTTGCAAAATTTATCCAAACACAAATATGAGGTTTGTTCACCCATATGCAAGTATTCGTCAAAAGCATCCGCCGCACAACCATATGCCAATTGACGTACGACGGAAGTGCATTTTTGAAAAACATTTAAACCGGGTCTACCGGTACAATCTAAACGTTGATGAAAGTACTGAAAATATTCCGGGACCGGTTCTTGAGAGTATGATATAATACGTTGACATATACTGATAAATAATGGCTTACTCATCCGATACCGGCGTCGAAATACATCTGCCGAAAATGTTGGCTCGTCGGCAAAGTAGTCCAGAAACAAACGTTGCACCATTGCTTCGCGATTTCTCGGAAAGTATCGACGTGGAGCTCTCGGGATCGGAATTATTTCTTCGTTTTCGTCGGACGATTCGGAGGATATGGCATTAATAACATTGATCGCATACTCCGGATCAAAAATGTCATTAAGCGCTTGCAAATCTTCGAGATCAGAATCGGAAGACATTTTATAAATATGTGAAAGTGGTAAAATGTATAAAATTTAAGAGAGTAGATGGAATTTGTATTGAGTTTGGTGTGAATTGTTTGGAAAATGGGAGGTATATTTATTGTTGAAAAGTTGGATTTTTTAAAATTTAAAAAAAAAAAAAATTAAAAAAACCAACGGCTTTGTTCCCAACCGTTGGAAAAAATATATATATTTTTTTTATTTTTATTTTTCAAAAATAAATATGTGAAAGGGCCGGAACCGACGGCCAAACCGACGAGTCCGTGCCATCGGCGTCGGTCTCGTCGGTTTGAACCGATGGCCACCGACGAGTACCGCTAGGAGTGGTCTTACACCGTTTTTTCTTTCCATATTTATGTGTATAGCTATAGAATTGGAAGTAATTTATTGAATTCGTTGTATATAATGAAGTAGTGAACTAACGAAATATATTTTCAATTATTTGTTCCGCTACTAATTAAAATACCTCACGTACAGTCCTTGCATCCTAGCTCAGTTGGTAGAGCACGTGGTTTTAAACCACAAGGTCGTGGGTTCAATCCCGCATAAGGATATTTAAATTCCATTGGGGTTTTGGCCCAGTGGTCAGGGAGTTTTCCATAAGGTTTCTTCCTGGAGGTGATGAGTTCGAGCCTTGTTGTGAGGGGGACTCCTGCGACGCTATACCCATCCAAGACATGGGAGAGCAACCCCTTTAGGGCGTCGCCTTGGCTACGAACTTAGGGGGCGGTTACTCGATCCCAGGGGAGTAACCGCTTGTGGAGATGATCGGGTGGGCTAAAAGTCCGTCAGTGATTCCACGACTGTCTTTAAAAAAAAAAAAACCTCACGTACATTGGGATATGATTCAGGCCACATGCAACGTACTCTGGAATCCAGTGCTATTCCTTTCCTCCACCAAGAAAGGTTCATCCCGAGTCACAAGAACAATCTCTGTCATCATATCGATACGTGCATTAATTATATCCCATTCCAGCGCGAGTCTCGCTAACAAGACAAAATTAGCATGGATCGACATTACTACTTTATTCGATGAAGTGGTGAAGATTAGCATGTATTTTTTGTACCAGTGTAAAGCGCTATAATTATTTAGGGGCCTTCAAATTTTACGAATATAACACCCCTCACATTTGTACCATTAATTTAAGGTATTTAACTCGGAAGCGTAGATTTTTAAACATTTTCTTTAATATGCATCATATAATATGTACATAAGATTTTCAAAATACAATACACAAACAGATGCAACAAACTAGGTGTTATATAATTACATCTTTATATTATCAAAAGCATATCAGAGTTTTAAAGTTGGTTAAACATTCCTTCAAATCATATACTTCCTGTCCACCCTTATTTCAAAACATAACCTACAGAAGGTAATATAGTGGGATTAGCACGAAACTAAGTGAATGAATAAGTTACAAACAATTCAACTTAGCATCACTATCAGTTTACATCAAACAACTGTAAACACACTTTAATCAATGATGATCGGTGGTCCTTGAGGAGCCCTGATGCCCGGGTGGCTCTAAAGTAACACTTACCGTCCATCTGTATGGCCAATACAGAAGAGACTGATAGCTAGTTGTTATTATCACCAACACCGGGTCTACACACAACACATGTACAAAGTCCCTGTGTTGTATATACAATAACAAACTAACCCAACAAAATTGTTGACCTCAATAACAACTGATGCCCGAAGGCTAAATAGCACGTAGATTCATAATTAATAATTCAGACTAAACAGTCTAACAATTATATCTACGTTTACTTGTTGTAACCAAACAGTCACAACTAAATCAAACTGTGAGTTCCAGATCCACTCACCTGAATGTCTCAGTTTTCAAACTCAGAAATCTTATTTTACTGAGTCTTCGGTTGATCTGAGAACGCAACCAAAACATAAGTAAGTAATCATTTATAAATGATCATAACTTATTCAGATAGATCATAACAATTTTAATACTCATTTCATATACTCATTACCACTTAATTATCACAAGTACATAAGCTAACAATATATCATATGTATTCATTTTATTCATGCAAACGCGATCCGGCTTAAGGATTTGGGATCGCGTTCCCATGTTGAAACCCATTCTGTAACCGAAATACACTATGCAATGCGATCCGGAAAATGGGGTGGGATCGCGTTCTTATAAAGGAAAACTTTCTATAACGGATTTACACTTGGTAACGCGATCCGGGGAGTGGGCTGGGATCGCGTTCACAAGAACAAAATCCGATTGAGACAATTTATAACTACGGAACGCGATTGATGTGACGCAAAAAGTCATGTTTTTAAGTATGATATTCCACACTTTTTGGACACATCTTTAGTGAAAACATTCCAAAACAATCATTATTTACTAAAATTCACTAAAGTACTCCAAATATAGGCGTTGCTACAAAAATCACCGAAAACGTCCAAATAACGAGCAAAACAGAGCGAATAAACAACAACCAATTCTCACACCCTCATTTACCTTATGATAAGCACATTATAACCTTATGGTATGTTGTAATAGGTAAAAACGAGATGGTAGAATCAAGAATCATGCAAATTGGGTGAAGAACGGAAGAGATACGGCTTCTACAAATTGTTAAAAGTCATTCCAAACATGCTTGAGCTACACTCATCCAATTTCTGTGAAATTGGTACCATTAGAAGCGTAACGGAATTACGAATCCGTGAGCGAAAGAATCGGGTCAAACGGACATGTAACGAAGGAGATATGGCCGTTTTAAGCAACGCAGAAAAGCCGAAACACCACGTATACGGCCTTGGCAAGCCGTATACGGCCTTTACACACCGTATACGGCCTTGGCAAGCCGTATACGGCCCCCTATACCCCATATACGGTTTTTGGTGGTCTAGGGGTGGCTTGGTTGGCTTCCTTCATGCTTGGTTTGCTTGTACGATGCGTTTCGGTGCTTGTACGTATCAATTCCTTTGGCTCCAAGTTTGGCTTCAACTTTGGCTCCAAGATTGGCTCCATGGCTCATTACTTTGGCTCCAAGTTGATCTTCACCTATAAATAGATGGCCTCCTCCACCATTTCATACACACCTCACTTCATTCTCATTTCTCATTTCTCACTTTCTCTCTCACACATTCTCTCTCTAGCACTACTCTTAGGAGTTAGAGGAGAATTATTCTTGTAGTTAGTTCCTCTCTCTAGTTTCTCTCTCTAGTACTACTCTTAGGAGTTAGAGGAGAACTAGAGAGAGATTAGTTATGTAGTTAATTAGTAGAGGCTAGCTTATGTAATGCTTGGATATTAATAAAGAAATACAAGTGTTATTCTGCTCGCAATTCGTATCGGTATTATCTATCCTTTCTATTATTAATTTGTCATATTGTTCTTGTTTGATGTATGTGATTTATTAATTTTAGAAATTTTTATTGCTATGCATTGTGAGTAGTTGCTTGTATGTTCGCCATGATTTAGATAGTAGTGAATATATGATTGGGATAATATCGTTATGAAACAACGGAGGTAACGTTATACGGCTTTCATTTGTATAGCGCCGGAAACATCACTAATGTGTGGAGTACGGAACGTGGAAGCTATGAAAGTCGTGGGCACAATCCGTTGTGGAATAATGTTCCCAATTGTTATCTGTATATAGATGATGTTACATTAAACCCTTATCTATATAAATGGGAGTTGTTATACTTTGTTATCAGTCTAAACTTATCCTGAATTTAGACTTTATTGTTCACCCTTTCCAGTCTTTCACGTGACTATTGCTCTTAGGATAGGACTTTGCAAACCCGAATACTACGTAAACATAGTTATCTGTGTTACAGTATGAAGCTATGAGACTCTGTTAAATGGCATTGTACTTCGTATAGCGTTGGAAACACCTCGTGTGGAGTACAAATACGTGGAAGCTAAGGAAATGCCGTAGGATCATCTCATCGTGGATTACCTAGAAGTCACCCTTCTAGAACATGGTCTAGGATACATAAAGCTGTGGAAATGCTAAACCTTAAAAGTACTGTACACCGTGAGTATACTTAGATATATACAAGCTGTGGAAATACTTAATGCAGTGTACACCGTAAGTATACCTAGGGATGAACGACTGATTGTAAAGGAGGGTCTAATTCAAGACGGAAGTATTTGAGCTTAACTAATAGAACATGAGTTTTGAAAAGAAAGCAAGGAGTCGGCTGTATTCCCAGATGCTTAAACCCCTTAACTCTTCATAACCGATAGTTTAGAATAACATAGTTAAAAAACCAGTACACATTTAGATGACACATTTAGGTTTAGGTGTTAAGAAAGGTCAGAGTATCCTTAATGGCAGTTTGTTACCTCATGCATGCACCCCGGAGTTATCTCCAGAGACTCACTATTCCGTAACAGGGTAGTTGAGCAAGGGTCACTGTACCGTCACAAGGGCAGTGTTGGGGGGTTGAGCAACCTGTTCTGATCAGAATCACCATAGCCTAGGTACTCAGTGACATACTAATTTAGAACCGGAACTAAATAAGTAGGGTCCTAGTGTTTACACCTAAGCTTATTTATTTGTCAACTGAATGTGCCCCCATATAATCATCATCTCTGTACATACACTATCCTAAATCATGGTGAACCACATCTTTGTTATCCTTAGGTGTTACATATGCTAGTCTCCCTTTACTTTTATGCTTTATAAGTTTTAGTAGTTTAACTAGATAAAAACCAAAAACAATCACCTATCCACTTATTCAAACCCTAGCTTGAAAGTTAGTTTATCGGAACGAGCTCTGTTTCAATTCTACCGTCGTGAGGAACGACCCTGGATCATCCTTACCGCATACTCGTATCAAGGTATTCGTACCAGTACCAGTAGGTAGTACGGAGGTTTAGGCTCCCCCGACTATTATAAATTTAAAACTACCACCTGACGCCACGCCTAGTGGAAAGGTCTGCAACGATAGGAAGCAATTCCTGAACCGACCGCTGGGTGCACGTCAAGTTTTTGGCGCCGCTGCCGGGGACGGTAGTACGATTCGGAGCCTGTTTAGATAAATTAGTTTTTAAGTTATCCCTTTACTTTTTGCCCGTAGAATAGCATATTTAGATTAGATTAGCTTAGTTTAGATTTAAAACACCTCTCACCTCAAATATAATTCTTAAACCTTCTTCAAATGTCGTCTTTACTGAATACTTGGGTAGAAACAATAATAGATCAATTTCAAAGTCTTGCTCAAATAATTCAAATTGGATGTAGGATATGCGGTGTTCCCCACTTTGACGGAGAATGTGAGGGACATACGATGTTAGCCATAGGACATTTAGATTCTCAATCAAACCCCTATAGCCCCACTCAACATCAATCTCAATCTTTATCATTCGAAGTCAACCCACACTCCACATCTAATACACTCAACATAGACTTGCACTCAACTCTAAGCAGTAATCTAATTGAACCCGTTACCCAAGTAGTCGATGAGAATGTTGTTACGAGATTGGAGACGTCAACGGATACTGTCCCACCTCCATGCCCAGAGTACAACATTATCATTGACCAAAAGACCATAGGAAGCAAGGTGGGTTTTGCGTCAGGGTTGCCCTACAAACCATCTCTCCACCACATAATGACGTATACGTCATGGAGTGATATGGACACCTCTGACCAACCCATTCTGACAACCCGACCCCAGGAGGTATTAGAAGTTGAGAGATTTGTTATACCTCCGGTAGAACAATTCCCTTACTTTGAATCATCTCCTCATATTGGACATCCCGTGACCTTAACTTTCCTTAAACTGTTAGGTATGTACCAATATTACCACTTGTGTCTACTAATGGATGCAAGGAAGCCGCCAGGATTGCCTGATAAATAGTGTTAGAGTCAAGCTAGAGACTCGAACAAAAACAAGCGCTTCTCGGGAGGCAACCCGTGTCTAACATAAGTTTAGTAGTCGTAATAGTAGTTAATTTAAGATAAGTCGTAAGCTAACCCAAATAAGTAGAGAATGATCCCTACAATAAATGTTCCAAGTCTTCTCTATTTTTATGAACAAAAAGGATGTTTTGCGAAATTACTTCATTGAAATTTTTGTCAAAACTTAAAACTTCCTACTCCTACTTGTTTGAACTTTATTCTTAGTATCCCTTTCACTCCCAAACATGGAAACCTATTAGAGTTAGGAGCCTTAGTCATCTTACACACCCACTGACATGTTTCGAGCATTTGAGGTACTTACATATATTTGTGTGAACATACATGAAATACTGATACTTAATCTGATAAACATGATTTGTATGTCAATATGTGTATTATGCTCGAACTCGTTTAAAAATGTGTTCTTTGGATATCTCTATACTTGGCTACCTGATTCAACTGATAATACTGGTATTTCCATATCTGATGTTTGTGCTGCAGTGAAATTATAGGCAACTAACACTTGTAGTGTGCGATTAGACTCTAAGTCATACACTGGTTTGTTTCATCTTCAAAGCATTCACTTTGATAGGTCATTCACAAACCAGTGAATCTATGATTTGGAGAATAATCACTTGTTTGTTAAGATCACGTTTATTTGTTCTACTTGTTCAAATGCTAAACAAACAGGGATTGCCGCCTATGGGTAAAGAATCTTTGAGAATAATGGAAAGGCAACAAGGGGATCTTGTAGTTCATTAAATTTGGAAATCTTTGGAGCATTACTTTGAAGGGAGAAGAGATACCTCTTTCAGACACATAAATGATTTCTAGTTGTCTATGAACTAGTTCATTAAGTAGATCAGCTCAACATTCACAACATTCACAACATGCACCCATATCCTAGAGCTAAACCTTAGCACATCCTTGATTGCTAGCATAGTTTTGTATGGAACCCCAAAACATCATCCGTCATCACAATAGCCACCCACATTCACCCATCCATCCACCCATTCAGACTTATCACCACCACCATCGGGAACCATTCATCTGCTATAGTAATGTCACCGCCTACAAGTATACACAGAAACATCTCAGAGAAATAGGCTGACGTAGGAATGGCTATCAAAGGATTAGATATGGGATTGATCTCTGCTGATAAGAACAACAATCAGATTCATTGCATCAGTTATCAGCAAAGATCTCGGGCGATAGAAATTTATGGTCATTGGATTCAGCACTTTCAGATCATTAGAGAGTCATTTACATCATCATCTCTTAATGATTAGGATCCTCGTCCAGTTATCTCTATCCAACATTCGTGTTTCAAGGTTGACTCTGCTTGTGTCCGGAAAATGACATCACTTCACATTATTTTCTATCGTTTTGGAAGTCGAGCTCTCGACTATAACAGCAGCGCTGCTCGGGAGGCAACCCGTGGAATAAGACGTGTAGAGAGGAAGTGTCAACAAGTGAAGAAAATCTCCGACTATCCTTCACACTTGGACGTACCAGAAATACTTTCTGAAAACTTCTGCAGATTTACAACTCATTTGCAAATAAACCACTGTCTCAGAAAATAGGAAATAACTTTGAAAACTGATAATTCATGTGTTTCGAGCATTTGAGGTACTTGGATACTACTTTTATGCATTATGCTCGAACTCGTTTAAAAACACATGTTTTATAAAACTGATTTGTAATAGAAAACATCTTTTCAAATTCTGAGACAGTGATTTCTCTTTCCATTTGCATAAAAATTGAGTTTGTAAAAGGCTACGTCCAACGTGTTCACACCTACGAGATTGATTCATAAGAGAATGATGAATGAATAAAACCAATAGCAAGATGCTTGAAACCGTGCCGATCTTCATGGATGCAGAAAAGGATATTGGCAACATCTCTTTTAAGCAATTTCAGACTTTCAGCTTCAATGCAGCTCGTTATCTGGGGAGTGTCCTTATCCTTTATCTACTTTTGTTTATGATTCTATATTTTGTTTGCTTTGTTAGTTTGTTATCTATACTCTATCCTAAGCTTATCACTAAGTGTGGGATTCCAGCCCAAAAACAAACACTTGAGAAACATTTTCTTACATGTTCAAACTCTAAGTGTGGGATTTTACTTCCAGTAAATCTCAACTCAAGAGAACATTAGGGACAATGTTCCTCTAAGTGTGGGATAGCAGGTATAGAATACCTTGGTTAGTTTTTATGATTTTTAATGTCTGAAATAGCAAACTCAGAAAATGTTCCTCAAATTTTTCAAAATTTTTCAAGAAAATTAAAAAGTATGAGCTAAATCACCTGATTAACTCTGCTATTTTTGAGTCATAATGTCTTTGGAGAGGAGCTATTTTCAAATATGAGTAAAATATTTTGGAATCTAGGGAAAATAAGGTAGAAATTGCTTAAACAAGAAATAATAATCTTATGGAAGCATGACGAAGCACATACAACCCTATTTGCAGTGAGGTATCTTGAGCCTAATAGCATTCATCTTTAATGCTTCACTAATCATTTCTTGTGTGTGCCGATGCATGCATATCTGAATTAGAACTTGCTCTTGATATACGCTTCAAGACCACATTGGTGTGTACCGTACGCGGTATAGGTGCAATTAAATGACCTTGACATTCCCTAGGATTTAAACCCCTTTTCACATATCTCTTCAAGCCCAAAACCCTTTCCGATACTCACTTTTAGTATCGATGATCCACCTAGTAAACCCTGTTGAGCCTAAACCTTTCGTTTCATAAAACCCTACTTCCCAAAATACCCCCAAACTTATCTTAAGAATTTCTGAGGTTATGAAGAACATCTTTTAGAATATCTTATCCTACCCCTTTCGTGCTCTCAAAAAGATTGAAGAATCCTTGGTGTGTAAAATTGACACCGCGAAAAGACTCGAAACGTTCAAGATAAAGGGATTTCTGAAAGAATCAAAAGAAAAAAAAATATCCTTGGAAATTCTCTGGCAAAGAAATTCTGAAGCAGAAAAAGAAAATAAAAAGAAGAAAAAGAAGAAAAGAAAGAAAAAAATAGTTCCGCAAGAATAAAGCTTAAAGTCCTTTGAAGTATCGTCCTCATAAGAAGATTCTGATAGAAGACCAAAAGCTACCTCTCTCTCCGTTCTGAAATAAAGTTGTTCATGATCTCAGTTGTTTTAAGATAAGCAACCCTTACAACCCAAAAATACCACTATCCATACCCTTTACCCCTCACCAAACACTACAACCCTCATGAATGTCTTGGGATAATTAGCACCGTCCTCACCTAAGTGGTGGAGATCCGATTCTCGATCAAGCCTATGACGATGAGTGCTGCATGACTGGCTATTTGAGCGATTTCGTTTGTTCTAGATTGATAGGAAACCCGATACACTTTGAGTGAATTGAGTGACCACCTTTGGTGAGATCGCCTAGTCATGTGTACTCCAAGATCATGAGATTTGGAAGTATGCCTAAGAGAATCTTTTCTTGTTTAAGGAAGGATCATCTTATCTTTCCCTGTATTCTTGAAATTATTTTACTTACATCTGAAAGTGGTAACTCTTAAAAATGTTGTGACTCGCTCTAAAATGTTTTAAAAATGTTTTCAAAAACTGAGTGTTGCTTGAGGACAAGCAACGTCTAAGTGTGGGATAACTTGATGTGACGCAAAAAGTCATGTTTTTAAGTATGATATTCCACACTTTTTGGACACATCTTTAGTGAAAACATTCCAAAACAATCATTATTTACTAAAATTCACTAAAGTACTCCAAATATAGGCGTTGCTACAAAAATCACCGAAAACGTCCAAATAACGAGCAAAACAGAGCGAATAAACAACAACCAATTCTCACACCCTCATTTACCTTATGATAAGCACATTCTAACCTTATGGTATGTTGTAATAGGTAAAAACGAGACGGTAGAATCAAGAATCATGCAAATTGGGTGAAGAACGGAAGAGATACGGCTTCTACAGATCGTTAAAAGTCATTCCAAACATGCTTGAGCTACACTCATCCAATTTCTGTGAAATTGGTACCATTAGAAGCGTAACGGAATTACGAAGCCGTGAGCGAAAGAATCGGGTCAAACGGACGTGTAACGAAGGAGATATGGCCATTTTAAGCAACGCAGAAAAGCCGAAACACCACGTATACGGCCTTGGCAAGCCGTATACGGCCTTTACACACCGTATACGGCCTTGGCAAGCCGTATACGGCCCCCTATACCCCATATACGGTTTTTGGTGGTCTAGGGGTGGCTTGGTTGGCTTCCTTCATGCTTGGTTTGCTTGTACGATGCGTTTCGGTGCTTGTACGTATCAATTCCTTTGGCTCCAAGTTTGGCTTCAACTTTGGCTCCAAGATTGGCTCCATGGCTCATTACTTTGGCTCCAAGTTGATCTTCACCTATAAATAGATGGCCTCCTCCACCATTTCATACACACCTCACTTCATTCTCATTTCTCATTTCTCACTTTCTCTCTCACACATTCTCTCTCTAGCACTACTCTTAGGAGTTAGAGGAGAATTATTCTTGTAGTTAGTTCCTCTCTCTAGTTTCTCTTTCTAGCACTACTCTTAGGAGTTAGAGGAGAACTAGAGAGAGATTAGTTATGTAGTTAATTAGTAGAGGCTAGCTTATGTAATGCTTGGATATTAATAAAGAAATACAAGTATTATTCTGCTCGCAATTCGTATCGGTATTATCTATCCTTTCTATTATTAATTTGTCATATTGTTCTTGTTTGATGTATGTGATTTATTAATTTTAGAAATTTTTATTGCTATGCATTGTGAGTAGTTGCTTGTATGTTCGCCATGATTTAGATAGTAGTGAATATATGATTGGGATAATATCGTTATGAAACAACGGAGGTAACGTTATACGGCTTTCATTTGTATAGCGCCGGAAACATCACTAATGTGTGGAGTACGGAACGTGGAAGCTATGAAAGTCGTGGGCACAATCCGTTGTGGAATAATGTTCCCAATTGTTATCTGTATATAGATGATGTTACATTAAACCCTTATCTATATAAATGGGAGTTGTTATACTTTGTTATCAGTCTAAACTTATCCTGAATTTAGACTTTATTGTTCACCCTTTCCAGTCTTTCACGTGACTATTGCTCTTAGGATAGGACTTTGCAAACCCGAATACTACGTAAACATAGTTATCTGTGTTACAGTATGAAGCTATGAGACTCTGTTAAATGGCATTGTACTTCGTATAGCGTTGGAAACACCTCGTGTGGAGTACAAATACGTGGAAGCTAAGGAAATGCCGTAGGATCATCTCATCGTGGATTACCTAGAAGTCACCCTTCTAGAACATGGTCTAGGATACATAAAGCTGTGGAAATGCTAAACCTTAAAAGTACTGTACACCGTGAGTATACTTAGATATATACAAGCTGTGGAAATACTTAATGCAGTGTACACCGTAAGTATACCTAGGGATGAACGACTGATTGTAAAGGAGGGTCTAATTCAAGACGGAAGTATTTGAGCTTAACTAATAGAACATGAGTTTTGAAAAGAAAGCAAGGAGTCGGCTGTATTCCCAGATGCTTAAACCCCTTAACTCTTCATAACCGATAGTTTAGAATAACATAGTTAAAAAACCAGTACACATTTAGATGACACATTTAGGTTTAGGTGTTAAGAAAGGTCAGAGTATCCTTAATGGCAGTTTGTTACCTCATGCATGCACCCCGGAGTTATCTCCAGAGACTCACTATTCCGTAACAGGGTAGTTGAGCAAGGGTCACTGTACCGTCACAAGGGCAGTGTTGGGGGGTTGAGCAACCTGTTCTGATCAGAATCACCATAGCCTAGGTACTTAGTGACATACTAATTTAGAACCGGAACTAAATAAGTAGGGTCCTAGTGTTTACACCTAAGCTTATTTGTTTGTCAACTGAATGTGCCCCCATATAATCATCATCTCTGTACATACACTATCCTAAATCATGGTGAACCACGTCTTTGTTATCCTTAGGTGTTACATATGCTAGTCTCCCTTTACTTTTATGCTTTATAAGTTTTAGTAGTTTAACTAGATAAAAACTAAAAACAATCACCTATCCACTTATTCAAACCCTAGCTTGAAAGTTAGTTTATCGGAACGAGCTCTGTTTCAATTCTACCGTCGTGAGGAACGACCCTGGATCATCCTTACCGCATACTCGTATCAAGGTATTCGTACCAGTACCAGTAGGTAGTACGGAGGTTTAGGCTCCCCCGACTATTATAAATTTAAAACTACCACCTGACGCCACGCCTAGTGGAAAGGTCTGCAACGATAGGAAGCAATTCCTGAACCGACCGCTGGGTGCACGTCAGCGATCCTGGTTCAAGGCTGGGATCGCGTAAGTATGTTTTAAACTCAAGTTTCAGACCTGCTGTAACACCCGTCAAATTAGGACTAGTTGATAGGCCCTAATCATTTTATAATACATATAATTAGTGCCAAGTTAGGCTAATTATGTGTATCATTACGTGTATTATTATATATATACGCATTTACACGATCAGATTTAATCGTGTCATTTATTATCGGCCGAATTTCGATACAAATTTATACGGACGTTGGTGAAACTTTTATTCAATAATATAGAATTATTTAATAACATTACTTATTACTTTATATTATGATTATAATATAACAAACATATACGTTTTGCTTAAAACGTAACCGAATGCGACGAAAACGCGCGAAATGCGCCCGACGAACAAAATTTATAAAAATTATATTTTTATAACTCATTTCTAAGTATTATGATAAAATACTTCAATTAAAATTTACGCGATTTCACGAAATCAATTATAACGTTTAAAAACATTACGCGATTTAAATAAACATACAATTCGCCACCGACACTCAAACGAAAGCCCGAATATTATTTTGGACATTAGAACATGCCATTTGAATAAAGTTATCATCTAAAAACATCGAATTTTGAATCGTTTACGAAAACCTATATATAATACGTTTTACGGTCAATTGAACGTTTAAACGATCGGGTAAACAAACACGGGTATAATACCAATAATTTGAGATAAGATTTAACAAAAATCTATCTGTTTTGACCTTGAGAAAATCAGCCAAACATGATCCACTTTTTGTGGATCATGCTCTTGACTAGCACATATATACATACCATATTCATTATTATGATCCATCTTACTCTCTCTCTACAATCTCTCACTCCCTCCTCTCTTGCTCATGGCTGCCGCCACCATCCACCACCCAACCACCTTCATCCATCATCATTTAGCTTGAAGAAAAGCAAGGAAGAAGAAGAACAAGAAGATCCACACTCATCTCACTCATCTCTCTCTCTAGAACACGTTTTTGGGTATGATTCACCACCTCTCTCTCTCTAGATTTACATTGTTTTCATAGATCTTCATGTTATGTTGCTCAAACGACTTGATGATGTCCAAATCTAAAGCTTAAAAACGTTTTTAGTGAACATATGTAAAAAGGTACAATCAGACCAAAAATTTCGTCTCACCAAATCGTGTATATCTCGAGTTATAGACCGAATTAGAAGATGTATCTTATACCGAAATCTTCGTATGGAAGTCTTCTACAAAAAGTTCTTCTATGGCCCGACTTGAAAACCCACGGATTTTTGTGTAGAAACCGATTTATGGACTGAGGTTGTTTTTAGACCAAATCCGACCACCTTCCATTCTTATTTTTGTTTAAAATAGTAAATGGACTTATAAAATTATCATAAAATGCATAAATGAACTAGACACCTAGAGGAACATCTGTGATTTTTGGTTAGGTTGGACTCGGCTTAAAAAGTGGTTAAAACGAGAGTTGAATTGGGTAAAAAATCTGGAAAACATAACTACAAGGGCTGTTTTGGTCAATTTACAAAACCGACACTTCGGGTGTGTAACACCCCCAAATTTAATGATTTGCGGAAGCATACTTGGGTGTTACTAATCAATACACAAAGCACAAGATATATAGCAAACGACCTCTAAATGAGTCGTGTAAAACGATTTCATATAAAGTAAATGTTTGAAAACTCAATGTTTTCGTATACAAAATGTGGTTCCCTAGAGTCCACGCGTAGCGGGAGATTCTATTACATAATCAACCTGTACAAAAGATAATGCTGAAAATCTCCTTTAATGCAGTTTAATGAAATCATGCGACTCTAGCTATGTCCTAGAGAAATCCTACTCCGTCTGGGTACCTGAGAATACATGCTAAAAGGATCAACACGAATGTTGGTGAATCTCACAGGTTTGTAAGTATTATCAGTTTTGAATACAAGATTTCATCAGTAGTGCCCGCAGGCGTAAATCAAGTATTTGCAAATCCAGCAAATGTAAAGTAAATAAGTTATACCGTTACCATGAGGCTCATAATCGAAGCTTAACCCGTAAGTAATAAGTTGCTCCCGTGACATGCTCGTAACTAAGCAAGCATAAGTAACGAATAATAGTCGCCCGTTTATACAGAACGGTTCGTGGTAGCGCTACTACCCCGGGCGGGGAGGGTCATTTCCCTAATGGATCCATTAACTAGTGTTCGCGCTTAAGTCCATAACTAACGATATATGATGGAGAGACTTCTGTTTGTAAGTAAACTCATGCAATCCCGTATAGTAAAATGTAAGTTTCGTACTTGTGTTCAAGAAAAGTAAGTTATGTATCTCACCCCGTATGTAAAACAGTAAAAGTGGGGCTGTAAGACTCACCTGAGCCGAGTAGTAAGCAGTAGCAAATATCAAGTAGTAAGTAAAGCAAGTAGGTTCTCCGAACCCGTAACCTTCAAATGCCTAAACACGTAAGGTTATGTAAGTATGTGTCTCGTAAGACGTTTCGTTTAGTTGTACACAACTAGTATGCCCGATGTTGGTTTAAGTATTCGTAATCGTTTGTCTTTAGAAAACATGTTTGACCCGTAGGTGACGGTTTGTAAAAACAGTCCAAAGTGTTATCATTATATGTATCGTTGAATCAAGTTTCGTTATTTGTAAGTGTTCGACACTTAGTGCGAAAAGTATTTACAACATCTAATGACGGGGGTCCGGGGGCAGCGCCCCTGGTAGCGGGGTCCAAGGGGCGGCAGCCCCTGGCGGGGTCCAAGGGGCAGAGCCCCTGGTTGGGGTCGAGCTGCCAAGTCAGCTTGGAAAATTTTTATTCCTACCACTTTCCTTTAGTGAAAACGTATCCGAAATTTGAATTTGGAGTAAAATTAGGTGGTAAAATCTTGGTTCCGACACATAGTAAAAATCTGAGTTTTCAGGGTTCTATTTTATGCGACGTTGGGTGCGACGTCGCAGGTCCTAACTGCGACGTTGAGCATGGTGTCGCTATGTGCGACTTTCGCAATTTAATGCGACGTGGTGGGTGGTGTCGCTATGTGCGACGTTGGCCAATTAAGGCGACGTTAGTGGTGACATCGCTATATGCGACGTTGTGATGGGTTTTTGCGACATTGTGGCTGACGTCGCAATCGGGCCAAGCCAAATGCGACGTCGGGGTCTGTTACGATTCCGGTGGCCGGAAAAATGGCCGAGCGGCTTCCGTTTGGTCCAAATCTTTTACCCAACCCATTTTTGGACATTTTAAGCATATATAAACCATAAAAACGTAAAAATGAGTAAAAACGGAGAGTTTCAGGTTTTGTCGGAAACTTACAAAATGGCGAAATGAAAATCCGAAAAGATAGAGTTGTAGATCGCGAGTCCGTGGTTCTTTTATTCCAAATAAGCTTGAAGATTCGAGTTCGTTTTGGTGTAGTAATTGGTGATTTAGTGGAGGTGGTGTGGTGGTTTGGTTGGAGAGAAAAGAAAGAAGAAAGAGAGAGGGTGTAGGTGGAAGTGAGGTGAGGGAGGTGGTGACCCTCACCTTTTGGCTGATTTCGAGTGGGGTCCGCCGAGTGTGGACTTCACCAATTTCGTTCCCTGTAATCGCGCTCCGTGCGGTGTTCGTTTTCCCGATTGTTTAAACGTTAAATAATCATTTTGCGTGTTTAAATATACGTTTTAAAATACGAATATATGTTTGGTATTTTTGTTGGAGTATTTCATCCAGTATTTAATATTTGCGTTATAAAGTAAACCTTAACTTTATTTTAACTGTTTGTGCGTTGTTGTACGTTACTGAATAAATATGAAATATTATTAACATAATATTTTAGATAAAATGATAGTGTTATTAAATAATGTTATATTATTTAATAAAACTGTTCACCAACGTCCAAGTAAACTGTGTCGGACTCCGTCCGGTTAATTCGTATGATTTATCCAAATAGCGTAAGTACACACATATATATAAATCACCTTATATATACAGATAGAGTCTGTAATTAGTCCTATCACATACTAATCACAACTAGTTACAGATAATTAGGCATAATTAATTATCCTAATTAGGCAGGTGTTACAGGGTGACCGACACGAACCAATGATTTTATTGAACACCTGAAACCATTTTTAGACTTGTGTGAAAGTCTCGGGTCAAACCGAGCACGTTTGACCATCAAACCGAAATTGAAAACTTGATCAGCCGCTAGTGTCGCTAGAGGGCCAAACCCGATAACGACACTAGCCCAATGTCGCCTAATCTGATTAAGTGTCGCCTAGCGACACTCAACCCAGTGTCGCTAAAAATCAATTATGTCGCAAATAGCGACACTTACCGAATGTCGCTACCTTATCCAATGTCGCCTATATCGACACTAAGCATAGTGTCGCCAAAATCAATATGACGTCGCATATAGCGACACTTACCCTAGTGTCGCCATAATTGAAGAAGTGTCACCTATAGCGACACTAATCTAATGTCGCTAATCAATTAAAAATCATAAATCCGGCGACACTCACCTAGTGTCGCCTAACTAGTGTCGCCTATAGCGACACTAGCCCAGTGTCGCCAAAAACAGAGTTAAATTATTTTCCTAAGTATGGGAATATGTTATACTAAATGTGGAACAATTACAATCGATTTTCGTACGATACTATTGGAACGTACCAACACACATACTTATATAAGTATACGATGAAACATATAATAATAATACTTTCGAATTGTTATTACAAACCTTATACGATGATAATCGTACATAATATACATATACTTTGGGAAGTATACATTTCACTTAAGAACTTATGAGCTTACACTCGAATCAATTGTTATATATGCACACGAACTTACATTCGAATACACTATCGCGTCGCGATACAATGACAGACTTATGAATATACTTCACAAGTATACAACCCAATGAGATACATAATAATAATAGTTGAATTATTATTACACACCGTCACCAACGGGCCGTACACATTTTCAAGACACAAACAAACAAATCAAACCAAATCATTTGGACATGGATTATATAACAAAATCGGCATTGAACTGCCACCTTTCGTTGCAAGTAAGCAACCAACCCAAAATATTGTTCATGTACGCAACAAACTGGGAGGTTTCGTGCTGCTATCCTGCAAAGTTGTATTTTACCGTTTGGTGGATGCAAATGCTTAGCTGGCAGCCATGTCAGCTGCCATGTTTTTGTTTTATTTGCCACTTAAACTTTCTAGGTAAATCAATATCTAAATACACACACTATCGAATACTAACACATATAAAACAGTAATTACTCAAAAAAACACACTTATAAATAAAAACAATTAAATCAGTACCCATGAGAGAAGCTTCAAGAAGATGTCTGGCGGCAAGAATCTGATCAGTCGGAGTAATTTCACCGTCGCCGTCTTTAACCAACTATAAACACTTACATATCTATAACCAAGTATAAACACCAATAAACATATTTGTAGCCAACTATAAACACTTACACCGTCGCTGTCTTTATCCCGGCGGTTACAGGCAAACACTTGCCGGCAAGTTTCGTCGGTTTGAGTTGCAGCGTTTGCAGCGATTCTTCCGAACGATAACTCACTGGAGTAAATTTTGTACTCGTGTAAATCAAATTCGTCAACTGATTTCTTGGATGATTTTTTTTGAAACTGTTGATTGAGCTTCATCGGATTTTGAACTGAACGATGCGTCGGCGCCGATTCCAGCGACGTCGAAGAGCTCCGATCCTTTCAAAATGTACTCATGACCGTGCGCCGGATAAATGAAATCGATTTCCGATAAACCATGCCATACGAATCGAATTGGCAGTTATATTCGTAAATTACATCTTAATAACAATTTGAAGTTTTAATTATAAATGCCACGTATTTTTTATATCCATGTCACATTTTAAAAAATAAAAAAATACATTAATATATAAGTTTACCGGCTGAGCAGGTAACTGGTTACCATGTTGCTTACATAAGTACAAAACCAACCAGTTTGTTGCATACATAAAAAATACTTTGGGTTGGTTGCTTACTTGCAACGAAAGGCGGCAGTTCAATGCCGATTTTGTTGATTAACACTTTGGACATTACTAATTGGATGAACAACTAGCATAGGTGACCTCTCGAGACACCTACGTATTATACTAACCTTGCGCATTGTAAACGCCCGACAGGTTACAGTCTTCGGACACCACATTGTACTACATCATACTTGCTTCATTGCAATACTTCAGACTCAGGTGAGTCTCATAGCCCCTCATTTTACTGTTTTAAACCCAAGGGTGGGAATACATGCTCCGTTTTATTTACATGTGAACACAAGTACAAAACTTGATATATTGACTGCATGAGTTGTTTTTACTAATCATGAAGATCTCCACATCATAGTTTGTTAGTATGGTTTTAGCGCGAGTGTTAGTGTATGATACCATATGGGATTGACAATCCCCGTCCGGGGTAGTCGCGATACCACGACTGCGGTCGAACGGACGCATTATCATTTGTTCACACGTGTGTATGATTAGGCACATGCAGGAGGCAAACTCGATCAGGCACTTGATTGTGATCCTGACCCCTCAGTTAAGCTCAAACTATGAGCTCATGGCAGTAATATACATATTTATTTGATTGATTTCAAATCATTATACTAAATCTTGTGGTTCATACATTGTTGTTTCATCATTACACCTGTGAGCTCACCAGCTTTAGCTGACCTTTTAGCATGTATTCTCAGGTACTCAGCAGCTGTAGGCTTGCACTCATGATTTAGCATAGCTCGAGTCAACATGCAAACATCAGAGATTTTATTGCATTAATATATTTTGTATAAGTATTTATGCTAGCAAATCTCTCATACTCAGAAAACGAGCTAATGTATTTGGTACAACTGATGTAAACTTTTATCGAATTAATGTATTTTGTTAACACAACGCATATAGAGTCGTTAATTATATCTTATGTGCTGTGATTATTGATTAGTCGCGCCCTGACCCGATTCGCTTTCGCAACCTGAATTTGGGGGTGCGACACCTGCAACTTTTATATATTAACCCTACTACCATTTTCACAATCAAGCATCATCAAAACAACTTCAAACTCAGGTTCTAAGTTTATAAACAGTTCAATTAACACTAAAGATCATCATTCAACAACTTTTAGACTTCAATTTCATATATATATCTATAACCCACATACAATTCAAATCAAATACAACTTTAAGATTATAGTTCCAGAATTTAACTTACAATTGCAAATAACAAGATGATGATGAATAAGATGATGATGAAGTGAAGCTAAACCACTAATCACAACTTACTATTTTTAAATTTTGGTAATGGTTTCTTTGATGTGTTCACAAAATAAAGAAAAGAAATGAAATTGGTAAAGTGAGGGAAGTTTAGGTCGGCTTCTCCTTTCTAACCCGACCCATTCTCTTTTATTTTAATCCCTTTCCAAACCTATTGTCGGAAACCTAAAAATCATTTGCGAGATCAAATATTTTATTTTACCGTCAACTATAACCATTTAAAACAAGTAATATTTTACTATTCACAATAAGTCATTTGACCTATTTACTTAAGTTTCACAATCAAACAAATAATATCAAATTATTTCTAACACATTTAAATAATCAATTTAAAATTAAGAAATTACCAGATCCTTACGGAGGATGTTACAATGAACATTTAATATTATTATACTTTTCGATGACTATGTTGCTGTCCATAACTAGTTAGCTAGGATGCCCATGCTTGCCAGCTCGCGATTTAATTATATATGCGTATGAAGAATTAATTATATATATATATATATGTAATCTTAATAAAAATGTATTCAAAATTTGTACTTTATGTTCAATTCTTGTTGAGTTGGTTGATGCGTTTTGTAGGGGTCTCTTTCGAAGCGCGAGTCTATAAAGAGTCGATGAGTTTCTCAATAGATTATATCCAACTAATTTCTTATCTTCATTTTATTCCTTTTATCGTACGTTTCCTTTCTATCTAAAAGTCAATCATTGTATGATTGTATCAATATGGCATAGACTTTTTGTTACATAATCTCATTTAGGAAAAGAAAATAAAAATAAAAAAAATGAGAAATGAGATAGTTGTGAATGAAAGACTTCTTCAAATTTTCGTCCACAATACAAAAAAAAAAATGTCATTTCACCACACTTTTTTCTCCACGCTTTTAGAAAGTATATACTCCGTAACTTTTTTTGAAAAAGATAAGATTTTTCACACTTATATATGTTAGAAAGAAAAGCTAACACTTTTAAGTGTGAAGAAATTACAACTTTTCACACTTTTAAAAGTGGAAAAAATTTGTAACACATGATTTTCTCACACAAGAGAAAGTGTGGATAAATTGTGTGTTACAATTATTTTTCACTCCTTTCAAGTGTTTACAAGTTGTAATTTTTCCACACTTTTAAGTGTAAACTTATTTTTTTCTCACACTTATATATGTGAAGATTGTGGTAAAATGTAACAATTTTCTATATAATTATAAATGTGGATAATTTAACATAATTCCACACATTTATAAAAAGTGTGAGGAAAAAAAGTGTGAATAAATGATATTTTTTGTAGTGCCACCTCAAGATAAAACATATTATTTATATTCCACTAATTTTTTTTTTCCTTTCTCCTCTATATATAAAAATAGCAAATTAAATATCTGATTATTAGATCAATTTCATTAAACCAATCTATTATATCCATAAAAAAAACCAAGCACAAGTCTATTCAGAATAAAACGATAACAACCATCAATTACAAAAAAAGAAAAAAAGAAAAAAAAGAATTAAGAAATTGTAAAAATTAAAAAAGGCACATATTCACTGAAGCATCAGTTCAAGACTAAAAGACATAAAAAAAAAAACCCACAAGTGATAGAAGCAAGTATCACGTTTCATCTGATATACGACTCCACCCACCTACCATTAAGAAAAAGCCAACGTCATTAGTAAACAGTTGGATTATTGTTAAATGTTAATTACAATTAATTAACTAAATTATTATTTGCAACGAATTGTCCATCTCCAGTTAATCTACATTTGTTATATTCACGTGCAAACATTTTATTTTTGTTAAATGATTAATTTTGCTAAAAACAGAAATCTGAAACCCCTTGAACATGTCTAGTTGATTTTTGTAAATCGATTTGTGTGTAGCTTTATTACAAGAAAAAATTATTTAAATTAACCATTTAGTTTATTTTACCATTAATGAATAATAAATAATGAATGTCAGAAAACTATTGATGTCAAAACGAGCAATATTTTGTATGGAATCAAAGTAATAAAAAAGGAAAACGGTAGAAATCGTTAATGCGATTATGGAAAAACAATACCCCGTAATAAATAACAAATCAACACTGTATAAACTATAAATTACAAAATTCGGCACATTATTTGATAGGATTTTTTTTTTGTTGCCAATGGCGTGTAACTCAGTTGGTAATGGGTGGTGACATCGTTGCCACAACAAGCACAAGGTCAGCGGTTCAAGCCCTGACACCTCATAACCACAACCGCTGAGTGAGTTAGGTATGCCTCCACATTATAAAATTAACAGCAGATTGTGGGCCGATCAGGATTGCCGGTTATCAACATTTTACCACAAAAAGATTTGATAGGATTTTAAGAACAAACTTAGGTATGCCTCCCCATTATAAAATTAATGACCGATTGTGAGCCGATCAGGATTACCGGGTATCAACCTTTTACCCAAAAAATTTGATAGGATTCTAATACTTAAAAAATAAAAGAAAATTACCATGAGAATCACTTGGTGATGGCATAAATGGCATAAATAACTCCAGGAACCCATCCAAATAAAGTCAGCAACACGCAAATCCAGAACTCCACCTGCAATCAACAAAACACACACAAATATCTATTACTCCCTAGTGCCCTAATATAGTTTTAATTTTAATTAATATTATATGAAGAAAGTAAAAGATACTCCGTATTATATATACATATATACTTCAAAAAATGAATTCTCTGGGTAAAACATTTAAAAATGTTTGTGACATCCAATAAACAAACTTGTATCAACCGATGTGAGACATAACAATTCAATGCAACAAAATAATCATATCATAGCAATTGTACCTGTTTTAAACAATTTTCAATTAAAAATATATATATCAAAAATAAAAATTAGGGATATAGAAATACGTACATGGCAACCGAACTTGAAGAAAACGCCAAGTGGAGGAAGGATGATTGCAAGAATGATGTCGATGCAGTTTAGTGTTCCTTCCGACGGCATCTTGATTTACAACTTTTTTGTGTGTGTGTGTGTGGGGGCGATATTTGGTAGAGAATTGTAATGTAGTAATGATGCTTGTGATGGATTGTAAGTTGGTTGTTGCCAGTTGCCACGATTTATAGCACTCAATGGGGAGTGGGGTACACTCCGACACGTGTTTCCATTACCTATAAAAAGCTGAAAAACAAAAAATAATAAAAAACTGTACCACACGTAAATTAAAATGACGAGTAATAATATTAAATTTGTACAAAATATACGTCTAAATCAATCTACGTGTAATCTATACATCATAAGACACATAATCACATATATTCTCTTTTTTCTTACCCATCATTATGTGTTGTTATATTCATCAAAATCAGATCCTTAAACTTATATTCAACAATGCATTTTTAGACACATTAATCATCTTTCTAAGATGATACGGAGTACTAATACCCTATCAGTTTATCTACCCAAGATTTAAATATGCAATTTGTTTTAAAATTATATTTAAAAGTTTAGGTTATCAACAATGAGGATGCTATTGTTAGGAATGAATTTTATGAATCAAATTAAATGTGTTATCTTAATTAATCATCTATAGATATTTCTTAAAATAAAGCACAATATTTTAAAGGAAAAATCACAGAGGTCACTGTAGTATCGAGATATTCAATCAATTTTCAAGTTGTGAGTTCAAGTCGTGAGATATTCAATCATTATATATGACTTTGTTAATTAATCCTTTTTATAAATTATTTTAAACTTCCTTTAAAGAATTGCACATGCCAATCTTAGAGACGCTAATGTATCAAATGATGAGGCCATTAGAAAATTTTGAGTTGTTTTTATATATTAACTAATGAGATACTACTTTAAATATATTTAAAATGCTCTTAAAGTGCATACACTTGCTTGTGAGAGATCTTTTTGGAAGCAGTCTCTTTATCCTAATGTAAAGATACAACTGTCCCCGGCCTTCTACTCAGTTGGTTGAGTACTTGGATTTTATCCAAGTGGTCATGGGTTCAAACCCGTGGGGACATCCTAAATTCCATTGGGGTCTTGGTCAAATGGTCAGGGAGTTTTCCATAAGGTTTCTTCCTGAAGGTGATGAATTCGAGCCTTGTTGTGAGGGGGACTCCTGCGACGCTATACTCATCCAAGACATGGGAGAGCAACCCCTTTAGGGCATCGCTTTGGCTTCGAACTCGGGGGTGGTTACTCGATTCCAGGGGAGTAACCGCTTGTGGAGATGATCGGGTGGGTCAAAATGGTCCGTCAGTGATTCCACAACTGCTTTTCAAAAAAAAAAAAGATACAACTGTTTACATCTTACCTCCCATTAGTCTGCTTTAGTTGTTGACTTGGAGTTGTTGATACTACTTTAAATATAAAGATACCCTTAAAGACAGTTCTTTAATATTAATCATTAATTTCCTTTTATTTCATAACTTTCTTCTTTACAACAAATAACGATTTTCCTTTGCTTTAAAGTTTTGGTTAAAAAAGTTTTAATCATATCTGGGATGAAATTCCACTGATTTGGGAAAAACCCACTATAGTTTAATAATATACTATTAAAAATATATGCAGTTTTTCCTATTAAAATGAATTATTTTTATTGTTTAATAGGTAAAAGATAAATATAAAATATTAAATACTCGGTTCCGTGTTTTGCTAATGAAAAGTTGAAAACGTCTCCTTGACGTCCGGATCCGGCCCACATGCCACCCACCGGCCCAATAAAGTAAAGAAAAGCCCATCGATCTGTCGTATTGTTTCCATTCATCACCCTCACGCTCCGTAAAGGATGTGAACCTCACTCGGTTACTTCGTAGCATCTTTTCTAAGGAAAACCGATATTATCATCTATTAAGTGAATAAAATTGCGACACTATTTAAAAATAAAAATTTATACTTTAAGAAAATATAAAGAGATTTATTTGGATTAAAACAAGATATTGATGATATCAACCATTAGAACACAATAACAAATGAAATGTTTTCGTGTAAATAGTGTACTGTGTAATAGGGTTTTTAATAAATATATTAAATCTTATGTTAAAAAAAATGCAGTTTTTTTTTTTGAAAGACAGTTATAGAATCACTGACGGATCTACTGGGCCCACCCGATCATATTCACTAACGGTATCAACTCTTTCGTATACATCGATAGATTAATTAACTATTACTTAATGATCAATGATTATATTTAAAAGAAAATTGATATATTGTTATCAATAAATAGGCAAATAGCATAGCACTCAATAATAAAATAATTATATGCCTTTTGGGTTAAGTTTTATGCGCGTGCAACCCACTCTTTTAACATTGAGATTAAGTAAGAATCGAAACCCCTCGAATTAATGACGGAACCGGCCAATGGTAACCAATTGTATTTGTCGAGACCTTTCTTGAATGCTCCCACGTGTGACGATGCATTGCACTATCATACCCCTTACAGATAGATAATCCAAATTTTAATTTTATTTATTAATTGATTAATTATACATACAACTATTAATGGGTAATGCTAGACCTAAAACTATGCCTAATTATTTGATTGGTTGAATTTTTTCTTTCTCATAATCTCATCCAATCAATTTTTCAAACCCACCAATCACATCTTTAGGCATATATGTAGGTCTATAAATTTAGGTCTCCTAATCATAAATTACCTCAATGGTCAGTCAAACGTTGCCTTTACGTGGAGTAGACTGTGTCAGAAAATTTTTACAAAACTAGTCATAAAATTCGCCTAAATAAAATAAAATGTAGGCGAAACCGGCGAAATACAAGAAGACCAATAAACGAAAGCCACGTGGAAGAAAAAGTTCACCAGTCAACCTTTGTATCGCCGGTCAACTGTCAGTTCGCCCACCTCCAGTTAACGACACGTGGCTATCATTTTTGCCTAAATGCTAAAGAATGTTAGGCGAAACCGGCGAACTTTTAAAATTCTCGAAAGCCGCGAAACGGTGAGTACTTGTGATAAGGTTTCATCAATCTTCATACTCTTTGAGTTTAAAAACTTTCCGGCCAAACTTCCCCAAAAAAATCCGGCGCAACGGACAGTGAGAATTACTCCGGCGAGTTTGTGTGTCTACACTAGACCTCCTCACAACGTCGTCATAAATCCTGCCAGAAAACCCGAAATGTGACGATATTGGACAGAAATCCCCAAAAAATCCGGCGAAATGCACTTATTATAATCCGGCGAAATTGCGTGGCTACATTAGATGTGTTAACTGTTTTCGTTGCTCTGCTCAAGCTTTCATGTTTGTAGGTAAATTTTGTGCTTATTTGCCCTAATTTGATTAGTTCGTTTAGATATTAATGTTATTTGTTTGATCAATTGTTTAGTGTAATCCAATTGAGTTTAAGTTAGTTATAGAATATGCATATAATAGCCCGATTTCTTCAGTTTGCGTTTTAATTTTTCTGATAAGTTGGCTAGGTTAAGTGGTAGATAGTATATGGTATTCCGTTTTAATCTACTCGCCTTGTCAATCGTGTTGATATTTTATAGGTAGTTGATGTATAGAACAGTTGATGCCAGGTTAGTTTGGAACTGTTTATACAGTTTGACATCCGTTTATGATGCAAGTTAACCGACATCCTTTAAGCCTTTCATAATAAGTTCGTTAAAATTGCAGTTTCTCAATATACCTTTGAAATGTTGTACATTATTATGTTTTTGGTAAATTTACAAAGTGAGCGTTGGTTAGTCTAACAGGTATATTTGTCCAGACCATGTTGGTGGAGGCAGTTTTCATTGCTCCTTAAACGTGGATGGATGCAGGTGAAAGTTATCTTCATGATATGCAGTTGTTCTTTACACGAGAATTATTGTTTTATAAATAATAGTTGATGATTGTTTATATTAGAGGTGACAATTTAAACCCATTTTGTTACGTGTCAAAATTCTTTTAAGTAGAACTGGAATGGGTCAAGTGGGTTGAAAGTCACCCAAAGTCTAATATTAGTGCATACAAACCTTGTAAATCATTTTATCCAAAGATGTAGATTATTGTGTTACTATAATGTTTTGTAATCTGGATTAATGATATCAATTAAATAAATTTAATTAATTGCATCAAAAGATTCTGTGAGTCAGGTCAACCCGATCTGTCTCATTCTGACCCATAATAAATGACATCTATGCATATCTGTTGAGTCATATTTTTTAAGTGTTGTCCGACTGACATTGGAGGTGAATGTAATAGTTCTTCTTTCTTATTTCCAGCATGAAGTCCGTTGCTATGATGACACTAACCGATGAAGGTATATGAGACCGCTATGAGATTGTATTAACAATGATATAACGCCCCAGAATTTACAACTGTTTTTTTTTTTTTTTTTAAACAATTCGGAAGCTCAAGTCTCAAAACATATATATACATAAAATGACATGTCGTCATCTTCCATTACCTAAGTTCTAAGTATTAATTATTAACGTTTACAAAACAATCCTTTATATCCTGGACATTATATAATCAACATTTTAAACTGTATTAAATAATAATCAGAGTAATCCTAGTCAAACATTCTTCAGTTACTCCTTGACCCGCCCATAACAATAGATATTAACCTGCAAGGAGTAAACAACGAGGGATTAGCACGAAGCTAAGTGAGTTAACTCATCACTAACAATACAACTTAGTTTAACACTATGAGTTCACCACATTTAACACTTTGACTCAACATCACCAGAGGATCGGTGGCCCTTGTGGCGCCCTCAGCCGCGGTGGCCCACCAAGCGACACTTACACCAACTGCAGGCCAATACAGTGGTTAATCGATAACTGTTTGTTACCTTTAGTCAACACAAGCCTTACTTACAACGAATGTTCACAACCCTTGTGTTGACTAACCTGTAACAACACAGTCCAACATAGTTGACCTCTATTAACACAGTTACCAATGGGTCACTTAACACTTTAACACAATTCACAATACACTTAACACTCGAATATAACACATAACACATGAAGTAACCACATAAGTGATCACTAAATTATAGTGAGAGATCAAAGTCCACTCATCGACTACCATAGTCGCCCACTCAGTAGTCTAATATCACTGAGTCTTCTCCATATCTGGAAATACAACAAAATACACAAGTCAGTTACTTGTATCAAATCTACATAACATTACTCCAATAAATTTATACTAACAAATCCAAATTACTCAAATCATAACGATTTAACACAATCATTAAAATTCTCAATATTCAATCCATACTTTTATGGATTTACATCATATTTCTCAAATCATCACCCAATCATGATTAACTATCATGATAATCATTTTTTTTATTTACAATTCAATCAACTTATCAACAACTTGATTTAATTCAATATTTATCATCATTAATTCATAATCACTATCAAACTATCATTAATCATTAGCAAGGTTTATTACCCTTTAATATTAACAATATTATTAATTTTCAATTAAGTGTTCTTATTAGTAATCACTACTCATTTCATCATATATCCATCAATTTCATTATTATCAACAAATTCTCAAGAACACTTATTCACTCATACTCTTTTAGTTTAAATCATTTTAATCATCATCACTAATCACCTCTAATATGTTTATTAACAATACATATCACTTACACATTATTAGATTAGGCTCATATATCCTACTTCAAGAACAATCAATGAAACCCATCACTTAATTCATGATATATATATCATATTCATCATTTCTAAGTTAGTGTTTCTATTATAATCATCATTTACCCATCAACTAACAAGAATTTAACCACCACAACTTTCAACTTTTGGATTATATTCAATAACCTATCAAAATCATCAAAACTTAAGAACCAAGATTAATCTACACACTTAAGCTTGAATCTTGCTAGATATCAACAATAACAAGCTTAATTAACAACAATATCCCATAATCAAACCCTAATTTCGAATTATCACCAAGAACACCAAAAACCCCAAATTTCTAGGGTTTAAAATTGAAGATTTAGAGACTTACTAGTTGAAAGGAAGGATTAGAAGATGATAATCCATGCGTTTGAAGCTTGAATCCGAATTATGAAGCTCCGATTTTGATGATTTCTCCATGTTTTTGGTTTAGGGTTTAATGTGTGTGTGTATAAGTTCATACGTATGTATGTATGTATGTATGTGTGGAAATAAAACCCGATCCAATCCATATAATATACCATATAAGTGTTAGTTTTCATTCCCCGTATTTATTATTGTCTGGAACTTAAAAATCATTTGCGAGGAAAACTATTTTATTTTACCGTCACCTTGATTTAATTAAAACAATCAATATTTCACTAGTCACAATATTTCCTGAGGCTTATCGACCTATTAATTATACAATCAAACACAATAACAATTTTAAATCGCATTTAAAATTTACAGAAAATATCTATTACTTCTAGGCCCAATTTGAGGATGTTACAAATCTCTCCCCCTTAAAGAGATTTCGTCCTCGAAATCTAATCAACCTTGATTATCCTAAAGTACTTAATTACTTGACATCTCTCATTCCTTATGAGATTCTACTAACACCATATTTACAGTTTATTAATATTGTACTCTTCGTACTACTCTAACATCGTAATTACTCATCACTATATTTACCTAAAGTGTGTACACAACTTAAATCACCTATGCATGACATGCTTATGCATACATTTCACTACATACTCCCTGTACCTACATATATATTATTTCATCGACTCACACACGACTAGTGTGTATCTCAATTAGATTCACGAAAACACATAAATTATGTCTCATACTCAATTTAACTTGCAATACTATACAACAAGTGTAATATTTATCACTTAAAATAGTTACTCCCTTGAGCAACTCTTAATTATATGCACACAATTTAAATTCTATCTACATATACATATCCACATGTACATGTTTCTATTTCTTACCTTAACATATGATATGTATCTAAATCATATTTTCATGCATACTATGATCACTTAAGAAAATTATTCCCAATTAATCACTTTAAACATGTATCCACTTGGCATAAGTGAATAACAATCGTGTATAATAACATACTCTTACCACAAGAAACTAGCGACGTGCTAGAATCTTTAAAATAGATATATGATTGATATCCCTTTACACAACAAAACAGTGATTATGAAAATCACTATACACCTATCAACAATGAAATTTAAGTTTCAATTCATAACTAGCATTTAGGCTAGTACCACATATCACTACTGTATTTGATAATCTTTTATTTAAAAGTATCTCAAACTCATATAACACTGTTCACATATTAACAAGCAAAATACAAGTCAATTCTTCATGGTTAACACTATTATCACTTAATCACCAAGTCACTTAGTACCAATTCAAATTGGATAATTACCGAGTTTCCCATCAACGGTACATTGCCATTCAAGCGCAAGTACCATTCCAACAAAATGTGCTAACCACACACACATTTTTCAACAATATTCCATTAATCAATCATATCTCTTTAATCTCCACGGAAGATTATTTCACATTTCCATCATTTCTATACGCAACCTATCATTTCACTTTGATATTATGCATATAATAACAATCAAATTTCACAAAATTCTCAATTAACGATAATATAACTATCAATTTTTTCATAGTTTCAATAAAAAGGCTCTCTCTCTATATATATTTATATATTTCTTTTATTAATAAGTAACCAATTAATACAATAACTTAATCTTTTACTACCATTTCGATTTAGTCAATCACTGACTCTCTCTCTCTCTCATACGTCAACATCGAAACTTACCAATTTTAAAGTCACATTAATTTCTCTGGTACTTGGTAGCCTCAATACTCCATGTGAAATGACATAATATAAATACGTTGGCCAGACGTCGTCATATTATGTCAGTCACACTTAATTCTCAGGCCACTTCATACCATTGATCTCTAAAGTAATTAACTTTTACTCTCACATAATTCACTATGCTAAAATCAATCATTATCACACATATAGTAACACTTAAAATAGATTTATGACCAAGTGTTAACTGGTTACTATTTTTCCTTTATCACTTGAATGAAAAACTACTATCATATAATTATACAGGTATAATAACTTAACCTGTTAACATTATTCTCATTATCTCCTTAACACATGTGTAAGTTTTAACACAACTAAATCAATTTAACACCCTCTCTACACGATTCAATATCAATCACTTAACACTTTAATTATCAAGTATAATACTCTATATAACATTTAGCACTAAGTACCTTGTTAAAATAACAGGTCATATTCCACATAGATTCATCAATATATAATTTCTAAGTTGATTAATAAATAACCTTCCATATTTAGTTATCAAGCAAGAGTAAGCTCCTATAATACTCTTCAACTCTTACAAATACTTATTCAATCAAATAAAGTATTTCACATAATGTAATTAACATGATTACATAATCAATATTTATTTACCCTAACAAGCAACAATCAACAATACCCAAACTGGTATACTTTGCAGTTAAATAAACTGCCTACAAACAACTCCTACACAAAGAACCATATAGACCTCTTAAAACAACTTTTAATATTGCATATAGTCACAGGAATGATCTCTGGGCTCGAAGAAACAAAAGCCCAATACAATTCATAAGCTAAAAGTCCGAAATAATGTCCGAAAAACAATAAAACGCGATTTTCGGGCCCCAAAGGACCCCGAAGTGCCGAAAACTGACAGGGCTCATGGCGAAGCGATAAGCTTTGACCGTTGGCCCGTTTTTGAGTTGACATGTAAATTTCGTCTTAATCGGACACCGAAATTTTCTAACGGAAATTTCTACGTCTAACGTTACGTCGAACGTCGAAATTTACAAATTTTCATATTAAACTCACTTAATATAACACTTAACACAAGAAAAGTCTCAAAACAAGGGAATACGTCCGTATTTATGGGAATACGCCATATTCCCGCCAACATTTTCAACCAGAAAGTTTTTTAAGGAATACGCCGTATTCCACATGCTGCAACAACTCAGAAATTTTAGTGCAAAAACACGAAATTCAAACGCGCATATCTCCTAACCCGTAAAGAGTTAGACTCTGAAATTTTGCAGGCACCTTCATATAATCAAAATGCAACTTTCCATTTTTCCACTTTTTCAATTTGCACGTTTAACAAGAAAATGGACGTATGGGTCATTTTAGACCATTTTCGACCGTTTTAGTTGACACACCATATTCCAAATGGCTAGGTTTCTGACTTCAACCCTTTGCTAACATGTTTCTACATATATTTATGACGTGTGGGCACATTCATCATATACAAACACTCATTCTACATTATTTTGACACGTTGACCCGTTTAGGGGTCAAAATGGACAATTTCACCAATTTCATTCAAAATGACAACATTAACATTTTCAATCCACATTTTATCTATACTTATGACTTTAAGTCACTTTAAAAGTTATCATACACATACCACATCAAATTCTATACATTTTAACACTAAGTGACCCATTTGGACACTTAAATGACCCGTTTGGGTTTACGACCATATGATCACCATTCCAACACCCAAACCCACACTTCTTTGACTATTCCAAGTCAAACTAACCCACTTTCATTATTAGTTTCATATTATCACCCTAAAACACCAAGTTCACCAAAATTTCATCATATATATTCAATTTTGACATAGAATTTTAAATTTGACTTTTCACAACTTGTCATCGCACATTTAGACTCATTGACCGCTTTAACTTTCTTACTACACTATTAGTAATACAAAGATCATAATTCACCCTAATCATGATCAATGCTAAACATTTAGACTTTTAGTTACATTCCTCACTTCATAGCATGGCATAGCATGGCAATTATCAAGTTGACACAATTACATTCAACATTGACCTTTCCAAGTCAATAGCATATATTTCAACAACTAGACACATTCTAAGTCACACAACAATACAACTCCAAACTTATAAATGGATACACCAGCAACCCATTGATTTCATCATAATGTGTCACATCAATTTAGCTTATCATTTATCAAATAATTCCCTAGCAAGGACCTATAATCACACCTTGCCTTTATCGACTTATATTCACACACTGTATTTTCATATTACACATACACTTAATTCCACATAACACAACAGTTACACATTAGTCACTCATGTATCTACACACAGTTTCAACACTTTTCTGAAATTACTATTTCCGTATTGATTACCTATTAATATCTCTATCACCTTATTAATAAGTAATAATCACCAACAATTCAATTTACTTTACTAATAATCATAACATAGTAAAGTAAAACAATTAAAATTTATTGAAATTCACCAAGTTTATCAGAAATTACCTGGCAATTCTAGGCCCACGAGTGTTGAGGATTGAGAAATACCAGTCCGTTCCTCATGATCCTCCGTCTCTGCACTCAAAACAACAATCTGACATCTTGTTATAGATTAGTTCACATTTAACAACAACTTGCTCATACAACCACTAATCCCACACCTCGGAATGTTTGACCACTATCACTAGGCTTGGGATTGAACAATCCAACCATTATTCAATTCACCCAAACCTATGCTCTGATACCAACTTATAACGCCCCAGAATTTACAACTGTTTTTTTTTTTTTTAAACAATTCGGAAGCTCAAGTCCCAAAACATATATATACATAAAATGACATGTCGTCATCTTCCATTACCTAAGTTCTAAGTATTAATTATTAACGTTTACAAAATAATCCTTTATATCCTGGACATTATATAATCAACATTTTAAACTGTATTAAATAATAATCAGAGTAATACTAGTCAAACATTCTTCAGTTACTCTTTGACCCGCCCATAACAATAGATATTAACCTGCAAGGAGTAAACAACGAGGGATTAGCACGAAGCTAAGTGAGTTAACTCATCACTAACAATACAACTTAGTTTAACACTATGAGTTCACCACATTTAACACTTTGACTCAACATCACCAGAGGATCGGTGGCCCTTGTGGCGCCCTCAGCCGCGGTGGCCCACCAAGCGACACTTACACCAACTGCAGGCCAATACAGTGGTTAACCGATAACTGTTTGTTACCTTTAGTCAACACAAGCCTTACTTACAACGAATGTTCACAACCCTTGTGTTGACTAACCTGTAACAACACAGTCCAACATAGTTGACCTCTATTAACACAGTTACCAATAGGTCACTTAACACTTTAACATAATTCACAATACACTTAACACTCGAATATAACACATAACACATGAAGTAACCACATAAGTGATCACTAAATTATAGTGAGAGATCAAAGTCCACTCACCGACTACCATAGTCGCCCACTCAGTAGTCTAATATCACTGAGTCTTCTCCATATCTGGAAATACAACAAAATATACAAGTCAGTTACTTGTATCAAATCTACATAACATTACTCCAATAAATTTATACTAACAAATCCAAATTACTCAAATCATAACGATTTAACACAATCATTAAAATTCTCAATATTCAATCCATACTTTTATGGATTTACATCATATTTCTCAAATCATCACCCAATCATGATTAACTATCATGATAATCATTTTTTTTATTTACAATTCAATCAACTTATCAACAACTTGATTTAATTCAATATTTATCATCATTAATTCATAATCACTATCAAACTATCATTAATCATTAGCAAGGTTTATTACCCTTTAATATTAACAATATTATTAATTTTCAATTAAGTGTTCTTATTAGTAATCACTACTCATTTCATCATATATCCATCAATTTCATTATTATCAACAAATTCTCAAGAACACTTATTCACTCATACTCTTTTAGTTTAAATCATTTTAATCATCATCACTAATCACCTCTAATATGTTTATTAACAATACATATCACTTACACATTATTAGATTAGGCTCATATATCCTACTTCAAGAACAATCAATGAAACCCATCACTTAATTCATGATATATATATATCATATTCATCATTTCTAAGTTAGTGTTTCTATTATAATCATCATTTACCCATCAACTAACAAGAATTTAACCACCACAACTTTCAATTTTTGGATTATATTCAATAACCTATCAAAATCATCAAAACTTAAGAACCAAGATTAATCTACACACTTAAGCTTGAATCTTGCTAGATATCAACAATAACAAGCTTAATTAACAACAATATCCCATAATCAAACCCTAATTTCGAATTATCACCAAGAACACCAAAAACCCCAAATTTCTAGGGTTTAAAATTGAAGATTTAGAGACTTACTAGTTGAAAGGAAGGATTAGAAGATGATAATCCATGCGTTTGAAGCTTGAATCCGAATTATGAAGCTCCGATTTTGATGATTTCTCCATGTTTTTGGTTTAGGGTTTAATGTGTGTGTGTATAAGTTCATACGTATGTATGTATGTATGTATGTGTGGAAATAAAACCCGATCCAATCCATATAATATACCATATAAGTGTTAGTTTTCATTTCCCGTATTTATTATTGTCTGGAACTTAAAAATCATTTGCGAGGAAAACTATTTTATTTTACCGTCACCTTGATTTAATTAAAACAATCAATATTTCACTAGTCACAATATTTCCTGAGGCTTATCGACCTATTAATTATACAATCAAACACAATAACAATTTTAAATCGCATTTAAAATTTACAGAAAATATCTATTACTTCTAGGCCCAATTTGAGGATGTTACAAATGAAGACAGTAAGTTTTGTAAACTACTTATTGTATTTCAAATTTCAATATACAAGTTAGTAAACTATTTAGTTACATGTCTAGGGTAAGTATTATTATGCGGATGTGACTGTGAAGAGCAGATTTGATATTATTCAAGATATAGAGAAGAAGGCGGAGGGGATAAAGGGATGTTATATACCATTGAGTGGAACTTGCTTTGGTCAAATATGGTTTTATACCGAGGACTGTCGTTTACAACCTGAGTTGCTGCATTTTATGCTTTTGAACCTTTGTTCGGTGAATAAAGCTAACGAGGAGTTGGTTTTCCAAGTCGGTGGTAAAACATTACATTTTGGGCCGGAGGAATTTTGTCTGATTTCTGGGATGAAGTTCGGTGTTCTTCCGTCAATACCTGGCACTGGGGGGGGTTGTTTAGAGAGAGAGTATTCGGGAACGGGAGGGTTGTGACACAAAACGTCTGTGTGCGTGATCTCCATCACACTTTTACCCACCAACTTGATCGGCATACCACCCTGGATGTTGTGCGAATTTGTTTGTTAGAACTGTTGCAGGTTGGTTTTATTGATGGGGATAAAGATGCTGTTGTTGACGATGAGTTACTATGGTTGGTTGAAGATTTAAATGAGTGGAATAAATTTCCATGGGGTTCGTACGTTTGGCGTCGCACATACGAGTCACTTAGTGTGGATATGAAAAGCCGAGTAAGGTATGATCCAAAGGGTGAAAGACCCCCGACGTATTCACTTAGGAGTTTCATGTTTGCCTTCAAGGTAGTAAATATTTGCACTATTATTTAATACTTCATTAAAAGTTCTCATATAAGTTTGTTTAATAATTGTTATACTTTTCTTTAATAGATATGGATTTTGGAAGTACTACCGTGCTGCAAATTGTATCATGACAAAGATAAAACCTGGTGTGTACCAAGAGGCGTCGCTTAGACCCAAAGGAAAGTTTATGATTGGTCGATTTGTGTGAAGTTCGATAAGATGTCTAGGCAGGTATATCTGGAAAACAAATTGATAAAATTATAATGTTTGTTCAATATTTCAATGTTTACCTGGTTTCCCTCTGTTAACTGTTTATATTTAAATACCCAGGAGAAATATATGCCGAGCGATATTAAGGCGACACCCTTGGAGAGCCAAAGGCCTTGGTATCAGGATACAATAAGGTTCCTTGAGGTAGATTCACTATTGGCTAAGTTTGAAAGGCGTTTCAATATTGTGGAATGTATGCAACAAGGTAGGCGTTTTGTGGATGTACAATGTAGGCAACATAGGCGTTTTGGTAATATTGGGGAGTTAGTTGAGGTATATGATCTTTCATATCCATTTAATATATTTAAATTTGTTGTGCTTTCACACCTTTTTAAAGTTGATATATATAATAGGTGTTGTGGAATAAAGCATACCCGAATTATAATATGTCTGAGTTAGAGTTTACTGAAGAAGAGTTGGGGACAATTATGGTTGGGGATCAACCAATAATTATAGAACAACCTGATGTCGGTAATGACCAACCAACAATTAGGAAAGAACAACCAAGAATCAGCAAAGATCGAGTGATGGATAAAGAAAAGGATTGTGCTGGTAATGAACATTCTAAAATGATTAGAGAACAACCAAGAAGTGGTAAAGAATGTAGGGGAGTTGGTAAAGAACCGGCACATGTTGGTAATAAACAACCCAATGAACAACCGTCACTTACAAAAAAACACCCCAGGTTTGATAAACCTGTAGAGCTGTGGACAAATGAAGAATTTCGTATGTTTCTGCAATGTTGTGCTGACGACGAGGATGATGAAGAAGAAGTGAGTAAATTCAGACAACATTTTTTTTTTGCTTTTAATTTGTTTTACATGCGTATTCTTCTAACTAAATTATTTTTTATCAAAGCAAATGATGGATATTGATGGCAGTGCTACTTGCCATAAAGTGATAGTACCATCTACAACGCGCAATTGTGAAACTCTATTTGAAACCACAGCACGTGAGTTCTGTCAACGGTGGCTTGACCATGGAAATCCCAGCGGTCATTGTTTATTTCTCACAGGTTATCCCTACCCTTTGAGTTTGGACTTTTGGGGTAGGCTTCTAAATGCGAGCGGGGGTGGTTGGCTAGAAAGTGAGGTACGCTATTATGGGCACAAATGTTTCTTTCTTGCATGTGTGATGCTAACATTTATCCGTGCGTTATCACATACCCTATGCTTAATAAAATATTTGATATATTTGTAATTGACTGTCACTTACTATAGCAATTTTATATCAATGTAATTCTTACATCCTTATTTTGTGATGATGTAGCACATTGACATTTGGTCAAATATAGTAGCTTCATCACGTAGCAAGGATGAACGGTGTGGCATCTTACCCGTTGATTTTCATTATATATTGCATGATTGCGATAGATTATATGCGTTGGCTAATGGCACAGAGGGACCTTGTCCTCCTTGGTGGACTCTTGATAGGGTAAGCAATAGAGTTTACCCAAATACCCGAGTTGCAAAGGTTCTTATAAATTAACTTTTACTGGTTCGCAGGTTCTTTTCCCATTGAATCAAAATAGTCTGCATTGGATGCTTGCTGAGTTGGACCTGACTTCTTGGACTGTGATGATTTACGACAGCAAGATTTTAGTAGACGCCACGGTCCCATGTCCGAGGATGACCTTCCTATATGGGCTTCTCGATAAGCTACAACAAGTCATTCCTGTTTTCTTGGACAACCTAAATTACTGGAGTAATGCAAATGTAGAAAGAGTAGATAAGTTGCAACTAAACTTGCAGTATCTTGGTATCGATTGCCCTCAACAAACTGATGGTTCTAGTTGTGGGGTTTATGTTTGTCATTTTGTAGAAAAATTAGCACACCGTCAACCAGTTGATATAGAGTGCCATGGACATGTCTTTGAGGTTAGCTATAGGGAGTATCTCGCGGAGACAATGTATTCGACTCGGTGTGCTTAAGTGATAATTGTAAACTTTCTTTAAAGTGATATGTGGTTCCGTATTGAAAAAGTGATAATCATAAGCAGATGAAGATATATGTATTAGTTGCCATTACTCATAGGAAACAAACACTACATAATATTGAAAGTAGAAGATACAACCCGTCGTTGATGTTGTTGACGGCAAGCTATAAATTACATAACGATAGTAGAACATTCTAAGCTATTGAAAGTAGAACATTCTAAGGAAAATGCTTAAGCAAACAACCTAATCAAACAACCTTCTTCTCGAAGCGGAAGGGACATTATAATTTGCTTCGTTATTCATGTTCCTGGTTGTGACTTCAGTACGTGAGATGTAAACTTCAAATTGTCTCGTTGGTCCTACACTATGTAGCAGCATTTCAAATATGTCATCATCATCCACCAATGTATGGAGTCCGGAATCCAAGCCTACATTTGGTTTCTTTAAATAGTAGAATCTAGTGGATATGTCATCATAACCTAATTCAGAATGTATCTTATCCATTTGGCCAATACAGAAAGTAGATTGATCCAAACAATCTATGTAGGTGACAACACCATCTTCATAAGTCCTATTTGGAGGATTTGAAAATGTTCCATAGTGGTAAAGTTTGATAGAGAACAAACCAGGATCATCACCTGCATCAACAAAAATGAGTAATGAATCAAAATAAATATATTGTTTATGATGATGCTTAAATAAAAGTTTACTTACGATATTTCTTAGCAATTAATATACGCTCGCATGGTGTTGTAAAGACGTGTTGATACATACTGATATTTGTGGTTATTTAAGTAGTAAATGAAATAATTGATCACAATTCGGTTTATATAGGTAGAATATGAAATAATTGATAACAATTCGGTTTATATAGGTAGAAAATCCTGATTAAATTGCTCACAAGTAGTTAATTGTGTTAGCAGGTAACTTTTGCCACTGAATAGTCTTGTCACGTGTACAATTTTTTCGCCTAAAAGAAGAACAGTCTTGTCAGGTTATACATTTTTTTCGCCTTAAAGATGAATAGGCTAGTCCTTTAGTACTTTTTTCACCTGTAAAATGAATAGTCTAGTCGTTTAGTACGTTAATTTCGCCTAAAATATTGATAGTCCAGTCATCTGTACTTTTTCCCGCCTGAGATGTGAATAGTCTTGTCATTCTGTACTTTATTTTCGCCTATAATATGAATTGTCTTATGATTTGGTACGTTTTTTCGCCTAAAGTATGAACAGTCTTGTCATTCTGTACTTTTTTCGGCCTGAAATAAGAACAGTCTTGTCATTTTGTATGTTTTTTCGCCTAATATATGAACAGTCACGTCATTTTGTACTTATTTTTCGCCTAAAATATGAATAGTGTTGTCATCTTGTACGTATTTTCTGCCGGGTAACTTACATACAAACATATTAAATAAACCACTATAAATACACAACATATCGAGTGATTTCACAAAACAATTAATTCCTACTTCTAAAAAATTTCCTTTTGGTTTCAGTATGCAACTGATTGATCTTACCGTGTTTTACGGTGGGGAACTTCGTTTTGACCGTAAGTCATATGAAAATGGGGTGAAACAAACAATCGTCGATTTTGCTATTAATGAATTGAATATCAGTAAGTTGTTTTCCTACCTTACGGAACACTTCAAGGTAACTTTTAGTGATGTTTACTATTGTGAACCCGGCAATATTGAAAATGATGGTGCTCGAATGCTTATGACGGATGAAATTTGGAATAAAGTAGTCAAACATGCAAAAAATTGTTGTCAAGGTATTGAGCTATATCTTGTCTGTTTGGAGGAAGAACCTGATTTAAATTTCAGTGAGAATGATAGTGAGGACAGCAACGCTCATTACTATCCATGAAAAAAATTAATGGGGCAGGACACCGGACACATCCTGCCAATCGCAATTATCCTTTATTTGGTGTCATGTAGGTTTTAAGTTGTTGTAATGTACGTGTGTTATTTCGTTTTCAATTGTGTTTTTAAAGTATGTTGTTATTCTGGGGATTAATATGTGATGTACTCTGTGAATCTTGTAATGTATGTGTGATATTGTGTTCTTAATAAAATTTGTCCATCTAACGTATTTTGTTAATGTATCTACCGAAGAAAGATGGAATTTGAAACAGAAAACTCATATTTGTCTGTAATCATTGTTTCAAGTCCAATTATATAATACATAACGATAAACGACCGCAAGGTGATATAAATACGTGTTGGTACCTGATGTTTTGTACGATGCGTGAAATAAATTATCAGCATAGTTAATATAGATAAACGTACGGATAGTTCGCCTAAAAGATGATTAGTCTCGTCACTTGTACCTTGATTTTGCCTAAAAGATGAATAGTCTTGTCAATCGTACCTTATTTTCGCCTTAAAGATGAATATTTGTCGGTTCTTTCCCCATAAATATGAATAAGGCTGTCAATTTGTACGTTTTGTTCGCCTAACCACCTAAAGTTGAATGTACACGAGGCGTTGTTACTATAAATACATAATACTAATGCCCGTTAGTTGATACATAATGTGCTGTTCTGTTTCACTTTAAATACTTTAGTCATATCATTTTTCACTACTAATATGGACCCGAAGATCGTTACAGTTAATGTGTTTCACGGTGGCATACTTAGGGTCGACTACAAGGCATACGATAATGGTATCAAAGAAACATTCGAAATTGATTTCAGCGAGTAAGATTTGAAAAAGATGTTTGCTTTCTTAAAGGAAAAAATAAACACTAGTTTTGATGATATATTGTATTGTGAAGAAAACAAACTCGAAGTTGATGGTGCTCGTTTTCTGTTGTTTGATAAAACTTGGGTAGAGGTAAAAAAAGAGGCTCATGATTCTGGTAAAATAATTGAGTTATATCTTATAGAGATGAATGAAGAAGTTGACAATCATGAGAGTGACTATGATAGTGATGACAGCAACACTCGTTTCTTAAGGCATTTCCCCAATGGAACAAACAGTCCGTAATGAAGAAACCACGACTATCTTTTGTTTTTTGTCATGTAGCTTTTAAATTAATGTTTGGTGTGTTTTTATTAGGTGTTCTTATTGTTTCTAATGTGTGGTCTTAATTATTGTTTAGTGTGTTTTTAATTGATGATTTGATGCGTGTAATGTATGGTCTTAATTATGTAACGAACAAACGCTTCAAAGATAATTTGTCACAACCATAGTTCGCCTAAAAGATGAATTGTCATTTCTTTGTGTACGGATAGTACGCTTTAAAGATGAATTGTCATGTTTCATCGTACGGATAGTTCGCCTAAAAGATGAATTGTCACTTCTTTGTGTACGGATGGTACGCTTCAAAGATAATTTGTCATGTTTCATCGTACGGATAGTTCGCCTAAAAGATGAATTGTCATTTCTTTGTGTACGGATAGTACGCTTTAAAGATGAATTGTCATGTTTCATCGTACGGATAGTTCGCCTAAAAGATGAATTGTCACTTCTTTGTGTACGGATGGTACGCTTCAAAGATAATTTGTCATGTTTCATCGTACGGATAGTTCGCCTAAAAGATGAATTGTCATTTCTTTGTGTACGGATAGTACGCTTTAAAGATGAATTGTCATTTTCCATCGTACGGATAGTTCGCCTAATAGATGAATTGTCACTTCTTTGTGTACGGATAGTTCGCCTAGTAGATGATTTGTACCGCCAATTGTACGTCCATGCCAACGCACATGGCCAAAATGTATACCGATATAAAAACGTCAACCGAAGAACAACTAATCAAACAACCTTCAATTCAATAAATACGTTTGTAATGTAACTCATTTCCCGATCATTAACAATGAACTCACCAGCAGAAGTTGTTAAGGTTATTTTTGTAACAAGTGATTCTAGACGTGGTGTGAATTTACGAACTAACACTACGTATGAAAAGTTAGTAACATTTGTGGAAAAGAAGTTCAATTTAGATATGAATTTGGGATATAGTTTATCTTATAAACTATCAGCAAACGATTATCCAATGGAACTTACCGATGACGATGAGGTGTCCTTTTTTGTTGACGCAACACTTAATGTTACCAGAAGACCACTAGAGTTGTTTGTTCTTCGACGCTCTGGAACCCAACAAAATGATCAGGTACAATTTCCATCCACACATATTCCCGTTTCGCATTACTCAAATCAACTCACAACCATGTCTCTACCGCAATCACTATATCATCATTCATATCAGTATAACCAACCAATCATAAACAATCCCGCATATCATAATGGTAACGAATCACAGTTTTTTACACAATACCTAAACCAGCCTTTGTCTCAGGCAGACGCCTTTTTCATCACACACCCTACAATTATAATTTTCAACATTATCATCCAAATCAAAATTACGAAAACCACATGTCCCATGACGTCGGAACTTCACAGAAGCAATCGGGAGACATCGCCAGAACCTCAAAAAACCCTGTTTGGGATGAAGACCATTGCATTTTAGGAAATGCGAAAGGAAGTAAAGAAGAAACCGACGAGGAACAAGATGAAGAAAACTATGAAAATATTGACGAAGAAAATGAGGAAGAAAGTCAGGAGGAACTTAACGTAAATGAAGAATATATATCTCCACATAATTGGCAAAAAAACACCTTTTCCCATATGCCAAATCCACTACCAACACCATGTTTTTATAACAATAAAAAGTTACCTGTAATAGTGGACGGGGAAAAAACAGGTGAGTTGGCTCAAGGTGTGTGGTTTTTAAACAAAAAAGAATGCCAAAATAGTATTGCAAGGAAATCTATAGAAGATAACTTTCAATACATAGTAAGAAAATCAGACCCCAAGAGGTATGATGTAGTGTGTTTTAATAAAGGGTGTGAATGGAAGATACTTACAAATCGTGCAAAAAATGGTGACGGTTTCTACGTGACCACCTTTAATGACAACCACACATGTTCAAAAACACAGATTAAGGCCAAGCATCGCAACGCACACAGAGACGTGCTAGGTGATATGATAATGGCTAAGATGAAAGATCCCAACAAAGTTTACAGACCGCGGGATATAATCGATCATTTTGGTGATGTTCATCACATTACGATTACATATCAACAAGCTTGGCGAGGTAGGGAAAACGCGTTGGAAAAGTTGAGGGGTGATCATGAAGAGTCCTTTTGCAAGTTGCCCTATTATTTCCATAATCTGAAGCTAAAGAATCCAGGAAGCCATGCGGATATCAAAACAGACCAGTACGGACGTTTTGAGATGTGTTTTCTCGCCATAGGTGTATCGGTAAGTTGTGCATTAAATGTTGATTTACGTACCGATAGTACATAAGAATAGATCCATGAACTAATGATCTCACTAAAACTACATATTCGTACTTTTGTCAACACTTTGAGGCCCGTGCTAATAATCGATGGGGCACACCTAAAGGGGAAATACAATGGATCAAATTTACTTGCTTTAGGGATGGATGGCAACAATCAAATTGTGCCAGTTGCTTACGGGGTGTGTCCAGGGGAGTCCGGTGAAACTTGGACTTGGTTTATGATCAAGTTAAAGCAATGCATTGGAGAAATTCCAAACATGGTTTTCATTTCCGATAGACATGCAGGTATTGCGCTTGGAATCAGAGAGGTTTTTCCGAATGCATTCCATGGTATATGTTGTCGTCATTTGTTGATGAACATTGGTTTAGCGAAAATTAATGACGGGGTATTTTGGAAGATATGCAAAGCTCATAGAGAAGTTGAGTTTGATCAAGTTATGATCGAACTACATGGTGTTGACGCGGATGCACATGCAAAACTTAGTAACGTTCCCAAGGAAAGATGGTCTACGGCTCATTGCCCCGTTGACCGATACAACATAATGACCTCAAACTGTGCAGAGTCAATCAATGCACTGTCCAAAGAAGCGCGAAAAATGCCAATTACAATGTTATTCGAGTTTTTCCGTGGGGTGGTACAAAAGTGGTACTTTGAAAGACGGAAAGATGGAGGTATGTCATTTAATTCTAATAAATACAACAGATTCATCTTAGTATAAAAATTTTGTTTATTGTACATCACAGATCGCTACAAACAAGAAGGTATGCAGCTTACACCTAAGGCACAATTCATAATTCAGAGGAGAATTTTGAAATCAAATCGGTGGAAAGTATACGGCATTGACAAAGATCGTTACCAAGTGAACGATAGAAAGGAAGATTGTCTCGTGAATTTAGCGAGAAGAGAGTGTCAATGTTTGAAATGGCAACACTCTGGGTTACCTTGCGGTCATGTTATAGCAGTGTTAAAGTTTCTCGAAAAGACTGATTGTGTCGATCTGGCTAATCGCTGGTTCACAATTTCAACCTATCAGGCAACGTACAAGGAGTCTATTGAGTTTGTGGGAGATGTACCTAGCTGGGTATATCCCTCAAACATGGAAAGGGTTCTACCACCCATAATGAAGAAACGTAATGCGGGTAGACCGAAAAATAAAGATCGTATTCCATCGAAGGGAGAGAAAGTCAAAAAGAAAACATGCTCGCGATGTGGTGCGGATGATCATAAACAGAGTCAATGCCGTATCTCCATGACATTCACACAGTCGTTCGCATATCCTACCGTAAATTTGAACGAAGATTAGTGGGTATCGTATTAATGTAATGCTTTGTAACGTAACGTAATAACGGTGTTTAGTCTTATGTCATGGAGAAATAATCTAGAGAAACAACCAATGTCATGTTTAGTAGCATCACGTTTATTGTACGTTTTAGCATCCTGTTTAGTAGCATCAAATGTGTTGAATGTAACGTATTACCTTATCAATGAAAATGATGAACCTTTATTGTACGTTTTAGAGGTAAATTTTATTTTTCTGTTGGAAAAGCACAAAGATAAAATGGCCTGTAATAGGAGCTAGAAGCAATATATATAGAAGGAACTTAGCAGAGGACACTTTTGGTGCCTGACCAGCACGTATTATAACCAACAAAGTTGCATCATTTTCCTTGGCAAACAGATTTAGTTGTACAAGAAATAAAGGTTGAAAGTCATGAAAATGCAACGCACTATTATGCTTGACATAAAACAGTTTACATAACGACAATGAGACCGACAGCCCGGCGACTACATAATCCCAAAACATCACGTGATACAATAAGCCAACTCGTCAAATACAAAAACTATTATTATAAAGATATTGAAAACGAGGTAGCAGTATCTAAACCTAAGTCACCGGTGCGTCACATATGAAACCTATCGATCCAAAAGGTCATAAAAAGACGAGCTAGTCTCTCACGATACCATAAACCAGCAAGTCTCGGATCCACAGTCAACTGAACCGACTTCCTATAAGCCAAACGATAAATGTACATACACACGAAAAGCCCACAATCACCTGTACCAACAGCCTGTTGGGCAGTTAGGCTTTTCTTATTTGTGGTAAATGTGATGGTATACGTGTTTTTATCAATACCCTTACTCTGAAACACCCCACAACGATCTAAATATTCGGGCATATTTTCCCGAATCACCTCCTCTAATTTCAGCTTGAACTCCCCTTTTGTTACGTTTCCATCCACGTCCTCGAGGGACAAGCTATCATAATACGTAATCACTCTTGTATCAATATGAAACTCCAAGAGGAAATAATGAGATTTTGACTCATTTACCGGCATAAGTACCTGAGAATCATTTTGTGTTGTAGTGTTAGTATACTCCCCAAAACAATAATTATCTACTAATGACGTAAACCTACAAAGTCAGGTTAAAGTCTTACACGAGGGACATCTTTCCATCTCCCGGGGTGTATATCAGGCTTTTTATTGTACTTTGTCCCATCAGCATAGTTGACCAACACTGTTCCTGTTTCTTTCATCATGAGAAGCTCCGTAAAAAATGGGTCAACCGCGCACCAATCAGCCTCGGGTGATCTGTATTTGTTCAGGTAGTCGATCCAAATCTGGATATGCTGTTTATTTTATAAGAAATGCTAATTAAAATGTAGTGTACGGTTCGACTGTCATTCGAAAAGTGTGAAAACACATAACCGTGTACTTACAGTATCGTGAATCCAACCTCTTGCCGTGTCTTCGACGGTGGCTACATGAGAAACATTATCCTTAGTATCTGTACCAGACTGCTTCATTTTTCGACGGAGTAAAACACACCAAAAATTTCTGTACAATGTAATACTGGAACCAATAGAAATGGAACACCTCTCTGAACCATCAGATTCAAACCACTTTTCAAATTCAGGATCCATGGTAGGAACGGAAGCATTTTCATAAAGTCTTACAAAATCCTATCAAAACAACAAATATCTATTACTATAAACTAACAACGTAATTGTTATCAGATCAATGCTTAAGTATAAATTAACAGCATGCATTGATATTTGGTGTTAAATATCAACACATTTTATATTAGCATATACATGCTTAAATTTTATATATCATGTCACACAAGAAGATGTACCTCTACCCAACCTCCAACCTTTACCACCGACTCCTCCTTCGTACGTTCCTCGGATGTAGCATCCTGAATAATTAGAAAACCAATTATTGATTACACAAACATTATTCTTACATTGTAAAACAGTTGCCTAGCATTATTGTTGTAATTCTGTTGAAATTGAATATGGCCTTGTTAATGGTCAGGTAAATAAATTGTAAAAACTGTGAGTATAAAAAGTTATACCTGAATAGAGGCGTTAACCGTGTACTGATGTGCCGCTTTTGGTGTTGCTGGTACTTTGGACTTCTTCTTAATCTTCTGCCTCTTTGGGGTAGTATCAGGAAGTGGCCCAAAAGGAGATCTGCCATACTTTCCCACCATCCTCTGCCTCTTTGGGGGCGGTGACATATTATGCTTATTTGAACAATATAGAATACAAGTGTCACAAACTTTCACAAAATTACCAGACATAAGTAACAAAGTTAACATATCAGTGGAATACCTTTTCATCTACAAATTGTGTGTCCCCATCTGTAGACAGATCTATCACACCTGTTCCGCCATCCGGTTCCTACCGTAATTATTTTAAATAAACCAACTTTAACAAAAATGACCTAAATAATATACTTTAATATTGTTTATACTTACAAAGAGATCTAATTACTCAATTACCAGTAGGGTATCAAATTCGGCGACTAGATTGTTGATCTTTTCAGGTGTTAGCCTCTCAATATCTGTCGTCAGTGCCTCTGATAATGAAAGTAAGGAACCACATGTGCCGGTTTCGTCGTGCACATTCTTCTACAAAAATAACATACTTGTTAAAAAACTTTTCTTCTTGAAATAAATTTTGAGACAACATGAATTAATGCTCACCGCATCCGATGGATTTAAGAACGACAAATCAATCATAGTGTTGTCACTATGACACTCGTTGATCATGACATTGGGAACAACTGTTTGATCGGGGAGGTTATTAAGAGGAGGAATATGATCTTTCCTGACAACATCATCGGGAGCTTTCGGGATAGGCGGATGGAGGTTGGCTTGCGGATTATGCACGGGATGAAGGTTTGTTTCACTTGGGGCAACCTGCATTGTAGAAAATAGAGAACAAATACTAATATTTGGATGTTTAATTTATAGAACTAATAACGTTAAAAAAATAGTACAAACCTTTTCCTCTAACTTTGTGGTACGGTTATGCAAATACCAAATTATCGACTTTACTTGAGCAGTTTCTTTCCAAAGATATAAGTTTTGTCTCTCTAACTTCAATACACGGTCCTCTAACAACCGTACCTCTGAAGATGCAGTGTCCGCATCTACACGTGATGACCCAGGCGTAGGACCAGAATGCAGAGAACCCGGATGCAGAGGAGGACCCGAACACGGGGGAGGACCCGGACGCAGAGGATGGACAACCTCTTCACCACCAAAGTAAGTACTGCTATGTTTCCACCAATCAGTGCGGGCCTCAGCCTGGGTCAGTTTTCGCATTTTCCTCGGGCAAGTTTTCTATAAAAACACCTCGGTTAGTTGTTTCATCATGGTTGAAATAAATGTTAGTACACAAAATAAAATATGCAACTAGTATATAGCAAGCAAACCGATGGTTTTCGGTTAAAACCGTCGTTATTGTTCATTAACTACCCACTGCACATAAATATTCTTGCTACTCTCATATCTCCAAAAAGAGAAAACGCTGACTGAAAACAAACACAGACTGAAAACATTTCAGCTACCAATGCTGTTCGTTTATACTAAACTTGTTAAATTTTGTTATATTCATTCAAAGCTTCATAACCTATTCTATAATAGTTACTTAAATCATAACAATGATATATACCTTAGTAAACGGGCCCATGAAGTAAAGATCATGTGATGTGCTAAACGAAGTTTTCTTGTTCCAAGCAATTCCCGTAGGGATCGATGCCTCATCAACATCCCACCATTCACGGCAAACCGGAAAGATCTCCAAAATCCATATCTAAATAATATAAGAGAAAACACAAACCAACATTAAATAGAGATACATAAACTATATTAACAAGACTATAAAAGGGTACATGGTTTAATTTATTATCTCACCATAAACGCCCAAATAAATCCCGAAAGCGTATACTTGGGAACATAGTCAGGATCTTTTTCCTTCGTCAACCGGTGTAGAGTCCTTCTGTTAGGAACAACATCTTTAAGTTGTTCATGTGTAATGATCCATAAATGAGTTCCCCATGGAAAATTGTTCCAATCATCCAAATCCTCCACTACATTTAGAATATCCGGGTGCACCACGTTATTTAAGTCACCACCGCCTCCACGAAAAACAAACTCCCAAACAACAAGCAAACACACCCGCACCGCATCCAAGTCAGAGAGAGTGGCAAATGCCTCCCCCTCGAACACATTACGCAAATCGCGCAAGTGAACGGAGTCAATTGCTCCGAAAACGCGATTCTTAAAGGTTGGGTCCTTTGCTTTGTATCCCGACCAATCTAAGTTCCCAAAACATAATCCCGAGATTAGGCAAAACTGTTCAGGCCCGAACTCTAGATACTCACCTCCGATCATAAATTTTAACGAATCAAACTCTAAATTATACCCATCTTTACATTTAACCTGTGTCTCAAGTATCAAATGTACCAAATGCCCCTCTAGTCGGGTATCTTTAATATCCAACCAATTTCCAAAACATGTAGACCTAAATAATGCATCTTTGGTTGTACCCATTAACTTCTTTTTCATATCTGTCAACATAGACATCCTACTCCTCATAGTCACAACAGCATAATACCTCTGCATTTACAAAATAGGCAACATATTAAAGACTTATTAACATAACATATTATAAATTCTAATCTATCGGTATACACTTTCATAAAGACAACAATACAATGAAACAATTTACACGATCACATGCACGAAAAAGAACACCCGAAGCTAGTAGGAGGACCGTTTATTTAATTACATGCATAATATACATTTAATATCTTAAAAGTTTTATTCTACGGCAACCAATATATATATATTCTATGTAAGTGTTATACATGTAGTCAAAATATACTCATAACAGCAATCAAAATATATATTCTATACTAATAAAAGGATTCATGCGGTCTCTAAAGGTGACAATTTCAAACCAGTTACTTATACATGGCAAATTCAGAGGCTTTTTACCTCTAATGGTCAAAGCCAGTAAAAGAAAACGATTGTCAGCAATCAGCTATTACATTGTCCCAAAGTGTTGGACATACAGCTATTATAATAACTTGCAGAACTTATTGTTTATTGTTAGAAATCAGTCCCATGTAAGTGTTAATCTACTTAAAGCGAAACTAATAAAACTATAGAAATATGGATCGATACCTGATCGCTATTGAATATCGCCATTTATTTGACCCGTTGGAATAAACTTTAACCACCACCCCAAACAACCTGCAATCAACCGAAACCAACCACCAATCCACTGGAAACAACCAGGCTACAACAAACACCCTCTGCTACCACAAACCTACTGCCACCACCACCAAACGCCGTCACAGAACCGTGCCGTACTCTCTGCACCACCACCAAACGCCGCCAAAGCCAACGACCCTAAAACCTAATAACCGCGAAAGGCAACAGCAAAAAATTAAACCCTACCAAGTGCCGGAATCTCTGCACCACCACAAAACGCCGCAAAAATCAACGACAATAATAATCGGAAAAAGTAACAACAACAAACCCTAGCAATCGTCTCAGCCCTAATCATCGCAGCCCTAATCACTGGGAACACCCGTCACTATTAAATCGACTTTAGGCCAGAGTAAAGGGAGTAATTATTTTGCCGGACTTCATTTGGGTTTAGGATAAATGAAACGGGTGGGTGGGATATGTAGAATGACCAGCGACTTAAAACCTAAACGCGCGCATTCCAAGAATTCAAATACTTCGCCTAGTTCGTCTAGATTTAAAATCAATTTAGGCGAAATTATATGCTACGTGTCAAGTTTTCAGAATAGGCTAAAATAGAGTTGACCGGCGAAAGGTTATCTGACCGACAAAATTTTGTTACAGGTGGCACGTTCTGATTGGTTAGTATTAATTCGCCGGGTTCGCTGGTCATTTAATTTATTTAGGCGAAATATATGACTAGAATTGTAAAAAAATTTCTGACACAGACTACAGCATGTAATTAGTTCCGTTGACCGACCAGTACGGTAAAAATCCCTTTTCACTATTAATTATTTGAGAAGGGTTGATGGAGTAGTTAGTTAGTTACAAACTACAATGACAACGAATTTTTAGATGACCTTTTTTACTTTTAAGTGAAGTTTATTTGATAAGGTTTAATACTTGGGCCTAAAAGAAACACCTTTCAGTTGGTGATTTGGGCCCAAGACTTTACAGGCCCCAATATGACTATATGAGACTATGAGAGCCATACAAGGCCCTATATTCATCACCAATTTGACATTTATAGTCATGAATCGTGTTGTTGAAATAATAAGGAATATCATACTCATGCAGTCATGCATGATATATTTTGTAGGGTTTTTAAGGGTTTAGGTCCCCGAAATGCTACTAACTTTGACCAAATCTCTATTGTATGCACCCAACTTACGTATGCTAATTTTAATGCAACCAACTTTCCAAAATGGTATTTTTGATGTAACTTGATGACGTGTCGCGCGTATGGCATGCCACGTGGAGTATGGAGAGAGCGACACGTCATCAAGTTACATCAAAAACACCATTTTCGAAAGTTGGTTGCATTAAAATTAGCATACGTAAGTTGGGTGCATACAATAGAGATTTGGTCAAAGTTAGTAGCATTTCGGGGACCTAATCCCTATTTTGTAACCCATCTTCCAAACTTAAACAACTTTTTTAAAAATATCCCTTTTAGAGAAATAAATGTAGTTATTTGAACTTCTGATTAAAAACATGATGTATCAATCTTTGATTGTTTACAACTTTTTAAACTCGGCATTTATGTTTGATAGACGTACGGTATAAGATTTTCATGACTAAATTGTATTTGATAATATCGTAATCACCTGATTTAAAGGGTTTCATTCCCAATTTTCAGAACCCACACCCCTTAAACAAACACATTCTATCATTTCCCCTCATTCTTATCGTCATCCCGACATATCAAAACCCTATATTCAAACACACCCCGAGTAGTTTCAGCCTTGTCATGTGGTCCCTCACTCGGAAGATCTAAGTTTCAAAGTTGGTCCTTCAATTCAAAGTGAATACGACCATCTTCAATTCAAAATGGTCCAGACTTTGTACAATATTCCTAAGAATGGTCCAGTAACTATTTTAATTTGCTACTATATATGCATATTACAAGCAATCAAAGTACCCGAGTATGACCATCGTTTATATCAAGTATCTCAACATAAAAAGTGTTATTTGTTTTTGTTCAAGCAAATGTTAGTATTTGTTTATCACTACAATTTATATATCTTTAGCGGTAAATAAATTTAGTAAAGTATTACTCCGAAACACACATTATATTATATATAAATACTAGACAAGTAACCAGGCTGTATATGTGAAACATGATGTTGCTCTGATAACGTTGAGCGACGTTTTGTTTAGGCGTTTGTTCAAGACACAGATTTCGCTTCGTTATTTTTGGGTGCGCCTTATCTTTTTAGCTACTTGCTAGTTTTTTCAATGAAGTTGGCTTTAATGTCGATTCGATTTAATCTAGATGGGGAATTAAAAAATATGTTTATGATAAATTCTCGGGTAAAGTATCTGGAAATGCAACTAACTTGTACCAAATCTCTATTGTGTGTACCCAACTTACGTATGCTATTTTTAATGCAACCAACTTTCAAAAAATGTCTATTGTGTGTAATTTGATGACGTGGCAAGCTCATGTCACTCTATCCTACGCCACGTGGCACGCTCTGAGCTCGCCACGTCATCAAAGTACACACAATAGACATTTTTTGAAAGTTGGTTGCATTAAAAATAGCATACGTAAGTTGGGTACACACAATAGAGATTTGGTACAAGTTAGTTGCATTTCCAGATACTTTACCCTAAATTCTCTGCTGTCAATATCTTGTTCTTGGAGTCCTTTCGAGTAAAGAGCACATAGAAGACTTTACAAGCACCAATAGGTACCCACAATATCTTACTACTGTCTACTGAGTTAGGCAGAAAGGAAGCTTCGAGTACACAAAAGTGAAAATGATATGATGTTCCACCTCTAGCTTGTTCAAATGGTAGAAGCAAAAATAAAATTCTCCACCTATTTATATTGCAACAAGTCAATTTGGGTCATGACTTATTAGTTATGATTAGGGGTGTAAACGAGTGACGAGTCGAGCTTACTCGCGAGCTACTCGAGCTTGACTATATAAAAATGGGTCATAATGAAAATTTAAAAATACCTTAACTGTGATCTGAATGCAAAGAACCTTAGCTTTGTAGTTTGTAGTTTGTACACACAAATTTTGCAATAATGATATACACTGCAGTATTTGATTATTTAAAACTTATAGGAACATTTTGTGGGTCAAAAAGTTGCACTCTAGATAGTGGAATGACAGCTTAGCTAGCTGAAAGTGACCAAAACAGCACCCCAATTCTCAAAAAGCAAAGGATAATAATATATTAATAATAGAGCTGTGTATTGTACAATATACTTATCTATACAAATAATAAATATTCACATTTAATATTTGCTGTTTATATAATAATAATTACAATACCAACACTTGACCAAAACAATAAGTTCGACTGTATATAATGAAAAGAATAAGACGAACCTATACAATGAAAAAAACCAAATCATCAAAACCTCCAACTATTACACACACCATAATCACAGCATGCATACTTTGCTCCCTAAAACAAATTAATGCAACCCAATTACATACTCATAATAAACATGAACAAATATATAACAAACCGACAAAAAAATATAAAAGAAAATTACTCACACAACAAATACTTGTACCCTTGTTTTCATATGTTTTTTCAGGATTAAGCCTTTTCCTCTTCTTTGGTTTCAGCAGGCTTCGTGGCCGGGGCCGGGGCCGGGGCAGTGTTATTTTTGCCGATGATTGCTTTCTTGGCCTTAATGAACGATTTCTTCACCTTTCCCATAAGACCACCCGATTTTGGAGTAGTTTTCTCTTCTTCTTTAGGTGTCGATTTTGTTTCTTCGCCTGTTTTCTCTTCTTTTGGTTCAGTTTTGACAGGCTCCAATGCAGGCTTCTCGAGTTCTTCTTCTTTAGTACATTCTTGTGTCCCATTTTCGACAGTTTCTTTATTGGTCGAATCCTTTGGTGCTTCTTTTGTTTCTTCATCTTTTTTCACATCAGTTACAGCTTCTTCAACCTTTATGGGCTCACATTCCTTATCAGTTTTTTCAGTTTCCGTAGGTTTCTCTTCAGGGATCTCTTTAGTTTCAACGGTTTCTTGTTTCTTTTCGTCAATCTCAGCTTCTTTCTTTACAGCAATCTCATCTGCAGGAACGGATTCTTTTTCTTCAACAATTGGATCAGCTTTCTTTTCAGTAACTTCAGGTTCTTTAACAACCACTTGTTCATCTAGATTTTTTTCAGCAATCTCAACAACTTTTTCTGCAAGTTCTTGTTTCTCTTCTTCCTTTTCATTAATCTCGGCCGTTGCTTCTGGAGTAGCATTGTGCACAATTGGTTCAACTTCTTTAGTCTCAGAACATTTCGTCACTTCTGATGCAACTTCATCCTTCTGTTCCTCAATCAATTTCTCAACTTTAGGTTCTTTAATAGCATCTTCAACTACCGCACTTTCAGTAGCTGTTTCTTCCTTTTTCTCCTCAGTTTTCTCCAGGTCAACTGCAGGAACGCTAACCTCGGCTGTTATCTTTTCTTCTTCAGCTTTAACAGTTTCAGCTATCTTTTCGTCTGCTGCAACTGCAGGAACCTCTGTCATGGGCTCAACTTTAACAGTTTCAGTTTTCTTTTCTTCTACTTCAACAACAGGCGCTTTGGTTTCATTTTCAAGAGCCATTTCTTCAGTTTTTGGAGTTTCTTCTGCTACAACTTCAGGTAATTCGGTTTCTTTATCAGCGACGATCACTTCAGTCGTTGGTGTTGCTTCTTCGTCAACTTTCTTTACTTCTTCAACTGTAACGGGTTCAGATATCTTTTCGTCGGTTGTTTCACAGGGCGATTCCTCGATTTTCACTTCCTCTACTGGTTTAGTCTCAACTGATTTGATCTCCTCTTTGACTTCCTGCAATACATTTGAAATTGATAATGTTAAATCCGTTCTGTTTATGATATATTTATAATTCATTCGCATTGTTTTGACTTTTGAGTTGATTTATAATATGTTATAGTTTAGTTTTATTAAGATTAGGATAGGACATAACTATCAAACCATATTCATAATTCTTTATATGCATGCAACGTACACTATCAAACTATATCCACCTAGTTTCTGTATTCAATAGGAGTGTTTATATTATACATATATTTTTAACTTTTAATATAAGTATTAGGAGTATTTAACTATCATTAAATTTCCAAAACCAGGGTTTATGACCACTTGATGGGTAGGTAGGTGGCTACTGCTTAAGTTTTAGGGTTTTTTCTGTTTGCACTTTTGCTCTGTTTTTATGTTGTATCAGTTGATGAGTTGTATATTTGGGCTACTAATATCATCAAACTAGACATATCCCCTCATGTTTCACTTGTAACTTATGAGTTATGAACACTTTTTTAATTTTATAAAATTATATACATCATAACTACTTATAACAAGTCAACTTCAAAAGTCAAAACATTCCTAAATTCTGATACTCATCAAAGATCATTTTTAGCATAAATCCAAAACAGTTATCCAACTAACTTACACCCGATATTCGTTTATTATCATATCGTCATATATAAATATATGATCCATAAACTAGCTAGCATATGCATATCAAACAACAAAAGACAAAGTAAACAAATAAAGTACGGAGTACTAAACTTTTTTACTTGGTAAACGCATATAGCAATACTTACTTCATCAATACAACTAGTTAAAGTAAGTACTAAACTTTTTTACTTGGTTTTACTAATCATGAAGTTATATAAACAAATAAAGGCTAAACCCAATTAATCAAGATGATCTAATATCAAACACATACGATCAAGAACACAAAACGGTTTGAATTCGTACCTCGTTGATAACAACAGGATGATCGGATACACTACCTTCGGTAGCCATGGATGATGTATAAAGTAAAGATGAAGATATGATAATAACAAGAAGATGGATATGTTTTAATTAGTAGTTTGGTGAGTTAAGAAGAGAGAAATCAAAATTGGAAAAGAGTGAAAAATGTATGTTATGAAGAAGACCAGAAATAGGAGAGTGCTTTTAAGCAAAGGAGTTTTTATGGAAGAGTGACTGGCATTCACATGATGGTTATCTGTCAATTATGGATGAGTTGGAGTCCTTAAAAATAATTACAAAAAGTTAGGGGGGAAAATAGATAAATAATAGGAATGTAGTTGTCAAAAAGGCAAAGTGACAAGCATTTATAGGGACCATTTCATTTAACGGCTTTATTTTGTTTTGGTTGTGTAGTTGTCTACATTGTCCACTAGCTACCAACACATTATTTCATTATATTTCATACCCTCATATCATTGTTGTCACACCCCAACAAATAGTAATGTGGACACTTGTGATGGAACGGAGGAAATACGTCATTGGACCGTTAACAACACAAAACTCCAACAAATAGTAATGTGAACATTTGTGATGGAACGGAGGAAATATGTCATTGGACCGTTAACAACACAAAATGTACGTGATGTTGATGAATACTCATACCTGTAAGGTATTTTCCCCCCTCAACTTTTACATATGTGTTCGATCAACTCTTATTAGTTTACCGTAACTACACTTAATTTATAGGCCGAAAACAATTTTCCGTGTGATAATATAAATGTGATTCCTTTTTGAATAACATTAATGTTTTACAAAGAAAACTATACATTAATTTATGATTATTAAATTACGTCGTTATATATGATATCACTTTTAATGACGGTCCAATAATAATCGACTTGATTAGTGACGGATTACTAACCTTTTCATTAAAAAATAGACTAGCTATTCGAATTTATAAAATTGTTTCAAATAAATAAATAAATATGCTATGCTATTTATAATTTTATATATTCCAACAAGTACCTCTCAGTTCGATCCCATGCATTAAATAGATGTAGCATATGTAGCTTAGTTAAGATTCTACACTTGCCACCAACTTTTTACATTATTAATACATTTAAATTCCATTATATATGAAGGAAATATAAAGTATATCGAATGTTATTATTTTCCTCTTTTTTTAAAAAAAAAAGAAAAAGGTTTTAGCTATTAAGCTACATACTTTATTGATTGATGTCGTAGCGATTTATATATAATTTGTTATTTGTTATTACTCTCCATTAACTATAATTATTTTCCATTAACTACTTGTGACAAATTGTTGTCAGTAATTGTAGTAAGATAGGTTTAGAGGTTAGACATGTAGACTCAATGGATTCTATGATATTTTTTAATTTTACTCCGTAGTTAATTAATATATCAGATGTATATATATTAGGGGTATAAATTGGTCGAATAATGATGCAAATTATATAAGTCTAACGTGGTTATTTTTTCACCAAGTATAACGTACAAAAAGATAACGATTCGAACCAAGTTAAAACATTGACAATGTATTAATCGCTTAAACTACAGCTCAAATACGAGTTTGGGATGATTAAGACGACTTACCAAATACGTATTAAGGGAATATAATTACGGCTTAAAAACATTTGTACATATCTATTATCTATTATTATCATTATATCAAATGCATAACAAGTTAACAACATTGTTCAAATATACAATAGCATAATGTATGCAAGATCATTACAACTAATATGAAAACGTACGTGAAGAGCAAAACGAATACATACCTAGAAAGTTTTATCGAAGATCGAAAGATTAAACTTCATCGTTTATGAAGATGAAATCCATCGATTTTGTAATAAGTTTGCGAAAGTAAGGATGAATGTCACGATTATGATTTGTTTTGGTTTATGATAGAGTTTTATATGTTGATATAAAGGGTAAACATTTTTATGGTTTGAAACAAATGGTAAAGCAGAAAGTTAGATTGGGATTTTAGTTTTTACCCAACATTACCCCTTTAGAAACGGACGACCACAAGGTCAAATCATTACATGGAAATGAGGAAAACTGGATACTAGGTACATATTTTGGTGCAACTTTTGCTTAAAATTTGTGTTATAAAATCATGACTAATTTTTATTAACTTCATAAGATTTCATAATGTTCATGTATTCTTTTGTGGCCCAGCCCATGAGTATCCGCCTAGCACGTGGACTACATATGTGACTGTGGCCCAGCCCATGAGTATTTTGTTTCGTGGTCACATCATTTTTTTCCAGGCCTATTGGACAATGTCCATAAACACATCGGTATTTTTTTCTTGTTTTCTGATTTTCAGAATAATAGAAATTGGAAAAATCATACATACAACAAACTGTACGGATCGTAAAAGCAAAAAAGACATACCATGTTGAAATTAATGAACTTGAAGGAATGAAATTATGAAACTGTTAAAAAAGAATTTATAATAATTAAAAAAAACCCTTCAAGAGCACCTAACATTTGTACAGTATATCTAATCTTAGAACCTGAAAAGTGAGTTACGGAGTACATTGTATGTACTCTTCTTTCTAAATAATTGTATTCGGGAGTACTAGTGATGTAGATTGCAAATCGATAAATACGAATTAATCCTGTTGATTCTAAGAATACCCAGGAATTAATCCCTTCCAACAAGCATTGATTTAAAAGAATACCGTTGTCATGTAAAAATTCAACTCAAATGCAAGTAATATTTGAGAGAAATTTCAATTTTCACAAAACATAAAACCGAATAGTCTGTAATCAGAATGGAACCCTAAAAAGGAAGCAGATTTCAAAATGGGCATAAAAACATAACGGGCCGAAAAGAAAGTTCAAAACAAAAGCCCAACAATCAAAATAAACCATAAAATGGCCCATATAACAGTGCGGCTCGAGAACTATTTATTTTTCGTAAAAAATGGTCGCGACTGGTGAGTTTTTAGTTATCTGAACTCGATAATTGAATCGTCTAAATGATTTAATCGTCATGAATGAGTTGCTATTCATTTTTCTGGTTCCAAAACGGTCCTAGTTATGATATTGTTACATATGTTAGCATGTACTATCACTAAATAACGACTATTGGGCTTAACCCGGGGTATTTAGCCCAATCGTGATTCATCACATCTTTAAACCACTCGACCTAAGCTTTCGAAACAAGTACAACATCACACAAAATAATAGTTACTCTCCATCCCAAATTTTTTAGTCGTATTTCATTTAATCGTCCACATTCAAAATAAGATAAGAAAAATTATTGGTAGGCCTAAATCTATACAATTAATTTTGGACCTAAAGATGTGATTGGTGGGTCTGAAAAATTGATTGGATGAGATTAAGAGAGAGAAAAAAAAACATCCAATCAGAAAGTTAGACATGGATTAGGTCTACGTAAGTAGGCCTATTTAGCATTATTCGATAAGGAAAATATACAATCAACTATATTATTTATTACTTCTGACATATATAGATATAATAACATACAAGAAAAAAGTAAATTTGACATTATTGAGAGTAAATTTTATAGTTTAATGACTTTCGTTACATATTTTTCATAAGTCGACAATCTTTGTGGAACAAGAAAAAATAGTGACATTAATAATGTGTAGGTTTGCCTTTTTTTAAAAAAAAAGTGACATTCAAAATAAAAATGTGACACATAGAGTACGTATTAATTAGTGAATTAATATTTGACATGCTTCTATAGTTCTATCCAAAACTTTATCTTAACATGTATTCTCCTTGATTAATTTAGGAAGCCGAAGAACTCGTAGAAAGGCCACTAAAAAGGGGACACCTAGGCCACCAAAAAATATATGTTACTTTACGTTTTAAAAAAGGCTTACTTACTCAACTAATTTAGCATTTCATTTAAGGGAATGGTTCAGAGGAGCAGAGCTCTCTAAAGGAGCAGGGAGGGCAGGAATAAAATGCAGTAAATTATGCTTAAAATGCTAAAATTATGCATTTTATTTTTTGATCCACTGTATTTTAGGGAGGACATGAATAAAATGCAGTAAAATTATGCTTAAAATGCAGTAAATTATGCATTTTATTTTTTGATCCACTGCATTTTAAGCATAATTTACTGCATTTTAAGCACAATTTACTGCATTTTAAGCATAATTTACTGTATTTTATTCCCGCCCTCCCTGCTCCTCTAGAGAGCTCTGCTCCTCTGATCCTCTTTTTTCATTTAAAGGTGACAATTTTTGATTCATTAATTAGTTATAGGTTAAAGTTGTGTAATATTTATGTGTTGATGGATTTGTTAAGTCTCCTTCTTTTTTAGAGGGGTTTAAATGGGTATCTAGTATAAATTCCAATTGTATAACAATAAAATCAACTGGTCTAGTGAGTAACTTTTTTTTTTTGGAACACCTCATTTCATTTTTTTCATTTTTCACTCAAATAAAAAAAAGTTTGGTGGAAACACGATGACCCATCCTCCTAAATGACCCATCTAGACCCGGATCCGTTTAGATTCATACTCATCTAGACCTAGGACCTGACCCTACCCATTCATTTTTACGCTTATAGTTTCATTATACAAAAAAGTGAGTAAAGCAATACCCCTATTCATTTTCTTTGTTTGGTACTTTGGTTAGTGCATTTAACCTCTAGCATACTTGACCTAATTAGTCAACAAAATTTCTCCTTGATATGGAACAACATATATATAACCATCAAAGTATTATATACAAGTGTGTCAAACTATATATATATATATATATATATATATATATATATATATATATATACTATATTAGAATGTTAGTATTAGTTTTAATAATAATTGAAGATTAAAGATGTATATGGACGAAAATAGATTGTGTGAGACTGTGAGTGGGTGCTACTGTTATATATATGGAAATGATGATTATTAGTTTGGATGACAAGACAAAAGATAAACAAGATTAGTTATGATTTAACTAGCACTTATGATATATCCATGTGGTTATGTTTCCTTTGCTTCTTATTGCTAATAAATTAAAAGCACCTCACATCACTCATGTACTCTCAGAGTCTCATATATCATGATGCATGATGCATGATGCGTGCATGATCATCATATCATATCTAGCTAGCTACTTCCATTTTTAGTACTCCATCTTGTAATTTAAGTGTACGTACGTAGTCATTTGGGCACACTAGCTAGCTAGCTTTTATATAGCGGTGTTCTAATTAGTGTACGTGCTGTCTGCTTTTAAGTTAACCCTTTTGTTAAAGACTACGTCCTTGATTAAAAAAAAGGGCGATTTGGACACCTGACCCTATACCATATTTCAAAGGTACGTGTTCTCACTCATCCGCATGTGTTGATGAATGGATTCGAACCCCTGATCTACATGTCACACATGTAGAGTCTGAACATGTGTGGTGGCGGTACCACTTGAGCTATGCTCGATTGGTACTACGCCCTTTTTTAAAAAATGCGATGAAATTCATAGAATCGAATCATATAAAAGACAGAAAGATATTCGATCATGTACTCTACGACAAAGAGTAAGTAGCCATTTTATCCATTAACTCAATATTAGTTAAATTCAATGAATTGAACTTCATCAGCGAATTCAACTCCTATGAAACAGGAGTTAACACTTAATAGCTTCGTTAACTCTTTTGGAGAACTCACATTCCGTCATTATTAATTAATATTCTTTAATTTTTACGTCTTTTCTTTAAAAGATAATGATTAAAAGTATCTCTAGCTTTTAATTTATTTCTCAACTTTTCCAGAACTCACCATTGACCAATTAAATTCAAGCGTCAACATTAAGATTCGGTCACCATCCATAAAAGATGATGGTTACAGAAAACAAAAGCAGACGACGTACTCTTGATAACATTTCCCGAGTTCAACCACAACTCTTAAAAGTTCGCTAAAAACATTTAAACAATACATGCTGAGGTGCTCTCTGGTTAGAATTGTTCGTCGAACAATAAATTAGCTTAAGAACTTTGGTTTATATATATACCTATTTAATATTTAATTTAATATAGTTCTTATTGAATCTATGATATCATCACAAAACCATCTAATAAATACGAAAAGACACACACTAAAAGTTAATTACTTCTAACATACCATGTGCTTATGACTTTGGCCGTCCATGCTTAATCCTTTTATTAATATATATTTCTTAATTAATTAATTAATTAAGTTTGAGATTAGAGGGTAGACCTCCTAAAATGGGCAGGAGCAGAAAATTTCATCTGTGATTTTTTTAATCTACGACTCAGATCTACTGCATCTAAATATCACTACATATTAAAAGTGATGCATCCTTAACATCACTACATCTTATCCTTAGAGCATCCACAATGCTATGGACTTTCAAAAGTCCATAGCATTGCCACATAAGCTTTCAATAAACTACAATCCTATAAACCTTCCCCCATAGTCCTATAAACTTTACCAAGTCCATATGAGTTCCATAATAACACTTAAAAAATTCTATGGACTTTCTTCTCAAGTCCATGCACATGGACATCTAAAAACATTCTATGGACTTTGCATATGGACAACCTCCTACAATGCATGTCAATATACATGGACTCCCTGTCATCTTCACATAGTCTCCATGTCACCATGGACTTGATCTATAAACCTCCATTGTGGATGGTCTTACAATTTTACCTTAAAATGCAGTTATTTTGTCTGCATCTTCTTTCAGGCTGCCCCTCAGAACTGCATTAAATTAATTATATGAGTATATTAACCTTGATTTTGTGTTAAAAAGAAACTTGTTGATTGCATTTTAATATGTCTAAGGCTAATATGACTTAACACATAGCAGACATTATATTGATTATATCAATTGTGAAACATACCATTAATTATGACATGCATGTTTGTAATATTTTGCATTAAATAATGGATTTTTGTTGACAAATCACTTATAACATTGCATTTGGTTCATATAATTAAATGAAATTAAGTGAAATTGTAATCTCAATTTCATTCCATGAAAGCTACAGTTTAGTTCACGAATGAATAAATTTGGAAGTCTTGAAATTCTTTTACTCAAAGGAATTCACAATCATTTTAATTTCAATTGCTTTGATGAATACAAATTCTATTAAAAACATTTAAAATGCTAACTATAGCTCTTATGGCTAAGGTTAAGCCTACTATGTTTAGCTTGATTGCATAATTATAACTTACAGTTACCACTAATAAATACTCTTACCAAATTTAAATATGGAACGTTGATATTAGAAAGAAATGTTTGTATTGTAATTGATTCAACGGAGTTTAAAATTGTAAATATAGAAATTTTAACCATAACCTTAAGGGCTATGGTTAGAATTCTCCTAAAAATATTTCACGAACCAAATCCACCATAAATAGTTACGTTGTATGTACTAGTTGAGTTCTGTGTGAAATCCTCTCCATATGTAGCTCCTAAAAATATTTCACGAACCAAATCCACCATAAATAGTTACGTTGTATGTACTAGTTGAGTTCTATGTGAAATCCTCTCCATATGTAGCTATTTGATTTTATATTTTTTTTTATTAGTAGCAATTTCCACAGTGACTGACTTCTTTTGTGTCATGAAGTACGTACTTAATTATTCCTCTTCTTAGAGGTGGATGTGATTGTTAGGCAGCTGCTTCCTTAAGAAATTTTAAATTTGTAACAAATAAGTATTTTTAAGAAAATTAATGATATTTATATACAAAAATACCACCAAAAAAAAAAAAAAAAAAACAACTGTTTTTACCCCTCTCAATGAATATATTCTAGGTAGCTCCACCCATATTACTCTTCCCCGCTCGATCCCCACATACTTGTGTTAACATCATCGATTGGTGGACCATGAATAGTTGGGGGGTAATTGTGCCGGGCCAAAATGAATGTTAAAAGGTATAGAAGGTGATTTACCTCGACCTTCAAAAGCAATAAAATCTAAAGCATAATGATCATGGGTTTAAAGATGTTTTAAGGGTCTGCCGAAAAATGTATCACAACAATTCCAAGTCTACATTATTTTACAAATACCATCATTACTCACTTTAGTTCATTCCATGTAACAAAGAAAGTTAGAGAAATGTGCATATGTATGTCTATGTGCAAGTAACTACGTGTACAAAAAAATGGTATTTGGGCTACCCACTGGAGCCGCTCCATATCTCAATGGAGCACGACCGAACCCTCCACAAGGTCCAACATCGCCGGACAAATCATCTCCATCACATATACCTCAACGTCCGAGCCGGAACTCGCGCCGATTAAGCCTTAACATTGTGGAACATGCGCTTCATTGGTTGTAGGTACCTTTATTATAAATAATACACATGACAGGTTTCGAAACCATGACTTCAAGGAAGTCATGGGCTACCCTTACCACTAGGCTATTTAGTCACCGGTAAGTACCTACGTGTATAATGCATAAAATTGATGATCCATAGAATGGAAAACTAGTCATGCAAATATGATGAGTTTGTAGCTCCTTTTCTGCACGAGGTTAATAAATAAGTTAAGTGTTTGAAAATGTAAAAATGTATGACGAAACTCTATTATGTGTATCAACTATTAAAAATATATATATATATATATTATGTGTATCCAATTTTGATTTATTGCTAATTGTACGTAATTTATTGTCGTGAAGTTTTGTGGGTGCTTTGTATAGATGACACACCAATCAAATTATATACAATTAGCAATAATCGAATATTGGATGCACACAATAATAATTTAAAAGTTCATGCATACAATAACGTTTAGCTATAGTTTATTATATTTTCAAACACTTAACCCTTAATAAATAACTATATTATTAATGTACTCGGTTATAGTATATCAACTTAACAAACAAATAAATATACCACACAAAACTTTGATACTTTACTTGAGCAAGTGAATCAACTTAAAGTAGTTTCTGTTTTCTGAATTATTTGGAAATTTTTCAAGCCTTTACAAAAGTATGGTGATTCTATTTCCATTTAAAACGACATCTATGATCCATGGAGAATATTTGCACTAGTAATCATGATATCATCTACGCTTTACATCAAATTTCAAGGACGCAATAATGTTTTATACCCATTTGGCAACAATAAACATAACTTTATTTTAGTTTCAACAGTAAGTTTTAACAAGGCTATTATATTGGCCTGCTGGCTACTTAAATCAAGGAATTTTTTTAAATCGATATCACTGATTTGTATATATGAGGATTTGGTGGTAATAAAAAAGAACTTTTTTAGCTAAAACCAAATTCCCAAAACAATGAGGTTGCGTTTGATTTGCGATATTCAACAAAATTAAGTGAAATTGTAATCTCAATTACTTTCCGTAAAAGTGTTTGGTTCACAAATGCGTTGATCTCAAATGAATCACATTCACTATAATTCCAATTTCACTGAGGAATTTCAATTTCATCAAAACATTCTGCAAAATAAACGCAACTTAAGATTAACTGCCATTGGAAATCTTAATTAACATAAAGCAAGGTGCGGCAATACGAAAGATGTAGTATTTTCAATATATACTAAATAGATAAAATGTACATAATTCGATAATCTATTTTAACTTGTTTCATATGAGAACAAAGTCTACATGGCTTTTTTATGTCTAATTTAATTAAAATTTATTAAGTCATGTAGCATTATTGTTCTAATTTATTTAATTATCATATATTCCATCTAAATGGTATTAATTAAGTTATGAATCAAAGTTTGCCACATCAAATTGAGTACAATCAAATCATGAGGAAATTGAGGGTGTAAATAATTGGGTTGGATTTGTCGTGGGTGTTGTTTTAGTAATATTTATAATTATATATGCAATATATATTGTGAATTCAAGAGAAGACAGCTGCATTATTATTACGGTTGTCGGCAGTATTCTATTTCTATGCTATTTTAATGTACATATTTTGTGTTTTTCATTTGAATATGAATGTAGACATAACTCGATGGTATCTTTCACTAAATAATTATTTTGTAAATATTAGAATACCCTAATCAATGGCGATTGTATTCCATTTTAAATATTTTGATTCGATTCTTTCATAATAGTCTCCCAAAAATGATTGGTTGCTCATATTATTTTAAGTTGTTGTAATAGCTAGCTTTGAAATTTAACCAAAATTGTAATTAATAAAAATCAGTATCATATCGTAGACAATTAGTTTAGTGGTAAAGTTCAGAGGGGCAGCCTCTATACGAGGGGCAGGAAGGATAGCCAACTCCCCATCTCAGCTATTAATACATTCGATCAACGGTCCAGATTCACTGCATTTTAAATTAACTGCATTTGAACATAAAATAAGATGCAGTGAATCTAACGTAAAATACAGTGAATTTAAAATGCAGTGACTCCGAACTAATGATCGAATAAATCAACGGTTGAGATTATTATTACCCTCCTACCCCTCAATATGAGGGGCTGCTCGTCTGATTCCACATCCAATTATTTTACTATGTACGTTTTCGCTAAAAATTTGTTTTGAACGCTTGACTATATAGATTTAATCAATTAACGAGTTTGAAATATGTAAATTAATTGATTATCAACTAATTTAGTTATATATTTATGTCTTCATCATTTAAAAAATAAAACTTATCGAGTTGGCCCTTTGATGTGTGTTTCATGGAATTTATATCCAACGTAAACAAACAATTATACCATCATCTAGGTATATTTTATCTAAGCAAATATAATAAAGAATTAGTTCATGGCAATAATATGTAAAATGAGATCTAGAATCAAACAATAAAATATTGTCTTAAAGAAACAAGAGATTGAAATCCAAACCAAAAGCCGAACACAATCTTCACATGGTTGAAAAGCTTCAATCGCGTGCTTCCCTTACTCCAAATTCGACTTTAAAACTTCCTTAGAACACCTCTGAACGAATTAGGGTTTTTGAATCGTATATCAAGTCTGTGTGTTAGGGGTTCTATTTATAACATTCTAGGCCGACCTTCCAACCGGCGGTTAGGCCATCCAACTGGCGGTTGGATTTCTTTTCGTGTACTCCACGCCCGCGTAAACCAACTTTAGCCCATTGATACCCAACCGGCGGCTTGCCTTACCAACCGGCATTGAGGCCTTCAGATCCAAAACTTTGCTTGATCGATCCAGCTACTCAACTTTAAGCCCAATCAGCTTCAAACCCAACTTGCTTAGTTTTCTTCATTTCTTGCCCATTTTCCGTTCTTTTTTATCCAAGTTCCATTTAAAATTCCTATCTGCAAATATTAACGAAATCTGTATCTAAAATTAAATAAATGCAATAGAAATGTATAAAACTGGGGAAATATTATTAAGTAAATGTAGAACTATTTGATGCTATCAAATATCACCACACTTGAATCCTCCTTGTTCTCAACTAGACTATCAGATTAAAATTACAAAAATACTAAAAATACATATCTAATACACTTTTTTACCAATAATGTAAATAACTAACTAGAGGACTTAATGAAAAAGTAACGGATAATGAATAGATGAATGATATACTTTCTTTAAGCATAATAAGTTAATATTTAAGAATCAAAATATTTAAACTAAAAATCGTTTAACTTTTAAAATTTAAACAATCAAATAACATGGATGACCATTATGTACACAAAGAATTTGAAATCCCTTTGTTATTATTAATGTAACAAATAGTTCAAAATGATTACCGATATTGTTATCCACTTAAACACTCTACACTCGAAATTCTGAGAAACCTATTATTGTTAGTATGAATATTACTCATGATACCTACCTATGACATACCCCTACAAATCTAGTCATGCTCATAATTTCCCATATTTAAAAATTAGTATACGAAGTTCATTTTTAAGAGTCAAGACATTTGTGACAGGTTTGCATTTTCATGCAACAAAGCGACATAACTTGACTCAAGTTAAGCAAAAACCATTTTAAATCAAACCAGCGGTGACAGGGTTGTACTTTCATACAACCGAGTGACGTAGTTTGACTAGGTTAGGAATCTTAAGATTTTAAAGATTTTACATTTACTTTTGCTTAACTGTTGAGTTTACTGACTGAGACCACGTCTGTATTTTCGTACAACAAATGAAACGATTTGTAAATCCCGAAATGGTTTCATATAAATACCAAAAATATAGAGTTATTCATGCTAAATTTAGAAATTAAGATTTAAAATCATACATCATAGTGTGTTTACCACAAAATAATATTCATGTTTTATATTTACTTCTTAAAATCTTAGAAACATTTGTATAGATTACCTATCGGTACATCATACAATGAATCTATCTATTACTTATGCTTAATTTAAGATGAAAGTGAAAGGTCTTATCCTAGCTAATGTTTAAACTTTAAAAAAATAAAATAAAAATTAATAAAAAATGTTTTAATTAATAAATATATAACTTATTTGAGCTCAAAGATTTATATATGGAATAAATAGGTATTGCTTCTTAGCTACTTATCCTACTGTTTTCAAAGCAATGTAAAATAATTTTTTTTTTCATAAACACAATAAACATAAAAGAATAGTACAAAACCTATGGACAAAAACTTCTCTTCGACCCCTTCCCCACACTTAAGTTGTACAATGCCCTCATTATACAAAACAAATTAAAATTAAAGTAAGAAAAAGAGAAAAGAAGTATAACGAAAAACTCCCCTGACGAGTCGTGTTTGAAAAAGAAAGGAAGAGGACGAAAGATTTCGTTGAACTAACTGCCAGCATGACACACTCATTCCATAAACCTCAACTCACTTTCTTTGAACATAATGCCAGCATCACCAAGATAATAGTATGACATTGTAAAGGGGAAACGAGCAAACACATTAAACATACCATTATGATACAAATAATCCTAAAAAGTTGTAACACCTCAAAATCTAAAAGTATTAATTTGGTAAAGATAAAATAAATAGTTTTAAGTTATTATTATTTTTGGTAGTATAAAATAATAATAATGGTAGTCGGTTTTAAAGTTCTAGACAATGATAATTACGGGGAATAAAATTTAACACTTATATCTATCTAGTTACACACATATGTACGCATACATATCCATCCTTCACTTTAAAACTCTCCAGAGAGTGGGAGAGAAATGGAGAACACGCAGGAACTAAAAACCCTTTACCAAAATCAGTTCCAAAACATCGAATTGAAGCTAGAAAACTTGAATTCACCATCGATTAATCATTCCTAACACGAGGTAATTAAGATTATTGTTTAATTTTTATTTAGAACTTTGAGTTTCATGGGGTTTGAGTGATCAATGATTTCTAAATCGAAATTAAGATGTATTATGATTGAGTTGAAGTGTGAGAAGGTAGAAATCAATGTTAGTAACACTAGTTCAATCTAAAAGTGGATAATTCGAATTGTATGATTAATGCTTAAAGTGGGTTTTGGTTTAAATGATGATGAATTGGTGTTAATTCACCTTAATTACTAGTTAGAATTGTCATTGGAATGTTAATAGTGGAAATTGAAGTATTAAATCAAGTAGTTAGACACTTGAGTTAAAAGTGATTAAGAGAATGATTATGGTTTGTTGATAAAATGATGAAAATAATGAGTTAGTGATGTTAAAGTGGTAAAACATAACTAATGAAATGGTGTAATTGTGTTTAATTCACCATGGTTATTAGTTTAGAAGAATTGTTATTATGATACTTAATCATAATCAAAGTGGTAATCTAAGTGATTAGATACTTGAGTTAAAAATGATCAATCTAAAGAGGTGATGGTTTGATGGTTGTGATTAGTTGATTATGATGATTGTTAGTTGCTGAATGTGTTGTTGTATTGATATGTTATATGTTAGGTGATCAAGAGTGGTGGCATCCCTGTTCAAGTGTTAAATTGTGTATTTGCCTAAAAAGCAAATGTGAGTGATATGGGGGTTAAATGGGTAATGATTATATGATTCTGGATTGCTTCCGAGCAAGAGGTTCATACAATTAAGTGGTGTATTATCTTGTTTCTAATCATTGAATTATTATTTTGTTGTTATGGCATGTTATGTTGAATATGTGCTAAGATGATTAGTGTTGACAAAGTTTGTTGATATGTGGAAGATTATGTGGAATTATGTGGATTGAGCCTTTGTAGAGATTTGTTGTTGATCAAATTGCTAGCTGCGGTTAGCACTGAGTTGTTTCAGAGTACGTGCTTGCACGTGATGTTGTTGTAGTGTGCATACTATTGGCCGCGGAACCACATAGAGATTAGCTAACTGCGGTTGGCATAGAGTTGTTGCTAGAATACATGTCGACGTGTGATGTGACGCAAAAAGTCATGTTTTCAAGACTAATATTCCACGCTTTTTGGGCACATCTTTAGTGAAAACATTCCAAAATAATCATTATTTACTCAAATTCACTAAAGTGCTCAAAATATAGACGTTGATACAAAAGTCACTAAAAACATCCGAATAGCGAGCAAAACAGAGCAAATAAACAACAACCAAATCTCACACCCTCATTTACCTTATAATAAACATCTTATAACCTTGTGGTATGTTGTAATAGGTAAAATCGAGATGGGAGAATCAAGAATCATGCAAATCAGATAAAGAATGGAGAAGACAGGACGATTACCGACACCTATAAAGTCATTTCGGCTATTCTTGAGCTACACACATCCAATTTTAGTGAGATTGGAACCATTAGAAGCGTAACAAAATTACGAAGCCACAGGCGAAAGAATCAGGTCAAACGGACGCATAACGAAGGAGATACAAACGTTTTAAGCAACGAACGAAATCAGACAGAGACCGTATACGGCCCCACACACCGTATACGGCCCCACACACCATATACGGCCTTTCCAAGACCGTATACGGCCTTGGACGAGCCGTATACGGCCCCTGATACCCCAATTTCAGCTTCGTTTGCTTGTACGTACTGCTTCGTGACTTGTACGCGTGGTTTTGAGCTTTTGCCTATAAATAGGGGTCATCACCTCCCAATTTCAACACACCATTCTTCATTCCACTCATTTCCTCACTCTTACTTTCTCTCTCACACACTCTCTCTCTACTCTCTCTCTCTTCTTTTTCTCTCTCTAGAATTAGGTTTAGTGTTAGTTAGTTCTCAGTTAATATTTAACTGAAACTAACGGAGGGACTACTTTTGTAATAGCATAGGGAATAGTTCAGGGGCTTTTCTTGTAATATTGTCGAAGATATTGCTGAGGTTCTGCTTGTACTATCTCTCTAAACGCTTATTCAATCTACGCTTTATTTAATGGTTACTTCTTTCCTTATCTGTTATAATGATAATTGCTATTGTTATTATGCTAGATTTAGGACCTGTTATTATGCGTAGTGAGTAGTTCCCTTGTGTGTTTGTTATGATGTAGTTAGTTTATATATGTATGGGGTGATGCTGCTTTAATATACAATTGAAAACCTGGTGTGCTGTTACTTTATATTTATGATTTCTAAACCTTTTTATAATCGCCTTTCCTCCAAATAAACGTGGTTAGAACCTTTATGACAAGGATTCGCGAACCTTGATCAAACGGTCACTACCTATTTGTGTTTTCTAAAATAATAAACATGGTCTGAATTGTGTAGCTGTGGAAATACTGTTTTAACCTTTCGTATAGTACACCGTGAATCAATCAGAGATTTATTGGGGATAGTGAGGGCTGGTTTAAATCATAGATGGTAGCACCTTAATACAAACTTAGTTTATACTAGTCCGGGGTGACCATAAAGTATGTGATACCGGAAAGACCACGATAAATGGTACTGTACTTCGTATAGCGTTGGAAACACCTCTGGTGGAGTACAAATACGTGGAAGCTAAGGAAATGTCGGTGGTTGAAGACTGTATCACATCCTGGTTGAACACAAAGCCCTGGACTAAACCATGACCATTAATATAAAGTTAACAGTCACCAAACGTAGTCTAAATCTTAAATGCCTTGCCTGACAAAGTTATCCTCGTAGTGTTAAGAAAGGTCAGAACCTTAGTGGGTATGTTACTCTATCTCATGCACCCAGGAATTGAACATTCCAAGAAGGGTCGTTACTTCGTCACCGGATAACGTTGAAGAGCTGAGCATCCTCCTCCGATCAGACTCAATCTGGCCTAGTACTCAGTGACATACGGGTTGGTCTCTCCGATCAGTAGGGTGCTAGTGTTTACACTACGAATAACTGAACTCAAGCAAGACACAAATCTTTAATAGACGTTTTATACTAAAACCCTAGAGCATCACCCCTGCATAAAGCTAACAAAGTCATAACAAACACACCTTAGTCGTACTGATATTATCCCTATTCTATTTTCTGTTTATTTTAATTAGTTTAAATTATGGACCTAAGTACAAACCCCCACTCAAAACCATTTTGAATCCATCACTAAGTTGAACCTTTCGTCCTGACAATTCGTTTCACAATACGGTTAGCTTGAAGAACGACCCTAGGTCATACTACTGCTATACAGCTTTAGTAAACTTAGGTCCCCAGCATTACAAATTTAAAAGCTTACCACCACCTGTCGTGTCCCCTTCCGTTGCGTTGACGACCGTGTCGGATCGGGGCGCGACAACGTGATATGGTGCTATGTGATATTGGTCGTGGATCCGCATAAAGAAAAGAGTGATCTCTACAATTTCTCAGTAGTTATTTGCCTAAGCAAATATGTGTTTATAATATTTGCTATATGTTGTTATTTTGTGGATTATTCATTTAATTGCTCGTATGCTCACTAAGCGTTTTACTTACCCCTTCATTTATTTTATGTTGTAGGTGCATGGTTTGGTTGAACCAATTGGATAATATGTGGTTGCAAGGGGGTGGCTTGGATTGGAGCTTGCATTATGGTTAGACAAGCTCTTCCTTCTTTTGAATTGTCGTATTTGATTACCATTGTGTAAATCGCCCAAAACAATGCTTTGATGACACGTATTGATTTAGATGTAAATCATCAAGTGAAATGTGGAGTATGCCTTTGACTTGTCAAAGTCAAAGTGGAGAGTGGTCAAAGTCAAAGTTGAATGTTGTAGTGTCAAAATGGGTAAAGATTATGATGTAAAGTTTTAAGAATTGTTAGATGTGAAAAAGTGTAGTTTTGGTCATCATTTGGTGGAAATGTGATCAAAGCGTCAAATATTGAATTTTTGTTGAATTGTGTGGTAATGAATTGATGGTCATGTTTTGTTGTTAAAAGGAAATGAAATCGGAAGTTAAATGATGAATGCATTGTTGATTTGGTTAATGGGTCAAGAAAGTGTCGAAATGGGTCACATAATGGGTTGTTCTGATAAAGCGAGATGTAATGTACATGTTTGTTATTAATTATTGTCGTTAGAGTCAAAATGGTATTGGAAATGTGTTGGTGAAAGGTCCATGTCAGAAAATGGATGGTTTGTGTTTTGACTTGGTTATAAAAAGGGTCGAAATGACCATAATATGGATTAACGTCTGATTTCTTCGTTATTGTGAAATTTAAAAAAGTGTAAAAAGGGAAACCTTTATTTTGTTATAGTGGAGGTGTCTGCAAAATTTCAGGTCGTAACTCTTAACGAGTTAAAAGTTATGCGCGTCCAAAGTTTGTCTAAATATCTGAGTTTGCTGTGGGTATGAACTACCCGGCTGGTAGTTCGATGCCTGGCTGGTAAGTGAGTGTACCCGGCTAGTAGAAGTTGTTTAAAACGAGAGTTTGGTTCTGTTCCTGAATTTTGATTTTTACCCGGCTGGTACCCGAACTACCCGGATGGTACCAAGCCAGATTTGGAGTTTTTGTTTTCTAAAATTTGTTTCAATTGTATAACGTTAGTAACGATCAAACATACATACGTAGGAGTTGTGGGACATTGTTAAGAGTATTTTAACAGTATAAATTTTTTTTGGGGCGTTACAAAAGTAATACAATAATCCACGATAAAAATAAAATAAAAATAAAGTGTCCAAAGATAACACGGGAACCCATAACCAGAAGTTACTCACTATCATCATTGTCATCTCGTCCGAGCTGATGAGAAGGACCACCAAAATCATATGGGACATATGGTCTCCACTGAACCTGCCTATCATCCAAAGCCAGTTGCATCAAATAATCCTGATAGACCATATGGTGAGCCTGCTCTCGGTCACGCCTATCCTGAGCTATTGACGCGCACCCAACGGTTGGTTCAGGAATCGCTTCCTATCGTTGCGGACCTTTCCACTGGGCGAGGCGTCAGGGGGTAGTTTTAAATTTATATTTTGTCGGGGGAGCCTAAACTTCCGTACTATCTACTGGTACTTTGTACGAATACCTGATACTAGTATATGGTAAGGATGATCCAGGGTCGTTCCTCGCGATGGCAGAATTGAAACCGAGCTAGTTCTGATAACTTAGTAATCAAGCTAGGGTTTTTGACAAGTGGATAGGTGATTGTTTTTGGGTTTTCATTTAATTAAAACTACTGAAACTAATAAAGCATATAAGTAAATGGAAGCTAGAACACATGTAACACTTAAGGATAACAAAGACGTGGTTCACCATGATTTAGGATAGAGTATAGTTGGGATGATGTTTATTGGGGACACATTCAGCTAATAGACAGATAAACTTAGTTGTAAACACTAGGATCCTACTTATTAAGTTCCGGATCTAAATACGTATGTCACTGAGTACCTAGGCTATCATGAACCCTGATCAGATCAGACTGTTTTCAAACCCCCCTGAACTTGTTTTGAATAAGACCAAGTAACCCTTAAAGTATCTAGGGTGCAGGCATAAGGCAACAGACCGCAATTGTATTTACTGACCTTTCTTAACCCTAAGTCTATTTGTTATTATCTAACTGTGTACTGGTTGTTAACTATTGTTATTCTAAACTACTGGTTATGTAGAGTTAAGCATGGTTGAGCATCTTGAGCTATAGATAAGTCCTTGCTCATATAACAGAACTCTATATTTATCTATTTTAAGCATATATTCAACCGTCATAAACATAGACCCTCCTTTACATTCAGACGTTCATCCCTAGGAATAATCACGGTGTACAGGACAATTAGGCATTTCCACAGCTTTCCAAACCCTAGATGTACTAACGGTGTACCGGGCATTTAAGCATTTCCACAGCTTTCCAGATCTTAGGTGTAATAACGGTGTACAGGGCAACAAGTGTAACACCCGCCAAATTAGGACTAGTAATTAGTGCCTAATCATACGTTAATACATGTAATTAGTTCTGTGTTAGGCTAATTAATGTATCGAATTATATATATTGTTGAATATATACAAAAATGCGATTTGATTAAATCGTACGCAATTTAAATCGAATGTATTTCGATTCAATTTAATATGGACGTTGGTGACCAATTTTATTAAATAATGTTGTTATATCAAAAATATTATTATGATAATATTTCGTATTCATTCGTATCGTACAGACAAAACTTACACAATTTAAAATATTAAAACACGCCAACTAAATAAACAAACTTACATATTATAACTCAAATGTAAATTAAATTGTAAAATATTTAAATAAAATATCGCGTAATGATTTGTATTTTAAAACGTACCATTTAATATTTGAAATAATTATTTAACATTTGAACGACGGAGCGAACGAACACCGCACGGAGCGGAAACGCGGGGCGAAAAATGGGAGGATAACCTCCCATTCCCCACCATCCTTTTCTCATTTATCACTCAACTCTCTCTCTCCTTCCTCTCTTTTCTCTCTTTTCTTTCAACTTCACCATCCACCACCACCTCATTAAATCACATAATACTACCACTAAACACGCTCGGATCTCCTCGCTCGTTTGGAACAAAAGATTCACCGCATCACGATCTATCATCCTATCTTTTCGGATTTTTGATCCGACACTTTGTAAGTTTCCGACAATTCTCGAAACTCTTCGTTTTCCATTATTTTCGACTTGTAGTTGTTTGTATAACCTTGTAATGTCCATATAAGGGTTGGGTAAAAGTTTTGGACCGAACGGAAACCGAAAAACTCGTTTTCGACACATTTTCCGGCCAACAGAACGCTACGTCGCTTTTGGACCCAGATTTATGCGACGTCAGCTGCGACGTCGCAAAACCCCTCGTAACGTCGCATAGTGCGACGTCAGTCACAACGTCGCACGAATCCTCGACGTCGCATATAGCGACGCAGCCTATTACGTCGCATTGACTTGCGAATGTCGCACATAGCGACGCAGACCTTAACGTCGCCAACTTAACCAACGTCGCATTAGCGACGCAGCACCCTACGTCGCATTAAATTGCGAAACGTCGCCTTTAGCGACGTCATGCTCAACGTCGCAACCCTGCCTGCGACGTCGCACCCAACGTCGCACAAATCAGAACCTCAAAAACATAGATTTTTACTAAGTGTCGAGACTCGAAATTTATCACTCGATTTACCCAAATTCAGATCCCAGATGCGTTTTTCGTCAAAGCAATATAGTAGAAATAAAAATTTTCCAAGCTGACCTGGCAGCTCGACCCCAGCCAGGGGCTCTGCCCCTTGGACCCCGCCAGGGGCTGCCGCCCCTTGGACCCCGCTACCAGGGGCGCTGCCCCCGGACCCCCGTACTTAGATTCCGTAACGGCTTCTAAAACACAATCAAAACACATTTTTCAAGTAAAACGACACGAAATCAAAATGATAATAGTTGAGATTATTATTACAAATCCGTCACCAACGGGCCGTACATATTTTCAAACATTCGAATAAATCAACTAAATGTAATTTGGACATTATAGTTGGACGAACAACTACAAGGTAGTCTTATTAGATACCTTCGCATATTATAACCATCGCGTGTCGTGGACACCCTCAGGTTACAAGTCTTTGGACTTCGATTCTCGGCTAATCATTCTCAGTTTATTTTCATAAACTCAATGACTCAGGTGAGTCTCATAGCCCCTCTTTTACTGTTTTACTCAGGGGTGTGATATATTGCTCAATTTTAACATGTGAACGCAAGTACCAACTTTTCATATACTACATGAGTTTTCGAAACTAATCATTTTAAAGTCCTCCGTCAGCATAGTTGTTAATACGTTGTAGCGTGAATATTAGTATATGGTACCATATAGGATTGACCCACCTCGTCCGGGTTAGCAAGCACTAACCGGGTAAACGGACGTACTAATATTTGGGAAGACGAATGTTGATTAGGCATTCGTGGAGGCACCTCGCCCGGAATTCTCTATAGGGGACCCGGCCCTCGAGTTAAGCTCAACTATGTGCTCATGGCTGTATACACGATGACTATCATTTAATTGCTGGATGCAATTCATTATTTAATTGCTGGATGCAATTCATTATTTAAATCTTGCGGTTCACACTATATTAACTGATTTCAAACCTGTGAGCTCACCAGCTTTTAGCTGACCTTTTAGCATATATCGCAGGTACCAAACAGTAGGATGTTTCTGCTTCAGGATTTTAGCTCGAGTCAGCATACAGAAGATTGAGATTTTCTTGCATTAGTATATTTTGTACAAGTACTTATGTACTGAAATCTCATTTGATTTAAACTCGAGCTATGTAAAGCTTTAAATGTTGTAAACATTTCTATTATCAATATATTTTGTTAAAACGACGCATATAGAGTCGTTTACTATATATCTTTGTGTTTTGTTATTGATTAGTAACACCCAAATCAAGCTTCCGCAAATCATCAAATTTGGGGGTGTTACAACAAGCATTTCCACAGCTTTAATTCCTAGACCCGAGTTCTAGAAGGATCACTTCTAGGTAATCCACGATGAAACAATCCTATGGCATTTCCTTAGCTTCCACGTATTTGTAGTCCACCAGTGGTGTTTCCAACGCTATACGAAGTACAGTGCCATTATAAGGAGTCTCATAGCTTCATACTGTAACTGGAGAAAACTATATCTACGTAGCTAGGGTTTGCAAAGTCCTAAAACTAAGGCAATAGTCACGTGAAAGTCTGGAAAGGGTGACGAGAAACTAGATCTATATTCAGGATAAGCTTAGACAGATAACAGAGTATAACAACTCCCAAACATTATCAATAACTATCTAAATCATGACAAACATACAATCAACTACTCACAAAGCATAGCAATAAGCATTTCTAACATTAATAAATCACAAACATCAAACAAGAACATTATGACAAATTAATACCAGAAAGGATAGATAATACCGATACGAATTGCGAGCAGAATAACAGCTTGTATTTCTTCGTATATCCAAGTATTACAATGCTAGCTTCTACTAATTAAATTACATAACTAATAAAGAAAAGAAAATGATTCTCCCCTAGTCTTCCCACTAGTTCAAAGGGTTAAACCCTAGAGAGAGAGACTAGAGAGAGAACCTAGATGTTGGGACATAGAGTGTGACAACAGATCTAGCTTGAAATAGGACTAGTGTAATTATTATTGTGTTTGTATATTGGTTTGGATTTGTAAAAGAATATTTGTTTTGTTAGTGATATTCGTTAAACATATTGTTTTGTTAAGTTAGACGAATAATTAAATACAAAATAAATAATAGACGTTTGATGCGTAGCGAGTCGAGATCTCAGGTCGCAGCGAGTCGAGCTGTGAGGTGAGATCTGAACTCGCGTAGATTGAGTTTGGCGAGCCGAGTCACTGGGCTGACTTGGGCTGCGAGTTGGACCGAACTCTCAGGCCCATGCGAGCCGAGCCGAGACAAAATATAAAAGGTTTTTCAATCGTGAAAAACCTTAACACTTTTGATACTTTTACATTCTGCGATTCCAGCAAACCAGAGAAAACATAACCTACGACTAGGTTTTGACGATTTATCGTTTAAAGCTAAGTCTTATTAAACGCAATACGAACATATTCGTTGTTAGTAAGATAACACCGTATTGAGGGATTCCGCACCTTAATACTACAGATAACGAAGTTATCGATCCTAAAACTAGGGGACTTACATCTGGTATCAGAGCTTTCGGGCTAAATACGAGTGTGTTCATAAGTTTTAGTGTTATTGCGTTTTTTATTCGGGTCGTTTTTACGTGCATTCTTGCAATACTAACGATCAAAATCATTCTCTGGACATTTTAGGGTTTGTTTACAGCCGAAATTTTAAGTTTCAGTCGTAAAAATACCTTAAAAATTTGTTTTCGGGTTTAACAGCCGTTTCGCGAGTCGAGATTAGGGTTCCAGCGTCGCCTGCGAACCGAGTTGAACTAGCGAGTCGAATTGAGGCTTGCGAGTCGAACCAAGATCCCTCGCGAATCGACATCACTTGCGAATCGACATCTTTTAGCAATCCGAACTGAGGCTTGCGAATCGACGAATTCTGCGAGTCGAGCTGAGATTGCGAGTTGAGCTGAGTCTTGCGAGTCGAGTTTTCTAAATTCGCTGAAACAGTTTAATTTTACATTTTAAGATGTCTGACTTAAGTAGAATGATCGAAATGGACCACGAGGTGGGAAAGTCAAACGTTCCACCTAAGTTGTTAAGAATCGAGGATTACTACAATTGGAAGGACATATTTGAATCTTACTGTAGATTCCATGACCTGTCAATCTGGATGTGTATCAAGAGTGGATACACCCCACCTACTCAAACTGTTCAAAATGCTACTATGGTTCTTACCTATGCGAACATGAGTGATCAAGAGAAGGAAGCTTACAGAAATGAAAATAAATCACATTCTTGCATAAAGATGTGTCTTCCTAAAGAGATTGCTCATCAACTGAAATCTTTTCATACTGCTAGAACGCTCTGGGAAGCTCTAGAGAAAAGAGGTGAAGGAAGTCCACAAGTGAGAGCTGGCAAGAGGAGTCTTCTTAAAAAGCAGTTTACTATGTTTAAAGCTTTAAAAGGAGAAGATCTTGATGCCTATGTCACGCGTTTCTACCATCTGCTAAGTGAATTAGAATACCATGAGATTGTTGAAGAAGAAGTATCTAAAACCGACAAGTTTCTTGAGGGTTTGCCTTCTAAATGGGAAATGTATGGTGTTATGATTAAGGATAATGAAACTAGGTATTCTACTATGACCTTAGAGCAAGTCATTGACAAGCTGAAAGGTTATGATTTCTCCAAGAAGTCAAGAGATAGTGATTCTGATCAGGTTCAGAACCCTGGGTTGTATCATGGAAAGTCAAGTCTTTCGACTGCGTCATCTAGTTCGACCACTGCACTGTTAGTTGGTGATACTAGTGAAAATGGAGAAATGATTACTGAAGATCTGTGTTTTATTTCCTCCTCTGGTGATGAGACAAAGGGAAAGAATTTTGAGAAGTCACCTCAAGAGCATCAGAAGATGCCGATGAGTGTGAAATCTGCTGAACAGCAACTGTCTGTTCTTGCTTCCTTTGTGGCATCATATGAGAACTACATAGAGGGAAAGATCAATGATCCTATTCTGTTTGATAAGGATTATGAGCAGATAGATTCTGATTATCTTGAGGAATTGGAGCTTCAAGATCAACTAGCGTTGATATCTAGAAAGGTGAAGAATTTCCTCAAGAGAACTGGTAGAAAGGTGTTGGGCAATAGATCAGGGTTTGACAAAACCAAGGTCAGATGCTTTAACTGTCAGGGTATTGGTCATTTTGCTAGAGAATGCCAAAGACCTAAAGTAGAAGCACAAGGAAAACAAGGTTCGGGAAGTACTCTCGCTTCCAAAGCCTTAGTGGTGAAGCAGTTGGATGGCTCTTATGATTGGCAAGCTCATTCTGAGGAAGCCTTGATGGCCGAGATCGAAGAAACAACTGCTGGATCAGTTTCCTACATGCCCACTGATATGGAACAGAGAGTAGAGGTGCCTAAGTCTGAAGTGAAGGCAAGTGATAATGACGTGCTATATATGGATTCAGCTCCAGATATGAGTCCTGAGGAATTAGTGGCACGCATGGCTGAATTACAAACTGACAAGAAGAAGGTATGTTTAGATATTCTTAATCTTGCTGATGTTTGTTACTTAGTTACTGATTTACAATCTCAGAATAGTGTCTTAACTGTGTCAAATAGCAATTTGTCATCTCAATTGAATATGGATAAGGAATCTTATAAGACTGTTAGATCTGAACTCGATCAAGCCATTATGGATATTCGTAGATTAAGTGATGATAAACATGTCTTAAAAGATAAAATTAAGTCTGATGCTTCGGATAGAACAAAACTTAGAGATACCATAAGTGAAAAATCTGTGATCATAGATGGTCTCTATATGAATATTAAAGACTTAAATGAGACAATTGCTAGTAAGGATCAGGAAATAGTGAACCTTAACTTAAGGTTAATTGAGCAAAACCGTAAACTTGAGAACTATAGGACATCTCAAATGGATAAAATGTTAGATGCTCAACGTAGTGTAAAGGACAAGACTGGGTTAGGTTACAATGATGTATCCCCACCTTTTAATGCCAATTACACTCCTATTCCTGAAGATTCTGAGATGACTGAAGTTAATCCTGAGATTTCAGTAGCTGATAAACCTGAACAGTCAGAGGCACAGAAAGATGTTATTAAGAACGTATCATTAGGTAATAGCAAGGCTTCTCAGTTCACCAAAATACAGTTTGTATCGGGTGGAGTGATTAACGATGCTAAGACTGATGATAAAGTTGATAAGGAACAGCTTAAACCTTTAGTGCCTAAGACTCCGGATGAGAAAGCAAAAGTGAGTAAATCACGCAAGCAGATGTCATGTTTCAAGTGTCATCAAAAGGGACACGTGGCTTCGTGTTGTCCTAACAAAAAGCCTGAAACACCACATAAGCTTGTGATGGATGAAAAGGCACAGACCAACTCTAGTATGACTGTAGATGGGTTAGATGCCAAACCTAACTTAGGTAATAAACCTGTTAACATTCTTAAAAGAGATGGTAAGCATAGTGTCTCCCCACCTAAACCTAAACGGCCATATACTCAAGGTGATAATTCTGTCCATAAGTATAGGGATGTGACTCCGTCGAGGTTTAGAACTCCAAGTAGAGGCCATAGTTATTATGAGAGTGGTACTACTTCACGATCACATGAGTTTAATTATAATTATCATAATAGAGCTTATAATTATGTGCCTAAGAGGTTCTCCTCAAACTCACCTCTTAAGGCTGATCGTCCACAAACTCAAGCTACTTCGAAAGTAACCAAAGCTCCTGATGGGAAGGATGGTTATTTTAAAGAGCTTAAGTTTGTTGATGATAAGGGACAAACCAAGACCGTAATGGCTTGGGTCCCTCTTGATAACTGATCGTATTTTGTGTTATGTACATGAGCATGCTGTGAACAAGGACAGCTGGTGGTATGTAGACAGTGGATGCTCAAGGCACATGACCGGAGAAAGAAGTCTACTGAAGGACTTCAAGGATAGTCTCAAGCAAAAAGTAAACTTTGCAGGAGATAAAGGAGGAGTAATTTCGGGAAAAGGAAAAGTTTCAAATGGAACTTTGACTCTTGAGGATGTGAACTATGTTGAAGAACTTACTCACAACCTAGTGAGTGTTTCCCAAGTCTGTGATAAAGGTCACCCAGTTTATTTTAATGAAAAGGAGGCCTTAGTCCTGAAGCCAGGTTTTAAAATTCCTGATGAATGGATATTGATGAGGGCACCAAGGAAGAAGGACATCTATGCTATCAACATGGGTGTTCCTAACTCTTCAATGGTGTCTACATGTTTATTATCCAAGGCTTCGGAAACAGACGCATTGTTATGGCATAGGAGAATGGCACACCTGAACTGGAGAAAGATGAATTATATAACCAAAAATGGTTTGGTTCTAGGTGTACCACAAAAACGTTTCGAGTCTGAGGATAAGTGTGTTCCTTGCATGAAAGGAAAGCAGCACAAGAAACCACACAGACCTAAGACTGAAAACTCTATCTCTTCGCCGTTTGAATTGCTACATATGGATCTCTTCGGCCCTATAAGCAAGAGAAGTATAGGTGGCAAATGGTACTGTTTGGTTGTCACAGATGATTATTCTAGATTCTCATGGGTATTCTTTTTGGGATCAAAGGATGAGACTCCTGGAATTCTAATTGAATTCTTTGATCTAGTAGAGAATGTCTATAAAAAGAGAGTAAAGCGTATTCGTAGTGACAATGGAACAGAGTTCAAGAATTCAACGTTGAATATCTATTGCTTAAGCAAAGGGATATTACATCAATTCAGTGCACCTTATGAACCTCAACAGAATGGTGTTGCTGAAAGGAAAAATAGGACGTTGATTGAAGCTGCAAGAACAATGCTTGCTGATTCAAAGCTTCCGGTCATCTTTTGGGCAGAAGCAGTGAATACAGCATGTTATGTTCTTAATAGAGTTCTTACGGTTAAGAGACATAACAAGACTTGTTATGAGCTTTTGAACAATAAGAAACCTAACTTAAAAGGGTTTGAACCCTTTGGAGTTTCATGCACCATATTAAAGACTGGACATCAAGCTAAATTTGGTGAGAAGGCTGACGAAGGATTTTTCCTAGGTTATATGCCTAATTCGCCAAACAAGAGAGTCTTTAATAAAGTCACAGGACGTTTGGAGGTAGTTTATTATATCGAGGTTACAAGCTATTCACCTGATGTTCATAAGGGCTTAGATTGGCAATTTGATTATTCTGATCTTTTTGCATCATTTAAAGTTCCTATTAGTGACTATGTCAGTGATTCAGAGATAGCTGAACATTTATTGTTTGAAGATGAGAATATTGGTCCCGCTTCAACATCAAGTGTTAAGCAGTCTGGAATTAAGACTAATGTTGACTCAGATAAAGCTTCCACAAGTGAGTCACAACAACCTTCAGAGGATAAGTCTCAAGAAACAGAAGATCTTGATGATCTTCCTACAAAGTTTGATGATATACTTACTCCTTTGAAACACTTAAGGATATCTTCTGCTTGTACGGAAGATGTACCTGATTTGGAAGAGATTGGTACTAATTTGGAAGATGAGATACCGGTTGAACCAGTTACTACAACTAGAACGAGTAAGAATCATCCCGTTGAAAACATCATCGGTGATATTAATACTCCGGTTCAAACTAGGCATCAATCCAGAACTAGTACGTCTGAGAATTCGGAATACCAAAGCTTGTATACTGCATTGAAAGAGACAGGGATTCCTAATCAATGTCTATATTCATGCTTTATCTCACAAGTCGAGCCTAAAAATGTTCAAATGGCTTTAAAAGAAAGTTCGTGGGTAGAAGCAATGCAAGAAGAACTATCTCAGTTCTCTAAATTACAAGTATGGGAGTTGGTTGACCTACCAAAGGGAGAATATCCAATTGGAACTAGATGGGTATTTAAGTGCAAAAGAGATGATAAAGGAATCGTTACTCGCAATAAAGCTCGTCTGGTAGTTCAAGGTTTTTAATCAACAAGAAGGTATAGATTACAATGAAGTGTTTGCACCAGTTGCTAGGCTAGAAGCAATTAGAGTGTTCTTAGCATTTGCATCTTATTTTGGTATAAAAGTGTATCAGTTGGATGTTAAGAGTGCCTTTTTGTATGGCAAAGTAGAAGAATTGGTGTATGTTTCACAACCGCCAGGGTTTGCTGATCCTGAGTATCCAGATAGAGTATATCGTTTGAATAAGGCTCTATATGGATTACATCAAGCACCTAGGGCATGGTATGGAACACTATCAATGTATCTACTTGAGAATGGATTTACAAGATGATCGATTGATAGTACACTGTTTGTGAAATGGAAAAAGAAAGACTTTCTTCTCGTGCAAGTTTATGTTGATGACATTATCTTTGGATCATCTAATGAAAAGATGTGTCAAGAATTTGAGAAAGTCATGAGAAAAAGGTTTGAAATGTCTGCAATGGGAGAGTTAAATTTCTTCTTAGGATTACAAGTTGATCAAAAGAAGGATGGATTCTTTATTCATCAATCTAAATATACATATGAGCTATTAGAACGCTTCAAGATGGATGAAAGTAAGGTCTACAATACTCCAATTCCAGTCAATCATGGACTAGGTCCAGATACATCGAGTGATAGCGATGTGGATCCAACTCTTTATAGAGCCATGATCGGATCACTAATGTATCTTACAGCCTCTAGGCCTGACATAATGTTTGCTGTTTGTTTATGCGCAAGATATCAGGCTAATCCGAAAGAGTCACACATGCAAGCTGTTAAACGAATCTTTCGTTACCTCAAAGGGAAACCTAAGCTGGGTCTTTGGTATCCGATTGATGGAGACTTAGATCTCGTAGCTTATACTTATTCGGATTATGGAGGATGCAATCAGAATAGGAAATCTACGACCGGAGGATGTCAATTCCTAGGAGGTAGATTAGTATCCTGGCAGTGCAAGAAGCAAACCTCGGTAGCCATTTCTACATGTGAAGCTGAGTATGTTGCAGCTGGCAGCTGTTGCTCGCAAGTACTTTGGATTCAACAGCAACTACGGGATTACGGGTTAAATATAACCAATACTCCTATGATGATTGATAACGAATCTACTATGTCGATCACCAATAATCCGGTGAAGCACAGTAAAACTAAGCATATTGATATTCGACATCATTTTATTAGAGATTGTGCTGAAAAGAAATTGATAAAGTTAGTTAAGGTTCCATCATTGGATAACTTAGCAGATTTATACACAAAGGCGTTCGGCAGAGCAAGATTTGAGACGTTGGTTCAACTAAACGGAATGAGAAATCCAGAGTGATTAGTCTTCCAAGGGTATTTTTGTAATAGTTAGTATTTCTGTGTTCATTAAAAAAAAAAAAAAAAAAAAAAAAGGCGTATGGCATTCATTTGCTTGTTACCTAAGGGGAATCGCCTTCATTTAAGTTTTTATTTGCAAAAACTAAGGGATATGATAGTACATTTGGAGAATAAGCTTTACAATAATAAGCTTAAGTCCTAAGTATGATATGGTAGTAGGTTCAAATAAAGTTGCTTTAGAACTACAGCGGTTCTATCAGGTATGTGTTTATATTTATTTGATTATACACCTATATCCACTAGTTATAATTTGTTTATTTCTATTAAAACTTTAGATGGCTTCATCATATGATATACTGGTAGGCAAATTATATGAAATTTTCTAAGCTTTAAGAAGTAAATTAACTACTTGCTTATTATTTTGTGTTACTATTCTATGATGTATGACATTAAGTCTTAAATGTTGAATGATGGTATTACTATACACTGTTATCATGCATCTTAATTTAAAGTGACAAATAGTAGCAATATGGGTATTAACTTAATTACTGGTAACTTTGTTGTACTAAGTACAGAACTGAAGCCTTTAATTAAATTAATATTCTCAAATATATTTTGAATTATGCTAGAAGGGATCTTCTGTTGTACTACGTACAGACTTAGATAACATAGCATATTCAAAGTATGTTTGATATTTGTCTAACCTTAAAAAAATTCAAGTGTATGTTATATGTTTCGAAAAGATACATCATTTAGTAACCGCTACCTTGAAATTTAATGATGCAGTGTTATGTGTTTTACTTGAATTCTTCAGTATGTCATATAATAGGAAGCACTTGATAATATTCATACTAACAATAAAGTGTTTGCTTAGAAAATTGAGTGTAATTTGTTTATGTGGATCATAATACCGGTAATCGTCTTGAACTGTCTATAATAAAATATTTACTTTATATGAGTAATGCATTTATTAATTATGCTATGTGGATAAAGGTACCTAAGATATAGTTTTATAAATATAAATATATCAATGATGAATTTAGTTGTAATTTTATAGTAATTTATTTGAATTTCATGAGGTATGTATACTACCAATCTGCTTGGACTTTTTAATATATAATTAATTGCTTATTCTTACTAATATGATCCCTAAGCAGATAAAATCTTATTTACTTTGTATATGTACTTTGTTTCAAGTGATTAATAAAATGGTAGTTGATACCAAAGTTTATATAGTTGTATTTTTATCTTATTTTTATTTGTTTTTAATTTTTGTGTTTATCTGAATTTACCCTTCGGAATTAAATTATACTGTATATTTTTGAGTTGAACAACGTGACAAATACAAGTGAAAATTAATCATAATTTAGACTTGTAAAATATCGGGTTTTTATTTATACTTAGCATTAAATTCGTGTTTTTAATTGTTTCTGCGAGTTGGCATCAACTTGCGAGTCCACTTAAATCTCGCGAATCGGATATGTAGTATAAAGGGGGTCAAACGAGTCAAACCAGCCCACCGAACCCACACAAATCTCGCGAGTTCACTAAACTTTGCGAATCCGTCAAAAAGGCGAAACGAGGCGATTTATAGTTTTCGTTTGATTTCGATTTTACGAGTACGGGAACGAGTTTTTGAATCCGTAGATTATATTCAAGACTTCTTTGCGAACATTTTGAGGTATAATACAATGGATTTCACCGTTTAAATTGCACGAAATCGAAGTTTTAATAAACTTAGGGTTTCGGTTTATAATTCGAACGATTCACGTATATTAAAGGACTATTAGAACACGAATCTTTGTGGTTTATGTTAAATGGATGTTAATAAACGTAAATCAATCGATAGATCATGTTAAAATCAACAGATGAATCGATTTTAATTGAAAATTCGCGACGGCAGTTCATCGAACGAGTTGACATTGTGAATCAACTCGCAGCGAGTTGACTAGCGAATCCATGAGATTAGCGAGTTCACTTCAATAGCTGCTTGATGAGTATAGCGAGTTGATAAGCAAAACGAGTTGAACTCAACTCGTTCGGCCAGTTTATGCGAGTCCGGAATTTACAAACATTTTTATTTTTTTTTGTTTTGAAATAACTTTTATATAATTAATTTAAATTAGACTTAAGACTTTTAGTTATAAGTTAAATTTTTATATACGACTTGAGACTATTTATGTAACAAGTTATATATAATTTCAATTTTAAACTAAGATGTTTGATGAATCTCGATTCATAATACGTAATAGTTTAAATATTTTTAATCGTGCATTAAATTATATCTGTTGTTTGTGTTTACTTTACAGATATGGCTAGAGCATTTGATAAGGGTCACAACGTTTTGGTTGATCTGAACCTTGAGGCCAAGCGGGCTGATAGGGTTGCTGATATTCTACGTTTTCTAGCACGATCACGGATTCGATACGCTATTACGGCCAATCCTCCTATTTCTCAGGCTATACTGAATGATTTCTGGACAGATATAGTATATGACGAATCTGTCAACCCGCCAGAGATTAGAGCTACAGTTAGTGGTCAGCCTGTTACATTTTCAGCTGGAAATCTCCGTGAGATTTTGCAGCTTGGTACAGTAGAACAGGAGAATGGGATATTGAGTATCCTATGGATTTTATTGAGGGTGCTATCGGTCGTATGGGTTATAGCGGAGACAGACGCGGACGTCAGTTCCAGAAGCCTCTGGTTATTGGTCAGTGGAGGTTTCTCTGGCACGTGATGAATATTGTATTTGCAGCGAAGAAGGGTGGTTTTGATGAATTGAGCCCTGCTATTCTATCGGCAACACTGTCACTGGTTTATAATAAACCATACAGTTTTTGTGATTATATTTTTGGTGAGATTGCGAAACAGATATCGGGGTTTGTTAGATCAAGATTTTTGGTTTATCCGCGATTTTGCATGCTGATTATCCGTGCACGTCTACCGGATTTGGCTATACCTGAACCACATCTAGTGATTAATACGATTGACCATCGTGGGTATAATGCCATGTTCATGCAGACGGTCAGGAAGGAAGGAGTGGTGAAACCGGAAGTTAGACCACTTTTTGGATATGTTGTTGATTCGAACTACGTTGCACCGCCAAATCATGGGTGGTTAGATGTAGCTCCTGCTGCTGCTGTTGCTCCTGCTGAGGCTGATGTTGTACCAGAACCTGTAGCAAAGGAAGCTCAACCTGAAGATCCACAAGGGCTCCTTGAGGATGTTCTTATTCAGGTTGGTCAGGTTGATCAGCAGGTGAATCAAGATGTTGCTGCACAGGTTGTGCAAGAGGTTTTGGAGCAGAATGATGATGCGACAAATCCTTTGCTTCAAGACATTGAGAGTTATTTAGCACCACCTGAGGTAATCTTTTATTTATGTAATAATATAGATGCTTAGTTGATAGATTGTTTTATTAATCATAGATGCATATTATTATTATATAATGATTCTGATATTAGATATTTAGTAAATTGGATATTATTTCTGATTTTAAAATATAAATATCATTACACGAACAGGATGCTGAAGCTGAGGCTGCAAATCCCGAAGTTATATTACTTGAGGATGAGCAGATACAGCTTGATAGATCAGTTGTTGTACCGACTGAGGTATTATATCTGATTAATCTTAAATATATAGAACTTGTATGATAGAGCTTACGCTAATCATAAATGTTGAATATATTTAAACTTTAGGAGACTGTTAGATCATCTAGAGGTCGTGATTGTGAGACGGCGTCAGATGAAGATTCAGACAATACACCTTCTCCTCCTCCATCTGTTTCTGAAAGGAAGAGAAAAGGTAAGAGTGTTATGGAGGAAGGTACTGAGGAAGTTGAGATTCCTTTGATGAAGCGTCCGAGAACGCTTACTATTCGAGAAGGTTTGTATTGATTATAAAAGTTAAATGATCTTAACTTGTTGTTTATCAGGAGTTAAACTGAGACAGTTAATTCTGTATACAGTTGCTCAGGATACACCACAGGTGGAGATGGATGCACCGGTGGTTACTGAATCGATATCTTTACCGCTTCAGGTATGAGATATAAGTTCTATAACTATGAGTGTTATGCAATTAATTAGAGTTTGAGACGGAGTAATCTGTAACAATAACTGATTTTAATTGTGTTTAACTTTATAGCATGAGGTTGCTGATCTAGTTCGTGGAGCTAATTTTCCGACGAACAAAACAGCTAGATTTGCGACAAGTTTGCTTACGCAAGCTTTGTCTCAACCTCATACACCGCTTACCAGAGACTGGCATATTGAGTCTCTTACACCGCCTGGACCAAGAACGATACATGTTACTCCAACGACTGATGCAGAAAGGATTACATCCTTAGAGTCGAGAATAAAGGATTTGGAGAAGCTTACTTCTCAGATTCCAGAGCTGGTGTCGAGCAATCTTCTTCTTTCACAGCAGATTCTCAAGCAGAGTCAATCGTACAATCTGTTGATGAAGACTCATGAGACTTTGCTTGCGGACTTCAATGTACAGAGACTGAAGTTATCTTCTTTGGAGAGTCTGGTCTTGAGATCACATTCAGGACAGTCTACTCAGGGGGAGATATTGGTATATCTGGAGTCTTGCAGAGAGGATGAGCTGAAGAGGAAGAGAGACTCTGACAAGGACAATGATCCCAATGCACCGAGTGGTGAGCAGAATGGTCCTTCAAAGACTGGTGAGCAAGCTACTATTCAGGGGGAGTCTGATGCTGGTGCTAGTGGTTCGGGTGCTGGTACAAGTGCTGATAAGACTGCACAGGTTGATACAGAAGCTGGTAAGATAGCTTAGTATTAGCATAGTGTAGTAATTATTGGTATTAATTTGTACAGAATAATTGTAACTTAATATTTTGGTAATATATTCGGCTTGAGATTGTAATTACAAGTTAAATGTATTAGATATTATTAAGTTATTTGATTTTATATATGTTAAGTTAAAATAGTGATCGAAAGTCTTCCGACTCATTGAGTAGTCGAGCGGCGTGTTCCGATTAATATCGGCGGTCAAAATTTTATGATAACATATGCATTTTAGATTTGATTATGGACTTAAGACCGTAAGGTATATAAGTAATTAACAAGTTAAAAATGTATTCGTATTAACTAGACAAATGATATATAATTTAAAAGTTAAATTGATAATGAATGAGATCAATTAACACTTGGAAATTATATAAGGTAATTAATAGTAAATTTAAATGTTTGGTGATTATTCACAATGCATTAGAATTTAAAATTAATTAATATTTGTTAAGTAGACTTAAGAAATTTTGGATTGATTCAGGGTAATCAATAAAAGATTTTATAAGTTATATGTAAATTGCGTTTATATTTTAGGTTAAAATATACAAAAGAATTAATAAAGAAATTCTTAGGTTGATTCAGGGAAATTGATAAGAGAATTTTAATTATTGATATTTGTTTGTATTTATGGTTTTCTCTTAGGATTGGAGATGCTTGATCTATCTGATTCGGAAGATGATATTTTTGATGAGATAGCTGAAGACATTGATTATGATCTTGAGGATGGAGAATTCCAACCACCTACAGATTGGACTGCTGTACCTGAGAATGTGCAAGACATGGGTATAGATCTAGATGCAAACATTGATGAACACCATGTGAGCCCATCTAGGACAGAAGCTGTTATTGAAAATGAACAAGGTCCAACAATTGTCGATATAGATGAAGATATTGATGATTCAACATCTGATGAAGAAGAAGAAGTTTTTGTTCAAACCAAAAATCATGCTGTTGTACTTAGGAAACTTCCAAAGAAAAAGAAGAAGATTGAAATTTCTGAAGTTGATGTTACGAAAAAGCGTGTACCACGTAAAGGGATTATTGGTTGGTACTTTGACTCAGAACTAAAGCTTTTTGCGATCAAAAGGTTTGACGGAGTTCAATATTTTGAGCGAAAGCTTGCAGTTTTTAGTTCTCTACCACGTTATGAAATACGTGATTTGGCAAGATTAGAGATTAACAATCCAAGTCGTGATGATTATGCTGATCGTGTTGAAAGAATCATTAGACATGAGGTTGGTACGAATAAGTTTGTTCAGATTAAGCCAAGAAAGGGAAAAACTGTGAAATTACAAGAGAGAAGTCAAAGAACAGGAAGAAGAAGAAGGAAGAAGATATATCCAGCTGTTAGATGCATACATCAGATTCCACTGAAGACAATGCCACAAGATATTCTGGGTAATATGAAGAGATGGCATGTAGATTCAGGAACTGGAGAAGCTGTTATGGTTGAAGCTGATGATGAGGTTGATGGTGGTGAAAGAGAAATCTTCAGATTCTATGACCATCGACACCTAATGAACATGTCGAAGAAAGATTTGATTAAGTTGAATGAAAATAGAATCTTGACGACAGACGCATGGGGTGATTTAGGACGAGATTATCAGATGATGGTTAAGACGTGTATCAAGATGAAGATTTACGCAGGCAGTAAGATTTACAAATGAAGACCAAAGACAAGCGTGAAGATAAAGACGCTAGAGCTATTGTCAAGGGGGAGTCTGTTGGGACATAGAGTGTGACAACAGATCTAGCTTGAAATAGGACTAGTGTAATTATTATTGTGTTTGTATATTGGTTTGGATTTGTAAAAGAATATTTGTTTTGTTAGTGATATTCGTTAAACATATTGTTTTGTTAAGTTAGACGAATAATTAAATACAAAATAAATAATAGACGTTTGATGCGTAGCGAGTCGAGATCTCAGGTCGCAGCGAGTCGAGCTGTGAGGTGAGATCTGAACTCGCGTAGATTGAGTTTGGCGAGCCGAGTCACTGGGTTGACTTGGGCTGCGAGTTGGACCGAACTCTCAGGCCCATGCGAGCCGAGCCGAGACAAAATATAAAAGGTTTTTCAATCGTGAAAAACCTTAACACTTTTGATACTTTTACATTCTGCGATTCCAGCAAACCAGAGAAAACATAACCTACGACTAGGTTTTGACGATTTATCGTTTAAAGCTAAGTCTTATTAAACGCAATACGAACATATTCGTTGTTAGTAAGATAACACCGTATTGAGGGATTCCGCACCTTAATACTACAGATAACGAAGTTATCGATCCTAAAACTAGGGGACTTACACTAGTGAGAGAAAGTAGAGAGAGAGTGTGTGAGAGAGAAAGTGAGAAATGAGAAATGAGAATGAGGTGTGTTGAAATGTGGAGAGGTGATCCTCTATTTATAGGCAAAGCTGCAAATCAGCCGTACAAGTCGTGAAGCACCAACATACAAGCAAACGAAGCACGAACGGGCTGAATATGGGGCAAGGGGCCGTATAAAATCTTCATAGGGCCGTATATCACGTGTTAAGGTCCGTATACGGTCTATGGAGGGCCATATACGGTTGCCAAGGCCGTATACGGTCTCCGTCTGATTTTGTTCGTTGCTTAAAACGCCCGTATCTCCTTCGTTATACGTCCGTTTGACCTGATTCTTTTGCCTGTGATCTCGTAATTCCGTTACGCTTCTAATGGTACCAATCTCATAGAAATTGGATGTGTGTAGCTCAAGCATAGATGAAATGACTTTTAACGATCTGTAGAAGTCGTATCTCTTCCGTTCTTTACCCAATTTGCATGATTCTTGATTCTCCCGTCTCGTTTTTACCCATTATATTATATAATAAGGTTATAATATGTTTCTCCTAAGGTAAATGAGGGTGGAAGAATTGGTTGTTGTTTATTCGCTCTGTTTTGCTCGTTATTTGGACGTTTTTAATGATTTTGGTAGCAACGTCTATATTTGGAGCACTTTCGTAAATTTTAATAAATAAAGGTTGTTTTGGAATGTTTTCACTAAAGATTGACCCAAAAAGTGCGGAATATTGTACTTAAAAACATGACTTTTTACGTCACATCAGCTATCATCATCTGATCAAATTGATGTTGTAGCTCATACAAACCACCATCGTATCCACGACCACGTCCCCTGGCAGCTCCTCCTGCTGCATCTGTTGCTGCCCCTGGTGCTCGCCTCATACGACCTCTCTGAGGAGGTGATGTGCGGAATCTAGTTATAAAATTTATCGTTGATAAGTAAACCAAAAAGTACCGAGCTAGACCAAAACACAACCGGGTAGTGGACCCTGTCGAGTGGTAGTATAGTTTGGTATGTTCGGGTTCAAACACATGGAACTTGGTTCTGTCAATCAATAAGTGTGAGTAATCAAATAAAGTAAATAAAATGTGGTTGGTTGTGTGACCGAATTGTTGTAATGCTTAAAACTACAATCTTTAAATTAAGACAAGGCAGGTGGACTCTGAAGAGTCGGATTAATTGTTTGGAACTTTCATATATTAAAAACAATGCTTGCTTGGATTATTTCACTAGTGATTTCGGGGTGTAGAATAATAACCGGTTAAATAAATGCTAAGGGTGATATTCATCAAACATAAGCTCAATGTTGGCTAAGACCTAATGTTCAACTTCAATCAACAAACCTATGATTTAATCAAGTAACGGACGTTTGCCATGGTTACCAACTTGCACAATATAGCTAAAATCATTTGACACATTCCAAAACTACATTCGCAATTTTATTCAATCATTTATAGACAAATAATCAATAGTAATTTACTAGGTTGAAAACGTTCGCTATATCAATAAGTAAATCACCAAATGGTTAAATTCTTGAGATAAAGCTCAATCACACAAGGTTCTCCGATTAAACATAAATTAAGATTTTAAGAGTTTGCAAATCATCCACACAACAAACATTCGCTACAATTGCTAACTTATATGTATTTAACTAATTGTTGTTACGATCACCAAAAGCTTTGTTCCACAAATAATAAACAACTTATATAGGTATTTTTTATAAGCAACAAACGTTCGCTATAATCGCTTAGTTAAAATGCCTAAAGTTTACTAACAACAACAAACTAAACTCATACAAATCCATGGATGATTCACAAACTCAAACATAAATTTACACCAAAAAATTACACCCCTAATCAACTAGCTATTTCATCCAAACAAGCACAATGGTAACTAGCCACACATAATCACAATCATCAAGCAAAAATCATAAACACTAGATAAATTCATAAATAACTTGAAATTAGATTAAATCGAAATTATACCAAAGTGATTACACAAGTGTTTCCAAATAGTGTTGCTTGATGTTCCTCTCACAATCTTCAAGTGAAATCCTTAACAAATTTTGAGAGTAAATGGTGATTTGTTGGAGAGTAAATGAGGTAGAGTAATGAATGAGGTGAGTTGTGTGTAGAGAGTAAAATGAAGAGGAGTAAATGTAGAGAGTGTGTGTGTGTTAAAATGTGGAGAGATAGATAGATGGATGATATGTGATACGATGATGATAATGATCTCCAGCTGAAGCCATACTCACTCTCACTTTTTCTTCTTTTTTTTTTTAATTGCAAAATGGGAGTGAAAAAGGGTGAAAAACGGTTGAGGCAATAAATGCCACCCAATCACAATCGCACAACGCACCAACAACCTCGTACCTCGCTCAGATCGAACACTTAGCCGATCGGCTTAAATGGCTTAGCCGATCGGTTTTGTAGCCTCAGCCGAACGGCTGATCAAGGCAAACCGATCGGCTTCTTCGGTTCAACCCCACCAGCTCCAACAAGCTCCAACAAGGGAAAGTTCTGTAATGAAAATGCACTAGAGAAACCGATCTTCGTTGTTTAGCTGATCTTCTCTAGAGAGGAAGCCGATCTGCTATTGTCAAAAGCCGATCGGCTTTAATGCATTTTCCAGCCCAACTCAATTTTGTTCCAAACTTGATCAAATCTTCACCCATTAGCATGCGTTTCCAGCTTTTAAACCTGAAATAGATTTCCAAACAAAATAAGTATCGAAAGTTCTCGAAATCTACTCAAATACATATGCAAAACAATGATATCGTGACGGATTAATATAGCCAAAATGAGCGATATCAAATATTCCCACACTTAAACTTTGCTTGTCCTCAAGCAAATCATCATTTTACAATTTCATAGCCCACTCTTGCAACATCATAAGTGAAGATCAAGTTTACCAAAACAATACCAACACTAACTACCAAAGCAATTAGGCTAGCAACATATGTATACGCAATGTAAACTCGAGATGTTAAGGTTGTCAAGCCCGAATGCACGACCAGCACCTCACATAAGGATAAGTGTTTAGTCACTCACTCTCAACCTATAAGACTACAAGGTAAGGACGTAAGCAATGTAACACTCAATCAAGCCAAGTCGTGATGCATTGTTACCATAGGCTTGCAAAAGGATCAAATCTCCACCGACTTGACGTGAGCACCAAGTGAGATCTCAAAAGAGGTATTCTAGCATGTGTTGTAACAAATGTAGGCTAAATATGGAATTTGGTATGATAGACACAAAAATTGGTGAAAAATGGTAGTCAAGACCCGTGAAAAATGTGGAAATGTTACCTATTGGTTTAAACACGTGACAGTAATGAAACTTAGGATTCTCGTGCTAAATCAATTCCAATTATTATTCGTTCTCATTATAACTTATACTCAACAATTGCGCATAAATAACTCAAATTGATTTTTCACCTTCAATTGGAATAATTGCATTCTATGACTTTCTATGAATCCTGTGTAACGAACTTTCGGACCAACCATCCTAGACCGGATAAAGGCCTTCGGTGGTTAGGTGTAGAACACCCCTCGAGAACTACTTGTTCAGGAATTCAAAGGCCATTTAGTTGACTACAAACATCCAACCATAAACTTTTAAGCTCAATAGTTAACTTCTATTCATTTAATCGTTTCCAACATCAATCATAGAATTTTAACAATAGAATCCCAATTCAAAACGATTTATGTCACATTTTTTTTTTTTTTGGTAAAATTCTTCATAAGTTCCAACTAGGCAACATCTTAGAAAAGTAAATGATTCTGGAATTGACTACACAAAAATAAGGCTATTATTTTAAGTGAGTGAATGTGGAAGTTTTCTAAGGGTTTCTTTGCACTAAAGATGAGTGCTAACGACCTGTATAAACTGGATATAAACGGTTTTAAAGCAAAATAAGATCAAAAAAATTCCTAAGAATACCTCCTCGTCTTTGACCCCACCTATATCACATTTCTGTGATCCCACAGCGGTCTCAAAATGCATCACTAGGGCAAGTTCTAGAACAAACTACAATCACCGGCACACTCATAGCAATCAATCAATATAAACACTAAAGATAAGTGTTTTTCTCAAATAGGCTCAAATTTCTCACAATTTTCATAGTGGAGGCTACAAGTGTGCTGGTCATGCAATTCACCCTATTAGGTTAATTTTTATGACACATCTCAAAGGATTAAGTTGCAAGAGGGAAGATTAAATCACTTTTAATTATTAATTTTCAAAGTTTAAGATTTTCAAAGCAATCAATCTTTTAAGGACAAGCACATTCCTAATAAATTATCATTTCCGACCCCTTATTGGCATTTCCAAAAACCTATCGGGTCCAATGATCAATAACAGACCTAATAAGTAGCTAAAAGCCGTTAGTAGGATTCGTAAAGCTCGATCGGCAAACCAATAAACTTTCACAAACCCCAAAAAGAGATAAAAAAAAATAACAATTCACCAAGAATGAAATTCAAGTGAATCAACCTCCCCACACTTGAGATTTGCATTGCCCCCAATGCAAACATAATCAATAAATTAGCAAAAGTGTAGAGGTAAAAAGAAACGAGAACTTCCCCGCGGGTTTTGCATGAAGGTGTGGAAACAGGAGCTGGCTCATGATAGACGTGTAGAGATCCACTCCAGCTCCGCATGCTAAATATTGGGGCAACAAACAAACAAACAAACACCAAACACAAGCCCACAAAGATAATAAAAATAATAATAAAAATGTCAATGAATGCTAGTCATCCGAAGAACCAAAACGAAAATTAACACAGAATAAAAATTGTTTAGAGTTTTACAATCCGAATAAAAATAACAACACCCAACTACCAACCCCCACCATGGGGCGGGTCCTGGGTGGGATCATCCTGCTGATGCTGATGCTGCTGCTCATAAAGTAATGAGGATCCAAATAACCAGTGACTGTGAGCCGCTTGTTGCCAGTTGGAGGGCTCAGGAACAGTCCAGGTGTGAGGCTGGGATGGAGATGGAGATGACCAAGTAGTGCCCCAATCTTGCTGCTGCTGGTGGTAATCAGATGTGTGCATATGCTCCCGATGTCGCTGGAGCTCCACTAAGGCAACATCTCTATCATAGATAGGGCAGGGAGAATACCTCCCAGTTCGCCCCAACGAGGTGGTTCATGATAAGGGACGGGCACATGGTCAGAAATGTGGCGGCCCATCCGCTCATGATCATGAATGAGCCAATCGTTTTGATACCGATTGACCCCTCACTCGTACTCGGACTGCTCCTGAAATCTCTGCTGATCCAAACACATATCTCCAAAAGCACTCATAAAGTTTCTCCAATAAGCAGGCTCCCCAGAATGAGATGAATCACCATGACCCGGTGTCTCACCCGCTTGCACATTTGCTGCAGCTTCTTCTTCTTCTTGTTGCTCCGACTCTTCTTCCTCATCAGAATCTTGAATGGTGTCGTCCCTCGATCGGTCACGGTCGTCAACGCAACGGAAGGAGGACACGGCAGTGGAGTTTTAAATTTATAAGAGCTGGGGACCTAAGTTTTACTACGGCTGTATAGCAGCAGTATGACCTAGGGTCGTTCTTCAAGCTAATCGTATTGTGAAACGGGAGTATCAAGACAAGTTGTTTATATTAGTGATGGGATTTTTAAAACAGAGTTTGAGTGGGTTTTTTGTTACTTAGGTCCGTAATTTAAAGCAATTAAATAAAAAGTAAATAAATGAAAAATAGAAATAGGGATGAAATCAGTATGGAGGAGATGTGTTTGTTATGACTTAGTTAGCTTATGCGGGGGTGATGCTAGGGTTTTGATATGAAAACGTCTTTTAAAGGTTTGTATCTTGTCTGAGCTTAATTGTTCGTAGTGTAAACACTAGTACCCTACTGATTAGGGAAACCAATCAATATGTCACTGAGTACTAGGCCAAATTGAGTCTGATCGGAGGAGGATGCTCAACTCTTCAACGTTATCCAGTGACGGAGTAACGACCCTTCTTGGAATATTAGTTCCTGGGTGCATGAGATAGAGTAACATACCCACTAAAGTTCCGACCTTTCTTAACACCATGGGGACAACGAAGCCAAACAAGGCATTTAAGATTAAGACTTGGTTTGGTGACTATTAACTTTATATTAATGGTTTTATTTTAGCCTAGAGCTTTCATCACGGTGTACAGTGCGACTATGCATTTCCACAGTTTTCCAGACCCAAGATGTACTAACGGTGTACAGTGCATCTAAGCATTTCCACGGTGTTCCTGATCTTTAGGTGTACTAACGGTGTACAGTGCGATCAAACATTTCCACAGCTTTGAAGTCAAACCAGGATGTGACACAGTCTTCAACCACCGACATTTCCTTAGCTCCTACGTATTTGTACTCCGCCAAAGGTGTTTCCAACGTTACACGAAGTACAGTGCCGTTTACCGTGGTCTTTCCGGGGTTACATACTTTATGGTCACTCTAGACTAGTTTAAACTAAGTTTGTATTAAAGCCCAACCATCTATGATATACACCAGCCCTCACTATTTCCCAATAAATCCCTGATTGATTCACGGTGTACTATACGAAAGGTTTTAAACAGTATTTCCACAGCTACGCAATTCAGACCATGTTTACAGTTTCAGAAAACATAGATAGGTAGTGACCGTTTGATCAAGGTTCGTGACTCCTTGTCATAAAGGTTCTAACCACGTTTAATTGGAGGAAAGGCGATTTGGTTTAGAAATTCATAAATACAAGATTAATAGGTCACCGGTTTTCATTTATATAATATAACTGGAAACATTATTTCCACAACAGAGTGCCCACGACTTTCATAGCTTCCACATTCCGTACTACACACATAAGTGATGATTCCGGCGCTATACAAATGAAAGCCGTATAACGTTACCTCCGTTATTTCATAATGTTATCCAATTATATGTTTAAAGCAGCATCACCCCACACATATATAAACTAACTACATCATAACAAACACACAGGGAAACTACTCTCTACGCATAATAACAGGTCCTAAATCTAGCATAATAACAATAGCAATTATCATTATAACAGATAAGGAAAGAAGTAACCGTTAATAAAGCGTAGATTGAATAAGCGTTTAGAGAGAGAGTACAAGCAGAACTTCCGCAATATCCTTGACAATATTACAATAAAAGCCCCTGAACTATTCCCTATGCTATTACAAAAGTAGCCCCTCCGTTAGTTTCAGCTAAATATTAACTGAGAACTAACCAGACCAAACCCTAATTTCTAGAGAGAGAAAGAAAGAAAGAGAGTTTAGAGAGAGAGAGTGTGTGTGAGAGAGAAAGTGGAAATGGAGAAATGAATGAAATGTTGAAGTGTGTGGATAGATGGAGGGGTGGCCTCCTATTTATAGGCAAAGCTTGAAATCAGCCGTACAACTCGCGAAGCACGCACGTACAAGCAAACGAAGCACAAACGGGCAGCATATGGGGTACCAAGGGCCGTATACGGCCTTCATAGGGCCGTATACGGTGTATAAGGGGCCGTATACGGTCTATGAAGGGCCGTATACGGTGTGCAAGGCCGTATACGGCTTACGTCTGATTTCGTTCGTTGCTTAAAACGTCCGTATCTCCTTCGTTATGCGTCCGTTTGACATGATTCTTTCGCATGTGTCTTCGTAATTCCGTTACGCTTCTAATGGTGCCAATCTCACTGAAATTGGATCTGTACAACTTTAGCATAGCCGAAATCACTTTATAAGAGTTTGTAACCGTCCAGTCTTTTCCATCCTTTGTCCGATTTGCATGATTCTTGATTTTCTCGTCTCGATTTTACCTATTACATCATATCATAAGGTTAGAATATGTTTATCATAAGATAAATGAGGGTGCGAGAATTGGTTGCTGCTTATTTGCTCCGTTTTGTTCGTTATTCGGATGTTTTTACTGACTTTTGTAGCAACGCCTATATTTTGAGCACTTTAGTGATTTTTAGTAAATAATGATTGTTTTGGAATGTTTTCACTAAAGATGTGCCCAAAAAGTGTGGAATAATGGCTTTGAAAACATGACTTTTTGCGTCACATCAAGTTATCCCACACTTAGACGTTGCTTGTCCTCAAGCAACACTCAGTTTTTGAAAACATTTTAAAACAATTTTTAGAGCGAGCTTCAAATTTTTTAAGAGTTACCACTGTCAAATGCAAATAAGATAGTTTCAGGAATTTAGGGGAAGATAAGATGATCCTTCCTTAAACAAGAAAAGATTCTCTTAGGCATACATCCAAATCTCATGATCTTGGAGTACACATGACTAGGCGATCTCACTAAAGGTGGTCACTCAATTCACTCAAAGTGTATCGGGTTTCCTATCAGTCTAGAACAAAAGAAATCGCTCAAATAGCCAGTCATGCAGCACTCATCGTCATAGGCTTGGTCGAGAATCGGATCTCCACCACTTTGGTGAGGACGGTGCTAATCATCCCAAGACATTCATGAGGGTTGTAGTGTTTGGTGAGGGGTAAAGGGTATAGATAGTGGTATTTTTGGGTTGTAAGGGTTGCTTATCTTAAAACAACTGAGATCATGAACAACTTTATTTCAGAACGGAGAGAGAGAGGCAACTTTTGGTCTTCTATCAGAATCTTCTTGTGAGGATGATACTACAAAGGACTTTAAGCTTTATTCTTGCGGAACTATTTTTCTTTCTTTTCTTCTTTTTCTTCTTTTTATTTTCTTTTTCTGCTTTTATATTTTTCTATTTTTCTTTTCTTCTTCAGAATTTCTTTGCCAGAGAATTTCCAAGGATATTTTTCTTCTTTTGATTCTTTCAGAAATCCCTTATCTTGAACGTTTCGAGTCTTTTCGCGGTGTCAATTTTTCACACCAAGGATTCTTCAATCTTTTTGAGAACACGAAGGGATAGGATAAGTGAAGCGGATATTCTAAAAGATGTTCTTCATAACCTCAGAAATTTTAAGATGAGTTTGGGGGTATTTTGGGAAGTAGGGTTTATTGAGGGTTTTATGAAACGAAAGGTTTTAGGCTCAACAGGGTTTACTAGGTGGATCATCGATACTAAAAATGAGTATCGGAAGGGTTTTGGGCTTGAAGAGATATGTGAAAAGGGGTTTAAATCCTAGGGAATGTCAAGGTCATCTAATTGCACCTATACCGCGTACGGTACACACCAATGTGGTCTTGAAGCGTATGTCAAGAGCAAGTTCTAATTCAGAGATGCATGCATCGGCACACACAAGGAATGAATAGTGAAGCATTAAAGATGAATGCTATTAGGCTCAAGATACCTCACTGCAAATAGGGTTGTATGTGCTTCGTCATGCTTCCATCAGATTATTATTTCTTGTTTAAGCAATTTCTACCTTATTTTCCTAGACTCCGAAATATATTATTCTTATCTGAAAAAAGCTCCTCTCAAAAGATATTTAGGCTTAAAATTAGCAGAGTTAATCAATAGATTTAGCTCATATTATCAATTTTCTTGAAAAATTTTGAAAAATTTTGAGGAACATTTTATGAGTTTACTATTTCGGACATTAAAAATCAAAGAAAACTAACCAAGGTATTCTATACCTGCTATCCCACACTTAGAGGAACATTGTCCCTAATGTTCTCTTGAGTTGAGATTTACTGGAAGTGAAATCCCACACATAGAGTTTGAACATGTAAGAAAATGTTTCTCAAGTGTTTGTTTTGGGCTGGAATCCCACACTTAGTGATAAGCTTAGGATAGAGTATAGACTACTTTAACAAACTAACAAAGCAAATAATAAACAGAATCATAAACAAAAGAGAGTAAAGGTTAAGACACTCCCCTGCTAGCGAGCAGCAAAGAAGCTGAGAATCTGAATTTGCCTAAAAGAGATGTTGCGAAGATCTTTTTCTGCATTCATGAAGAGCGGCACATCTTCAAGCGTCTTGCTATTTGGTTTTCTTCTCCATCCATTATTCCCTTTGTGAATCAATCTCGTAAGTGTGAACACGTTGGTCGTACCAGCTTACAAACTCAAAGTATTTGCAAATGAAAAGATAAATCATCGTCTCAGAATTCGAAAAGATGTTTTATACTACAAATCATTTTTATAAAACATGTGTTTTTAAACGAGTTCGAGCATAATGCATAAAAGTAGTATGCAAGTACCTCAAATGCTCGAAACACATGAATTGTCATTTTTCAAATTGATTACCTTATTTCTGAGATGAATGGTTTATTTGCAAATGAGTTGTAATATCAGAAAAGTGTTTTGGTGACGACCAAGTGTGAAGGATAGTCAGAGATATATCTTCACTTATTGACACTGATCTCTCTACACGTCTTATTGCACGGGTTGCCTCCCGAGAAGCGCTGCTTTTAGAGTCGAGAGCTCGACTTTGCCTTCCTTCAGATTTAGTTGGTGCTGGAACCACCAGGACCGGAAGTGCGCAAAAGTGAAATCCTGGGGTTACGTGGGTATATCCTCAGAAAATGGCGAGCGATGATGTCGACGATGTTTGGAATCTCAGATGAAAATATGGGGAAACTCTGCAGATGCTGCTCTGTAATCCTTTTTATGTGCAGCAGGTCCCAAGTAATCTCCTTTACTGTGCTGGAGATAATTCCGCGGGAATTTACAAAAGAGAATCCATCAGCTTCAATCATCTCTCGTTCAGGATGGTATTGTCTGAGGTAGTCCATAAATCCAAAGAACTGAAGGTGTAAAGTCTCGTGATCTGCAATACTGGAGTTTACTCTAAGTTCTCGGATAGATTCATGAATACCCTGGATGAGACTGGTCTGGTAGTGGGAAAACGTGAGGTCGGAGTTCTTAAAGGTATTGTTCATCATGTCGTAAACCTCACGTAATCCGTAGTTGAATATTTGACTGTGCTCTTCATCAGGTACTTCAGCGAAGATTTCCTTGATCCGATCAGTGAGGAAGTTCGCGATGTTAACCATCGAACCTTCAGGTATAGAAGAAGGGATGACACGCGTCCTTTCGTCAGAACTCTCGTACTCGAGATCTTCGGCAATCTTGTGAGCATGGTACTCGATGGTGCAGTCAATGTAGAACCGATGAGGAGAAGTCTCGTCGATATGATCATTCCTAGCCAGAGAATCTAGAAGTCCCCTAAGATCATTCATCAACCGGATGTCTATGTCTGCGTCGGGATTCCCAGTAGTATTGTACATATTGCTGCGATAAGAATTTAAGAACTCGTGTTGCTCAGCAGAATATGGAAATGCGGATCTGAATAGCGTGTTATAGATCTTCCTGTACATGCGTCTTTGGTCTTCAAAGAACTCTAGCTCCTCAGGTGTTGGTCCAGCAGTGTGGTGCTCTCGTAGCAGCTGAGCAGCAAGGTCTTCGGCAAAGGCATTTAGGCGGTTGTGGAAGAATCTGTAATCTTGGGAATTCTCGGCTTGGTTGACCTCAGATTCGGCTATGATTTCCTCAATCAGGTTCCTTTGGTGTGGAGTGTAATCATTGGTGGAGTTAATGATAATGCTTGTCATCATATGTATGTCGTTTTTGAATTCTTCAATAGCACTAATCATTTCCTCATGGTTGGAGATAGTCGGAATTTGGGGAGAAGCGGGAACAGTCGAAGATGCAAGAAGTTGGACAGACTGAATATCTATTGTAATATCAGTATAGATGATGTCATCGTCATCACTCTCCTCAGCTGGAGTATCCCTAGCCTGGAAATCAGGGAACTCAACAGTATCGGATGGTGGAAGGGAGTCATCAGTAATCTGAGATATCGGCTGAGAGGAATCCATCTCGATGTCTTTTTCCTTCTGAGAATCAGAATTACGGCTAGATCCGGAAGTACTTCCTTTCTCGAACTGACTTTGAGGTGCAAATGTGTCAAAGGTTTGAATCCTTTGGGGAAGTCGGGATGCTTTATATGCTGGAATCTTTCTCAAGAGTTTGTCTCGAAGCTCTGGGTGCTGTGCGGATAAGGCTATAGTCTTCTCAATATTCAGCAGAACGTCAAGTCGGGGAGACACGAGAGGTTTGGTTGGATCAATAGCTGATGCAATGAGTTTCTCCATGGTGAGACCAAATTCGGCATCGTGAGTGTAATCAGTTGGTGGATCTTCATCTGATTCATCTTGTGACAGAGGGATGAAGTTCTCGAGGTTCTCAATCTGCATAATCTCTGCTGTCGGTAAATATGAGTCAGGAAGGTATTGATGAGGTGGTGTGGACTGATATACTTCCTCGGGCTCTGATTCTTCTTGTTCTTCCTCGGATTCTTCTATTTCTTCTGGTTCCGTTTCTTCCATATCCTCTTCCTCTGGTTCTGTTTCAGGTTGTTCCTCTTCTTCTTCTTCATCTTGCTCTGAATCTTCCTCCTCTTCTATTTCTTCCTCTGGTTCAGATTCTTCCATCTCCTCGTCTTCTGATTCTGACTCTTCAGTAGCTGAGATAAGACAAGTATGCTCGTATGGCCTGTATGGTTCTGGCTCTGAATAAGAAGTGTCATCATCTGAAGTAACTCTGCCCATGGATATTGCGTATATCTCTGCATGCTCCATTATTGAACAGTCGGTCTGATCAATCTTGTATGATATTGTTTGTCCATGTGCTCGTAGACTGATAACCTGAGAATATACATCAATAATAGCACGTGCAGTATTCATGAATGGCCTACCTAGGATAATGGGTATGTTAATGTCTTCCTGTATATCCATCACTACAAAGTCAGTGGGGAAATAGAACCTGTCAACTTTTACCATGACGTTCTCAGCAATGCCTTTCGGGTATCGGACTGATTGATCGGCAAGCTGGACACTCATTTTAGTGGGCTGGAGAGGTCCTAATTCTAATCTGGAGTAGAGCGAGTAAGGCATCAGATTGATACTAGCTCCAAGATCGGCCAAGGAGCATATTGTGCCTGAGTGATAGATGGAACAGGGCAAAGTGAATCGACCCGTGTCTCCTAGTTTTTCCGGTAAGGCATTCGGGATGACGGCTGAACATTCGGCGTTCAGGGAGACTTTAGGAATGGCAGGAATCTTGTCCTTAGTTGCCAGCATTCGTCGGATGTACTTTGTACTAGAAGGGATTCTAGACACGGTGTCTAAGAATTTTCCATCAAGTTTGAATGACTTGGCATTGTACTTCTTATGCAAGCGGTTAGGGAAAGGAATCTCAACCTCACGATTCGGCGTGGGCATTGATTTGGTCTCAACTGTCGGCGGGACAGGAGAATGTTCCCTTGGAGAAGTAGTCATAGAAGGAGTTGGTTTATCAGAGTTTAAGGTCTTGGCTTCCTCGACGTGGGGGTTCTGAATAGTATTGCTTGGTAAGGTCCCTTGCGGTCGGGTATCGAGACGTTGGGCTAACTGACCGATCTGGTTCTCAAGGCTTTTCAGGACCGAGAGTTGGTTTCGAAGGAATAGATCAGTTTGGTCTTGTCGAGCCGTAGTCTTTTGGTTGAAGGCGGTCTGACCTTGGATGAATTTGTTGAGGTTGTCATCAGTACTCGTGACTGGAATGATGGTCTTTGCAGGCTCAGCAGGCTGGGTATCCTCAGTGGCGGTTAATGGAAGTGGTTGATTGTATGGAAGTTGTGGTTGTTGTGGGTACGTCGGATATCGTGGCTGAAACCTGGGCTGGAAGGGGGGTTGGTTGTTCCGTGGAGGATATTGGTTTCCTCGAGTTCGTGGTGGTGAAGTTCTAGCGAAGCCAGGCGGATTTTGAGGTCTGACAGGAAACTGGGCATAGTAGACTGAACCGTCAGTAGGATCTTCGTACTCAACCTCGTATTCTTCAGCGGGATGGTTGGTACAGTTCTGGCAAGCCTGAACTTGGTGGATCTGCTGTGGTGGTTTCTTCAGATCGACTCAGGATCGGGTACGAAAATGAGAGATTCAGATCCGGATGATCTGGTCGAATATCGTTGTGGGATATGGGAAGATATTGTCGGTTGAAACAAGGAAAAGAAAATAAGAAAGGGAAAGAAGTATCACTAAATAGAAAACTCGTCTGGATGCTTCAGAGTCTTACGATTAACTCCCCGGCAGCAGCGCCAAAAACTTGTCGTCCCTCGATCGGTCACGGTCGTCAACGCAACGGAAGGAGGACACGGCAGTGGAGTTTTAAATTTATAAGAGCTGGGGACCTAAGTTTTACTACGGCTGTATAGCAGCAGTATGACCTAGGGCCGTTCTTCAAGCTAATCGTATTGTGAAACGGGAGTATCAAGACAAGTTGTTTATTTTAGTGATGGGATTTTTAAAACAGAGTTTGAGTGGGTTTTTTGTTACTTAGGTCCGTAATTTAAAGCAAGTAAATAAATGAAAAATAGAAATAGGGATGAAATCAGTATGGAGGAGATGTGTTTGTTATGACTTTGTTAGCTTATGCGGGGGTGAGCTAGGGTTTTGATATGAAAACGTCTTTTAAAGGTTTGTGTCTTGTCTGAGCTTAATTGTTCGTAGTGTAAACACTAGTACCCTACTGATTAGGGAAACCAATCAATATGTCACTGAGTACTAGGCCAAATTGATTCTGATCGGAGGAGGATGCTCAACTCTTCAACGTTATCCAGTGACGGAGTAACGACCCTTCTTGGAATATTAGTTCCTGGGTGCATGAGATAGAGTAACATACCCACTAAAGTTCCGACCTTTCTTAACACCACGGGGACAACGAAGCCAAACAAGGCATTTAAGATTAAGACTTGGTTTGGTGACTATTAACTTTATATTAATGGTTTTATGTTAGCCTAGAGCTTTCATCATGGTGTACAGTGCGACTATGCATTTCCACAGTTTTCCAGACCCAAGAAGTACTAACGGTGTACAGTGCATCTAAGCATTTCCACAGTGTTCCTGATCTTTAGGTGTAGTAACGGTGTACAGTGCGATCAAACATTTCCACAGCTTTGAAGTCAAACCAGGATGTGACACAGTCTTCAACCACCGACATTTCCTTAGCTCCTACGTATTTGTACTCCACCAAAGGTGTTTCCAACGTTACACGTAGTACAGTGCCGTTTACCGTGGTCTTTCCGGGGTTACATACTTTATGGTCACTCTAGACTAGTTTAAACTAAGTTTGTATTAAAGCCCAACCATCTATGATATAAACCAGCCCTCACTATTTCCCAATAAATCCCTGATTGATTCGCGGTGTACTATACGAAAGGTTTTAAACAGTATTTCCACAGCTACGCAATTCAGACCATGTTTACAGTTTCAGAAAACATAGATAGGTAGTGACCGTTTGATAAAGGTTCGCGACTCCTTGTCATAAAGGTTCTAACCACGTTTAATTGGAGGAAAGGCGATTTGGTTTAGAAATTCATAAATACAAGATTAATAGGTCACCGGTTTTCATTTATATAATATAACTGGAAACATTATTTCCACAACAGATTGTGCCCACGACTTTCATAGCTTCCACGTTCCGTACTACACACATAAGTGATGATTCCGGCGCTATACAAATGAAAGCCGTATAACGTTACCTCCGTTATTTCATAATGTTATCGAATTATATGTTTAAAGCAGCATCACCCCACACATATATAAACTAACTACATCATAACAAACACACAGGGAAACTACTCACTACGCATAATAACAGGTCCTAAATCTAGCATAATAACAATAGCAATTATCATTATAACAGATAAGGAAAGAAGTAACCATTAATAAAGCGTAGATTGAATAAGCGTTTAGAGAGACAGTACAAGCAGAACTTCCGCAATATCCTTGACAATATTACAATAAAAGCCCCTGAACTATTCCCTATGCTATTACAAAAGTAGCCCCTCCGTTAGTTTCAGTTAAATATTAACTGAGAACTAACCAGACCAAACCCTAATTTCTAGAGAGAGAAAGAAAGAAAGAGAGTTTAGAGAGAGAGAGAGAGTGTGTGAGAGAGAAAGTGGAAATGGAGAAATGAATGAAATGTTGAAGTGTCTGGAATGATGGAGGGGTGGCCTCCTATTTATAGGCAAAGCTTGAAATCAGCCGTACAACTCGTGAAGCACGCACGTACAAGCAAACGAAGCACAAACGGGCAGCATATGGGGTACCAAGGGCCGTATACGGCCTTCATTGTAACAACCGGCAAATTAGGACTAGAATTAGTGCCTAATTCTTTGTTAATACATGTAATTAGTTCTGTGTTAGGCTAATTTATGTATCGGATTATATATTGGTAAATATATACAACTTTGCGATTTGATCTAAATCGTACGCAACTTAAATAGAACGAAATTCTATTCGATTAATACGGACGTTGGTGAACAAATGTTTATAAACCAAAATAACGCAATTATGACCCAAAATGCTATTTTTCAATAATTAGAAATTATCTCGTATCACTTGATTAAAGTTTACACGATTTAAAAACAAAAGTAATTAAATTTAATCTAAACTATTAAAGACTTAAGGAAATAATTTAATTGAGTTATTTAACAAGGTTTGTGATTTTTATAAATATAACTAAACACATAAAAGAAATAATTTAACGAAGAATGACGGAGAAAACGAACACCGCACGGAGCGCGAGGACGGAGACTGAAAATGGGAGGTTAAAACCTCCCACCTTCTTCCTATTTCCCCATTTCCACTTTCTATTCTCTCTCTCTCTTTCTTTTTACTCCCAATCACCAAACCACCTTCATCACCAAATTCGCTAAATAACACCACGAAACATCGCCGAATCATACCCTCCGTTTGGAAGAAAAGCATCACCTCGCAACGATCTACATTTCTATCTTTTCGGATTTCTCATCCGACATTTTGTAAGTTTCCGACAAAACCCGACATCTCTCGATTCTTAATGTTTTTACGTTTTTATGGTTTATACATGCTTAAAATGTCCAAAAATGGGTTGGGTAAAAGATTTGGACCGAACGGAAACCGGAAAACTCGTTTTCGGCACAATTTCCGGCCATCAGACCGCTACGTCGCACCTGGCCAGGGGCCTCTGCGACGTCGCGACCTACGTCGCACAAAAATCTCAACGTCGCACTAGCGACGCAGCCTATTACGTCGCATTAACTTGCGGATGTCGCACGTAGCGACGTAGACTTTAACGTCGCAAACCGAACTAGCGTCGCACTTAGCGACGCAACACCCTACGTCGCATTAAATTGCGAAGGCCGCATAATGCGACGCACACACCCACGTCGCACCTTACGTCGCTTGCGTCGTCGCACCCAACGTCGCATAAAACAGAACCCTGAAAACTCAGATTTTTACTAAGTGTCGGAACCAGAATTTTAACACCTAATTTTACTCCAAATCCAGATTCCGGACGCGTTTTCACTAAAGGAAAGTAGTAGAAATCCAGATTCGACCCCAGCCAGGGGCTCTGCCCCTTGGACCCCGCCAGGGGCTGCCGCCCCTTGGACCCCGCTACCAGGGGCGCTGCCCCCGGACCCCCGTCATTGGATGTCGTAAATACTTTTCACACTAAGTGTCGAACACTTACAAATAACGAAATCGGATTCAACGATACATATAATGATAACACTTTGAATCATTATTACAAACCGTCACCAACGGGCCATACTTGTTTTCAAACTACAAACGGATTACTAAACAAATACTTGTACATAACGAGTTGTGTAGACAACAAGCCTAGATGGTCTTGCGAGACATCTACTTACTTAACTTTATATGTTTAGGCATTTAAAGGTTACGGGTTCGGAGAACCTACACGCTACTTACAGTTTTCAACTGCTTACTACTAGGCTCAGGTGAGTCTTACGGCCCCACTTTTACTGTTTTATCTTATTGGGGGAGATACATGCTACTTATTTTTCCTGAACACAAGTACTAAACTGATTTCTATACCAAACGGAATTGCATGAGTTATTCACTACTTACTGAAGTCTCTCCATCATATATCGTTAGTTATGGACTTAAGCGCGAACAGTAGTTAATGGATCCATTAGGGAAATGACCCTCCCTGCCCGGGGTAGTAGCGCTACCACGTACTGAATTACACGTAGAAATGGGTGACTATTATTTCGTTACTTATGCTTGCTCAATTTCGAGCATGTCACGGGAGCAACTGATTATTTACGGGTTAAGCTTCGATTATGAGCCTCATGGCAACGGTATAACTTGATTACTCTACTTTTACGAGATTTGCAAATACTTGATATCCGCCTACGGGCACTACTGATGAAATCTTGTGTTCAAACTGATTATATTACTTACAAACCTGTGAGATTCACCAACCTTTTGGTTGACCCTTTTTAGCATGTATTCTCAGGTACACTTACGGAGTAGGATCACTCCAGGATTACTAGCTAGAGTCGCATGATTTCCAAACTGCATTTAACGGAGATTCTTTGGCATTATCTTTTGTAACTATGGTTATGTAATAGAATCTCCCGCCACATACGCGGACTCTAGGCTTACATATTTTTGTAAAAGAAAACTATATGTTTTCAAACGATTTAATTATGAAATGTAATTATTTTACAAAACGTCTCATTTAGAGGTCGTTTGCTGTATATCTTGTGCTTTGTATATTGATTAGTAACACCCAAGTATGCTTCCGCAAATCACTAAATTTGGGGGTGTTACAGATTGGTATCAGAGCCTAAGGTTATAGTGAACTAGGTTGCATTTAGTGGGCCTAGACTATGACCATTAGGCAGTATTTCCTTACTAGGCATGATTGGTTCAGGAATTACATCATACTACTTTAATTTAACATAGCCTGATCAACTATGTACAATTAAGGAAGGATGATGTGAGGTCTGAAATGGTTATGTTGAACAGGAATGCGTTAGTTGACTCTGACCACGAGAGAACCGGACCATTACTTGATACGTGCTAGACTTTAGGCTGGATATTATATGCCTATATATATATTAGCCTCGTCTTACTTACACTCTGCCACAGGAATGGCAAACACACCACCTAATCCGTCACACTCTCACTCGCATGGGTCACGAAACCCACGAGTAGCCAGGAGGAATACAAGGTCACCTCGAACCAGCCCCTATCCTGTTCATAACTTTCAGAACTCGGCGCACCTCCCGGAGCCAGTGTTGGCTACCCAACTCCACCGTCAGGAGCAAAGGCTTGAAAATCTCGAACGGGAACAACACCGAATGACCTACCTGCTTCGCCAAGCTCTTGACCGCATATCACAACTCCAGCGAGAACAAGAAGATACCAGCCTCTCTGTAAGCATAATTCAGGATTCAATGACCGCTGAATTAGGTGCGGATGAACTCGTAAGAAACCGACTAGAGGAGTGTGAACAGCGTTCACAGGAGACTGAAGATCACTCTCGAGCACTAGTACAACGATTGGCCTTGGTCGAAGATAACGCCAGACAAGCCAACAGACTAGCAGAAACCGTAGACCGCCTCGTCGCACTAATGGAGCAGATTAATCTGCATCAAGATTAGATCAGTCTGTAATTTGTAACCAGTCAACTATCTAATTAGAACCTATGTAATTCAACCGGATGTAACAATTCCCGGTACTTTTGTACTACCACTACTCTGAAATCTTTTGAAAACCAGTACTTTGTATCCAACTTTTATTTAATGGAATGTGATTATCACCTCGTACTGTTATTGTATATCTCATTATACACACTTGTGATATATCATCAAATTTCAGGCAATTATCTTATTCCACTTTCCTTGTGCTTTTCTTGATCAGCAGCATGCCTCCTCGAGTTCAGATCACCCTCACTGAAGCCGAAGTTGCGGGCTTGATTGCCCGTAGTGTGGCCCAAGCTCTAGCTACCCGGACCTCGACTCCCGGTAGTGAAGACACCGCTAACAATGGACCACAGCCGAAGCCCTGCTCATATAAGGACTTCCAAAACTGCAAACCGCTGAACTTTGCAGGTACTGAGGGAGCGATCGGCCTAATACGCTGGATCGAGAAAGTTGAATCGGTATTTCTCATCTGCAACTGTGCGGAGGGGGACAAAGTCAAGTTCTCCGTTAGTACTTTTACTGACACCGCACTCACCTGGTGGAACACCTATGCCCAAACTGTGGGCATTCCTAATGCTTACAAACTCCCGTGGGAGGAGTTGACGGAGATGTTGAGGGGCGAGTATAGCCCCAGGGATGAATTGAAACAATTGGAGTTGGAATTCTGGAACCACAAGATGCAAGGTGATGATATCACCGGATACACCAATCGTTTCCACCAACTGGCACTTCTGTGCCCATCCATGGTCGATCCTGAATACAAGAGGATCGAGAAATATGTTGATGGACAGCCCGAGAAACTCCAGGACCTGGTGACTTCATCCAAACCAGGTACTATCCAGAACGCCATCCGTATGGCCCATGAACTTACGGCAAAAGATGTCCGCCGTAACACAACCTCAGCCCCACCTACAAACAACAAACGAAAGTGAGAAGGAAACCCCAACTCATCCAACCAAATCACCAACCGAAAGCCTGAGCCCCTTAGGGCTTATTCATCAGGCTCTTCAGAGAAGAAAGGGTACATTGGAAGCAAGCCCTACTGCCCCAAATGCAATCGTCACCATGACGGTTCCTGCCCTTGCACAAACTGCAAACGTTTTGGGCATCTGGCCAAGGATTGTCGAAACACCAGTGCCCCAAAGACTTGTTATGGGTGCGGAAGTCCTGGGCACTTTCAGAATAATTGCCCTAAGCAGAGAAACAACAACAACAACAACAACCACAACAAACGGAACAACAACCCTGCTCGTAGCAGAGCATTTGTCATCAAAGCTGGGGAAGCTAGGTGTGACAACCGTCAATTTAGGACTATAATTTAGTGCCTAATCAAGTTTTAATACATGTAATTAGTTCTGTGTTAGGCTAATTAATGTATCAATTATTATATATATTGTTGAATATATATCTACAATTATGCGGTTTGTTCAAATCGTACGAGTTTCAATAGAATGAATTTCGATACAATAAATACGGACGTTGGTGACCAACTTTTATTTAATAACGCTTTATGTCAAAAGTATTCTTATTATAATACTTCGTATCCATTCGTACCGCACAATCAGAAAGTTACCAAATTTAAAATGTAAAACGCGCAACCAAATTAACTTACGTTTTTATAATTCAAATATAAAGTGATTAGTAAAATATTTAAATAAAATATAGCGTGATAATTTGTATTTTAAAATGTACCAATTAATATTTAAAACAATTATTTAACGTTTAAATGACGGGGCAAACGAACACCGCACGGAGCGCAGTGCGCGGACTGAAAATGGTGGGGATTCACCAAAACCCCCTCCACTTTCTCTTTTCTTTTCATTTCTTATTTTCTTTCTCTCTCTCTTTCATTTCTTTTCTCTCAAAACCCCAAACACCCAAAAACTCACAAATTCACAAAATAAGCACCTCAAACAACCTCGGATCTTCAAGCCCATTTGGAAATAAACGACCACCTCGCGACGATCTACAATCCTACCTTTCCGGAATTTCATTTCGGCGATTTGTAAGTTTCCGACACAACTCCGAAAACTCTCGTTTTTAAGTTTTATAACTTGCTAGTTGTTTGTATAACCTTGTAATGTCCTAAAATGGGTTGGGTAAAAATATTAGGCCGATCGATGGCCGGAAAACGCGTTTTTGGAGTTGAAACTCCGATCAGACTCCGTACGTCGCATTTGGCCTGGAGCAAATGCGACGCAGCGACCTACGTCGCATTATATCCTCAACGTCGCATATAGCGACGCAGCGACCCACGTCGCATTATATCCCCAACGTCGCATACAGCGACGCAGCCTATTACGTCGCATTGACTTGCGAACGTCGCACATAGCGACGCAGACCTTAACGTCGCAAAAACGAACCTACGTCGCATAAGCGACGTAGCACCCTACGTCGCTATTGACTTAGCACTGTTGACCTTAGCGACGTAACCCTTTACGTCGCAAAACTCTTACGTCACAGCCTACGTCGCAGCCTACGTCGCAGGCTACGTCGCGCAAAACAGAATCTTCAAAACTCAAAATTTTCGAAGTCAAAGTTACTGTTCAAAAAGTCAAATTTACTGTAGCAGTACTGTAGCAGTACTGTAGCAAAGTCAACATTTTAGAATTATTATTATATCAACTAAATCACCAACGGGCCGTACACATTTTCAAATACACAATTGAATCAACCAAGTCATAGTAACTTAGATAATTTATTCAAACAAGTCGTTGTAACTTGTGTCAATTCAATCAAACAAGTCGTAGTAACTTGTAACAATACAATCAACCAAATCGGGGTAATTTGGACATTAAGTTAGACAAACAATTTCAATGGTAGTCTTTCGAGATACCAATACAATTAATAACAATTCAAGTGTCGTGGACACATTCAGGTTTCAAGTCTTTGGATACCAACACACTGCTAATTACTTCAAGTTTAATTGCTTAACATTTCAAGACTCAGGTGAGTTTCATAGCCCCATTTTCACTACTTTTACCAGGGGTGTGATATTACTGCATCATTTTGTTTTACAAGTAGAACGCAAGTGACAAACTTCAAATACTACATGAGTTTCAAGCTAATCAATTTAAAGTCCTCCATAAGCATAGTCTCTAGTATTTTATAGCGTGAATGTTAGTATATGATATCATATGGGATTGACAATCCTCATCCGGGTTAGCACGCACTAACCGGTCAAACGGATGTATTAGCATTTGGGAAGACGAGTGTTGATTAGGCACTCGTAGGAGGCACTCCAGGTTAGGTTTCCTTAATTGGGCCTGACAAATCAGTTAAGCTCAGACTATGTGCTCATGGACAGTATAACTTTTATTTTGCTTAATTGCATTTTAAATTCAATATAAATCTTGCGGTTCTGACAATTATACATTGACATACAAACCTGTGAGCTCACCAGCGTTTTCGCTGACCCATTTTAGTATATATCACAGGTACCCAGCAGTAGGTTGACTGCACAAGCAGGGATTTCTAGCTCGAGTCAGCATACATACAATTAGAGATTGGACTGCATTATTATATTTTGTAAAAGTAATTATGCCATGTAATCTCTCAATTTCAGGAACCGAGCTAGTGCAATATTATTTTTGATGTAAACGTTAACTTTATTAATACAAGTTTAAAACGACGCATATAGTGGTCGTTCATTATTATCTTTGTGCTTTGTATATTGATTAGTGGCACCCAAATCAAGCTTCCGCAAATCATTAAATTTGGGGGTGTCACAGATTGGTATCAGAGCCTAAGGTTATAGTGAACTAGGTTGCATTTAGTGGGCCTAGACTATGACCGTTAGGCAGTATTCCTTATTAGTTATGACTAGTTCAGGGATTACATCATACGACTTTAATTTAACATAGCCTGATCAACTATGTACAATTAAAGAAAGATGATGTGAAATCTGAAAGAGTCATGTTGAACAGGAATGCATTAGTTGACTCTGACCTCGAGAGAAACGGGACTCAAAACACGTCTGTGCTAGACACTCAATAGGTTATTATGTGATATACATATATATATACATAAATAGACCTCACTTACCAACTTTAGGCTATATTATATTATATGAATATAGGCCTCATTCCCTCTAACGTTTTATCTCGGAATGACAAACACACCACCAAATTCATCGCACTCAGACGAGTATCTCACGTCCTTTCTTTGTTCTTTCTTACTCAGCATCATGCCTCCTCGTCGTCAAATTACCCTTAGCGAAGCTGAGATCGCGGGAATCATTGCCCGCAGTGTGACCGAAGCCTTGGCTACCCGAACACCACCCGGTAGCGAGGACACCGCAACCAATACTCCACCACCCAAACCCTGCTCCTATAAGGATTTCCTTAGCTGTAAACCACTATACTTCAAGGGCACGGAAGGTGCCATTGGTTTGATCCGTTGGATTGAGCGCATGGAATCTGTTTTCAGTCTCTGCGACTGCACTGAGAACAACAAGGTCAAATTCGTTGTTTACACCTTTCAGGAAGGTGCATCCACGTGGTGGAAAACCCACGCAAACTCTGTAGGCCTTGAGGTTGCAAACCGACTTCCTTGGGCCGAACTGAAGAAGAAGCTGACAGAAAAGTACTGTCCTGAAGAAGAATTGCATAGGCTGGAAGAAGAATTCTGGCATCTGGAAGTGCAGGGAAATGATGTCGCTGATTATACCACCAAGTTTCAGCAGTTTGCCTTATTATGCCCGGGTTTGGTCGAACCAGAAAGTAAGGGCATTAAGAAATACATTCGTGGACTCCCCGAGAACATCCAGGGAAACGTCGCCTCATCCAAACCAACCACTACTGAGAGTGCCATTCGATTGGCCCACGAACTCATGGCCCTAGTTGTCAGCCGTGAGACCTCCAACACCTCATCCTCCAACAAACGCAAATCCACTGAACACCACCACAACTCAAGCAAGAAAAACAACGCCATCCAAGTCTACACCTCCAACTCTGAAACCACCCACAGCTACACCGGGGGCAGACCTTATTGTCCCAAGTGTAACTATCACCATTTTGGTCAGTGCGGTACTCCTTGCAGCAACTGCAGGAGGCAAGGGCATTTGACTAAGGACTGCAGAGCCCCCAAATCCAACAACAACCTCTCTGAAAGAAATACCCGACAACCTAAGTCCTGCTATGAATGTGGAAACCCAGGACACTTCAGGGATTCTTGCCCAAAGTTGAAGAATAAGGGCAACAACAACAACAACTCCCGCAACAACAACAACGCCAAAAGTACCGCTTTCGTGATCAACTCAGGGGACGCCCGTCTGGACCCGAATGTGGTCACGGGTATGTTCCTCCTCAACAATTTAACTGCTTCCATTCTGTTTGATACTGGTGCCGATAGGAGTTTTATTTCCGATGAATTTTGCCCTCTACTTGACATTACACCTGTTGCTTTAGACGTTAAGTACACCGTAGAGCTAGCAAATGGCAAGCTGATAGAAACCGATAGTGTGATACCTAATTGCACTTTAAATCTAGCCGACGAAACCTTCCCCATAGATCTTATGCCTATTGAGATAGGAAGTTTCGATGTCATCGTAGGCATGGACTGGTTATCCAAACATCGCGCCGAAATCATCTGCTATGACAAAATTGTTCGCATACCTCTCACTGTCGGTAGAACCCTAGTCATACAGGGGGAGACCGGAGGGACGAGGCTCAACCTCATATCTTGTTTAAAAACCCGAAAATTTCTGAGAAAGGGTTATCCTGCAATCCTCGCGCACATCATGGAGAAAAAGTCGGAGGAGAAGCGACTTGAGGATGTTCCAATTGTTCGAGACTTTCCAGAAGTCTTTCCTGAAGAACTACCTGGTCTACCACCACCAAGACAGGTTGAGTTCTCAATCGATCTTGTACCCGGTGCTGCGCCTGTGGCCCGAGCACCATACCGTTTAGCTCCATCCGAACTTCAGGAGTTGTCCACCCAGTTACAGGAACTCCTGGAACGAGGGTTTATCAGGCCGAGTTCTTCACCTTGGGGAGCTCCGGTCCTATTCGTTAAGAAGAAAGATGGTTCCTTTCGAATGTGTATCGACTATCGAGAGTTGAACAAGTTAACTGTCAAGAACCGGTATCCACTTCCTCGAATCGATGATTTGTTCGACCAACTGCAAGGGTCGAGTTGTTATTCAAAGATTGATGTCCGATCCGGTTATCATCAATTGCGTGTTCGCGATGCCGATATTCCAAAAACCGCTTTCAGAACCCGTTACGGGCATTACGAATTCCAAGTGATGCCATTCGGCCTAACCAACGCACCGGCGGTATTCATGGACCTTATGAATCGGGTGTGCAAGCCTTATCTTGACAAATTTGTCATTGTCTTCATCGACGACATCCTTATATATTCACGAAACAAAGAAGAACACGAGCAACACCTCAAAACCATCCTTGAACTGCTTAAACACGAGGAGCTCTATGCCAAGTTCTCTAAGTGTGAGTTCTGGATCAAAACCGTTCAATTCCTTTGTCACGTGATTGACAGTCAGGGGATTCACGTTGACCCGTCAAAAATCGAGGCTATCAAAGATTGGCAATCGCCAACCACTCCAACCGAAGTACGGCAGTTTTTGGGACTTGCCGGGTACTATCGACGCTTCATTGAAAATTTCTCCAAGATAGCCATACCACTCACGACTCTGACCCAGAAAGACAAAAAGTTTGACTGGACTGAGAAACAAGAGTCGGCATTTCAACTCTTAAAGCAAAAGCTTTGCAGTGCTCCTATCCTATCATTACCCGAAGGCACCGATGATTTCGTGGTATACTGCGATGCTTCTCATCAAGGTCTCGGTTGTGTGCTCATGCAACGAGACAAAGTCATAGCTTATGCTTCCCGACAGCTCAAGATTCATGAAAAGAATTACACCACCCACGACCTCGAGCTAGGAGCTGTCGTTTTTGCCCTCAAGATCTGGAGACATTACCTTTACGGTACCAGATGTACAATTTTCACCGACCATAAAAGCCTTCAACACATATTCGATCAGAAGGATCTCAACATGAGGCAACGTCGATGGGTCGAGTTGCTTACCGATTACGACTGTGAACTCAAATATCATCCAGGCAAAGCAAATGTTGTTGCTGACGCCCTCAGTCGAAAAGAGCGAGTGAAACCACTTCGGGTTCGAGCCCTTAGTATGACCATTCACAACAATTTAAACATTCAAATTCTCACTGCTCAACTCGAAGCCTTAAAACACGAAAACGTCAAGGATGAAGCCTTGCGAGGCATGGATAAGCAATTCGAAATCAAACCTAACGGGATTAGGTATTTCTCAAACCGAATATGGTTGCCTAAATGTGGGAACCTACGAGACTTGGTGATGGATGAAGCTCACAAGTCCAAATATTCTATCCATCCGGGATCCGATAAAATGTACCACGGTATCAAGGACTTCTACTGGTGGCCGAACATGAAAGCTGAAATCGCCACCTATGTCAGCAAGTGCCTTACTTGCTCCAAAGTCAAAATCGAATATCAAAAACCTTCTGGTTTACTTCAACAACCCAGTCTTCCTGAATGGAAATGGGAACAAATTGCCATGGACTTCATAACCAAACTACCTCGATCCTCGAACGGTTGCGATACCATTTGGGTGATCGTAGATCGTCTCACCAAATCTGCTCACTTCCTGGCAATCAAGGAATCCGACAAAATGGAACGCCTCACCAACATTTATCTAAAGGAAATCGTGACCAAACACGGTGTTCCAATTTCAATTATCTCCGATAGAGATAGTCGTTTCACTTCACAATTTTGGCAATCACTTCAAAAATCTCTGGGTACTCGACTTGATATGAGTACCGCATACCATCCTCAAACAGACGGCCAAAGTGAACGAACCATTCAAACACTTGAAGACATGCTACGGTCCTGCGTAGTAGACTTCGGTGTAAACTGGGAAAAACATCTACCATTGTGTGAGTTTTCGTACAACAACAGTTATCATACCAGCATCAAAGCTGCACCCTTCGAAGCACTGTACGGTCGTAAGTGCCGGTCACCTATCTGTTGGACTGAAGTTGGGGATAGCCAACTCACAGGTCCAGAAATCATTCACGAGACGACCGAGAAAATCGTTGAAATTCAAAACAAACTCAAAGCCGCGCGTGATCGTCAGAAAAGTTATGCTGACGTGAGACGCAAACCACTCGAGTTCCAAGTTGGGGATCGAGTTCTACTCAAAGTATCGCCTTGGAAAGGCGTAATCCGATTTGGTAAACGAGGGAAGTTAAATCCCAGATACATTGGACCATTCGAGATCCTCGAAAGGATTGGTCCAGTGGCTTATCGATTGCAGCTGCCATCTGAACTCAGCAGCGTGCATCCCACATTTCATGTTTCAAATCTGAAGAAGTGTCTGTCTGATGAGACACTTATCATTCCACTCGATGAAATTCGAGTTGACGAAAAACTTCACTTTGTTGAGGAACCCGCTGAAATCATGGACCGTGAGGTCAAACAACTTAAACAAAGTCGTATTCCCATTGTCAAGGTTAGGTGGAATTCGCGGCGCGGTCCGGAATTCACCTGGGAACGGGAAGACCAAATGCGACTCAAGTATCCTCAACTCTTCACTGATTCAACGTCAAACACCACTTCAACATAAATTTCGGGACGAAATTCTTCTAACAGGGGGAGAATGTGACAACCGTCAATTTAGGACTATAATTTAGTGCCTAATCAAGTTTTAATACATGTAATTAGTTCTGTGTTAGGCTAATTAATGTATCAATTATTATATATATTGTTGAATATATATCTACAATTATGCGGTTTGTTCAAATCGTACGAGTTTCAATAGAATGAATTTCGATACAATAAATACGGACGTTGGTGACCAACTTTTATTTAATAACGCTTTATGTCAAAAGTATTCTTATTATAATACTTCGTATCCATTCGTACCGCACAATCAGAAAGTTACCAAATTTAAAATGTAAAACGCGCAACCAAATTAACTTACGTTTTTATAATTCAAATATAAAGTGATTAGTAAAATATTTAAATAAAATATAGCGTGATAATTTGTATTTTAAAATGTACCAATTAATATTTAAAACAATTATTTAACGTTTAAATGACGGGGCAAACGAACACCGCACGGAGCGCAGTGCGCGGACTGAAAATGGTGGGGATTCACCAAAACCCCCTCCACTTTCTCTTTTCTTTTCATTTCTTATTTTCTTTCTCTCTCTCTTTCATTTCTTTTCTCTCAAAACCCCAAACACCCAAAAACTCACAAATTCACAAAATAAGCACCTCAAACAACCTCGGATCTTCAAGCCCATTTGGAAATAAACGACCACCTCGCGACGATCTACAATCCTACCTTTCCGGAATTTCATTTCGGCGATTTGTAAGTTTCCGACACAACTCCGAAAACTCTCGTTTTTAAGTTTTATAACTTGCTAGTTGTTTGTATAACCTTGTAATGTCCTAAAATGGGTTGGGTAAAAATATTAGGCCGATCGATGGCCGGAAAACGCGTTTTTGGAGTTGAAACTCCGATCAGACTCCGTACGTCGCATTTGGCCTGGAGCAAATGCGACGCAGCGACCTACGTCGCATTATATCCTCAACGTCGCATATAGCGACGCAGCCACCCACGTCGCATTATATCCCCAACGTCGCATACAGCGACGCAGCCTATTACGTCGCATTGACTTGCGAACGTCGCACATAGCGACGCAGACCTTAACGTCGCAAAAACGAACCTACGTCGCATAAGCGACGTAGCACCCTACGTCGCTATTGACTTAGCACTGTTGACCTTAGCGACGTAACCCTTTACGTCGCAAAACTCTTACGTCACAGCCTACGTCGCAGCCTACGTCGCAGGCTACGTCGCGCAAAACAGAATCTTCAAAACTCAAAATTTTCGAAGTCAAAGTTACTGTTCAAAAAGTCAAATTTACTGTAGCAGTACTGTAGCAGTACTGTAGCAAAGTCAACATTTTAGAATTATTATTATATCAACTAAATCACCAACGGGCCGTACACATTTTCAAATACACAATTGAATCAACCAAGTCATAGTAACTTAGATAATTTATTCAAACAAGTCGTTGTAACTTGTGTCAATTCAATCAAACAAGTCGTAGTAACTTGTAACAATACAATCAACCAAATCGGGGTAATTTGGACATTAAGTTAGACAAACAATTTCAATGGTAGTCTTTCGAGATACCAATACAATTAATAACAATTCAAGTGTCGTGGACACATTCAGGTTTCAAGTCTTTGGATACCAACACACTGCTAATTACTTCAAGTTTAATTGCTTAACATTTCAAGACTCAGGTGAGTTTCATAGCCCCATTTTCACTACTTTTACCAGGGGTGTGATATTACTGCATCATTTTGTTTTACAAGTAGAACGCAAGTGACAAACTTCAAATACTACATGAGTTTCAAGCTAATCAATTTAAAGTCCTCCATAAGCATAGTCTCTAGTATTTTATAGCGTGAATGTTAGTATATGATATCATATGGGATTGACAATCCTCATCCGGGTTAGCACGCACTAACCGGTCAAACGGATGTATTAGCATTTGGGAAGACGAGTGTTGATTAGGCACTCGTAGGAGGCACTCCAGGTTAGGTTTCCTTAATTGGGCCTGACAAATCAGTTAAGCTCAGACTATGTGCTCATGGACAGTATAACTTTTATTTTGCTTAATTGCATTTTAAATTCAATATAAATCTTGCGGTTCTGACAATTATACATTGACATACAAACCTGTGAGCTCACCAGCGTTTTCGCTGACCCATTTTAGTATATATCACAGGTACCCAGCAGTAGGTTGACTGCACAAGCAGGGATTTCTAGCTCGAGTCAGCATACATACAATTAGAGATTGGACTGCATTATTATATTTTGTAAAAGTAATTATGCCATGTAATCTCTCAATTTCAGGAACCGAGCTAGTGCAATATTATTTTTGATGTAAACGTTAACTTTATTAATACAAGTTTAAAACGACGCATATAGTGGTCGTTCATTATTATCTTTGTGCTTTGTATATTGATTAGTGGCACCCAAATCAAGCTTCCGCAAATCATTAAATTTGGGGGTGTCACACTAGGGAAGACCCGAATGTTGTAACGGGTACGTTTCTTCTCAACGATCTTACTGCTTCAGTATTATTTGATACCGGTGCTGATAAAAGTTTCATATCTGATGAGTTTTGTCCACTACTTGATATCACCCCCGCGGCCTTAGATGTTAAGTACACAGTAGAACTTGCAAATGGTAAACTTATAGAAACCGATAGTGTGATACCTAATTGCACTTTAAACTTAGCCGACGAAATCTTTTCAATCGATCTAATGCCTGTTGAACTGGGAAGTTTCGATGTCATCGTGGGTATGGACTGGTTGTCCAAGCACCGGGCCGAAATTGTGTGCCATGATAAAATCGTCCGAATTCCTCTCGCCGCCGGTAGTACCTTGGTCATACAGGGGGAGACCGGTGGGTCGAGACTAAACTTAATCTCCTGTTTAAAAACCCGAAAATTTCTGAGAAAGGGTTACCCAGCAATACTCGCGCACATCACGGAGAAAAAGTCGGAGGAGAAGCGACTTGAAGATGTGCCAATCGTTAGAGACTTTCCCGAAGTCTTTCCAGAAGAACTACCTGGTTTACCTCCACCTAGACAGGTCGAGTTCTCGATTGATCTCGTGCCGGGTGCCGCACCGGTGGCCCGAGCACCGTACCGCCTAGCTCCATCTGAACTTCAGGAGTTGTCCACGCAGTTACAGGAACTCCTGGATAGAGGATTCATCAGACCGAGTTCTTCACCTTGGGGAGCTCCGGTCTTGTTTGTTAAAAAGAAAGACGGTTCATTTCGAATGTGTATTGACTACCGAGAGTTGAACAAACTAACCGTAAAGAACCGATACCCACTTCCTCGAATCGATGATCTGTTCGATCAACTCCAAGGATCAAGCTGTTATTCAAAAATTGATCTTCGATCAGGTTATCATCAGTTGCGTGTTCGCGATGCTGACATCCCAAAAACCGCATTCAGAACCCGTTACGGGCACTACGAATTTCAAGTAATGCCCTTTGGCCTAACCAACGCACCGGCTGTATTCATGGACCTTATGAATCGGTTGTGCAAACCATACCTCGACAAGTTTGTCATTGTTTTTATCGATGACATCCTTATCTATTCGCGAAACGAACATGAACACGCACAACACCTCAGAACCATCCTAGAACTACTTAGACACGAGGAGCTCTATGCCAAATTTTCTAAGTGTGAGTTCTGGATACACACCGTTCAATTCCTTGGACACGTTATCGACAGTCGGGGAATTCATGTAGACCCGTCAAAAATCGAGGCAATCAAGAACTGGAAAGCACCAACCACTCCAACCGAGGTACGCCAATTCTTGGGATTGGCCGGTTACTACCGCCGTTTCATCGAAAACTTTTCAACAATTGCCAAACCCCTCACCGTGCTGACTCAGAAGGAAAAGAAATTCGATTTGACCGATAAACAAGAGTCGGCATTTCAGCTGTTGAAATTCAAGCTTTGCAGTGCACCCATTCTATCTCTACCCGAAGGCACCGATGACTTCGTGGTATACTGTGATGCTTCTCACCAAGGTCTCGGTTGCGTGCTGATGCAACGAGACAAGGTCATTGCTTACGCCTCCCGACAACTTAAAGTTCACGAGAAAAACTACACAACTCACGACCTCGAGCTAGGGGCCGTGGTATTCGCCTTAAAAATCTGGAGACATTATCTTTATGGTACCCGCAGCACTGTATTCACCGACCACAAAAGTCTCCAACACATTTTCAACCAGAAAGATCTTAACATGAGGCAACGTAGATGGGTTGAATTACTCACCGATTACGACTGTGAGATCAAATATCATCCGGGCAAAGCAAACGTGGTTGCTGATGCTCTCAGTCGTAAGGAACGAACAAAACCACTCCGAGTCCGGGCACTCAGTATTACCATTCATAACGATCTCACCACCCAAATACATCTTGCCCAACTCGAAGCCCTGAAACCCGATAACTTCAAGAACGAGGCCTTGCGAGGCATGGATAAACAATTCGAGATCAGACCCAACGGAGTTAGGTATTTCTCTAACCGAATATGGTTGCCTAATTTCGGAAACCTGCGGGACTTGGTGATGGATGAAGCTCACAAGTCCAAATATTCTATCCACCCGGGATCCGACAAAATGTATCATGGCATCAAGGAGTTTTACTGGTGGCCGAATATGAAAGCTGACATTGCTTTGTACGTCAGCAAATGCTTAACTTGTTCCAAGGTCAAGGCCGAGCACCAAAGACCTTCCGGATTGCTCCAACAACCTGAAATTCCTCAATGGAAATGGGAGCAAATTACCATGGATTTCATAACCAAACTACCTAAATCGGCGAGCGGTTGCGATACCATTTGGGTGATCGTCGATCGGCTCACCAAATCGGCTCATTTCTTGGCAATCAGAGAAACCGACAAAATGGAACGCCTTACACAAATCTACATCAAAGAAATCATTTGCCAACATGGTGTCCCTATCTCGATTATCTCTGACAGGGATGCTCGATTCACATCTCGCTTCTGGCAATCACTCCAAAAATCACTGGGTACCCGTCTCGATATAAGTACCGCGTACCATCCTCAGACCGATGGCCAGAGCGAACGAACTATTCAGACACTGGAAGACATGCTACGAGCCTGCGTAGTTGATTCCGGTACAAATTGGGAAAGACATCTACTGTTGTGCGAGTTCTCGTACAACAACAACTATCACACCAGCATAAAGGCTGCACCTTTTGAGGCACTGTACGGTCGTAAGTGCCGATCACCGATCTGTTGGACTGAAGTGGGAGATAGTCAACTCACTGGTCCTGAACTCATACATGAAACCACAGAGAAAATCGTTGAAATCCAAAACCGACTCAAAGCCGCGCGTGATCATCAGAAAAGCTATGCTGACGTGAGACGCAAGCCACTCGAGTTCCAAGTTGGGGATCGAGTACTTTTAAAAGTATCGCCTTGGAAAGGCGTAATCCGATTCGGCAAACGCGGAAAATTAAACCCCAGGTACATTGGGCCTTTTGAGATTCTCGAGAAGATAGGTCCAGTGGCATATCGACTGCAGCTGCCCTCTGAACTCAGCAGCGTGCACCCTACTTTTCACATTTCTAACTTAAAGAAATGTCTGTCTGACGAGACACTCATTATACCCCTTGACGAGATTCGCATCGATGACAAACTACATTTCGTTGAGGAACCAGTCGAAATTATGGACCGTGAGGTCAAACAACTGAAACAGAGTCGTATTCCCATCGTCAAAGTCAGGTGGAATTCCAGACGTGGTCCGGAATTCACTTGGGAACGGGAAGACCAAATGCGACTCAAGTATCCCCACTTATTTACCAATTCTACCCCGAACGCGACTTCGACTTAAATTTCGGGACGAAATTCTTTTAACAGGGGGAGAATGTAACAACCGGCAAATTAGGACTAGAATTAGTGCCTAATTCTTTGTTAATACATGTAATTAGTTCTGTGTTAGGCTAATTTATGTATCGGATTATATATTGGTAAATATATACAACTTTGCGATTTGATCTAAATCGTACGCAACTTAAATAGAACGAAATTCTATTCGATTAATACGGACGTTGGTGAACAAATGTTTATAAACTAAAATAACGCAATTATGACCCAAAATGCTATTTTTCAATAATTAGAAATTATCTCGTATCACTTGATTAAAGTTCACACGATTTAAAAACAAAAGTAATTAAATTTAATCTAAACTATTAAAGACTTAAGGAAATAATTTAATTGAGTTATTTAACAAGGTTTGTGATTTTTGTAAATATAACTAAACACATAAAAGAAATAATTTAACGAAGAACGACGGAGAAAACGAACACCGCACGGAGCGCGATGACGGAGACTGAAAATGGGAGGTTAAATCCTCCCACCTTCTTCCTTTTTCCCCATTTCCACTTTCTATTCTCTCTCTCTCTTTCTTTTTACTCCCAATCACCAAACCACCTTCATCACCAAATTCGCTAAATAACACCACGAAACATCGTCGAATCATACCCTCCGTTTGGAAGAAAAGCATCACCTCGCAACGATCTACATTTCTATCTTTTCGGATTTCTCATCCGACATTTTGTAAGTTTCCGACAAAACCCGACATCTCTCGATTCTTAATGTTTTTACGTTTTTATGGTTTATACATGCTTAAAATGTCCAAAAATGGGTTGGGTAAAAGATTTGGACCGAACGGAAACCGGAAAACTCGTTTTCGGCACAATTTCCGGCCATCAGACCGCTACGTCGCACCTGGCCAGGGGCCTCTGCGACGTCGCGACCTACGTCGCACAAAAATCTAAACGTCGCACTAGCGACGCAGCCTATTACGTCGCATTAACTTGCGGATGTCGCACGTAGCGACGTAGACTTTAACGTCGCAAACCGAACTAGCGTCGCACTTAGCGACGCAACACCCTACGTCGCATTAAATTGCGAAGGCCGCATAATGCGACGCACATACCCACGTCGCACCTTACGTCGCTTGCGACGTCACACCCAACGTCGCATAAAACAAAACCCTGAAAACTCAGATTTTTACTAAGTGTCGGAACCAGAATTTTACCACCTAATTTTACTCCAAATCCAGATTCCGGACGCGTTTTCACTAAAGGAAAGTAGTAGAAATAAAAATTTTCCAAGCTAACCTGGCAGCTCGACCCCAGCCAGGGGCTCTGCCCCTTGGACCCCGCCAGGGGCTGCGGCCCCTTGGACCCCGCTACCAGGGGCGCTGCCCCCGGACCCCCGTCATTGGATGTCGTAAATACTTTTCACACTAAGTGTCGAACACTTACAAATAACGAAACCGGATTCAACGATACATATAATGATAACACTTTGAATCATTATTACAAACCGTCACCAACGGGCCATACTTGTTTTCAAACTACAAACGGATTACTAAACAAATACTTGGACATAACGAGTTGTGTAGACAACTAGCCTAGATGGTCTTGCGAGACATCTACTTACTTAACTTTATATGTTTAGGCATTTAAAGGTTACGGGTTCGGAGAACCTACACGCTACTTACAGTTTTCAACTGCTTACTACTAGGCTCGGGTGAGTCTTACGGCCCCACTTTTACTGTTTTATCTTATTGGGGGAGATACATGCTACTTATTTTTCCTGAACACAAGTACTAAACTGATTTCTATACCAAACGGAATTGCATGAGTTATTCACTACTTACTGAAGTCTCTCCATCATATATCGTTAGTTATGGACTTAAGCGCGAACAGTAGTTAATGGATCCATTAGGGAAATGACCCTCCCTGCCCGGGGTAGTAGCGCTACCACGTACTGAATTACACGTAGAAACGGGTGACTATTATTTCGTTACTTATGCTTGCTCAATTTCGAGCATGTCACGGGAGCAACTGATTATTTACGGGTTAAGCTTCGATTATGAGCCTCATGGCAGCGGTATAACTTGATTACTTTACTTTTGCGAGATTTGCAAATACTTGATATACGCCTACGGGCACTACTGATGAAATCTTGTGTTCAAACTGATTATATTACTTACAAACCTGTGAGATTCACCAACCTTTTGGTTGACCCTTTTTAGCATGTATTCTCAGGTACACTTACGGAGTAGGATCACTCCAGGATTACTAGCTAGAGTCGCATGATTTCCAAACTGCATTTAACGGAGATTCTTTGGCATTATCTTTTGTAACTATGGTTATGTAATAGAATCTCCCGTCACATACGCGGACTCTAGGCTTACATATTTTTGTAAAAGAAAACTATATGTTTTCAAATGATTTAATTATGAAATGTAATTATTTTACAAAACGTCTCATTTAGAGGTCGTTTGCTGTATATCTTGTGCTTTGTATATTGATTAGTAACACCCAAGTATGCTTCCGTAAATCACTAAATTTGGGGGTGTTACATTCATAGGGCCGTATACAGTGTATAAGGGGCCGTATACGGTCTATGAAGGGCCGTATATGGTGTGCAAGGCCGTATACGGCTTACGTCTGATTTCGTTCGTTGCTTAAAACGTCCGTATCTCCTTCGTTATGCGTCCGTTTGACCTGATTCTTTCGCCTGTGTCTTCGTAATTCCGTTACGCTTCTAATGGTGCCAATCTCACTGAAATTGGATGTGTACAACTTTAGCATAGCCGAAATCACTTTATAGGAGTTTGTAACCGTCCAGTCTTTTCCGTCCTTTGTCCGATTTGCATGATTCTTGATTTTCTCGTCTCGATTTTACCTATTACATCATATCATAAGGTTATAATATGTTTATCATAGGATAAATGAGGGTGTGAGAATCTGTTGCTGCTTATTTGCTCCGTTTTGTTCGTTATTTGGATGTTTTTACTGACTTTTGTAGCAACGCCTATATTTTGAGCACTTTAGTGATTTTTAGTAAATAATGATTGTTTTGGAATGTTTTCACTAAAGATGTGCCCAACAAGTGTGGAATAATGGCTTTGAAAACATGACTTTTTACGTCACATCAAATGGTAACGGGCCTTTTTCCCCTAACCCCGACCCGAGACACAGTGGCCGCCTCCCTAGGAGTGGGATTATAGGCAACATACAATCCTCCTTTCTTTCTTAAGATCTGGGCAGTGGCATACGATTCAACCCCAATTGGAAGAGTATCGTTTTCAACTAGGGTATAAGTGGGAACGCCTCGGGGCTTCAAACTGATTTTTAGGCCTTTGGCGATTCGGGTGATGAAATGATGAGAGTGCCCCCTGGATGTGGATCTGAGTGTTGATCGATAGTAATAGATTGGCGGAATCAATCAATTACACAAACAAGTAATAAACTCAAACCGAAAACAATGATTAATCAAAGTAAACGAGTATATTAGCTTGTAAATCGTATTGGAACTGTTTACAGAAGAGCTTAGTCGACAAATGGTGCTAGGGTTTCGTCAACCCTAGCCGAAAACCCGTAGGTTTCAATTTATACTAAACAAAATCGGCAGACATGCGTCACTTGGGAAGTGTCGCATGTCGCCGCCCTCATGCGTCACTTACCTAAGTGTCGCTATGCGTCACTAAGGCAAGTGTCGCCTAAAGCTAAACTTAAGTGTCGCTAATACAGAAAATGACTTTTCTAATAAAACTAACTAACGACACTTACAACTCAATAGACCAACTGATAGACACACAAACATGTATCAACAAACTCCCCCGTGTCTTCAGCTTGGTCTTCAAAAACATCTTCAGTTTAAACCCAACCTGGTGGAAACACTCCACCAGCATGAATACCCACTCGAACACAAATCTCGACCACCTTCTCGAACTTTGAAGCTTCTTCTTGATCATAACGATGATACTCCATCTTACTTTTGTGAAGAGCTTTCAAATCTTTCTTCGTCAAATTGATAAGGCTGATCGGATCAAAAACACGAAGAGTTCTTCCATATTTTGCAGATAAACTCCAATTACCCTTCTCAATCACTGGATCTTCAACAGAAAGATATTCAATGACTGCTTCTTGAGTAACAGAATCAAACCACCAATATCGTAATCTTTTCAGAAAATCAAGTGGTAATGACTGCAAAGGCACAGTTTTCTGACTAGCAGCTGGAGGATAATGATACTTCACAATCGGTTGCTGAGTTCTTGAATCCAACTTTTTCTTGTATGAATAACGAACTCCCAGCTCTGGTCTAACCCACAAATACTTCTTGCTGTAGATATCTTTTCTAAGAATCTTCTGAAACATGTTACCACGAAAATCATCAGTGTGGTTAACAATGTTCAGTTGAGCAAGACGATTCAATTCTTCCTTCGGCAGCGTGCTAATACAATTAAATCTCGGTCGAAAATACTGTACTCCATCTCTTCGCTTAATAAGAATCAGAAAGTTGACTTCATCAAACTTCCAACTTCTGATTAATCCAGTCAAATCACCTCGAACCTGATATGTTTTGCAAATCTTCAATTCAGGCTTGAGCTTTCGAAACATCGGGCGCTCTGAAGATGTAGACGGTTGCGCTTGTTCAGGAACAGATTCAGCAGTAGTATCTGTTTGAGGCTCTTGGTCATCATCAGAATCATCGGACTCAATGATCGGTGCATCAAAATCATACGGTTGAGCCGGTTGTTTCTGAACTGGTTCCGATTCTCGCTCAGGTGCTGGTTCCTGATGAGGATTAACCAAATATTCTTCGTCTGACCCTGGAACCTCAGCATCCATCTCTATATCATCCGGATCAACTGATTTATCTTCTTCATCATCCGGATTTATCAAACTCTGAATGTATGTGAGATTAACATTCGAATAATCAACCGAAATGGGTCTCGGTTGTCCTGGAACATCAACGAAATAATCCAAAGCAATGTTTTCATTAATAGAATCTGGATTTACATTTTCGGATTCTGGGGGAGGGGTTACATTTGTTTCTAAGGTTCTCTGACCTTCCTCCCCCGAAACAACAGTAACCGCTTCCAATTCTAACAACCTAGACTGCACATCTTTCAATTCTAGCTGCAATTCCTGCACATGAGCTGCTTTTATCTCCAAATCTTTTATTTGAGCAGCTTGAGCTTCAATCACGGCAGCCTGATCATCAAAACGCTTGTTCATCTGAGTTATCTGATCAAGTAACTGCTGAAGCATCGCAGTCGGCGGTTGTTGTTGTTGTTGTTGATCTTGGTGACCAGGTTCCTGAATGGTAATTCCTGTTCGCTGGCGTCTTCTCAATGGTAAATTAGCATAAGACGGAGAAGACCCAGCTGGTCGCTTTCCAAGATTAGGCGGTACATGAACACGCCCCGCAGAAATCCTTCTCAAAATACGCTTAAAGCGTCGAGGATCAGCCAACTGTATTCCATCCAATGCATCCTGAGGTGGTACATCACCCGGAGAATCAGGTGGTGTAACACCACCATCAGATTCCTCAGCTGGAACCTCTCCAACTTGCTCAATATCCTCCAAATCTTGAGCTACAGCAGCATCAACTAAATCTGCCTCATTGACCGGAGGAGCAACAACATCCTCATAACCATCCCCGGGCGGCGCAACATAGTTTTCGTTTACTATGTGCCCAAATAACTCACGATCAGGTAAGATCTGAGAATCTTTTGGTGGCAGCTTACAGTCATTGAAAACACGTAACATCATGGGCGTTGGAAATAGTAACGATCTTAGATCCGGAGCTATTCCCAGATTCAAATCATTTAACAACAGCTGAACAAAACGAGGATATAACAGCCATTTTTCTTTTCCAGCTCGAACATTATCAACCATATTCCCGAAAATATAACCGCTGAAGTTATACGGCTTGTTATAAACTAACGCCAGCATCAAAGATAAAGTCATGTGACTTGCAGCATCGTATCCTCCTTTTCGCGGAGATAAACACACAATTACAATGTGAGCTAAGTATCTCCAAACCCGACAGAGATAAATGCGTGGTCATAAATGCGTTAGTTCTGATAAATGCGTGGTCATAAAACTCCTCGATTTGATTCATATACACTGGTACTGAAGCTGTAATAGCGTAATGAATCCTCGAACGTCTAAGAAACTCGATCATCGGCCGAAAAGGCAATGAGTTCTTATGCGTAGATTCCAAAAATGCAACAATGTTGTGCCTGGTGTTTGTGCGACGATAATAATCATGAAGATACTCCATCTGTAACTATAAACCAGACAAGAACACGAAAAATCGTTACAGAATAAGCTCAAAAACATAATCAAAAAATCTAATTTTATAGCGTCACTGAAGAAGTGACGCACGTAAGACAGCCGACACTTAAGGAGTGCCGTATGAAAATCAGAAATCAGAAGGATGCGTCACTTAAGGTAAGTGACGCATTCAAAGCGTCATTGGTGTAAGTGACGTTGCCGTAACATGTATCATTCAAGCTGTACTTAGCAAGTGACGGGTATGCGTCATTTATAAAGTGACGGTCAGTTAAAGCGGCAGTTAAGAAAGTGACGGATCAAAGCGTCACTCGGTAAGTATGACGTGGGAGTGACGCATAAAGGCGTCACTCAGCAAAGTGACGTTTAAAGGCGTCACTTGTGGAAGTGACACTTAACCTGTGAAATTACCATAAAGCGTCACTTAAGGAAGTGACGCTTGAAGTGACGCAACGATGAAGATCATCGTGTCACTGTTCAAGCCCAGAAATCACGACGAACCAATTTTGGGGTTTTTTGAAAACGAGTTAACCAAACGGTGCGGCAAGTAAAGACGAGTAAAACACACCGTTTATTAACACAAAACAATAACAAAACGATCCCCAATAATCATGATTTCATAAACCCTAAAAACCCGAAACTTTAATCGACGATTAAATCATGAATACGCAATGTTAATAGATAAGAATGGTACCTAATGATGCGTATAAGTGAGATGAACAAGTTAACGGAGACCGATTGCACGCAAAATACACGAAAAGCCGTAGATCGATCGGAAAGTACGAACAGTCGAAGTGACGCAGCGACGAGAGAAGTGACGCAAGGGTAGTGGAAGTGACGCGTAGTGAATAGTGTTGGTGGTAGAAATGAGTGCCGGATAAGGACTATTTATACCAAAACTCTAATCAGCGTCACTTAGAACGACTCTTAAAGCGTCACTCTTATGCGTCACTATGAGCGTCACTTAGGAAGTGACGCATATCGACAGTTTTTGAAAAAATTTAAAATTTTATCGATCTTTTGCGCAGTACTCAATTTGACAGTAAATGTGACTTGGTTAACAAATAAATAAAATTTAAAGACACGAAATTACAAATATAAAACCAAACTAAATACATTCTTTTTGGTGACGGATTTGATTAAGTCTAGTTAGGGATCATATCGGAATAACATGCAATTATTAGGAATGGTAAGTGTTATTTCGATCATCAGTATATTTGTCCACTTTAAATTTACTTGGCACATTTAAAACACCTTGTATAAAAATTATTTCAAAACAATTATTGGTATTGTTTGTCCACCTAAACATGTTACATCCGTGTCTGTGAGTTAACCTTTTATTGTTAGAATGAATATTGCACCATGGTCCCCACCATAGATATACCCCAATAACTTAGACATGAACATAGTTTCCAAATTTAGAAGGAATATAAGAGAATCAATTTTAAGAATCAAGCCAGCGGTGACAGGTCTGTACTTGCGTACAACAGAGCAACATAACTTGATTCAGGTATAAGCAAAACTAAACGCAGTCAAACCAAATTTGTGGCGACCTTGTGTAGTATCTTAAATTTAAGACTTTGCAAGTGCATTGACTTACGTTTGCTTAGTTTTGAGAGTAAGCTGAATTGAGACCAGGTCTGCACTTTCGTACAACAGAGGAAACAATCAGCATACTCCCCCAAAAGATCTCAGATATACGATCCAAAAATAGAAGTATGTCAAGCTATGCTAAGGAATTAAGACTTAAAGTCGTACATCACAAGGTGTTTACCACATGATCATAGACATGTATGTAAATTACTTCTTAATGCCTCAGAGACCGGTGTGTACCATGCCTACCAATACATCGTGTGATGAAGATAATTTAGATAAAAACTGTTTTAAGTGTGTCAGATAAATCTACTGACACATCCAAGATAAACCTTAAAATTCCATTTTGTGCATGTCACCCGATGTACTATCATATCCCAAGTTGTTTACAGACACAACTTCAACGTCTATTATAAAAATGTAGCAACCTTGCGTTTTCTTTGATACTAAAGAGTATAAAGAGTGGCTGTTGCAAAGTTTTTTTTTTTTTTTTTTTTTTTTTTTTTTTTTAATAAACACACATAAAAGCAAATAACGTTAACTATCCAAGTCACACATTACTTTTTAGACCCAAAGAATCTTAAACCGATCATGTTGACCAGTTCATCAAATCGAGCACGTGAAAAGGCTTTGGTGAATAGGTCAGCATTTTGTTTAAGGGTGTCTATGTGGACCAGGTCTATCAAGTGTTTTTCATAGCAATCCCGTATGAAGTGGAACCTAAGTTCAATATGTTTTGTCTTAGAGTGCTGTACGGGATTGCGTGTGATAGAAATAGCAGCAGTGTTATCTATGTGAATGGGAGTCATAGTAAGAAGTAACCCGTAATCGCGTAATTGGTGCTGAATCCAGAGAACTTGAGCACAGCAACTAGCGGCAGCAACATACTCAGCCTCTGCTGTAGAAAGAGAGACTGTAGTTTGCTTCTTGCACTGCCACGAGACCAAACGCGATCCCAGAAACTGACATCCACCCGTTGTAGACTTCTTATCGATACTGCAACCTCCATGATCCGAATCTGAATAGGCTGTGAGAGCGAAAGTCTTCTCATTTTAATACCAAAGACCAAGGGTAGGTCTAGCTCTGAGATAACCAAAGATTCGCTTTACTGCCTTCATATGTGACACCTTTGGTTTAGCCTGATAACGTGAGCAAATCGACACGGCAAATACAATATCCGGTCTTGAGGCAGTCAAATACATAAGAGAACCTATCATTGAACGATAGTCCCTCTCCTTGCAATCTTCATCTTCCTCAGCAAGCTTGAGATTGTGATTAAGCTCGATGGGAGTCCCATAGGTTTTACAAGTGAGCAGGTCATACCTAGTCAACATGTCATTGACATATTTTGACTGATGTATATAAATACCTTTTGCAAGCTGCTCAACTTGTACACCTAAAAAGAAAGTGAGTTCTCCCATTGCGCTCATCTCAAACTCAGACTTCATGATTTTCTCAAAGTTCTTACACATTGCCTCATTGGTAGATCCGAAGATAATATCGTCCACGTAAACCTGCACAAGTAGCAAATCTTCCCTATCCTCTGACTGTTCACGAAGAATAAATAGCGTGCTATCGATGTTCCCTCTCACAAAACCATGCTTAATCAGATGTGTAGTTAGCCTCTCGTACCAAAGTCTTGGTGCTTGGTGAAGACCATACAACGCCTTGTTCAATTTACAGACGTATTCAGGATGCGCAGGGTCTTCAAAACCAGGAGGCTGCTTAACGTACACATCGTTGTCAACCTTTCCATACAGAAACGCACTTTTCACATCAAGTTGATTGACGCGAAATCCCTTGAAGGACGCGTATGCCAGAAAAATGCGTATGGATTCCAATCGAGCAACAGGGGCAAATACATCATCATAGTCCAACCCCTCAATTTGACTGAAGCCTTGAACTACTAGACGTGCTTTATTACGAATTACAACGCCCCTATCATCCATCTTATTACGAAAAACCCAACGAGTGCCAGTCAAGTGGGCACCCTTGGGTAAGGGAACTACTTCCCAGACTTGCAACTTTTCAAATTGTTGTAGTTCCTCTTGCATGGCCTCGATCCAGGATGGATCTTTTAAGGCCTCTTCAACTTTCTTAGGTTCATTCTGCGAAAGATAACATGAATTAACATTAGCCACCAGACCCGAAAGTTGTTCAGTATCAGTCTGTTTCGCTTGATGTCTTGTTTGAACCTTTGCATGAGGATCACCAATGATATTATCAATGGGGTGATCCTTATGTATCCGAGTCACTGGAATTTGATCTGGCACAAGATTCTGTTCCAGATTACTCAGATCTCCCTCATTTGCAGAAATATTCGGAGAAGCATCATCATCTTCATCTCCTTGAGAAAATAAATGAGAATAATTCATATTTTCTGCTTCCTCTCCCTCATCACTTACCTCATCCTCTCCTCCTTCCTCTAATGATGGCATGTTTGGATCATACGGAAGCTCCTTGGTGTATTTATACACTGTTTTAGAGGTAGAGGGAGCATCTTTCGATGGTGTAACTCGAGAAGTAGATGTCGGAGTAGGTGTTGTTGATGGTGGTGTGGGTGTAGTATCAATTGATGTAGTATCAGTTGGTGGTGGTTTGGGTGTTGCATTAGGAGATGGGTCGGATGGTTTACTAACTGGTGTATCTTGAGAAAAATCAAGTCCATGTAGCATGGAAACTAACTCTTCCGTTTCATCATCATCGGGAATTTTGAAAGAGTCAAAGAGATTTCCATAGTTGAAGAACCAATCCGGACCTGTTCCTTGAGGAGGTTCCGTATACCTTAAACATTTTACTTCAAACTGTTCCTCAATCTGATTCGTTGATTTGTTAAAGACTCTTTTGTTCGGAGAATTGACTGAATATCCAAGAAAAATCCCTTGAACAGCTTTGTCACCAAACTTAGAGACCTTATCTTTTGTAATCATGATCATGCATGGACACCCAAATGGTTCTAAGAACTGAAGGTTTGGCTTACGGTTATTGAAAAGTTCATAACACGTCTTGTTCTTTTTCTTAACCGTGAGCACTCTGTTGAGAACATAACAGGCAGTATTAACTGCCTCAGCCCAGAAGATGATTGGTAATTTGGAGTCAGCTAACATAGTCCGAGCTGTCTCTATAATTGTCCTGTTCTTTCTTTCTGCAACTCCATTCTGTTGTGGAGTCCTTGGAGCACTAAATTGATGCTCAATTCCTCTTGTAGCACAAAACAATTCGAGAGTTGAGTTCTTGAATTCAGTTCCATTGTCGCTTCGTATCCGTTTCACCTTCAAGTTGCACAGATTTGCCAACTTGTCCAACAAATACACCAGAATCTCAGGAGTCTCCCCCTTTGTAGTCAAGAAATATACCCACGAAAACCTTGAGTAGTCATCAGTAACTACCAAGCAGTAAGACCGACCACCAATGCTCTTTGTGGAAACTGGACCGAACAGATCCATATGCAGTAATTCCAACGGAGCTGCAATAGAATTCACAACCTTAGACTTGTGGGACTTCTTGTGGAGTTTTCCTTTGTGACAAGAAACACAGTCATCTTGTAAAGCAAATGACTGTTTTGGAACTCCCCTCACTAAATCATTATTAATCAGAAAATTCATTTTACGGAAATGAATATGTCCCATCCGTCTGTGCCAAAGGAGTGATTCCTTTTCTGAAGCCTTTGAAAGAAGACAAGTATAGTCACTTGTAGTCTCCACAGTTCGCATATTCATCACATAGGTGTCATTCTTTCTAGGTGCACGCATCAATACCCAATCCTCAGGAATGACATACCCCGGCTTCAATATTACACATTCCGTCTTTGTGAATAAAGTGGTGTAATCCTTGTCACAAACTTGTGAAACGCTCAGCAAGTTGTGAGTCAGCTCAGCCACATAATTCACATTTTCAAAGCTAACTTTTCCATTTGTTAGCGTTCCCTTTCCCGAAATCGTTCCTCCTGAATCTCCCGCGAAAGCAACGTATCCTCCCGAGTATGGTTTAATATCCGTCAGAAGAGACACATCGCCAGTCATGTGTCGCGAGCAGCCACTATCCATATACCATAAACTATCCTTCACACGTTCCGACTGCTGCAACACATCAAAGAAAGAGATTAGTGAGAAACGGAGACCCAAGCCTTTACAGACTTAGGTCTTCCATGGTCATCAACAATAAGCACATCAGATAGGACTTTATCTTTAAACAAATTAGAATTTTTATCTGAAGTGTTATTGTTGACGACTGAAGAGTCAACATCAGACTCTTTTCGTTTCCAAACTTTTGAAGGTTCGGAATTGATATCAGAAATAATGTTGGGCTTTTGAATTGGCAAAGGTTTTTGCTCAACATTACTTAGCTTCAGAACAGGCTTGGGAGACTTTGAGTAACGCCTAGGTGAAGATTTTGAAAAAGAATTTCTATAAACTGATGTCCTAGGCATTTCTCTCCCATAGCGCTGATTTGACAGCTTGGGACAGTCACGGATCAAATGTCCTTGTTTCTTGCAGTAGAAACAAGAACGAGTCTCAACTAACGGTTGAGGCTGAGGTATTACCACAGGATGTGGAGAAACATTTCTAGAACATGAACATTGAGTACATGTCTTAGAAAATGTTTGCTTAGGTTGAGAGGTCGAAGTTGAAGGTTTATCATACAAAACTTTTTCATTTACTAATTTTCGTTGCAAAATCTTTACAGGTGACTGTAAAGTTTGTTGTTTTGTGTTTAAAACCTTGGCTTTACCCTTATTTGTTTGAACCTTAATTTCAGGTTCAACTTTTGAAATTTCCTTTTCAGGTTTAACTTCAACTCTCTTAACTTCAGGATACTCCTGATCCGTAATATCCTCAATCTCAACGATCTCCTCAAAACAAACTGGAGATGCATCCTTTTCCTCAACAATCTCCTCAGCACTAACAGGAGATTTATTCAGTGGCTTAACAAACTTAGGAGTGGGATACTCTGGCCTCGTGGTTTTCTCCTTCTCCTGTTTGTTGGATTTAGCCACTTTACCCTTGATACCCAACAACTTAGCATAATCAACTGGAATTTCATCAAGGCCTTCCTTAACAGGTAAAGGAGTATAAGTAGTAGGAGGTGCTATTTCAACAAAACCTATTCCTTTTCCTCCTTTACTTTTCCTATCCTGCTTATGATTGCTAATAATTTCATTAAAGATCATTGTCGCAGAAGTTGACCCTAAGACTTTATCTTGATAATTACCATACTCACTTTTTAAGTCTGAAAGCTCTTTGTTTAACAGTTCAATTTCAGTAAGATAACTTTTAATTGCATCCTGTTGACTAAAAACTTTAGCTTTATAAGTTTGAGTATCTAACTTATGAGCTTCAATATGTTTTTCATAGAGTTTTTCATTTTCTTTCAAAAACTTATTTGACTCATTAAGTTTTGCAACTTTATCTCGCAACTCTTGGTTATCCTTTTGAAAAGCCTCTAGAGATTCAGTTAGATTAATGCATGAGATACAGTTTAAAGGTTCAGGTGATTCATTTTGTACCTCAGGTGTAATATGAGCCATGAGACACTGTTGAAACTTTGTAGCCTCTGCATTCCAGTCATGAGTAGTTGGCTCAAAAACCACCAAAGCATTGTCCACAACTAACGTCTTGCCCTCTTCTTTCGTTTTTGGAGGATCAGGTTTAGTAAGGCCCGACGGTGGCATCTTGGGTTTCTCGCATTCCCTAGCGAAATGACCCAAATTCTGGCAGTTATAACAACGGACCTTGCTTTTATCAAAACCAAATCCTGACTTCCCATTGCCTTCTAAACTCTTGCGTCCAGTTCGTTGCAAGAATTTTTGAACCCTTCTTGTTATCATAGCAATGTTCCAATTCAAGTCCATCTGTTCTAGATCATCTTCATCCAATTGGCCGTAATCTTCCTTGATCAGTTCCAAAGTTGTATTTGGTTGAGTAACCAAATCTTTGTAAGAGCTCAGAAAAGCTGTATAAATTGCAGCTTGCTCTTGTATTGCTGGTGAAACTGAAGCCTGTTGTTGATTTCCTTGAGATGTTCCAGAAAGATAAGCTGTATGATGAACTCCCGAAGAAGCAGAAGATGAATTAGTATCCGTTATAAATGCTACTCCACCGTAACTCTTGCCAGAATTGACTAGACCAACTCCACCAGTTGTGGCATTCTGTACAGATCCACCTGACTTACATTCTTTCTTCTTCAATTCCATCGCATGAGCTTGTAGAATACCTATCAATTGATCCAAAGTCATCCTCTGTAATTCTGGATTTTCTTTTAAAAATTGGACTTTCACATCCCAAGCACTTGGCAACACGTCCAGCAACTTCTTGTTTACCTCAAGTGCAGGAAGATTGTATCCTCCTTCATTTAACTCACTAACCAGATGTGAGTATCGAGTGAATAGACTGGAAGTCAGCTCATTTGGAATCATGTCAAATAAATCATACTGCTTTTTGATTAATTCTAGCTTAGCCTCCTTGTACTTTTCATTTCCTCCGCATCTTGTCTCAATTGCCTTCCACAGATCATAAGTTGTGTCATGAGATTTAAAGAGTCTCATAACATCCTTAGGCAAACACATACAGATAGAAGAATGAGCATGAGCCTTTCTTTCTGTTTCATACTCCTTTTTCTCTTGAGGTGACATAGCATTATATGTTTTAGCTGGAGGAACACCACGATAATTTCCTTCAGCCACTGGAGCAACATATCGTTCTTTTAAAGGTCCCCACAATTCAGGACAGTGGAAATCTATATACTGTTCATATCTATCTCTCCAATACACATAATCCAAATCTGGTCCAAAGAATGGAGGTTTATTACTGGAGCCAATATCATTGCTCTGTCTGAGCATCTCTCTGATTCCTCTAATATCTTCCTTATCAGACATTGAAGCTTACCTGTAAAATCAACTAAAAAAAAACTTGGAAGCTGATTAGTAACAAAGGCGTCACTTGGTAAGTGACGCACCTTAGTGTCGCAAAGACTAGCGGCACTTGATAAGTGACGCTATCGAGTGACGGGTAAACAAACAGAACGACACTAGAGATTAGTGTCTTATAAACGCGTAAGTGACGTACTCAAGTGACGGACTTGAGTGTCGCTTAGCAATAACAGGCGTCACTAAGGTAAGTGACGCTTTCAGTGACTCACAGTAATAACGCGTCACTAGCAGTAAGTGACGGATGACACACAAGTGTCGTATCAAATGACGCAGAAGAGTGTCGGATTGAACAGTAGGAGTCACTTATGTAAGTGACGTATAATACTCAAGTGACGTTACTAAGTGACGCACTTGAGTGTCGTAAAAACCCTAATTGTTCCTTACAGAAGTGTCGCTCGAAGTGCCGCACAAAGTGTCGAAGTGACGCTCTGAGTGACGCAGAAACGGCTGTGAACACCCAAAAACCCTAAAAATCGAATTTTCGTAAACCTAACGAAAATTCTTGAGTCCCAATCGTACGAAACCTGTAAATCTTTACTCAAAACACAGTAATAGCACCAAATCGATCCTAATCTTGCTAGAATGACTTTGATCTTCACAAAATCGAACCGAAAACACTTCAATACACGTACACACGTCGATCAAATCAACTCCGAGGCTCTGATACCAGTTGAGAGTGCCCCCTGGATGTGGATCTGAGTGTTGATCGATAGTAATAGATTGGCGGAATCAATCAATTACACAAACAAGTAATAAACTCAAACCGAAAACAATGATTAATCAAAGTAAACGAGTATATTAGCTTGTAAATCGTATTGGAACTGTTTACAGAAGAGCTTAGTCGACAAATGGTGCTAGGGTTTCGTCAACCCTAGCCGAAAACCCGTAGGTTTCAATTTATACTAAACAAAATCGGCAGACATGCGTCACTTGGGAAGTGTCGCATGTCGCCGCCCTCATGCGTCACTTACCTAAGTGTCGCTATGCGTCACTAAGGCAAGTGTCGCCTAAAGCTAAACTTAAGTGTCGCTAATACAGAAAATGACTTTTCTAATAAAACTAACTAACGACACTTACAACTCAATAGACCAACTGATAGACACACAAACATGTATCAACAAATGACCACCACAAAGCTTGGAATTGGGCTTATGCCCACTAGCATAGGCGTGAAGGTATTTGCCCACATCATAAGGAATATTGATCCTATCCCTACTTTTCAGCTTATCTAAAAACCACAAGTCGATCAACGTGACCTTCTCCCTATTGCTCCCCCGAAGAGTGAGTGTGTTTGCCAACATCTTGTGTATCACCCTATACTTGGGGGATGTAAGGTGTTTATTCAAATTCTTTCACCAAAGATAGGGTGACGTACTGAACTTTGCCCAAACTTGAGCATTACACTGCCCCTCATCCAACCTTGCCCTAGTCATTATATACCGATCAATCCAATGAGAAGAATACTCCTCGTTAGTGTAAATCCCCAAACAACCTGCAAGCTCTTTCAAGGATAAATTTCTCGGAGCTCCACCAAGTCTGAAACTCAAAAACCTATCGTTGACAGTGTTAATAATGAACATTTCTACAGTTGCCAAGAATTCCATCACCAACTCTTCGTAGATAGGTTCTTGAATCCCGAGAAGCTTCTCAAAGTCATTCACACCAAAAGCTTCGTCATCAAATTTCACAGTTTGAGTAAAAACCTTTCGAATATCGTGAGCAACACCAACAACCTCCAACGGGTTCCAGTTGATTTCCCGAGGGCATTCACACTCCTTTTTATGAATTTTACGTAAGGCTTCAGTGAATTCCAGGTAGTGATACTTATGGCGCTCAAAGATTAAATGAGGGTGGCGGTCTCCAGGAAGTAAACCCTCATAAATACTTTGAGGATATTGAGGTTCATAAGTGTCCGTTTGGGTATTCTTGCTTCTCTGCACACATAACAAATCAAGATACAAAATTTCCAAATTTGTGTTAGAGATAGCAAAAATATGACAAAATGAGCGATCAATGTCAAACATAACCACACCTCCTAATAACCAAGCATACAATCCAATAACCGCATCACAATGCAAACAACAACAAATGCCAAGCATAGCTCAAACCGACAATTACCAACAATTCACAATCAAAACTCAAACCCTACAAAGAATAGCATGTACTCCAATATCAAACAAAGCTTGAATCATGCCTATGACCTACAATTTCAACTCAAGCAAGTCTTACAATCAAAATTTCATGCTAAACCAAGTGACATTCACATAAGCAAATAACTCCAATATCAAACATAACTTGAATTAAGTAAAAATGATCACTCAATTTGAATCAAGGCATGTCTTACAATCACAAGTTAAATCCAAAAAGTCAAAGTCAAAGTAAGAGTTTGACCAGAAAAAGTCAACTCTTTCTTCCCCAATTTTTCACATGAACCCTAATTTTCTAAATCATCCCGCAAATGGAAGTTAATCAATCAATCAACCACATTATGCTAGAAAAAATGAATTACACTATAATTGACACCAAACACCAAGCATAAATCATTAAATTCAGATTACTCCCAAATTAGCATACGAACCCTAATTTGCAAATCATCAAATCAAGCAATTTAAGCAAGTAATTATGGTAGAAACTAAGTGTTAAGCATAAATGTAGCATAATAAACAACATAATCACAAAGGAATTCATCCCCACACTTGAATCAAACCAAATCCGGATTCAAGAGTTCATCCCCAAAATCACTAATTGAAAGATTAAATGGGAGTAATGAAATACCTTTGGGTTTCTAGACATGTTTGTGGTTGATTACTTTGAAAGATTTAGGATTAAAGATGATGATTTAGTGAAGATAATGGGGGATTTTCGTTTTTGCTTAGAGAGGAAATAAAAGAGACAGTGTCGGCAGTTTGTTTATGTGGTGTGTGAAAAGATAAGGCTTTTGTTGTTTCAATAATTCGCCAGACCTAACACGAAAGCCGATCGGCTTTAACACCCAAGCCGTACGGCTTTAACAGTTAAAATTCACCTAAGATTAAAGGATTAAGTGCTGTAACAATTTTTCACTAAGGTAGCCGATCTGTTAAGAATAGCCGAACGGCTCCTAACACATAGCCGAACGGCTAACAACAAACCGAACGGATTCTATAACTAAAATGTACCTTAAGATTGAAGATCAAGTTCTGTAATGATTTTTCAAAGGGAAAGTCGATCTGCTAAATAAAGCAGATCTGCTTTTGGTCCATAGCCGAATGGCTAACAGGAAGCCGATCGGCTTATCCTGTTAAAATTAGCAGTTCAGCAGCAAACACACAAGCACATACATTCAATTAAACACATAATCGCAGCAGCAGCAATCAGATCAAAAAAAATATATCAAAAACGCAGGCAAAAATATATAAGTTATCAAAAAGGATATAAGCACAAGTTTCCTCGTGCCCGGGCTTCATTTATTAGCGAGTCCAAGCTAGACTCGACCCCGAATTCATTTGTCCTTGGGGTAAGTTGCGAGCTCCTCCCACTCGCCATCAACTTCTTCCTCATGGTAAAGCTTTAATCGATGACCGTTCACAATGAAAGTTCCTCCATCAGAACCGAAAAGTTCAACATATCCGGACGGATAACCATGTTTGACCGTATATGGACCGGTCCACTTTGGCTTGAACTTTGGTTGTTTCAATTTGAAACGAGATTGGAAAAGAAGCACTTTGTCACCCGCTTTAAATTCTTTCCTTGTTTTGAGCTTTCGGTCGTGCAACACTTTGGTTCTTTCTTTGTAAAGGCGAGAATTCTCATATGCTTGCAACCTAAGCTCATCCAACTCATGGAGTTGTAACATCCTCTTCTCACCAGCTTCTACCAAATCCATGTTACAATTCTTGAGCGCCCAATACGCTTTATGTTCAACCTCAAGTGGTAGATGGCATGTCTTTCCATATAGTAACCGGTATGGTGTTGTGCCAATGGGTGTTTTGTAGGCGGTGCGAAATGCCCACAAAGCATCCTCAAGTTTCTTTGACCATATCGCCCGGTTATCTTTCATCGTCTTCTCAAGAATTCGTTTCAAAGCTCGGTTGGTATTCTCAACTTGACCACTTGTTTGCGGGTGGTACGAAGTCGAGAACCGGTGATTTACCCCATATCTCTTGAGCACCTTCTCTAATTGGGCATTTGCAAAGTGACTTCCCCGATCACTAATCAATGCCTTTGGAATACAAAACCTACAAAATAAGCTTTTCAAAAAGTCAATGTAACACCCACTTGTTGTGCCTAGTAATATTATAGTATTTCCTAACTTTAAATTTTTATTTAATATGTTAGGATAAAGTTTTAATATTACTTATTAATTATGAAAGTGGGGAAAATTGTCACATAATATATTGTGACAGATAAATTATTAATTGATTTAAATTAACATAGTTGCCGGAACAATAAAGTTATTGGAATCGCAAATGGTTTTCGGGTTCCAGACAATAGATCTAGAAGGGGACCAATTTTAAATGGTATACGGAGTCAGTTTGGGAAAGAGCCGACTTAAGTTTCTTAATATTCTTTCCTTCTCATTCTTTTCAAACAAAACACAGACAATATGAAATCGTCCCTGTGGCTCGTGATTGAACTAGGAAAACCTGAAACCATCAAGTTAACTTCAATTCCAGAATCGAAATCATCATATTATCACCTTCATCTTTATGTTCATCAAAAAGGTGAGTTTGGTTTTGAGTTTTAAGAATGGATTTTATGGGTTATTGGGTTATAATTGAAATTGAAGCTTGGTTTCGATGTTATAATGATTACCTGAAGTGCTAGATGCATTTAGGAACAATAAACTGAGTTTGTTTGTGTTAAATTCAAGTTTTTAGGAAAACAACAGCAAAGTTCGAAAAACCCAGTTCATCCTGCGAACCGAGTTGAATCTCGCGAAGCGAGTTGACTACGAGCCGAGTCGAGTTACGAACCGAGTTGAGTTGCGAACCGAGTTGGCTCTGCGAGTCGAGATCTCTACGAATTGAGATTTTTAAAGTTTTTGTTTTGCAAGTTTTGAAAACGCGCAAGTGTTTTCGGGGTCACGGACAGGTGACAATTTCATTAACTCGGATTGGGTTGAAATTCGCATGGTCACTCGGAAACGGCCTAATGATCCCGGCTCTATTCGAAGAGCCTAGACAGTTTTTGGCCATTCGGGGTCATCTAGGGGCCGAAAATGGCATTTTCTGTTTTTAAGTGTCAGTTCGGGATTATCTAATTGAATAAATATATTAGAATGATGATATGAGACAAGTTACTGACTTGTGTTGTTCTATTGTATTTCAGATTAACAGAAGACTCAGTGACATTAGACTACTGAGTGGGACTGAGGTTATCGGTGAGTGGATCTGTACCCTCAGTGTGATTTAGTTGTAACAGGTTTGGTTACAACGGGTAAACGTATTATTACTGTTTTAGTTTACCATGATGATTATGGTTTAGTTGTAATAATATTGTTGATAGACTGTTTAGTCTGATATGTTGACCTGATTGAGTATGTGAATATGTGATCACTTGATATTTGGCCTTCGGGCATCAGTATTGAGGTCAAGTCGATAGTTGGGTTTGGTTACTATTGTAAGACGACAGGAATTTCCTTGTACTTATCATTAATGGGAAATTAGGTCGTATGAAATTAGTACCAAGCTATCGGTCTATTATGTATTGGCCTTACAGATTGACGGTAAGTGTTCTTGGAGAATCCCCGGGTATTATGATATCTCCAGAGCCACCGATCCTCATTGACATGTTATTGTATTGAGATGTTATCTCATTGATATTATGTGTTTACTGTTGGTATTCTTGGCTGAAGGTTTCCCCAAGAACCATCGATCTACTGTGATATTATTTGTTTACGATGATTTGCTGTAAACAAAGTTGTTATGCTAAGTTGGGCTGTTGATTACATGTCTACTCACTTAGCTTTGAGCTAACCCCACCACTCCACTTCTTGCAGGTTATGGTTTTGATATAACGGGATTGGCAAGAAGTTTGTTCAGGACGGAATGTTTGACCAGGCTTACTCTGATATTGCTTTGATAGCTTAAAGTTGAATATGGAATTAAATAACACCTATTTTAGATATACCATAATTTTTGAAATATTATGGTTTAGTTTACCTAATGTTTTATAATTTAATTGTTAATGTTTGTTTGGACTTACGCTTCCGATGTAAAATACATTTAAATAATGTTATAAAAGATGGGGTGTTATAGTCAATGACCACACGAGCGTCATTCTTTGGTAAAGCCTTAGCTTCCGCCCATTTTGACACGTAGTCAACCGCCACCAAAATATACTCATTCTTGAAGGATGGAGGGAACGGTCCCATGAAGTCAATACCCCAAATATCAAAAACCTCACAAACTTGGATGCTAGTTTGAGGCATTGATGTGCGGAAAGTATATGCAATTATAATAACAAGTTTAAATTAAGGAAATACTGAATAATACTATCACACAATTCAGGCAAGATTGACCCGTTCATGTAATATAGCTTAATAAGTAAGTCCAAATTCGAACACAAGGAACACAAGAAAACGTTATTCTTATTTATAACTAATTATCTATTTATTCTAATTACAGATATTTACAATTATAATACAATTAAATACAAGAATCCAATTTACAATAATCTACAAGATAAGGGGGACGTTTTAGTTCCGAACGAACATATTTATATTTATATTTTTGATACAGATTCTAATAGATAAGTTTTAAGGAACAACTTAGGTATACTCAATTGGATAAAAGATTATAATTATTCAAACTATTATTTATTAAACTTATTATATGTACTTATGTCTATTTGCTTTGTTGGCTATTATTACTGGTGATTTACTAATGTAGAAGATCACTTAGGGTTAAGTCAAATCCTCATCATAGCAACACAATCATAAGGTTACGCAAAGTGTTACTAATTAATAAGCTCTATCATCAATTTATTATACAATTTCTATGGTTAGGCTTGAATCGCAGTATTACTTTATATTAATGATTTATTCTTAGTTTATCGCATAAGGTTAAGATCAAAACATAAACACAATCACTTAATTTATATAAACAGTTTATGGTCATCCTAGTTTAATATAAATCAGTCTAATTATGTCAAGAACAATTACTAAAATATCATAATAAAGACAACTCTTGTATAATAAACATTCAATAATATAGTTCCAACATAAACATATAATTCAAATAATAAACTCAATAAACATTCATTCAAACAAATATAATGAAAACCTAATTCACAATTAAATCAAATAAACAATATCATAAATAACTCAATAAGGTTATTAAAGTTACAAGGATAAAGAAATCGAACCAATTGACGAACTTGCTTTTCCTAGGGTTAAAAACCTTCAAACCCTAGCTCTTTAGCCTCCAAAATCGCACCTAAAGTCGACCTAAAACCCTAACTTTCGGTTTTAGTATTCTTGAATCGTATATGGTTTAAGCTAATTTGAGCCTCTATTTATAGTTTTAAAAACCGACCTCCCAACCGCCGGTTGGGTTCTCCAACCGCCGGTTGGAGTTATTTGAATCCGGGTCCAACTCCAAGTGTCTGCACCGCCTTTAACCCTAAAGCCCAACCGCCGGTTGGTTAATCCAACCGCCGGTTGGATGTAAATTCCAGAATATTCCATTTTCGGGCTTGGGCTTAATTCTTGGACTCTCAATCTTCATATCCGGACTTTATTCTCTTTTTGGCCCAATTCTTTAATTTAACTCTTTTGGTCTTTATTTATTCAAGGTTTAAGCTCCGATTTCTTCATTTTCTTCAGTTTCTTTCAGTTTTAGATTCGTTTTTGCTCCTTTTTCTTCAATCTTTAATTAAAATACATTTCTGCAAATATTAACAAAATAAGTATCTAAAATCATATAAATGCATTAAAATGTATATAAATATAGGGATAAATCACTATAAAATATACTATCTATTTGATGCTTATCAGGCATCTCATCCCTCTTCGATATACTACCCACTCTTTGACATGCATTTATGTCGCCTATGAAAGCGCGTCTTGTTTTACAATTTATAAATAGAAATACCTAATAAATACTTTCAAGCAACCAGGCAAGAATACCCGATCAATTGTAAATATAGATTTGGTAAGTCAAGTTCGAACACAGGGAAAAGGTGGAATATTTAAAATAGAAATTAACAATTAACAATTAACTAGAAAACATTAAATATGGGGGCGTTTTAGTTCCGTACGAACAATTTAGAAAACATTTAATTAAAATAAACAACTTAAATAAAACTTTAAATTAAAATAATAAAGAAATAATAACAATAAATCCTAATTGGAAGGAATAAGTAATTGTATAGTTAATGTCACTTAGATTCATATTTCCCGATTTATTACGTATTGATTATCTAATTGTGATTCTTTTAGATCAACTTAATACCAAATTCTTCAATGAATACTAAGTCGAATATGAACTAGCCAACGGTTCGGGTCCAACCAATTCCTATAATCTAGGGTCCAACATGAAACACTGGTTCCAATGTCACAAGATGATCAGTCAATTGTGTGCCTTTCCCTAAATTATGAATTAAACATTCACAACTCATTATAATTAACTCTATTGGTATGACTCAACAATACCCAATAATTAACTTATTGTCTTGCTCATTTTAAAGTAGATTATTATTGTATACTCGACCTATCAGACTCAACGTATTTAGTGATAGTCCAACCCCTAAGGTAATACTAGCAATAATCAATAATCTTAAAGGAACTCAATCTCATTAAAATTATTAATCACGTGAAGCAACAATAATAACTAGTTACCAATAAACAAGTGTCCACGAGCAATATAACCGTTTTCAATCAAATAACTTATTCAATACGCAATTATAATCGTTCAATAATCATAATCTAAATTAAATCAACTACACAATCACTTTAAATACTCAATTCATCATCAAAACAATATATATCAGTTTCAATAAATCAAGTTCTTCAATGAAATAAAGAAACGAAAATATACCAAATCGATTAACGATAAACTACGAGAGATTAGAGCGAATTATCCTCGTTCTTCACCTTTCGTACCTCCAAACTAACCCTAAATTACGAATTATAAACCCTACAGTCGTATTCTAACTACTAAAAACAAAAAACCATTGAAATCTGTCGAAATAGGGTTTAAAACGCTTTTTTATACTTCTGTGGTTTTTGATCCATACGGCGTATGGATTGATTTCAAGCCCAGCCCAAGTCCGCGTAACCTGGGCCTCCACTGCAGCAATCCATACGGCGTATGGATTCCATACGGCGTATGGATGCTTTTTCCAGCCGATTTTTGACTTTTCTTCATTTCTTCTTTTCTTCGACTTCGGCTTCTCATTATTCTTCAAATATGTATCATTTAGCTCGTTATTTGACCGTTTTCCGTTCCTTTTCCATAAACGCTCCATTTCCACATCTAATTGCAAATATGAACGAAATCAATATCTATTCTAAACAAAATGCAATAAAAACATTCAAGATTATGGGTAAAATACTACTGAAATATAGTACTTTTGAGCGTTTATCATGCATCACATGTTTGGCACAAAATGTTTGGTTCCTTGAATATTGTTGGCCAATAGAACCCCGCATCAAACACCTTCTTAGCGGTTACCGATGGGCCATAATGACCACCGGTAGGCCCGTGATGACATGCATCCAAAATCTCCCTAGTCTCACCACCCGATATACATCTCCTAACCATCCCATCCGCACAAACCCGGAACAAATAAGGTTCTTCCCAAAAATAATACTTGAGGTTGGAGAAGAATTTGTTTTTTTCTTGATGGCTCATCCCTTTTCTCAAAACTCCACCAACCAAATAATTTGCCAAATCGGCATGTACCATGGTGCTTCATCTTCATCCTCCTTGCTTGTACCTACCTGCAAAAGAAATTCCTCAGGAAATGAATCATCAATGTTAGTATCGCCTTGCTTGTCAAGATTTGGATTTTCCAATCTCGACAAGTGGTCGGTGGCAAGGTTCTCGACACCTCTCTTATCCTTGATTTCAATGTCAAATTCTTACAAGAGAAGAATCCAACGAATAAGACGCGGTTTAGCGTCTTGTTTGGCAAAAAGATATTTGAGGGCCGAGTGATCGGTGAAAACAATAGTCTTTGAAAGCACAAGATATTGTCTAAATTTATCAAAGGCAAATAAAACCGCAAGTAATTCCTTTTTGGTCGTGGTGTAGTTCTGTTGGGCTCCATTCAATGTTTTGCTAGCGAAATAGATTGGTTTAAAATGATTGTCTACTCTTTGTCCTAGGACGGCTCCTAGGGCAAAGTCGCTCGCATCACACATTAGTTCAAATGGTTGGGACCAATCTGGGGAGACTATGATAGGTGCCTTGGTCAATTAGTCTTTTACGGTCTCAAAGGCATCTAAACACGGTTTATCAAATACAAAAGGGGCTTCTTTCTCAAGGAGTTTGGTCATTGGTCTCGTGATCTTGGAAAAGTCCTTGATGAATCTACGGTAGAAACCGGCATGACCTAAGAAACTCCTAATGCCTTTCACATTTGTGGGTGGAGGTAGCTTTGAAATCACATCAATTTTAGCTTTATCGACCTCTATACCCAAACCCGACACCTTGTGTCCCAACACAATGCCCTCTTTAACCATAAATGGCATTTTTCCCAATTTAAAACCAAGTGGGCTTTCTCGCACCTCTCTAACATCTTGTCCAAGTTTTTCAAACATGACTCAAATGAATTGCCAAATACCGAAAAATCATCCATGAAGACTTCCATGGAAGTTTCAACCATATCGTGAAAAATGGCAATCATACAACGTTGAAATGTGGCCGGGGCATTCTCCTATAGGCATAGGTTCCGAATGGGCAAGTAAAGGTAGTTTTTTCTTGGTCCTTGGGATCTATGGGTATTTGGAAATAACCCGAGAATCCGTCAAGGAAACAATAGTATTCATTACCCGCCAACCTTTCTAACATTTGGTCAATGAATGGCAAGGGGAAGTGGTCTTTCCTAGTGGCATCATTCAACCTCCTATAATCAATACAAACACGCCACCCGGTCACGGTTCTAGTGGGTATCATCTCATTTTTATCATTCTCCACAACCGTCATACCCCCCCCCCCTTTTCGGAACACAATGTACCGGGCTCACCCAAGAGCTATCCGAAATGGGGTAAATGATACCCGCATCAAGATGCTTAATGACTTCTTTCTTGACCACATCCTTCATGTTCGGGTTAAGTCTCCGTTGTCTTTGGACAACGGATTTCACATCATCAAGGAAATTGATTTTATGTTTGCAAAATGATGAACTTATTCCCAGAATGTCGGATGTGGGCCAAGCAAAGGATCTTTTGTGAGCCCCAAGCTAATTTAACAATTTAAACTTTTCATCATTTAAAAGAGAAGAGGAAATGATTACGGGTAGAAGATTTTCCTCATGAAGGTAAGCATATTCCAAATGGCTCGGCAGAGGCTTCATTTCCAAATCCTTTGGTGGATCCTCCAATGAAGTTTTGATCCTCAAGTAGTCCTCGCCTTTTAAATCCTAATAGCTATCATCATCCAATTGCTCATCTTCATCATTGGCCTCTTCCATGCTCATGACCAATTCTTCCTCGGTCATTCCTCCTTCACTTGACTCCAAAAGGCCAACAAGTTCCGATTCCATGCCAAGCAAGCCCTGCAATTCTTCATCAACCACATCATCTATAACATCAATTCTAAAACAAGAATTGTTTAGTGGAATAAGGATGCTTCATGGCCTTATCGACCGTGAAAGCAATCCTTTCTTGTCCTACTCCTAGGGTCAATTTCTTGTCTTTAACCCCTATTATGGCATCCGCGGTGTGCAAGAATGGTCTCCCTAGAATCAATGGCACTTTACTATCCTCCTCCATTTCGAGGATCACAAAGTCAACCGGGAAGGTAAATTGGCCAACTTCTATCAACATATTTTTCGCAATCCCAACAGGATATTGGAAAGATCTATCGGCTAGCCTTATACTCATGCGGGTGGGGGAGAGGGATCCTAAGGACAACTTAGCATATACTGAATATGGCATCAAATTTATACTAACCCCTATGTCCGCTAGTGCATCGCAAGTAATGAAATGATAAAACTCCCCGGGTCGCCAAGCTTTGGTGGAATTTGGTTTTGCACAAGTGCCGAGCATTCTTCATTCAAAAACATTGTCGAAGCTTCCGAAAGCTTTTCTTTGTTGCTCACCAAATCCTTGATGAATTTGGCATAATTCGGCATACCGGCTAATACATCTACCAAAGGCACGTTGATTCGGATGCCTTTGATCATGTCTACAAACTTTCCGTATTGGGCCACCATCTTCTCTTTCCTTAACCTTTGAGGATAAGGAATCTTCGGCTTGTACGCTTTTACAACCAGTGTAGGTGACACCGGTGTGTCCGTTGGTGTAGACGCATCAACATTTTCTTCAATCTCTTCTTCCTCCTCATCCTGCAAAACATGGTTAGAAACATTTTTATCCTTTGCTTGAGGTGGCGGAAGTTCTTTCCCGCTCCTTGTAGTGATAGCATTTACATGCTCGTTCCTTACGGACGGTGGTTGGTATGGCTTGGGTCCTCCACTAGAAGAAGATGGTTGTTGTCTCGGGTTTTGTTGTGTATTGCTCGGCAAGCCACCGGTTAGCCTACTACTTTGCCCCTCGGACAACCTTTACATTTTTCACTCCAAGTCTTGGATTGAAGCTTGTTGATTCTTTTGCCCTTGTTCCATGCTCAACCGAATATTTGTCATTTGAGTTTTAATTCTTTCGGTTGCGGTGTCTTGTTTCGCCATGAACTCCTTCATCATTTGTTCCATGGGCATCAAGGTTGGTTCTTGTTTTTGAACCGGTGGTGGTTGGTTGTCTCTAGATGGGCTTTAGTGTCGGTTTTGGTTGTAATTTTGGTTTTGGGATTGGTTTTGATTGTAGCTTTGGTTTGAGGTTTGGTTGTAATTTTGGTTTGGTCTAGAAAATCGGTTTTGGTTTTGGTTGTAGCCTCCTCCTTGATAACCACCCGAGTTTCTATTTTGGTAACCACCCCGTTGGTAGTTTCCACTTTGATAATTTCCTTGTTGAAGGAAATTTACACCTTCCTCATCTCCCACTATGGGCAAATCGTCTTGTACACAATTCACCGTGGCATGATTTCCACCACAATTACCGCAACCCTCTCTAAGTTCTTTGAGTTCACCCTTGAGTGTCTTAAATTGTGCATCAAACTTAGAAGACAAATCCTTTATTTCCTTCATCATAGCCGAGTCATCAGAGCTTCCACCACTACTACTTCCTTCCGCGAAGGCAACATGCTTCCTAACCGGTTTACCTCCCTTGTCTTTCGCCCAATTCAAACATTGGGTTACTTTATCCTCTAACACCTTCCAAGCTTCGTTCGATAAAGAAACAAACCTCCTCCAGAGGCATCAAGAACATTGGCCGATTCAATGCCGAGCCCATTGTAAAACAATGTAATAATCTCCGCCTTTGATAGCCCATGCCCATGACAATTTCTCAACATTTCCTTTAACCGACACCATGCTTCTACCAACGTCTCGCCTTCTTGTTGTTTAAAGGCCCTAATCTCATTCAATAAACGTTCGGCCAATGCCGGAGGATAAAACCGTCTCACAAAAGCTTCCCTCATCTTATTCCATGATCTAATTGTGTTTGGCTCAAACTCTTGGTACCAAATCTTGGCTTCACCACACAAGGACATAGGAAAAATCCTTAGTTGAATCGCCTCATCCATATTTTTCCCATACTTGAAATAACTTCCTATCTCAAGAAAACTAGCAATATATTTGTGCGGATCGGCCCGCACCCTTCCATCAAATTGGGTGTCTTGAATGAGTTGCATATGATGTCCCTTCAAAGAGAAATTATCATTCTCATTATCTTGAACCCGTATGGCCGACTCGGGTGTCGGTGCAAAGGTTCTTGTCCTAGAGAAAATAGGAGTATCATCCCATCCGCCATCTCTTCGTCACCTTAGGAAGGTGTTGAAGGATCTTCTTCGGGTGATGGAGGTTCGTCCACAAAAGTCTCTTCCACTTCAACGGTGTTTCCCGAAGATGTATCGGTATCCGTTTGACTACTAGATGAATCCGATGATCTTTGCGTTGGCTTCCTCCTTCGTTTGCTCCTTTTGGTCTTCTCCGGATTGGACAAAGGACTTAGAAGCTCTTTACCGGAGCTCCTCGTGTTCATCCACTACCAAATCAAACATGAAAGATCACAAAAGATAAAACCATCAACGCACCGGCGCAATACAAACAAATTATAACTTTCCAAGAATAAATTGTAGAAAGGATCAATTAATCACACTTAAATCAAGATCACAAATCAAGCTCCCCGGCAGCGGCTCCAAAAACTTGATGTGCGGAATCTGGTTATAAAATTTATCGTTGATAAGTAAACCAAAAAGTACCGAGCTAGACCAAAACACAACCGGGCAGTGGACCCTGTCGAGTGGTAGTATAGTTTGGTATGTTCGGGTTCGAACACAGGGAACTTGGTTCTGTCAATCAATAAGTGTGAGTAATCAAATAAAGTAAATAAAATGTGGTTGGTTGTGCGACCGAATTGTCACAATGCTTAAAACTACAATCTTTAAATTAAGACAAGGCAGGTGGACTCTGAAGAGTCGGATTAATTGTTTGGAACTTTCAAATATTAAAAACAATGCTTGCTTGGATTATTTCACTAGTGATTTCGGGGTGTAGAATAATAACCGGTTAAATAAATGCTAAGGGTGATATTCATCAAACATAAGTTCAACGTTGGCTAAGACCTAATGTTTAACTTCAATCAACAAATCTATGATTTAATCAAGTAACGGACGTTCGCCATGGTTACCAACTTGCACAATTTAGCTAAAATCATTGGACACATTCCAAAACTACATTCGCAATTTTGTTCAATCATTTATAGACAAATAATCAATAGTAATTTACTAGGTTGAAAACGTTCGCTATATCAATAAGTAAATCACCAAATGGTTAAATTCTTGAGATAAAGCTCAATCACACAAGGTTCTCCGATTAAACATAAATTAAGATTTTAAGAGTTTGCAAATCATCCACACAACAAACATTCGCTACAATTGCTAACTTATATGTATTTAACTAATTGTTGTTACGATCACCAAAAGCTTTGTTCCACAAATGATAAACAACTTATATAGGTATTTTTTATAAGCAACAAACGTTTGCTATAATCGCTTAGTTAAAATGCCTAAAGTTTACTAACAACAACAAACTAAACTCATACAAATCCATGGATGATTCACAAACTCAAACATAAATTAACACCAAAAGATTACACCCCTAATCAACTAGCTATTTCATCCAAACAAGCACAATGGTAACTAGCCACACATAATCACAATAATCAAGCAAAAATCATAAACACTAGACAAATTCATAAATAACTTGAAATTAGATTAAATCAAAATTATACCAAAGTGATTACACAAGTGTTTCCAAATGGTGTTGCTTGATGTTCCTCTCACAATCTTCAAGTGAAATCCTTAACAAATTTTGAGAGTAAATGGTGATTTGTTGGAGAGTAAATGAGGTAGAGTAATGAATGAGGTGAGTTGTGTGTAGAGAGTAAAATGAAGAGGAGTAAATGTGGAGAGTGTGTGTGTGTTAAAATGTGGAGAGATAGATAGATGGATGATATGTGATACGATGATGATAATGATCTCCAGCTGAAGCCATACTCACTCTCACTTTTTCTTCTTCTTTTTTTTTTTTTTATTGCAAAATGGGAGTGAAAAAGGGTGAAAAACGGTTGAGGCAATAAATACCACCCTATCACAATCACAATCGCACAACGCACCAACAACCTCGTACCTCGCTCAGATCGAACACTTAGCCGATCGGCTTAAATGGCTTAGCCAATTGGTTTTGTAGCCTCAGCCGAACTGCTGATCAAGGCAAACTGATCGGCTTCTTCGGTTCAACCCCACCAGCTCCAACAAGCTCCAACAAGGGAAAGTTCTGTAATGAAAATGCACTAGAGAAACCGATCTTCTTTGTTTAGCTGATCTGCTCTAGAGAGGAAGCCGATCTGCTATTGTCAAAAGCCGATCGGCTTTAATGCATTTTCCAGCCCAGCTCAATTTTGTTCCAAACTTGATCAAATCTTCACCCATTCTCATGCGTTTCCAGCTTTTAAACCTGAAATAGATTTCCAAAAAAAATAAGTATCGAAAGTTCTCGAAATCTACTCAAATACATATGCAAAACAATGATATTGCGACGGATTAATATAGCCAAAATGAGCGATATCAGGAGGCGGCTGATCTCGTGCCAAAGACGGCACCCACAACAAATGATCCCTCTCAATCGGCTGCTACAGAATGCCAAGCTCCATTGAGCTTGGGCTCTCCCAAATACTCCATCCCCGGACTAACTGGCGTGCATGTCATGAATACATCGTTCCCGATCCTAAACCATCAAGCCAGTCTAGTAATACACTGGCCCCCGCAAATACTGCTCGAATCTCGGGAACCGGTAGCATGCCTCGTCATCCAATATGCTAAACGCCAAGGAACATTCAGCAATGTCCCTTGAATAATGGAATGCAGATAGAAAAAATCATGTTGATGGACCTTTTCAGGTCCCTCCCGGCGAGAAACAATCGAAGATGCCAATAAACCACGAACCAGACGATGAATAGGGCTCCGAATTAATGTATAAGAGGGTGCCCGCTGACCATAATCTCCATTGTTGAGACCTGAGACACTGTTAGATTTGCTCAGAATACAAGTATCATGCCGCTGTTGGTATAAGACTTCAACCACTGTTATTAGAAGTCAACCACTGTTAGAAGAAGACAACCGCTGTTAGTACATTTGTCTAACAGGGCCACTGTTAGTATATAGTTGGTATTTTGCAAGTACTCAACCACTGTTGATAATATACGAGTACTACCTCTGTTAGTTATATACTCAACCACTGTTGGTTAGTCGGTTAGAGATAATTATGGAATAGATAGGATTTCCATAATAGTTTGATTTTGTAAAGGACTCTATGTGTTATAAATAGAGATTCTGTAAAACCCTAGAGGTAGTGATAGAAGACGAATTCATTCTAGTTATTAGCTTCAAGGTTGTAAACCCTAACACAAGTTGTGTGTTCGTATTATTGTTAATAATATTGAAGCTTTTGGTTAGATATTCTGTTATATACAAGTTTGTTCTTCAAGTTATTAATAAACTATTCCGCAAGCTTATTAATAATCAATCAAAGTAATACATATTAAGATCTCTAGCTGGGATCATCAAGTGGTATCAGAGCTTGATATTACTTTGATCTTGAAGAAGGTAATTGAATTTCACAGCTTTATCAACAAATAACAAGATGTCTACGGAATCAATGGAAGGTATACAAGCTACAAAGATTCCCATGCTCAAACCTGATGAGTTTGAGCTATGGCAGACTAGGATTAGGCAATACATGTTGCTTACGGATTATATGATGTGGGAGGTGGTTACTAATGGACCAAACTATACTAAGGATGCAGACGGTAAAAAGGAAGAAAGACCACCACCAAAGTCTGATGCAGAGAGAAAAGAAAGAGCAACAGAGTGGAAGGCATTAAGTACTCTACTTTTGTCGATTCCTAATGAGTATCAAAGGAAGTTTGAAAACTGTGAAGATGCTCAGGTTCTTATGCAAGCAATTGTTAAGAGATTTGGTGGTAATGATAACACCAAGAAGAATAAGAGATCTCTTCTCAAACAACAGTTTGAAAACTTTGCAGGTGTAAAGTCTGAAACTCTGACTCAGACTTTTGATAGGTTTCAAAAACTTGTGGGTGATTTAGAAAATCACAATGTCAAGATTGATAAAGATGACTTGAACAGGAAGTTTCTAAGATCACTTGGTACAGATTGGAATATGTACACTGTGGGACTTAGACAAAGTCCAGATCTTGAAGAGAAAGAGATTGAAGACCTGTACAATGATCTGAGGAATTTTGAGCCTGAAGTTCTAGCGTTGAAACAGTCCAATGGTAGCTCAAACAATGCTGCTTTTGTTTCTGTTGGTGAATCTGGTAGTTGTAGCACATCTGGTGCTAATGATAATGTATTGGAAGCATTTTTTGCAAGCCATGTGAATTCTTCATTAACTACAGAAGATTTAGAGCAAGTTAGTGAAGAGGACCTGGAAGAGATGGATTTAAGATGGCAGATGGCAATGATTACAATCAGGGCAAAGAGGTTTATGCAGAGGTCTGGGAACAGAAATTTTTCTTACAAGAGAGATGGTGTAGCTGGTTTTGACAAGAGCAAGGTGGAGTGTTTCAACTGTCACAAGATGGGACACTTTGCTAGAGAATGCAAGAGCACACAGGCTGGAGGATCTCAGAATGGTATTATGAGAAATAGTTCTGCTCCACAAAGAAGATTGGTACCTGTTCAGAACACCACTTCAGATTCATTGGTTGCTCAAGATGGAATGGGAGGATTTGACTGGAGTGATCAAGAAGAGCTTGTAGTTCAGAATCAAGCTTTGATGGCTGTCACAGAAGAACCAGAGCCTTCAGACATTCCATATGAGGTACAATCTAAATTATGTTCTCCTGCATGTAAGAAAATGGTTAAATTTTATAGGGATCATAATCTGGTTGTGTGTAATGAATTAAAAGCTTGTAAGGAAAAGAGTCAACATGCCACTTTAGCTATTGAAAACTTAGAAAATCAGATAAAAGCTTATGAAAAGAATGAGTCTCAATTTCACTTAGATGTTAAGTATCTAAATTGGGAAAAGAAAGCTTTACAAACAAAAGTTGATATGCTAAGTGCTAAGTTGGCTGAGGCAATTTCTGATAAGGAGTCAATAAAATTGAAAGTTGATGAATTGGAAAATGTTTCAAAAGGTGTTCAAAACTTAATCAAGTCTCAAATTCATGATAAATTAAAACTTGGATTAGGTTACAACCTTAATGCTGTTCCTCCACCTTATAATCATACTTATTTCCCACCTAAAACTGATTTTGTTTTAGAAACATTTAAGGAAGGTGTGTCTGAGGAGGTTAAAAAGGTAGATCCAGTTGTTAATTGTGATGATTATGTAAATTTTGATAAAGTTGAGGTATCTGATTGGACTGAGGAAGATGAGAGTGATAGTGATAGCACATCTAGTGGTAATTCTGTGGATAAATGTGTTAAGCCTATTACTGGTCTAGTTTCTGAACTAAATAGTACTAAACTAGAAGAGGGTAAAAAGATGTTTGTTGAGAAGGCAAAGGCTCAGTTAGAACAAGTCAGGAAAACCAACAAGGCTAGTTCAGGTTTAGGGAATGTACACAAAAAGGTTAATACTGAATCAAAAGACAAGTTAAAATCTGAATGTGATAAGTGTACATGTAAATCAAAGAAGTCTGAGTTACATACTGCAAGTAATGTAAATAAATCCATTCCCAGGGGTAATCAAAGAAATTGGAACCAATTGGTTTCACAAAGGTTGGGTAATGGGTTTGAATGTGTGAAAAGAAAGTCATGTTTTATTTGTGGTAGATATAATCATCTTCAACAGGACTGTTACTACAATCCTAAAAATAATAGGAACAGTGGTACAGGTCATGTGTTGATAAATAAGCCTAACAGAGGCAAGGCTGCAGCCCCTGTTAATGCTACAGCAGTGCCCCTGTCAACGGCTAACAGAGGCAAGACACGAACAGGGGAGGGTTTGACCACTGTCAGGCATGGTACCTCTGCTGGTATTAAACATTTCAAAAGAATGTTTATACCAAGTAAAGCTACCACTGCCAGGGTAATCAATACAAACTTAAAGGTGACCACTGTCAAACCATTAACCCCTGTCAAGTCTAAAACAGATTGTTTTTGGAGACATAAAAATGAGTGTAAATCTGAAGTGTCCAAAACCAATGTAGCACTGAGATCAATCACTGTCAAAAGGGTTGATGTCAAAGGTGCTCATGGGAAACCCAAAGCCAAATTGGTTTGGGTTCCCAAGAAAAACTAATTGTTTTTCTTATATATGTGCAGGGCAAGCCACCAAGCTTATGGCATATTGATTCTGGCTGTTCAAGACACATGACTGGAGACAGGAAAAAGCTACAGGACTTTAAAGCGTTTTCTGGAGGAGATGTAGCGTTTGGAAGCAATCCTAAAGGAGGTAAAATCACAGGTAAAGGTAAGGTAAAAAGCAGTAAGCTCACTTTCAATGATGTTTATTATGTTGAGCAATTGAGATACAATTTGCTTAGTGTGAGTCAAATCACAGATAAGCAAAATCCTGTATATTTCACTGACACAGAATGCCTTATACTTTCTGAAAAACTCAAAATACCTGAAGATAAGATTTTAATGAGAGTTCCAAGAAAGGATAACGTATACTGTAGTGATTTAAACAAGATGGAATCTCAAAATGTTAACTGTCTCATTTCTAAAGCTACTGTATCTGAATCTGAACTATGGCATAGGAGGATGTGCCACTTGAATTTCAAGACCATGAATAAACTTGTTAGGAATAAGCTAGTGAGAGGCTTACCTGAAAAGTTATTTGAATGTAGTGACCACTGTGTAGCATGTCTCAAAGGCAAACAACACAAGACCTCTTATAAGACCAAGTTTGTAAATACAAATACCACTCCCTTACACCTGTTACATATGGATTTGTTTGGCCCTACCAATGTAGCTAGTCAAGGGAAGAAATCTTACTGTTTGGTAATAACTGATGATTACTCTAGAATGAGTTGGGTGTTCTTTCTTAGGACTAAGGATGAGACAGGTGAAATACTTAGATCATTCATAACTAGGATTGAGAATTCAACTAATCAAAAGGTTAAGATCATCAGGTGTGATAATGGGACAGAATTTAAGAATCATGAGATGAATAAGTTCTGTGAAGATAAAGGTATAGAAAGACAGTATAGTGCACCTAGGACTCCACAACAAAATGGAGTAGCTGAGAGGAGGAATAGGACACTAATTGAGGCTGCTAGAAGCATGCTAGCAGATGCTAAACTACCAATGTCCTTTTGGGCAGAGGCAGTTAGCACTGCTTGTTATGTTTTGAATAGGATTTTGATTATTAAACCTCATAACAAGACACCCTATGAGTTATTCTTTAAGAGAAAACCTTTGGTTAGCTTTTTAAAACCATTTGGATGTCCTTGTACTGTCTTAAATACCAGAGATCACCTAGGTAAGTTTCAGAGTAAGGTAGATGAGGGTGTATTTGTTGGATACTCTATTCAAAGCAAGGCTTATAGAGTATTTAACAAAAGGACTAGGATCATAGAAGAGACCATGGATGTGACCTTTAATGAACATACATCAAATGTAGAAGGAAAAGGTCCAGAAGTTTTGTTTGATATTGATGCACTAACCCATGCTTTTAGATATTCAGATTTGTCTATTAGTGCAGATACAGATGCAGGTACAGATGCAGGTAATGATGCAGGTACAGATGGGCATTCAATCTCAAGTCAAACTAAAAAGGATGACTTGAAGTATGTCTTGTTTCCTATTTGGACTCCAGATCCACCTGAAGTATTTCAACAGGATCAGGATCAACCAGAGAAAGATGCTTCTTCTGATGATTCAAATGGTACACCTGGTAAAACTGGTGCAAGCAAGGGTCCAGATGATTCAACTTCACCAGATCATCAACCATACACTTCAAAGGGATCTCATACAGATCCACAGCATGAGTCAGAGGAAGAGCATGATTCTCCAAAATTTGTTGAACAAAGTCCTCCATTTCAAGTTTTGGAAAGGACTTCTTTGTCAGATTCTGAAGCAACTCCAAAGCTATCAAAGGAAAGAGAGGAAAGAGAGTCTTTTTCAGACTCTGAGATAGATAATCTTTTGGGTTCTAATTTGGAAAGAGAACTACTTGATCCTTCTACCTCTAAATATGTGGTTCATAAAGATCATTCCTTGGATTTGATTATTGGTGATATTATGACTCCTGTTCAGACTAGACATCAAACCAAGGTAAGAGAAGAAGATGTACATACTTCATTATATGTATGTTTTCTTTCTCAGATGGAACCAAAGAAGGCAGTAGAGGCTCTCAAAGATCCAAGCTGGATTGAATCTATGCAGGAAGAATTGTTGCAATTCAAACTGCAAGATGTGTGGGATTTGGTTGATCTTCCAAAAGGAAAGAAAGCTATAGGCACAAGATGGATCTTTAAGAATAAGAGAGATGAAAGAGGGATAGTGATCAAGAATAAGGCTCGGTTGGTAGCACAGGGGTACACACAGGAAGAAGGAATAGATTATGATGATGTCTTTGCCCCTGTTGCTAGAATAGAAGCTATTAGATTATTTTTAGCTTATGCATCTCATCAGGATTTCAAAGTCTATCAAATGGATGTGAAGAGTGCTTTTCTTCATGGTCTAATTGATGATGAGGTGTATGTTTGCCAACCACCAGGGTTTGAAGATCCAACATATCCAGATAGAGTGTGCAGATTGAAGAAAGCATTGTATGGATTACATCAAGCTCCAAGAGCTTGGTATGATACTCTATCTGAGTACTTACTCAAGAATGGATTCAAGAGAGGTACTATTGACAAGACATTGTTTACCAAGAGGGTTCAAAGAGATATTTTGTTGGTACAGGTGTATGTTGATGATATTATTTTCGGGTCTACAAGGGATTCATTGTGCAAAGAGTTTGAAGATTTAATGCATAAGAAGTTCAAGATGAGTTCAATGGGTGAACTCACATTCTTTTTAGGATTGCAGGTCAAGCAAAAGTTAGATGGAATCTTTATTAACCAAGGGAAGTATGTGAAAGATATTTTGAATAAATTTGGTTATAAAGACGTGAAGGTAGCTAGCACTCCTATGGAGGCACATAAACATCTTAATTCTGATCCTGAGGGGGAGGAAGTAGATGTGCACTTATACAGGTCAATGATTGGTTCATTGATGTATTTAACTTCATCCAGACCTGATATAATGTTTGCAGTGTGTCTTTGTGCTAGATATCAGACCAATCCAAAGCAGTCACACATGTATGCTGTGAAGAGGATCTTTAGATACTTGAAAGGTCAACCAGACTTGGGCCTTTGGTATGCTAAAGGATCAGATTTTGAGCTAAAGGCATTCACAGATAGTGACTATGGTGGTGAGAATATGGATAGGAAATCGACTAGTGGAGGTTGTCAATTTCTTGGAAATAGGTTAGTGTCATGGCAATGCAAGAAGCAAACCACAGTTTCCACTTCTACAGCAGAAGCAGAATATGTTGCAGCATCAAGTTGCTGTGCACAGGTTCTTTGGATTCAGAATCAAATGCTGGATTATGGTTTGACTTTCATGAACACTCCTATTTATATTGATAATACTTCTGCTATTAGTATCATTCAGAATCCAGTTAAGCATTCAAAAACCAAACACATTGAAATCAGATATCATTTTATAAGAGATTGTTATGATAAAAGATTGATTCATATTTTTAAAATTCATACTGATAATCAACTTGCAGATCTTTTTACAAAAGCTTTTGATGTAGGAAGATTTACATTTTTGATAACTAATATTGGTATGATCAATCTCACGTAGTGTTTTGGTCTGGATTTGATACTAACAGGGGTAAAATATATTGTATGTGACAGGGTCAGGTGTTGCCACTGTTAGCTTCATTATGATAACAGATGGTGCCACTGTTAGTTTACCTGTGCCACTGTCAATGTAGTTTAAACCCCTGCTGTATATCTGTGTAATTTAACCCCTGCTAGTTGTTTTTCTTAGTTTAATATTGCAGGTTTCAGCCACTGTCAAGAGACATCACTTGAGCTGGAATTTAATGTTTTATTTGTTTCTTCTTATTTCTGTTGGTTAAAAAAAAAAAAAAAAAAAAAAAAAAAAAAAAAATTCGTTGTCTAATTAAGCTAAGCTTATGCCCCTGTTAGTTCTAAGTTGGTGTTTCCTTGGTCGGATGCCCCTGCTAGACTATCAGCCGCTGCTAGCTTTGTTAGATGGTTAGAAAGGGTTGACTATAAATTGGTCAAGTGAAGTACCCCTGTTGGGTTTATTTGTAAATTGTGCCCCTGTTGGGTATAACAAGCAGTGCCACTGCTAGTTCTATTTTTAGGGCTTGGCACTGTCATCAAATAAATACTCAAATACTTCACTTTTTCAATTACGCTTTCAAACTTTTCAAAACCCTTCAATATTCGCTCTCGATTTGAGTTGTTTATTGTAATTCACACTTCATTCGTTCGTCAATTTCTTCAATGGCATCGTCATCTTCATCTGATTCTGGTACTTCTACGCTCAGTGTTCATTCTGAACACAACATGAGGGCTTTCTTGAATAAAGAACTTGCCGATGAGTATTTTCATCCTATCATCGATTTCTTAAGTAATTGTCCAGTTACTTATGCCCTTACTGTCGCTCCACGCTTGATTCGATCACATATTCAGGAGTTCTGGCAGAATGCAAAGGAGGGGAATGTTAATGGCATTACTCACATTCATTCCACTGTCAAGGGTCAGAAGGTAATGGTTACTGAGATTGTTCTAAGAGAACTATTACAGTTTGATGATGAAGGTGGAATTCTGGAATTATCGAGGGAAGATTTGTTTAAAGGCATTATGGATATGGGGTATGAAGGTTCAGGAAAGACAAGATCTGAATATACTTTCTTGAAGTCTTGGTTTTGTCCTCAATGGAAGTTCTACATTCATACTTTTCTGGTATGTTTGTCTCAAAAGAGAACTAGTTTTAATGAATTTAGTTCTACAATTGCATATCCTATTATCTGCTTGGCACAGGGTATCAAATTTAATATGTCTAGATTTATCTTAGATAATATGGTTAGGAATGTAAAGGGTGATACATTCGTTATGTACCCTAGATTTGTTCAACTTTTGTTAAATAATCAATTGTCAAATCTGCCAGCAGAGGATAGTGTCATTGTTAGTTCTACTCTATCTTTGAGGACTATTCAGGCTATGAATAAATATCAAAATGCTTTTTCTAAGAAGGAAACTGCATTGTTTTCTACAATGATAGTTACTCCTTCTGCTACTGGTGGTGTATTACCAACACCAACTGGACCAAATGATGACAGACCAACAACACAAGTTGGTTCTGAACACACATCAAGAGGTGGCATCAAAAGAAAACAAGGGAACAAACAGCCTACCCAATCTAAAGCCAAGAAATCCAAGAAGGCTTCACAGGCTATGGAGATTCCTGTTTCTCCACAGTCTCAGTCAACTGTTCCAACACAACAGGTGAACATACTTGATGAAAATGTTCATTCTGGAAGGGCTGCCACTACTGTTTCTAGCCCACTGGCAGGGCAGGATAGTGGTAACATTAATCAGACCCAACCAGAGGCAACTATGTTTGATGAGCCTATGGGTGATGATTCAAATGTAGGTCCCAGTACCAATAACCAAGGGACATCTGCAGTGGCAGATGTGGGCAAGGATTCAACTAAGAGGTCACACTCTAATGTTGATGAGCCTAGTGATACTGATGAATTGACGATTTCCTATCTTGTACATGATGTCAATAAATTGTGGAGTAAATATGAGAGGGAAAGGGCTTACAGAAAAGAGGCTCAACAGAAAATTCAAGCTCAGGATGAGTTCATTGCTAAACAGAAGGAGCTCATTGATCATCAGAAGGAAGAATTGCTTGATATGAAGAATAGGTTGTTAGTGCTTGAGGATGCTGTCAACAATATCCTTCTACCTGCAAATAGGTTAAAGGAATCTTCAGGCAAGGGGGAGAAGAAAGCAGATGATGATATTATGCCTGAAGATGATGGTTCAACAAAAGCAGGTGATGATGATGATGATGATTCATATGGACCTCATGATGATATGGGTGGAGCAATGATAAATGATGATGAGATGAATGATGATTCTGCAGCTACAGAGGTGCTTGAGCTTGATAATGACACAGCTACAGAGGTGTTTGAGTTTGATGACAATACAGTTGAGATGAATATATGTGGTAGTGATAAGGCACAATCAGAAGACACTGTGGAGTTAGTGTTTGATGATAAAGATGATGATTATGTGCAGAGCAGGGATAAGGCTGAGGAGGAGCTAAATGTATCTGATTATATGATACATGAAAGTTTAGATGATGAAGTAGTTGATGGTGCAGGAGCAGAGCAGATTGATGAAACAGTTTATCAGGTATTTCCATTGAATAAAGGATTGCCTGAGAAAGCTGCACTTAGATTATATGTTTGGGATGTGATGGGTGCTAATTTGGATGATAAGAAAAGAGTTAGTTTCAGTGATAGGTCAGTGTATGAGGTGGTTGATGATGTTGAAAAAGAAATGAAAGGAGAAGTTGAGATTAAGGGGGAGCAATCAAAGTCAATTGATGAAGAGAAGAAGTTGCAGACTTTTACAAGAAAGAAATCTATTCCCAGAAGAAAGCCAACTAAAAGGTTATCCCCTGTCAAAACTTCTACCTCTGTTGTCACAATTTCAACCCCTGTTAACACTAACACAACCACTGTTACATCTACCCCTGTTAGTACACCAATTCCTACCACTGTTAATACACCAATCACCACTGCTGTCATGTCAACCCCTGCCACAACTACAACAACAACAAGACCAAGAGAGGTACCTGTTACAATCAGAGAACCAACTTCACCACTCAAACCTAAGTCTAAATTGCCTGTGATTGATGCAAAAGACAAAGGTAAAGGAAAGTTAAAAGAAAAATCAAAAGTGAAAGAAGTTAAAGAACCTCATATTGAGTCTCATGATATGATGAGGATGCAAGTAGAAGAAAGAGAGAGGTTGATAAGGAGAGCTGCAGAAGCTAAAGCTGAAGAAGAAGGAGATGATATGAGAATGATTTTGGATGATCTGAGTGTAGTGACTATTACACAGAAGGCTGCAGAGGTTGTTAAAGAAAAGACTGCACAAGGATTAAAGCTTCCTGCTCAGAGAGTTCATGATTATTTAAAGAAGAAGAAAGATAATGAAGAGGAAGAGTTATCTTCTGGATTTTTGTTGATGAAAAAGTTGAATGAGGAAAGGGCTAGGAAGAAAAAGCAAGATGAGTTAGCCAAGAAAAGGAGTAAACCTTTACCATATGCTGAAAGGAGAAGACAAATGATTAATGCTTTGTCTGAAAATTATGCTCCAGCTAAAATTGTTAGAGGATGGAATATGCAGAAGCTACAACAGGCATATGATAGGTATATGGGAAGAGATGAGGAGTGGACAAAGAAAATGGAAGAGAATAGGCATTTGAATGCGTTGATGAAGGAGAAGAAAGAAAAGGCAGATAAGGAAATGGCAAAGTTTTTGAAAGAAGAAGAAGAAAGAAAAGAAAAGGCAGCTGTTGAAGCAGCAGAGAAAGCCTTAGAGGATAAGCAGAATGAAGTTAGAAGAAATTCATGGAAAAATCAGATTTCTAAAGATAATGTTATTCCTGATATTCCAAGATTTGATCCAGAGCTGAAAAAGAGAATCAAGATTCTTACTGATAGCAAGGAGATTTCTGAATGACCAAGAAAGGCTAGAATTATAAATTGGGAAGGAGTAGCAATTGATTATGGTTTCAGAAAAATGATTCTTGAGATCAAGATTGAAAGGGAAAGAGGATTTGATGATCATGTTGGGAGTATGATTGATTTGCTCAGAATGTGTACAAGAGATGATCTTATGGAGTTATATCAAGTGAGCAGAATCAGGAATAGAAAGAACACTGAAGCAGTGATTGAAAGACAAATGATGGAGTTATTGCAGAGCCTGTTTGAACCAGCCAGCTTGTATCACTTATTCTTTCATTGTTATCAAAGGGTTATAACCTGGAGATATTTTGCCAGAGCTGGAGTACACATGGTAGTATTCAACAATGGGCAGGTGATCTACATGTTTGATGATCGACATTATGTGCTGGGAACAGGGTTACTGAATAGATTGATTGATTTGAAGTTATCTACAACCATCATTACTGAAGGAGTTTACAGAGCTTTATACATGGTGTTTAATCAACTGCATAAGCGGCAAACAATGAAGGAGAAAGAAGAAGAAAAGAAGGATTGAAACTTGACTCATTACTCTGAATGATCAAGTTTAGGGGGAGATTGTTGAGACCTGAGACACTGTTAGATTTGCTCAGAATACAAGTATCATGCCGCTGTTGGTATAAGACTTCAACCACTGTTATTAGAAGTCAACCACTGTTAGAAGAAGACAACCGCTGTTAGTACATTTGTCTAACAGGGCCACTGTTAGTATATAGTTGGTATTTTGCAAGTACTCAACCACTGTTGATAATATACGAGTACTACCTCTGTTAGTTATATACTCAACCACTGTTGGTTAGTCGGTTAGAGATAATTATGGAATAGATAGGATTTCCATAATAGTTTGATTTTGTAAAGGACTCTATGTGTTATAAATAGAGATTCTGTAAAACCCTAGAGGTAGTGATAGAAGACGAATTCATTCTAGTTATTAGCTTCAAGGTTGTAAACCCTAACACAAGTTGTGTGTTCGTATTATTGTTAATAATATTGAAGCTTTTGGTTAGATATTCTGTTATATACAAGTTTGTTCTTCAAGTTATTAATAAACTATTCCGCAAGCTTATTAATAATCAATCAAAGTAATACATATTAAGATCTCTAGCTGGGATCATCATCCATTGCCCACTTGGGCCCAAAACTCAGCAACTGACTAACCGTATACTGATCTCGACGTCCAGCAATCAAATGATTGAAGAAATTCGGATTGAGTACCTCATCCGCAGTATATAGCTCCAAAGCCTGAGCAAACTCAATAATACTCATCGATCGGGGCTGTCCCCCTAACTGAAACGTGAGACTCGGCTCCCCAAAAGCTGTAGATCTAATATCACACTCAAAAGTACTATAAAACTCCACCTCTAGCTCTCGGAAAATAATCTCTCGAATGCTGAACGAATGAGACCACGCGTAAGATACAAAACCGACATTGCATGCAGGCAATGTGTATACCGCAGTCAACAACCTATGTAATGTCTTTTTACCAGATGCCCTGAATGAGGATCAATAACCCGATCCATAATGTCCCAATCTAACACATCTGCTGCTATAATATGCTGGTCTATGTAGACCGCCAATCTCTCACGAAAGCAATCACATTGCCCAGGTGTATATTCATCATGCTCAAACAATAAAAATGGGCGAACAAATGATAGGGATCGCGATAAAAGCGACCCCATGATCTCTTCGTCGAGACATAGTCTGTAAAAACAAAAACTCAAACAATCCTGTAAATTAAATTGGAAAAAAACTGCAAATGGAGCAAAATAAAAATAACTCGTGCAAACAGTCTGCGTTTGGTTGGCTTATTCAGCAGCCGGTTGCTGCAGTCAACCGCCGGTTGACACAATCTGTGACAAAATTCCAAAATGTTGGCCCCATTTTCTCAATTTAAAAATGCCAGTCAAACATGTTAATCCGAGCTGCGTTTATACATGCAATGTAACGCCCCTAAATTTGTATGTTTTAGATATTATAATATGTGTTTTAATGGTCTAAGTTATATAATATGTACATTTAATATGCAATGTGTTTAAATGTATTGTAAGTTAAGAAATGGATTTGGTAGGACTTAGAATATAAAGAAACTGATGAGAAGGGTAGAAATCGACAATAAGATAAAATGAGGGTAAAGAATGTAAGTTATTAAATAAAACATTGTATTCTTCATTCTTCCAGTGTATTCTGAGAAATTAATAACTACAGTACGTGGGTGTGTGTTGAAGTCGTGAAAAACAAACCCTAGGGGAGAAGAAATCTTAAATTGAAGCTAGGTTTTGCTAATTGGTGCTTCTAATCCTTAATTAATCTTTTCTAAGGTATTCCTAACTTCTTTAATGATTCAATTGATGATTAGGGGTAAATTATTATAAACCCTAAGTTTTGAAAAGTGAAAGAACAAGTGATAGCTAAGTAAATTGGTGTTTCATACATGTTTCTTTGTTGATTATCATATGAAAGAAATTAAGTTCTTATTTTATGGGTGCTTGATGATTTTGAATGAAATTATTACAAGTTGATGAAAGTGTATAAAAAAGATGAAAATAGAAATCAAGCATCTATTTGGTTATGATTTTGTTAAAGTAGAAATGTATGAAACATGTTAAGTAAGAAAGAGATGCTATTAAATTAACACCAATGTTATGGTTAAGAGTAAAGTGCATTGTTAAGTGATTTATGTGTATTATGTGATTATGTGTTTAGGTGGACAAAGTGCTCAAGCTAATTCAAGTGTTTCTTTAAATCGAAATCAAGGTAAGTAATGGGATAATTGTGGAAGTAAGTGATTATCATGCCATTAGCTTGATGCTAGCCAAGTAATGGTATTGGTATCACTTGTGGAAGTAGTTAATCCATTGTGATTAACTTGTGGAAGTGATTAAGGATCCTTAATATGTTAAAGTGTTAAAGTTATTGTTAAAGTGTCCATTACTTACTCAGCAATGTGCTTATTGTGTGAAGTTTAAATGTTGTAGGTGAATCAAGTGATAAACGGGGAGATCCGGGAAAAAGGCCCATGTGAAAGCTAATGGTGGCTTGTTGCTAATCGATAACAAGTTTTTAATCCTCTTTAAATCATGCTCCATATCAAGTCACCCTATTTTGTAAACTTTTGTAAAGGTTTAGGAAACACGTTTTGACACCTTAATCTCCCTTAAGGATTGTAAGTATTGTTTTGGTTAATGATATAGTGAAGTCATGTAGTGAGATTAAGAGTTGGTGAAGTTGTGAATTTTGGATATTAGTATATAAAGTTAGTACGATGTTAAAATTGTTAGTTGTGATGTATTGTAATGTTGAAGTTTGGCTTTGACCTCATGAAGTCAATTGAGAAATAATTGGTGAAAGGGAAGTGTTAAAGTGGGTCATAAACCCAAACGGGTCGTTTAGTGCCCAAACGGGTCACTAAGTGGATAAAGAGTCAAACTGAGTTAAGATGACGATGTGTCAAGTTTACTTATTGCAATAGTTTTGTTTTGAAGTGTTGAAAATGTTGGCAAATTATGTAAGTCAGAAACGAGATGGTTAGAAACTTTGTATGACAGAAAAATGCTCAAAAATGACCATATTTGGATTAACGGTCTAAATCTTTATAAAAGGTGAATTAGGAAAAAGTGTAAACTGGGAAATATTCATATTGTCATTATACACGTGCCTGCAAAGTTTAGTAATTCCAGGTTTTGTAGATTAGTAATTATGCGCGTCCAAAATTTGTATTTTGGGAAAAAATTTGCAGATCTGAGCATTTGATGAACTACTCGGCGGGTAGGTAGGTACTAAGTTTCAAATGATATCATAGGTGATCCAGAGTTGAGTACCCGGTGTGTACTAAAGTAGTACGCAGGGGGTACTAAGAGTACGCAAGGGGTACTCCCTCAACATTTTGAAGAATTGACTTTTAAGGTTCTACACATATATTTAGGGTGTGTAAACATATGTTAAAAAAAAAGTTCTAAATTTTCGGGGTGTTTCAAGTTGGTATCAGAGCTTGGTTTAAGGGATTCGGGTATCCACCATTAGTGGGTACTTGATCTTAAACCATTTTTAATTTGTGTATGAGCATGATATTTTATGGTTTGTGATATTATTTGATTAATTAAAGAATTACTAAGGTTTCTGAATCGAGATGTCGCGTAAAGACTATGGAGACTTATGTGGTGATATGATAATTAGTGTGCCTGGCCAACACAGTAATTATCATATGACTTAGTACGTTGCCATGGGAAGCACGGGATATCAAGAGAATGAAGTCTTGGTGGTTATTAACTGTTATGTGGAAGTAAGTTAAGATAAAATATGCATATTAATTGTTAAAGTAAATGTATATTAAATACTTAGTGTCTAATTTCAGTAAAGATGGATGAAAGTGATATCGACCTAAACCTCGGGCTAAATCCTCAAGGTAGAGCCCAAGATAGGGAAGCAGGGGGCGGTGGTGAAAGACCAAGGTCTCCTGATAATGAAGCTAGATTATCTTTACCCGAGTTAAGATCCTTAATATCTGAAGAGGTTCCTCGCGCCCAAGAGGCTTCTTTACCTCTTTTACTTAGTAGAATTACGGAGACTATTACCGATGAATTTTACAGACGTGAAGAAGAAGCAAATATTTTTGGGAATGTGCCACATGTTGATCCACCAGTGGTACACGTCCCAGAAGAAAAACAAAATTTAGTTATAAAGATTATTCTTCCTGCAATCCACCATCATACGAAGGGGATATGGATCCCATTAAAGCTCAAAGGTGGATTTCTAAAGTTGAAGGGGCATTTGCCACTACAGAATGTCCTGCAAGATTACAGGTACGGTATGCAGCTAATCTTCTTAAATCTCTCGCTAAAGGTTGGTGGGAAGTTCACTGCTGCACCAAGGGTGCCGAAGCAATTAAAAACCTAACTTGGGATGAATTTAAGGAGATATTTAATCATGCTTATTCTCAAGAAGCTGATTTGAAGAAGATCCGCCGTGAGTTCATATCTATGGAACAAACGACGGAGTCGGTAATCGAATTTGTGGGGTTATTTTTGGATCGAGCTCATTTTTGTCCTAAATACATGGAGAATCCTAAGAGACTCATGGATCATTTTCATGAGGTCTTAAAGCCAGAAATCAGACAATTTGTAAATCCAAAGCGTTGTCAGAGCCTTGAAGAAATGATAGATGAAGCTCGATTTCAAGAGCTTGAGTGGGGTCGCCGTGTTGCTAAGAGAAAAGCTGAACAATCTTCTTATTCTTCAAAGAAATTTAAACCTGGTGAAGGCTCCAGAAAGGAGGAAAGGCGAGGAGATAAGAAAGAGCTTCAGGAGTGCAAGACGTGTCACAAAAAGCACTTCGGGGAATGTCGATTTGGATCAAGTGCTTGTAATCAATGTGGAAGAGTGGGTCATTTCGCCCGTGATTGCCTTAACCCAATTAGGGTATGTTATAATTGTTATAAGCCGGGACACATCAAATCGGAATGTCCTGACTTAAGAGCTCAATCTGCTCCTCTCCCACCTCGTCGATATACTTAAAGAAAAGCTGATGAACCGCCAAAGACTAAGGGTCGATCATTTCAAATCACTACTGAAGAAGCTCAAAGGGCCCCCGATGTGTTGACAGGTACCTTCCTTGTAAATTTTATACCTGTATACATACTGTTTGATTCGGGAGCTTCAAGATCCTTTGTATCCAAAAAGTTCTGTCGAAATTTCTCCATTCCTCTTTCTGAATTAGACATTCCACTTGATGTAGAAGTTGCTGATGATAGAGTTGTTTATGTGACTAATGTGTTTAGGGAGTGTCAATTTGAAATCAATAATGAAATCTTTATTATCAACCTCATTCCTATGCAAATGGGTGAATTCGATGTAGTAGTCGATATGGATTGGTTAGGAAAACATGGAGCTATTATTCAGTGTGAGAAAAAGATTATTCAGGTAAATTCTCCAAGTGGGGGAGTAGTTGATATCTATGGGGAAAAGAGAAACACAACTTTATCTATTTGTACTTTTGCACGTGCTAAGCGTCATTTATTACATGGTTGCCAAGCCTTTTTGGCACATGTGATAGATATTCAAATCTACTCCTAAAATTGATGAACTTCTGGTCGTGAAAGAATTCCCCGATGTATTTCCCGATGAGTTACCGGGTATTCCACCCGATAGACAAGTCGAATTTCTTATTGACCTTATACCGGGAGCCACACCTATTGCCAAAACTCCTTACAGGCTTGCCCCATCAGAAATGCAAGAATTAAGGATAAATGACAAAAATCGGCTACGTACTGTCACCGGTTACTCCAAGTATGCAACCTACCCATTAAATTGCTCATGTATGCAACCAACCGGAAAAATTTGTACTGATGTGAGTAACATGGTAACCTGCTACCTGTTGATCCGGTAAATATAATTATTAGGCATTCTAATTTTAATATTAATGCTTAAATAGAATTATTGGAGCCAACATGGATGCCACGTCAATATATATATTTTAAACAAGATTTATAATATAAATTTTTTTCCCGTACCCTTATCAGTTACAGTAAGACCATCTCTAATGCTATGGACTTTACCAAGTCCATAACATGCCACGTCATGCCACATCAGCTTTCTATAAACCACCACTTTCTATAAATTTATAACTCTACTCCTATAAACTTCATAAAGTCCATAAATGGGTCCTACTTGATTATTTAAGTTATATATTTAAATGTTATGGACTCCCTTTCCCTTGTCCATGTGCATGGACTTTAGTTGTATGTGTATGGACTTCATCTTATAAACTTCCATAAAAATGCAAGCTTTATGTATGGACTCCACCTCCTCATTCCACATAGACATGGACATTTGGATGGACCTCCATTGTGGATGGCCTAATGGTGAAACGGTCACTTCCTCCCCATCTTGGTTTAGTAAACACACACAAAAAAAAAGTGGCAGAGAGCCACCCATCCACCATCGCCAATTTCTATTAACCTTTTAACATATAAATTACATAAATCCCATAAAATATAATGAAAAATCAAATTTAAGTCCTAACTTAAAGTCAAATTCAATCATCTCAATTTAACTTTGAGATCAGATTAGGATTAGGTTAAGAATTAAAATTCAATTTCTTTTCAATTTAATATATGTAAGTATGTAACTGGAGGACGTTGATATACGATGAAGCTTAAGCAGCCAACTACCAACACCGGGCCACCGTTCTAACGGAATCGATGGTGGCTACCATTGGATCCGGTGCTACACCGCCATTGGGAGTTGGGACTGTAATAAACGGGCCGGAGTTTTCTTGTATTGGTGTCGGGGATGATAGACGGTTTGACCGTCGAAGAACGCGGTGATGGTCTCGAAGATACGGAGGACTTCCAATGGTGGCGGCGGCGGCGGCGCAAAGATCCAGCAGATCTGGTGGTAACAACCACTAATCGAACCACTGGCAACGTATTCTATATTTTTCGGTTGACGTTTTCTATTTGCCGGCGGTTTTAATGTTCGATGAAGATGGACCATTAAAATGTATTTGTATTATCATCACATAATAAATAAAAATTTGTTTCCTTCAACAAAATGTATTAGAATCGGTCCACTAGAAGCGCTCTCTTAGGTGAAGCTCAAAATTACGGATATCAAAAATCAAGAGTTTGTATTAACAAAAAGCTAACTTTCTGTGAAAAGTATGTATGTACATATGTGTATATGTCTAAAATCTTTTATTAGTTTTAAATATAAAAAATAAATTTCAACCTATTCCGTTTGCTGACGTGAATACCACTTGTACATATGACGTGGCAAAAATATAGTTGTGGCAGCCGATGTGTAAGCCTAGTCAGCTTTGAAAAACTTCAACAGGTAAAAATGTACTTTTGATAAATCCTAATACCAAATTATCCGGTTGGTTGCGTACATGAGCAATTTAATGGGTAGGTTTCATACTTGGAATAACCAGTGGCAGTACATAGCCGATTTTTGTCATTTATCCAAGAATTAATGAAACAGTTGCAAGAATTACTCGACAAATGCTTCATTCGTCCGAGTAGTTCACCATGGGGAGCTCCGGTACTTTTTGTCAAAAAGAAAGATGGCACCATGAGAATGTGTATTGATTATAGAGAATTAAACAAAGTAACCATCGAGAATAGGTATCCTTTACCTAGGATTGACGACTTGTTCGATCAACTCCAAGGTGCTCGTTTCTTCTCAAAAATTGACTTACGTTCTGGTTATCATCAATTGAAAGTTCGAGAAGAAGATGTTTCCAAAACTGCTTTCAGAATAAGGTATGGCCATTATGAATTCGTGGTTTTGCCTTTTGGTCTGACAAATGCACCAGCTGCATTCATGGATCTCATGAATCGGGTATGCCGTCCTATGCTGAATAGATTTGTGATTGTGTTTATTGATGATATTCTTATCTATTCTAAGTATGCTAGTAATCATGAAGTTCACTTGAGGCAAGTATTAAAAACGTTGAGAAATGAAAAGTTTTATGCCAAATTCTCAAAGTGTGAGTTCTGGCTTTGTGAAGTTCAATTTTTGGGTCACGTGGTGAACAGTCAAGGTATAAAAGTTGATCCTGCTAAAGTAGAAGCTGTAATGAAATGTGAACCTCCAACAAATCCCACCGAAGTTAGAAGCTTTCTGGGATTAGCCGGTTATTATCGACGGTTTATTCAAGACTTCACGAAGATTGCTACTCCTCTTACCAAACTCACTCGAAAGAATGTCAAGTTTGAATGGAACGAACAATCCGAAGAAGCTTTCCGAATCCTTAAGCAAAAGCTTAGTCAAGCCTTTATCTTAGTACTTCCTGATGGTACTGAAGATATGGTGGTATATTGTGATGCCTCACTGATGGAGGCCCAAGTATTGAAGATCGAGCCCACATGTTCATGGAGGCCCACGTGAAAAGGGCTGCAAAGAAAAGGGTGTAACTTGGGCTACGGGGCTCCGTTTTAGGCCCATGAGTAGGCGAATCGAAGCTCGGTTAGAGGCCCACCAAGCCGCTAGCCGCCATAGGCCCATGCTCGAAGCCCAAAAACGGCTCCGTTTGGAAGATATGGCCTATTATATGTTTTGGATCTGCATGTTGGGCTTTTGTTTTGGATCGTGTGTTTGGCCCGTTATGTTTTTAGGCCCGTTAAAAATCCTGGATGTTATTTAAGTTTTTTTCTTCATTGTAATGAACTCAGTTTTCCAATTTCAAGAATTTTGATTTTTCACTTTTGTGAATCAAAGCATACCCATCCACGGCATTCTTTTGTGAATCAACGTGTTTTGGAAGAATTGTTCCTGGCTATTCCTTTGAATCAACATGATTAATTTGCTATCTCAATTAAGCACTACATCACACACACAATGGTCTAGGTTCTGTTTTTGTAACACCTGCCAAATTAGGACTAGTAATTAGTACCTGATTTTATGTAATACATGTAATTAGTCCTTGGATTAGGTTAATTAATGTATCTTTATATATATATTGATGAATATATATACGAATACGCGATTTGGCTAAATCGCACACGTTTTAAATCGAATGTAAATCGATTCAATTAATTACGGACGTTGGTGAAACATTTTGTTCAAATAACGAGATCACTTTCCAAATACTATTTTGACAATATTTTAAGTAGGTATTATATCGTACAAATAAACGTCGACATGAATAAAATAGTTAACGCGCAATTTAAAAACAAGAATAAACCAATTTATTTAAAGATTTGACAAAATAATTCGACTAAATTATTAAACAAAGATTCGTACATTAATATGAATAATTAACGCGTAAAACAAATATTTAAACGATTAAATACCGGGGAAAACGAACACCACACGGAGCACGGAATGGAGACTGGGTGAGGTGAGGCTTTCACCAACACCCCACCTCCTCCCATTTCTTTCTCATTTCCTTCTTTTCTCACTCTCTTTCTTCCTCATTTTCTCTCAAATATCACCATCACCACCAACAACACACAATCGCAAAATAACCCACCAAAACGACACCGGATCATACCACCCCTTTGGAATAAAAGAACCACGGCATCACGATCTACATTCCTATCTTTCCGGATTTTCATTTCAGCATTTTGTAAATTTCCGACAAAACCCAAAACTCTCCGTTTTCACTCATTTTTACGTTTTTATGGTTCATATATGCTTAAAATGTCCAATAATGGGTTGGGTAAAAGTATTAGATCGAACGGTGGCCGGAAAACTCGTTTTCGGTCCATTTTTCGTCGAACAGTTGGAAGTGTCGCTAGTGTGCCAAAAACAGTACTAGCGACACTAGCTAAGTGTCGCTATGCCTAAGTGTCGCCCCTATAGCGACACTACTTAAGTGTCGCTGAACTACTTAACCAGATTTATCTTAGCGACACTCCCTCAGTGACGCCAAAAATTCGTAAGTGTCGCCTATAGCGACACTAATCAAGTGTCGCCAAATTATGAAAATCGGAAATCTAGCGACACTCATCAAGTGTCGCCTATAGCGACACTAGCCAAGGGAGTTGTCAAATTATTTTTACACCAAGTGTTAAACTTGTACAACCTCAAACACTTATACGATACGACTCCTAAAACACTTTGGAATACATTTATAAGTATAACACTTCAAAAACAATGATAATACTTTGACTATTACCCACCGTCACCAACGGGCCAAACATGTTTTCTAACAACAAACGATTACAAACATACGGACAAACATTGGGCATACTAGTTGGGTACAACTAAACGAAACGTCTTGCGAGACAACTACTTACATAACCTTATGTGTTTAGGCATTTGAAGGTTACGGGTTCGGAGAACCTACGGACTGATATCATTTACTCGTTTATTTGTATATACGTAACTTGCAAAGACTCAGGTGAGTCTTACAGCCCCACTTTTACTGTTTTACATACGGGGTGAGATACATGCTACTGTTTTTCTTGAACACAAGTACTAAAACTGCTTACTATACCAAACGGAATTGCATGAGTTATTTACTATTTACAGAAGTCTCTCCATCATATATCGTTAGTTATGGACTTAAGCGCGAACACTAGTTAATGGATCCATTAGGGAAATGACCCTCCCCGCCCGGGGTAGTAGCGCTACCACGAACCGTTATGTATAAACGGGCGACTATTATTTCGTTACTTATGCTTGCTCAATTACGAGCATGTCACGGGAGCAACTGATTACTTACGGGTTAAGCTTCGATTATGAGCCTCATGGCAACGGTATAACTTATTTACTTTACATTTGCTGGATTTGCAAATACTTGATTTACGCCTGCGGGCACTATTGATGAAATCTTGTGTTCAAAACTGATATTACTTACAAACCTGTGAGATTCACCAACATTCGTGTTGACCATTTTAGCATGTATTCTCAGGTACTCATATGGAGTAGGATTTCTCCAGGACATAGCCAGAGTCGCATGATTTCAACTAAACTGCATTAACGGAGATTCTCAGCATTATCTTTTGTACATGTTGATTATGTAATAGAATCTCCCGCCATACGCGTGGACTCTAGGGAACTATTTTTGTATACGAAAACATTAAGTTTTCAAACATATATTTCTATGAAATCGTTTTACAACGTCTCATTTAGAGGTCGTTTACTGTATATCTTGTGCTTTGTATATTGATTAGTAACACCCAAGTATGCTTCCGCAAATCATTAAATTTGTGGGTGTTACAGATTGGTATCAGAGCCTAAGGTTATAGTGAACTAGGTTGCATTTAGTGGGCCTAGACTATGACCATTAGGCAGTATTCCCTTACTAGGCATGATTGGTTCAGGAATTACAGCATACGACTTTAATTTAACATAGCCTGATCAACTATGTACAATTAAGGAAAGATGATGTGAGGTCTGAAATGGTTATGTTGAACAGGAATGCGTTAGTTGACTCTGACCACGAGAGAACCGGACCATTACTTGATACGTGCTAGATACTAGGCTGGATATTATATACTTATATATATTAGCCTCGTCTTACTTACACTCTGCCTCAGGAATGGCAAACACATCACCCAATTCGTCACGCCCTCATCCGCAAAGATCTCGAAACCCTTCGAATAACCAGGAGGACCACTAGGTCACCTCGAACCAGCCCCTATCCTATTCATAACTCTCAGAACTCGGCACATCTCACGGTGCCAGTGTTGGCTACCCAACTCCGCCGTCAGGAGCAAAGGCTCGAGAATCTCGAACGGGAACAACACCAAATGACCTACCTGCTTCGCCAAGCTCTTGACCGCATATCACAACTATAGCGAGAACAAGAAGATACCAGCCTCTCTGTAAGCATAATTCGGGATTCAATGACCACTGAACTAGGTGCGGATGAACTCGTAAGAAACCGACTAGAGGAATGTGAACAGCGTTCACAGGAGACTGAGGATCACTCTCGAGCACTAGTACAACGACTAGCCTTTGTTGAAGACAACGCCAGGCAAGCCCACAGACTAGCAGAAACCGTGGACCGCCTTGTCGCGCTGATGGAGCAGATTAATCTGCATCAAGATTAGATCAGTCTGTAACTTGTAACCAGTTGACTACTTAATTAGGACCTATGTAATTCAACCGGATGTAACAATTCCCGGTACTTTTGTACTACTATTACCCTGTAATCTTTTGGGAAAACCCATACCTTGTATTCAACTTGTTTATCTAAATGAAATGTGACTGTCACTTCTTATTGTTATCGTGTATCTCATCATTTACACTTGTGACATATCATAATTTCATACAAATATCTTATTCCTCTTTCCTTGTTCTTTTCTTGTTCAGCATCATGCCTCCTCGCCGACAAATCACCCCCAGTGAAGCCGAAATTGCGCGTCTGATTGCCCGTAGTGTGGCCCAAGCCCTAGCTACCCGAACATCAACTCCTGGTAGCGAAGATACAGCTAACAATGGACCACAACCCAAACCCTGTTCTTACAAAGACTTCCAGAACTGCAAACCTCTGAACTTTGCAGGTACCGAGGGAGCTATCGGTCTAGTACGCTGGATCGAGAAAGTCGAATCTGTATTTATTATCTTCAACTGTGCGGAGGGAGACAAGGTTAAGTTCTCCGTTAGTACTTTCACTGACACCGCTCTCACCTGGTGCAACACCTATGCCCAGACTGTGGGTATTGCGAATGCTTACAAGCTTCCGTGGGAGGAGCTGAAGGAGATGTTGAGGGGTGAGTACTGCCCCAGGGATGAACTGAAACAACTAGAGTTGGAATTCTGGAACCACAAGATGCAAGGTGATGATATCACCGGGTACACCAACCGTTTCCACCAACTGGCACTTCTGTGCCCATCCATGGTCGATCCTGAATACAAGAGGATCGAGAAATATGTCGATGGACTTCCCGACAGACTACAAGACCTGGTGACATCATCCAAACCGGGTACTATCCAGAGCGCCATTCGTAAGGCCCATGAGCTAACGGCAAATTCTGTCCGCCGTGGCACAACTTCTACCCCATCTGCAAACAACAAACGCAAATGGGAAGGAAACCCCAACTCATCCAACCAACTCACCAACAAGAAGCCTGAGTCTGTTAAGGCTTATTCATCGGGGACTACAGAAAAGAAAGGGTACGGTGGGAACAAACCCTACTGTCCCAAATGCAATCGTCACCACGACGGTTCCTGCCCTTGCACCAACTGCAAAAGGTTTGGGCACCTAGCTAAGGATTGCCGAGCCATCATTCCTACCCCCAACACCAATGCACCAAAGACCTGCTTTGGGTGCGGAAATTCTGGGCATTTCAAGAACAACTGCCCCAAACTAAAGAACAACAACAACAACAACAACAACAGCAACAACACTCGGAGCAGAGCCTTCGTGATCAACTCAGGGGACGCCCGTCAAGACCCGAATGTGGTCTCGGGTATGTTCTTCCTCAACAACTTATCTGCTTCTATTCTATTTGATACTGGTGCCGATAAGAGCTATATTTCTGATGAGTTTTGCCCACTACTTGACATCACCCCCGTGGCCTTAGATGTTAAGTACACCGTAGAACTTGCAAATGGTAAACTCATAGAAACCAATAGTGTGATACCTAATTGCACTTTAAACCTAGCCGACGAAATCTTCTCAATCGATCTTATGCCTGTTGAACTAGGAAGTTTCGACGTCATCGTGGGTATGGACTGGTTGTCCAAGCATCGGGCCGAAATTGTTTGTTCTGATAAAATCGTACGCATCCCTCTCACCGTCGGTAGAACCTTGATCATACAAGGGGAGACCGGTGGGTCGAGACTAAACATAATCTCCTGTTTAAAAACCCGAAAATTTCTGAGAAAAGGTTACCCAGCAATTCTCGCACACATCACGGAGAAAAAGTCGGAGGAGAAGCAACTTAAAGATGTGCCAATAGTTAGAGACTTTCCCGAAGTCTTTCCAGAAGAACTACCTGGTTTACCTCCACCTAGCAGGTTGAGTTCTCGATTGATCTCGTGCCGGCTGCCGCACCGGTGGCCCGAGCACCGTACCGCCTAGCCGCATCCGAACTTCAGGAGTTGTCTACTCAGTTACAGGAACTCCTGGATAGAGGATTCATCAGACCGAGTTCTTCACCTTGGGGAGCTCCGGTCTTATTTGTCAAAAAGAAAGACGGTTCATTTCGAATGTGCATTGACTGCCGAGAGTTGAACAAACTAACCGTCAAGAACCGATATCCACTCCCTCGAATCGATGATCTGTTCGATCAACTTCAAGGATCAAGCTGTTATTCAAAGATTGATCTTCGATCAGGTTATCATCAATTGCGTGTTCGTGATGCCGACATCCCAAAAACCGCATTCAGAACCCGTTACGGGCACTACGAATTCCAAGTGATGCCCTTTGGTCTAACCAACGCACCGGCTGTATTCATGGACCTTATGAATCGGGTGTGTAAACCTTATCTTGACAAGTTTGTCATTGTCTTCATCGATGACATCCTCATATACTCACGAAACGAACAAGAACACGCACAACATCTCAGAACCATCCTAGAACTACTTAGACACGAGGAGCTTTACGCTAAATTCTCTAAGTGTGAGTTCTGGATAAAAACAGTTCAATTCCTTGGACACGTGATTGATAGTCAGGGAATTCATGTAGACCCATCAAAAATCGAGGCCATCAAGAACTGGCAAGCGCCAACCACTCCAGCCGAGGTACGCCAATTCTTGGGATTGGCCGGTTATTATCGCCGATTCATCGAGAACTTCTCAAAAATAGCCATACCACTCACGACACTGACTCAAAAGGATAAAAAGTTCGACTGGACCGATAAACAAGAGTCAGCCTTTCAGGTGTTGAAACTCAAGCTTTGCAGTGCGCCTATTCTATCCCTACCCGAAGGCACCGATGACTTTGTGGTATACTGCGATGCTTCTCACCAAGGTTTCGGTTGCGTGCTAATGCAACGAGACAAGGTCATTGCTTACGCCTCCCGACAACTTAAAGTTCACGAGAAGAACTACACAACTCACGACCTTGAGTTAGGGGCCGTGGTATTCGCCCTCAAAATCTGGAGACATTACCTTTATGGTACCCGAAGTACTGTATTCACCGACCACAAAAGTTTTCAACACATATTCGATCAAAAGGATCTCAACATGAGGCAACGTCGATGGGTCGAGTTGCTTACCGATTATGATTGTGAAATCAAGTATTATCCGGGAAAGGCGAATGTTGTTGCCGATGCCCTCAGTCGGAAAGAACGTACAAAACCACTTCGAGTCCGAGCCCTCAGTATGACCATTCACAACGATTTAAATATTCAGATTCTCACCGCTCAACTCGAAGCTCTCAAACCTAATAATGTCAAAAACGAGGCCTTGCGAGGCATGGATAAACAATTCGAAATCAGACCCAACGGAGTTAGGTACTTCTCTAACCGAATCTGGTTGCTTGTTTCGGGAACCTTCGGGACTTGGTGATGGATGAAGCTCACAAGTCCAAATATTCTATCCACCCGGGGTCTGATAAAATGTATCACGGGATCAAAGAGTTTTATTGGTGGCCGAACATGAAAGCTGAAATCGCCACCTACGTCAGCAAGTGTCTTACTTGTTCGAAAGTCAAAGCCGAATACCAGAAACCTTCCGGCTTACTCCAACAACCTGACATTCCTGAATGGAAATGGGAACATATTGCCATGGATTTCATAACCAAACTTCCTAAGTCATCAAGCGGTTGCGATACTATTTGGGTGATCGTCGATCGTCTCACCAAATCAGCTCGTTTCTTGGCAATCAGAGAAACCGATAAAATGGAACGCCTCACACAAATCTACATCAAAGAAATCGTTTGTCAACATGGTGTCCCTATCTCGATTATCTCTGACAGGGATGCTCATTTCACATCTCGCTTCTGGCAATCACTCCAAAAATCACTGGGTACCCGTCTCGATATGAGTACCGCGTACCACCCTCAGACCGATGGCCAGAGTGAACGAACTATTCAGACACTGGAAGACATGCTACGAGCCTGCGTAGTTGATTTCGGTACCAACTGGGAAAGACACCTACCGTTGTGTGAGTTTTCCTACAATAACAGTTATCACACCAGCATTAAGGCTGCACCTTTTGAGGCACTGTACGGTCGTAAGTGCCGATCACCGATCTGTTGGACTGAAGTGGGAAATAGTCAACTCACTGGTCCTGAACTCATACACGAAACCACCGAGAAAATTTTTGAAATCCAGAACAGACTTAAAGCCGCACGTGATCGTCAGAAAAGTTACGCTGACGTGAGACGCAAACCACTCGAGTTCCAGGTTGGGGATCGAGTACTCTTAAAAGTATCGCCTTGGAAAGGTGTAATCCGATTCGGCAAACGCGGGAAATTAAATCCCAGGTACATTGGGCCTTTTGAGATCCGCGAGAGGATAGGTCCAGTGGCATATCGACTGCAGCTGCCCTCTGAACTCAGCAGCGTGCACCCTACCTTTCATATTTCTAACTTAAAGAAATGTATGTCTGACGAGACACTTATCATACCACTTGACGAGATTCGCATCATTTCGTTGAGGAACCCGCGGAAATCATGGACCGTGAGGTCAAACAACTCAAACAGAGTCGTATTCCCATCGTAAAAGTCAGGTGGAATTCTAGACGAGGTCCTAAATTCACTTGGGAACGGGAAGACCAAATGCGACAGTAATACCCACATCTCTTCCCAGACAACGCACCGACCGTGCAATCGAACTGATTTCTGGACGAAATTTCTTTAACAAGGGAAGAATGTAACACCTTCCAAATTAGGACTAGTAATTAGTACCTGATTTTCTGTAATACATGTAATTAGTCCTTGGATTAGGTTAATTAATGTATCTTTATATATATATATATATATATATTGATGAATATATTTACGAATACGCGATTTGGCTAAATCGCACACGTTTTAAATCGAATGTAAATCGATTCAATTAATTATGGACGTTGGTGAAACATTTTGTTCAAATAACGAGATCACTTTCCAAATACTATTTTGACAATATTTTAAGTAGGTATTATATCGTACAAATAAACGTCGACATGAATAAAATAGTTAACGCGCAATTTAAAAACAAGAATAAACCAATTTATTTAAAGATTTGACAAAATAATTCGACTAAATTATTAAACAAAGATTCGTACATTAATATGAATAACTAACGCGTAAAAACAAATATTTAAACGATTAAATACCGGGGAAAATGAACACCACACGGAGCACGGAATGGAGACTGGGTGAGGTGAGGCTTTCACCAACACCCCACCTCCTCCCATTTCTTTCTCATTTCCTTCTTTTCTCACTCTCTTTCTTCCTCATTTTCTCTCAAATATCACCATCACCACCAACAACACACAATCGCAAAATAACCCACCAAAACGACACCGGATCATACCACCCCTTTGGAATAAAAGAACCACGGCATCACGATCTACATTCCTATCTTTCCGGATTTTCATTTCGGCATTTTGTAAGTTTCCGACAAAACCCGAAACTCTCCGTTTTCACTCATTTTTACGTTTTTATGGTTCATATATGCTTAAAATGTCCAATAATGGGTTGGGTAAAAGTATTAGATCGAACGGTGGCCGAAAAACTCGTTTTCGGTCCATTTTCCGTCGAACAGTTGGAAGTGTCGCTAGTGTGCCAAAAACAGTACTAGCGACACTAGCTAAGTGTCGCTATGCCTAAGTGTCGCCCCTATAGCGACACTACTTAAGTGTCGCTGAACTACTTAACCAGATTTATCTTAGCGACACTCCCTCAGTGACGCCAAAAATTCGTAAGTGTCGCCTATAGCGACACTAATCAAGTGTCGCCAAATTATGAAAATCGGAAATCTAGCGACACTCATCAAGTGTCGCCTAACTAGTGTCGCCTATAGCGACACTAGCCAAGGGAGTTGTCAAATTATTTTTACACCAAGTGTTAAACTTGTACAACCTCAAACACTTATACGATACGACTCCTAAAACACTTTGGAATACATTTATAAGTATAACACTTCAAAAACAATGATAATACTTTGACTATTACCCACCGTCACCAACGGGCCAAACATGTTTTCTAACAACAAACGATTACAAACATACGGACAAACATTGGGCATACTAGTTGGGTACAACTAAACGAAACGTCTTGCGAGACAACTACTTACATAACCTTATGTGTTTAGGCATTTGAAGGTTACGGGTTCGGAGAACCTACGGACTGATATCATTTACTCGTTTATTTGTATAAACGTAACTTGCAAAGACTCAGGTGAGTCTTACAGCTCCACTTTTACTGTTTTACATACGGGGTGAGATACATGCTACTGTTTTTCTTGAACACAAGTACTAAAACTGCTTACTATACCAAACGGAATTGCATGAGTTATTTACTATTTACAGAAGTCTCTCCATCATATATCGTTAGTTATGGACTTAAGCGCGAACACTAGTTAATGGATCCATTAGGGAAATGACCCTCCCCGCCCGGGGTAGTAGCGCTACCACGAACCGTTATGTATAAACAGGCTACTATTATTTCGTTACTTATGCTTGCTCAATTACGAGCATGTCACGGGAGCAACTGATTACTTACGGGTTAAGCTTCGATTATGAGCCTCATGGCAACGGTATAACTTATTTACTTTACATTTTCTGGATTTGCAAATATTTGATTTACGCCTGCGGGCACTATTGATGAAATCTTGTGTTCAAAACTGATATTACTTACAAACCTGTGAGATTCACCAACATTCGTGTTGACCCTTTTAGCATGTATTCTCAGGTACTCATATGGAGTAGGATTTCTCCAGGACTTAGCCAGAATCGCATGATTTCAATTAAACTGCATTAACGGAGATTCTCAGCATTATCTTTTGTACATGTTGATTATGTAATAGAATCTCCCGCCATACGCGTGGACTCTAGGGAACTATTTTTGTATACGAAAACATTAAGTTTTCAAACATATATTTCTATGAAATCGTTTTACAACGTCTCATTTAGAGGTCGTTTACTGTATATCTTGTGCTTTGTATATTGATTAGTAACACCCAAGTATGCTTCCGCAAATCATTAAATTTGGGGGTGTTACAGATTGGTATCGGAGCCTAAGGTTATAGTGAACTAGGTTGCATTTAGTGGGCCTAGACTATGACCATTAGGCAGTATTCCCTTACTAGGCATGATTGGTTCAGGAATTACAGCATACGACTTTAATTTAACATAGCCTGATCAACTATGTACAATTAAGGAAAGATGATGTTAGGTCTGAAATGGTTATGTTGAACAGGAATGTGTTAGTTGACTCTGACCACGAGAGAACCGGACCATTACTTGATACGTGCTAGACACTAGGCTGGATATTATATACTTATATATATTAGCCTCGTCTTACTTACACTCTGCCTCAGGAATGGCAAACACATCACCCAATTCGTCACGCCCTCATCCTCAAAGATCTCGAAACCCGCGAATAGCCAGGAGGACCACTAGGTCACCTCGAACTAGCCCATATCCTATTCATAACTCTCAGAACTCGGCACATCTCACGGTGCCAGTGTTGGCTACCCAACTCCGCCGTCAGGAGCAAAGGCTCGAGAATCTCGAACGGGAACAACACCAAATGACCTACCTGCTTCGCCAAGCTCTTGACCGCATATCACAACTCCAGCGAGAACAAGAAGATACCAGCCTCTCTGTAAGCATAATTCAGGATTCAATGACCGCTGAACTAGGTGCGGATGAACTCTTAAGAAACCGACTAGAGTAATGTGAACAGCGTTCACAGGAGACTGAGGATCACTCTCGAGCACTAGTACAATGACTGGCCTTGGTTGAAGACAACGCCAGGCAAGCCCACAGACTAGCAGAAACCGTGGACCGCCTTGTCGCGCTGATGGAGCAGATTAATCTGCATCAAAATTAGATCAGTCTGTAACTTGTAACCAGTTGACTACTTAATTAGGACCTATGTAATTCAACCGGATGTAACAATTCCCGGTACTTTTGTACTACTATTACCCTGTAATCTTTTGGGAAAACCCGTACCTTGTATTCAACTTGTTTATCTAAATGAAATGTGATTGTCACTTCGTACTGTTATCGTGTATCTCATCATTTACACTTGTGACATATCATAATTTCATACAAATATCTTATTCCTCTTTCCTTGTTCTTTTCTTGTTCAGCATCATGCCTCCTCGCCGACAAATCACCCCCAGTGAAGCCGAAATTGCGCGTCTGATTGCCCGTAGTGTGGCCCAAGCCCTAGCTACCCGAACATCAACTCCTGGTAGCGAAGATACAGCTAACAATGGACCACAACCCAAACCCTGTTCTTACAAAGACTTCCAGAACTGCAAACCTCTGAACTTTGCAGGTACTGAGGGAGCTATCGGTCTAGTACGCTGGATCGAGAAAGTCGAATCTGTATTTCTTACATGCAACTGTGCGGAGGGAGACAAGGTTAAGTTCTCTGTTAGTACTTTCACTGACACCGCTCTCACCTGGTGGAACACCTATGCCCAGACTGTGGGTATTGCGAATGCTTACAAGCTTCCGTGGGAGGAGCTGAAGGAGATGTTGAGGGGTGAGTACTGCCCCAGGGATGAACTGAAACAACTAGAGTTGGAATTCTGGAACCACAAGATGCAAGGTGATGATATCACCGGGTACACCAATCGTTTCCACCAACTGGCACTTCTGTGCCCATCCATGGTCGATCCTGAATACAAGAGGATCGAGAAATATGTCGATGGACTTCCCGACAGACTACAAGACCTGGTGACATCATCCAAACCGGGTACTATCCAGAGCGCCATTTGTATGGCCCATGAGCTAACGGCAAATTCTGTCCGCCGTGGCACAATTTCTACCCCATCTGCAAACAACAAACGCAAATGGGAAGGAAACCCCAACTCATCCAACCAACTCACCAACAAGAAGCCTGAGTCTGTTAAGGCTTATTCATCGGGGACTACAAAAAAGAAAGGGTTCGGCGGGAACAAACCCTACTGTCCCAAATGCAATCGTCACCATGACGGTTCCAGCCCTTGCACCAACTGCAAAAGGTTCGGGCACCTAGCTAAGGATTTCCGAGCCATCATTCCTACCCCCAACACCAATGCACCAAATACCTGCTTTGGGTGCGGAAATTCTGGGCATTTCAAGAACAACTGCCCCAAACTGAAGAACAACAACAACAACAACCGCAACAACACTCGGAGCAAAGACTTCGTGATCAACTCAGGGGACGCCCGTCTAGACCCGAATGTGGTCTCGGGTATGTTCTTCCTCAACAACTTATCTGCTTCTATTCTATTTGATACTGGTGCCGATAAGAGCTATATTTCTGATGAGTTTTGCCCACTACTTGACATCACCCCCGTGGCCTTAGATGTTAAGTACACCGTAGAACTTGCAAATGGTAAACTCATAGAAACCGAGAAAATTTTTGAAATCCAGAACAGACTTAAAGCCGCACGTGATCGTCAGAAAAGTTACGCTGACGTGAGACGCAAACCACTCGAGTTCCAGGTTGGGGATCGAGTACTCTTAAAAGTATCGCCTTGGAAAGGTGTAATCCGATTCGGCAAACGCGGGAAATTAAATCCCAGGTACATTGGGCCTTTTGAGATCCGCGAGAGGATAGGTCCAGTGGCATATCAACGGCAGCTGCCCTCTGAACTCAGCAGCGTGCACCCTACCTTTCATATTTCTAACTTAAAGAAATGTATGTCTGACGAGACACTTATCATACCACTTGACGAGATTCGCATCATTTCGTTGAGGAACCCGCGGAAATCATGGACCGTGAGGTCAAACAACTCAAACAGAGTCGTATTCCCATCGTAAAAGTCATGTGGAATTCTAGACGTGGTCCTGAATTCACTTGGGAACGGGAAGACCAAATGCGACAGAAATACCCACATCTCTTCTCAGACAACGCACCGACCGTGCAATCGAACTAATTTCGGGACGAAATTTCTTTAACAAGGGAAGAATGTAACACCTGCCAAATTATGACTAGTAATTAGTACCTGATTTTCTGTAATACATGTAATTAGTCCTTTGATTAGGTTAATTAATGTATCTTTATATATATATATATATATTGATGAATATATATACGAATACGCGATTTGGCTAAATCGCACACGTTTTAAATCGAATGTAAATCGAAATTTCTTTAACAAGGAAAGAATGTAACACCTGTCAAATTAGGACTAGTAATTAGTACCTGATTTTCTGTAATACATGTAATTAGTCCTTTGATTAGGTTAATTAATGTATCTTTATATATATATATTGATGAATATATATACGAATACGCGATTTGGCTAAATCGCACACGTTTTAAATCGAATGTAAATCGATTCAATTAATTACGGACGTTGGTGAAACATTTTGTTCAAATAACGAGATCACTTTCCAAATACTATTTTGACAATATTTTAAGTAGGTATTATATCGTACAAATAAACGTCGACATGAATAAAATAGTTAACGCGCAATTTAAAAACAAGAATAAACCAATTTATTTTAAGATTTGACAAAATAATTCGACTAAATTATTAAACAAAGATTCGTACATTAATATGAATAATTAACGCGTAAAACAAATATTTAAACGATTAAATACCGTGGAAAACGAACACCACACGGAGCACGGAATGGAGACTGGGTGAGGTGAGGCTTTCACCAACACCCCCACCTCCTCCCATTTCTTTCTCATTTCCTTCTTTTCTCACTCTCTTTCTTCCTCATTTTCTCTCAAATATCACCATCACCACCAACAACACACAATCGCAAAATAACCCACCAAAACGACACCGGATCATACCACCCCTTTGGAATAAAAGAACCACGGCATCATGATCTACATTCCTATCTTTCCGGATTTTCATTTCGGCATTTTGTAAGTTTCCGACAAAACCCAAAACTCTCCGTTTTCACTCATTTTTACGTTTTTATGGTTCATATATGCTTAAAATGTCCAATAATGGGTTGGGTAAAAGTATTAGATCGAACGGTGGCCGGAAAACTCGTTTTCGGTCCATTTTTCGTCGAACAGTTGGAAGTGTCGCTAGTGTGCCAAAAACAGTACTAGCGACACTAGCTAAGTGTCGCTATGCCTAAGTGTCGCCCCTATAGCGACACTACTTAAGTGTCGCTGAACTACTTAACCAGATTTATCTTAGCGACACTCCCTCAGTGACGCCAAAAATTCGTAAGTGTCGCCTATAGCGACACTAATCAAGTGTCGCCAAATTATGAAAATCGGAAATCTAGCGACACTCATCAAGTGTCGCCTAACTAGTGTCACCTATAGCGACACTAGCCAAGGGAGTTGTCAAATTATTTTTACACCAAGTGTTAAACTTGTACAACCTCAAACACTTATACGATACGACTCCTAAAACACTTTGGAATACATTTATAAGTATAACACTTCAAAAACAATGATAATACTTTGACTATTACCCACCGTCACCAACGGGCCAAACATGTTTTCTAACAACAAACGATTACAAACATACGGACAAACATTGGGCATACTAGTTGGGTACAACTAAACGAAACGTCTTGCGAGACAACTACTTACATAACCTTATGTGTTTAGGCATTTGAAGGTTACGGGTTTGGAGAACCTACGGACTGATATCATTTACTCGTTTATTTGTATAAACGTAACTTGCAAAGACTCAGGTGAGTCTTACAGCCCCACTTTTACTGTTTTACATACGGGGTGAGATACATGCTACTGTTTTTCTTGAACACAAGTACTAAAACTGCTTACTATACCAAACGGAATTGCATGAGTTATTTACTATTTACAGAAGTCTCTCCATCATATATCATTAGTTATGGACTTAAGCGCGAACACTAGTTAACGGATCCATTAGGGAAATGACCCTCCCCGCCCGGGGTAGTAGCGCTACCACGAACCGTTATGTATAAACGGGCGACTATTATTTCGTTACTTATGCTTGCTCAATTACGAGCATGTCACGGGAGCAACTGATTACTTACGGGTTAAGCTTCGATTATGAGCCTCATGGCAACGGTATAACTTATTTACTTTACATTTGCTGGATTTGCAAATACTTGATTTACGCCTGCGGGCACTATTGATGAAATCTTGTGTTCAAAACTGATATTACTTACAAACCTGTGAGATTCACCAACATTCGTGTTGACCCTTTTAGCATGTATTCTCAGGTACTCATATGGAGTAGGATTTCTCCAGGACATAGCCAGAGTCGCATGATTTCAACTAAACTGCATTAACGGAGATTCTCAGCATTATCTTTTGTACATGTTGATTATGTAATAGAATCTCCCGCCATACGCGTGGACTCTAGGGAACTATTTTTGTATACGAAAACATTAAGTTTTCAAACATATATTTCTATGAAATCGTTTTACAACGTCTCATTTAGAGGTCGTTTACTGTATATCTTGTGCTTTGTATATTGATTAGTAACACCCAAGTATGCTTCCGCAAATCATTAAATTTGGGGGTGTTACAGATTGGTATCGGAGCCTAAGGTTATAGTGAACTAGGTTGCATTTAGTGGGCCTAGACTATGACCATTAGGCAGTATTCCCTTACTAGGCATGATTGGTTCAGGAATTACAGCATACGACTTTAATTTAACATAGCCTGATCAACTATGTACAATTAAGGAAAGATGATGTGAGGTCTGAAATGGTTATGTTGAACAGGAATGTGTTAGTTGACTCTGACCACGAGAGAACCGGACCATTACTTGATACGTGCTAGACACTAGGCTGGATATTATATACTTATATATATTAGCCTCGTCTTACTTACACTCTGCCTCAGGAATGGCAAACACATCACCCAATTCGTCACGCCCTCATCCTCAAAGATCTCGAAACCCGCGAATAGCCAGGAGGACCACTAGGTCACCTCGAACTAGCCCATATCCTATTCATAACTCTCAGAACTCGGCACATCTCACGGTGCCAGTGTTGGCTACCCAACTCCGCCGTCAGGAGCAAAGGCTCGAGAATCTCGAACGGGAACAACACCAAATGATCTACCTGCTTCGCCAAGCTCTTGACCGCATATCACAACTACAGCGAGAACAAGAAGATGCCAGCCTCTCTGTAAGCATAATTCAGGATTCAATGACCGCTGAACTAGGTGCGGATGAACTCGTAAGAAACCGACTAGAGGAATGTGAACAGCGTTCACAGGAGACTGAGGATCACTCTCGAGCACTAGTACAACGAATGGCCTTGGTTGAAGACAACGCCAGGCAAGCCCACAGACTAGCAGAAACCGTGGACCGCCTTGTCGCGCTGATGGAGCAGATTAATCTGCATCAAGATTAGATCAGTCTGTAACTTGTAACCAGTTGACTACTTAATTAGGACCTATGTAATTCAACCGGATGTAACAATTCCCGGTACTTTTGTACTACTATTACCCTGTAATCTTTTGGGAAAACCCGTACCTTGTATTCAACTTGTTTATCTAAATGAAATGTGATTGTCACTTCGTACTGTTATCGTGTATCTCATCATTTACACTTGTGACATATCATAATTTCATACAAATATCTTATTCCTCTTTCCTTGTTCTTTTCTTGTTCAGCATCATGCCTCCTCGCCGACAAATCACCCCCAGTGAAGCCGAAATTGCGCGTCTGATTGCCCGTAGTGTGGCCCAAGCCCTAGCTACCCGAACTGTTAGTACATGTTTAGTGTCTGTCAGTTGGTCTAGCTCGTAGTTTGTAATTAGAAATAGGATTCCTGACTCCTGCGACGTAGCGCACTACGTCGCAGGTGCGACGTCAGGTATTGGGCCTGCGACGTAGCAGACGTCGCATGGGCTTGGGCCTGCGACGTAGCGTGCTACGTCGCAGGTGCCAGTTTTTGTATAAATACGATTTGTGTTTTCTGTTTTAGGGTTGACGAAACCCTAAACATAATCTGTCGAAATTCTCTGTAATCTGATCGACTATAAGCAATAATATTACGTTTGTTTGATATTGATTGCGTATTGATTGTTCGTGTGGTTGTTTGATAATCTAATCGTTGTTTCCGCCATCGATTGGATTGACTCGGTTCGTTCTAGATCCTAAGTAAGGGACAAACAACTGGTATCAGAGCAGAAAGTGCTCGTTTTGGCGATTTGGATCGAGTTTGGGATATAAAAGAACGTGATATTCGTGAGTTTTCGTGTTTATTACGTTTGTTTTGTGTTTTTACAGGTTTTCGATCAGTATTATTGGGATTCTTGAAGGTTTCAGTCGTTCGACATTCGTGGTTTTGATTTTAGGGTTAAAAATTCGTTTTTAGGGTTTTTGGCCGCTGCTCAGCACGTTTTGCGACGTAGCAAAGCGACGTAAGCTGCGACGTCGCGTGCGACGTAGTGTTTTTGAACTTTAATTAGTTCGTGCGACGTACCGTTGCGACGTACCTCTCTACGTCGCTATTTTGACTTTAATTAGTCTTTTGCGACGCTGCGTTGCGACGTAGCCTGATTCTGCGACGTACCACTCTACGTCGCACTTTCTGATTCTTAATTGAATCATTTGCTTTTTGCGACGTACCCATCTACGTCGCATATCCTTTTGCGACGTACCCATCTACGTCGCATATTCTTTGTGCGACGTACCCTTCTACGTCGCTAAGATCAGAAGTTTGATTTTTCGTTTAAGTATTTAAAATGGCAGCAGATAAAGAGGATATTAGAGGACTTCGGGAAATGATTAAACAAAGCAATGACATAGGTTCAAGTAATAAACCTCCACTTTTTACTGCGGACATGGATTACGTGTACTGGAGAGACCGAGTTGAGCAATATATTGATTTCCATTGTCCAGAATTATGGGGACCATTACGTGAGCGTTATGTAGCTCCATTAGCTGAAGGAGAATACCGGGGTATTCGTCCTGCTAAGCCCTATAAAGCCATGTCTCCCGAGGAAAAGAAAGATTTTGATACTGAAAGAAAATCTTTCTCAATGATTAAAATGTGTTTAACGAAGGATGTGCTATGGCTTTTCAGAACTCATGAAACAGCCTTTGATTTGTGGAAGGCTATTGAAACTCGTTGTGGAGGGAATGATAAGTACAAGGAAGCAAAGCTCGAACTGATTAAGAAACAGTACGATATCTTTGACATCCTTCCTGATGAAGACACGACTTCTTTATTTACTAGGTACTCACGGTTAGTTGGTGAGTTATTTGAAGGGGGTTATACTTTTCCTTCAATTGAAGTAAATAAGAAGCTGCTGGATGTGTTGCCAAGTTCTTGGGATATTAAAGTTCAATTTTTAAAGGAAAATGAAGAACTTGCAAACATGTCTTTGGATGCGTTGATAGGGGATCTTCAAGCTCACGCGATGGAGATTAAGAAGAAAGAAACTAGGTCTGGTTCTGCTGTTCAGAATCCTAGTGTGTATGGTGTTAAGATCAACTCTGGAAAGAATTATGGATCAGGAGTTGCCTTTGTATCAAATACAAATGCTTCATCGACTTCTTCCTCTCCTGATGGTATTCATTCTGTTTTCATGACTGGACCTTCTTCAAATCAACAACAGGTTCAAGTCACACCTGCTATTCAGGAGCAAGCTGCAATCTACACAGCTTTCTTAAGCTCTTACAAGGATTTGGTTACTCAACCGAATCTAACTTTGGAGTTGACTAAGGAGGACTATGCTCAGCTTGATGAAGACGATCTGGAGCAAATGGATTTGACTTGGAATGTGGCAATGATCACCCGCAAAATTCAGAAGTTTTTGCAGAGGACAGGGCGTAAAAGCTTGGAGGGTGATGGAAAGACTGGCTTTGGATTTGACAAGAGTAAGGTCCGATGTTACAATTGTCAAAATTTGGGTCACTTCGCCAGGGAGTGCGAGAAACCCAAAATGCCAGCATCGGGATTTACAACACCGTCTACTCCTCCAAAGGCCAAAGAAACGGAAGTTACCAAGAGAGGGATTGCTGATAATGCCCTGATTGCTTTTGAGCCTACAAGTCAAGATTGGACGCCTGTCTCCCAGCATTACCAACAGTGTCTGATGGCTCACATTGTGAATGAGGTACATGATGAACCGTTAAATTGTATTTCATGCATAAAGTTAACTGAATCTTTAAAGGCATATCAGACAGAGACAGCTGAATTGAGGAAAAAGAATGAAAAACTAACCGACTCAAATAATTTTTTAAAAGCTAATGAGAAACTTTATGAAAATCATCTTGAGGCTCATCGGTTAGATACTCAGAAATATAAATCTAAGGTTTTTAGTCAAGAAGATGCCATTAAAAGCTATCTTGTTGAAATTGAACTTTTAAATAAAGAACTTACAGATTTAAAAGCTGAGTATGAGAATTATAAGAGTAAAATCTTAGGGTCAAATTCCTCAACAGTTGTCTTCAATGAAATTCTTAGCAAGCATGGTACTAAAGGGAAAAAGAATGAGGGATTGGGATACAACTCAGTTCCTCCTCCTACTACTTGTTGTCCCCTGCCTGTTAAGGAAGGCTTTGAAGAGATTCCAGTTGACTGGTCCAAGCTCTATGGTTTAAAAGCTATAGATGCTAAAGAGACCAAAAATAACAAACCGGCAAAGGAGAAAACCATGCGGCCAGAGTACCCCTTGCCAAAGTTTGTTAAGTCAGTGCATGAATCTCCAGTTAGTGATAAGGAGAATGTTGAAGTAAAGAATGAATCTCCTGTTAGTGTAGAGGAGATTGTTGAGATTGAGGACATTACGGATCAAGAGTATCCGGAGGTTAAGAAGGTTGCATTTAAACCTGAAAAAGTGATTTCAAAGGTTGAACCTGAAATTAAGGTTCAACCAAATAAAGGAAAAGCAAAGGTTTTAAACACGAAACAACAAACTTTACAGTCACCTGTAAAGATTTTGCAAAGAAAATCAGTAAATGAAAATGTTTCGTATGATAAACCATCAACATCAACCTCTCAACCAAAACAAACATTTTCTAAGACGTGTACTCAATGTTCATGTTCTAGAAATGTTTCTCCACCTCCTGTGGTAATTTCTCAGCCTCAACCGTTTGTTGAGACTCGTTCTTGTTTCTACTGCAAGAAACAAGGACATTTAATCCGTGATTGTCCAAAGCTGTCAAATCAGCGATATGGGAGAGAGATGCCTAGGACATCTGTTTATAAAAATTCTTTTTCTAAATCTCCACCTAGGCGTTACTCTACCTCTCCCAAGCCTGTTTCGAAACCAAGTAATGTTGAGCAAAAATCTTTGCCAATTCAAAAGCCCAACATTACTTCTATTACCATTTCCGAATCTTCAAAAGTTTGGAAACGTAAAGAGTCTGATGTTGACTCTTCAGTCGTCAACAATAACACATCAGATAAAAATTCTAATTTGTTTAAAGATAAAATTCTATCTGACGTGATTATTGTTGATGACCACGGTCGACCTAAGTCTGTAAAGGCTTGGGTCACCGTTTCTCACTAATCTCCTTTGTTTGTGTGTTGCAGCAGTCAGAACGCGTTAAAGATAGCGAATGGTATTTGGATAGCGGCTGCTCGCGACATATGACGGGCGATGTATCTCTTCTAGTGGATATTAAACCACATGCAGGAGGTTATGTTGCCTTTGCTGGAGATTCTGGGGGAACTATTTCTGGAAGAGGAACGTTAACTAACGGCAATGTTAGTTTTGAAAATGTGAACTACGTGGAACAGCTTACGCACAACTTGCTAAGTGTTTCACAGGTCTGTGATAAGGATTATACAACTGTGTTCACAAAGACTGAGTGTGTGATATTGAAGCCTGGGTATGTCATTCCGGAAGAATGGGTGTTACTGAGAGCGCCAAGAAAGGATGACACCTACATTTTGAATATGAGAACTGTTGAGACATCGAACGAGTATACGTGTCTCTTGTCTAAGGCTTCTGAAAAGGATTCACTGCTTTGGCACAGGCGAATGGGACACATTCATTTCCGAAAAATGAATTTCTTAACCAAAAATGATCTAGTGCTAGGAGTTCCAAAACAGTCATTTGCTCTAAAGGATGACTGTATCTCCTGCCAAAAAGGAAAGTTACGTAAGAAGTCCCATAAGTCTAAGCAAGTGAATTCCATAAATGCTCCATTGGAACTACTGCATATGGATCTTTTCGGTCCAGTTTCTACAAAGAGCATTGGTGGTCGGTCTTACTGCTTGGTAGTTACTGATGACTACTCACGGTTTTCGTGGGTTTACTTTTTGACCACGAAAGGGGAAACTCCTGAGATTCTGGTGTATTTGTTGGACAAGTTGGCAAATCTGTGCAACTTGAAGGTGAAAAGGATACGGAGTGATAATGGAACTGAGTTCAAGAACTCAACTCTCGAATTGTTTTGTGCTACAAGAGGTATTGAGCATCAATTTAGTGCTCCGAGGACTCCACAACAGAATGGAGTTGCAGAAAGGAAGAACAGGACAATAATCGAGACAGCTCGGACTATGTTAGCTGACTCCAAGTTACCAATCATATTCTGGGCTGAGGCAGTTAATACTGCCTGTTATGTTCTCAACAGAGTACTCACGGTTAAGAAAAGGAACAAAACGTGTTATTAACTTTTTAATAACCGTAAGCCAAATCTACAGTTCCTAGAACCATTTGGGTGTCCATGTCTGATCATGATAACGAAAGATAAGGTTTCTAAGTTTGGTGATAAAGCTGTTGAAGGGATTTTTCTTGGATATGCAGTCAACTCTCCGAACAAAAGAGTCTTTAACAAATCAACGAATCAGATCGAGGAGCATTTTGAAGTGAAATGTTTAAGGTATACAGAACCTCCTCAAGGAACGGGTCCGGATTGGTTTTTCAACTATGGAAACCTCTTTAACTCTTTCAATATTCCGGAAGAAGATGAAACGGAAGAGTTGGTTTCTATACTGCATGAGCTTGATATTTCTCAAGATACACCCGTTACTAATAAACCATCCGACCCATCTCCTAATGCAACACCCGCACCTCCACCGACTAATCCTACACCTCCACCACCTACACCTACTTCTTCACCAACACCCACACAACCGAAAACCACTACCAAATCACCACCATCTACACCATCTCCTACTCCACCATCTTCGGCAGCTCCTTCTAAAACAGTTTACAACTATACAAAGGAGCTTCCATATGATCCAAATATGCCTCCTTTAGAGGAACCTCAAGAAGAAGATGAAGTGGAAGAAACAATGAACTACTCTCACTTATTTTCTCATGAAGATGAAGGAGAAGAAGAAGAGATAGTCATTCCTGAGTCTGCTGCTACTCCCGAAACTGAGGGAGATTTGAACAATCTAGGTGTGGATCTTGTGCCAGGTGCCATACCAGAAACACGTATACATAAGGATCACCCCATTGATGATATCATTGGTGATCCTCATGCATCTGTTCAAACACGACAGCAAACAAAGCAGACTTCAGCTCAGCAGCTTTTGGGACTTATTGCTCATATTGATTCATGTCATTTGTCTCAAATTGAACCGAAAAAGGTTGATCAAGCCTTAAAGGATCCATCTTGGGTCGAGGCTATGCAGGAGGAACTACAGCAAATAAACAAGATGAATGTTTGGGAAATTGTTCCTCTACCCAAGGGTGCTCACTTGACGGGTACTCGTTGGGTTTTCCGTAACAAAATGGATGATCGTGGGGCTGTTATTCGAAACAAAGCCCGTCTGGTAGTTCAAGGATATAGTCAACTAGAGGGTATTGACTATGATGAAGTTTTCGCTCCTGTTGCTCGTTTGGAATCAATTCGGATCTTTCTAGCTTATGCTTCTTTCAAAGGATTCCGAGTGTATCAACTTGACGTGAAGTGTGCTTTTCTATATGGAGATGTTGACGCAGTGATCTATGTGTGTCAGCCTCCCGGTTTTGAAGACCCAAAGCATCCTAATCATGTTTGCAAGCTGAAGAAAGCTTTGTATGGTCTTCATCAATCTCCTCGACTTTGGTATGAGCGACTTGCCACGTACTTACTGAAGAATGGTTTTGATAGAGGACAGATTGATAGCACGCTTTTCATCAAACGGGAAGGAGCGGATTTGTTACTTGTGCAGGTCTATGTGGACGACATCATCTTTGGATCAACTAATGATCAGTTGTGCAAGGATTTTGAAAGATTGATGAAATCTGAGTTTGAAATGAGTGCTATGGGGGAACTCACGTTCTTTCTGGGACTACAGGTTGAGCAATCTGACAATGGAATTTATATCCATCAGTCAAAATATGTCATTGACATGTTAAAACGGTATGAATTGCTCAACTGTAAACACTACGGCACTCCAATTGAAGCAAGACACAATCTTGGACCTAATGAGGACGATGAAGACTGCAAGGAGAAAGACTATCGATCAATGATAGGCTCTCTCATGTACCTGACTGCCTCAAGACCAGATATAGTGTTTGCTGTTTCTCTCTGCTCACGATTTCAAGCAAATCCGAAGGTGTCTCATATGAAGGCAGTAAAACGCATTTTTGGATATCTCGCTTTTAGGCCATCTCTGGGTCTATGGTATTCAAACGAGAAAAACTTCGACTTAACTGCCTATTCGGATTCGGATCTTGGTGGCTGCAAGATAGATATGAAGTCAACTACTGGAGGATGTCAGTTTCTTGGATCGCGCTTAGTTTCTTGGCAGTGCAAAAAGCAGACTGCGGTTGCTATTTCCACAGCTGAAGCCGAGTATGTTGCTGCTGCAAGTTGCTGTTCTCAGGTTCTCTGGATTCAGCATCAACTGCGTGATTACGGGTTCAATCTCTCTATGACTCCTATTTATATTGATAATACAGCTGCTATATCTATCACCCACAATCCCGTACAGCACTCTAAGACCAAACATATTGAACTTAGGTTCCACTTTATACGGGATTGCTTTGAGAAACACCTTATAGATGTCGTACATATAGAGACCCTTAAGCAGTGTGCGGACCTTTTCACAAAAGCCTTTTTGCGATCACGTTTCATTGAACTGGTCAATCTAATAGGTTTAAGGTTCTTTCAGTCAAAGAAATGATTTGTGACTTGGATTAAAAAAAAAATAATAAAAAAAAAAATAAAAAAATAAAAAAATAAAAAAATAAAAAGATCGCAACAGCCACTCTTTATGCTCTTTAGTATTAAAGAAAACGCAAGGTTGCTACATTTTTAAAATAGACGTTGAAGTTGTGTCTGTAAACAACTTGGGATATGATAGTACATCGGGTGACATGCACAAAATGGAATTTTAAGGTTTATCTTGGATGTGTCAGTAGGTTTATCTGACATACTTAAAACAGTTTTTATCTAAATTATATTCATCATACGATGTATTGGTAGGCATGCTACACACCGGTTTGTGAGTGAGTAAGAAGTAATGATAAAACTTGTCTATTACTTTGTGAAAAATGTTATATGATGTATGACATAAGTCTTAATTGATAAATGGAAGTACTATCATACACTGTCATAATTATGTAAACGTAAAACGGGCATATAGTAATAATATGATTATTCGCCTAACTAATGGTGACTATTGTTGTACTTAAGTACAGACCTGAATCCATTAGTTATGCAAATAGTCTCAAACTTGTTATGTTCATACTAAGGGACCCTCTGTTGTACTAAGTACAGATCTGGGGCCACTAGTATCTTCATAATCGGTTTGATGTATGCCTACATATAAATATCAAGTGTATATTACGAGAAAACCGAGATAAACTTGGTCTTGTAATCTCTACCTTGTGTGAATATGCAGTGTGTTTTACTAAAGTTTATCAGTATATCATATAATAGGTTTCACAAAATTAATATTCATTCTAACAATAAAGGTTAGCTCACAAATACGGATGTAACATGTTTAGGTGGACAAACAATACCAATAATTGTCTTGAAATAATTTTTATAAAAGGTGTTTTAAATGTGTCAAGTAAATTTAAAGTGGACAAATATACTGATGATCGAAATAACACTTTCTATTCCTAATAAATGCATGTCATTCCGATATGATCCCTAAGCAGACAAAACAACTCCGTCACCAAAAATAGAGTGTTAGTTATTTCTATTTTTTGTAAAATTAAAGAAAATACCAAAAAGATTTTATAGTTTAGTTATTTTATCTTATTTTATTTTATTCTATGTTATTTTCCCAAGTCACGAGTTATTTGATTTTATTTGCTAAAATAACGAGTAAACGGTTTAAAAATTCAATTTGGATCTCAACTGTTTTATGCGACGTTCGGCTCTACGTCGCCTGCGACGTCCCAGCCTACGTCGCACATAGGGTTAGACTTTAAATAGTATCCACTGCGACGTAACTCGTCACAGTATTCACTATTCAAGAGCGACGTAGCCTGCGACGTACCAACCGGCGATTTGCGACGTACCAATTCTTCGACTTTTTTCGTGATTTGTAGCTGTTTTCGTTCCGATTCACTCACGTAGTTTTCATATACTCGTTATTCCGCACACTTAGGTACCATTTTTACCTGTTTTCACCGTGTATTATATGTTTAATTGCTATATACATGTTACGGGTTAATAGGGTTTTGGTTTTGGTTTGAATTCGATGGTCAATTGGATGTTAAAATGGTTATAACTTATGTTTTCGCCATCACCATCGTAGGACGCACCTTATTGTGTGATCAATTTTGAAAACCCCTAAATTTGACAATTAGGTTTTCTGGGTTGGATATGAAGGTTCGTCAGTGCGACGTACGATGCGACGTAGTCGCCTACGTCGCACTAATTATCAATTAATTAATTCCTACGTCGCCCTTCCCTACGTCGCCTTTTATGCGACGTCGGATGCGACGTAGCACTCTACGTCGCTATTTTAATTAATGTGATTAAATTCACAATAAATTGCAAAATGCGACGTCCCCCTTTACGTCGCTCAATTTTTATGCGACGTACGGGCTTACGTCGCTTTTCAATTTATTTTGATTTTACGCGACGTACAGTTCTACGTCGCTCAGTGTTCATGCGACGTACGGTGCTACGTCGCTATTTCCAGGGATTTTGAAAAAGGTTTTTTCCAAAAAAATGTCAAATTTTTTGCTAACCCTTTTCGAGTTGCACTATGTTTCGGTTTTTGCAGATATGGCTTTGACTTTTGAAGCTCGTCACAATACGACTGCTTATCTGGTTGACACTTCTGACAAAGCTGCACCGTATCGTCAGATGATTGCATTTTTGAGACGTTCTAGGGTATCTCACGTCATTTCCGATACCACGGTGGTTTTTGGAAATCTGATCAACCCATTTTGGAGGAACGCAACTGTCGTTACTGAAAACGACGTTAGACGATTGGTCTCTACTGTTCTGGGTACGGAGATTACTATTACAGAACAGAGCATTCGGGAACTTTTACAGCTCAACGATCAGCCTGATATGCCTATCGGTTTTGATCATATTTTTGTTACTGGAGCTATGCAACGAATAGGATATCCAGGAATTCCCTCCGATCAGTACAGGAAAGCGAATCTCACGCGTGTTTGGAGATATCTGATGCACGTGATTATCGTTTGTTTGGGGAATAGGAAAGGTGGAACGGATGGTATGAGCCGAAGTCTGGCTTCTGCTATGTTAGCGTTGGTATACAACAAGCCGTTCAACTTCTCCGGATTTATTTTCAAGGCTATGGTTGACAATGCGAACGCTGGGGATCAGAAATGGATTTTATATCCACGTTTTGTTCAGTTGCACATTAATCGTCATCATCCAGATCTTCAGGCACAGGGTGATCCCGATCAGCTATTAAAGATTTCACCGATGATGAGTCGGATTTTCACTATTTGTGCAAGTTTTGAGAAAGGGGTTGCGGCAGCAACGGATGTTCCTTTATTCGGTGCTATTATTGATGAGAATTATGTACCGCCCCCAGATCCTCAGTATATGGATGTTCTAGCACCTCAGCAACCGCAGCAACCGTTTGTGAACATTCCAGTTCAAGCTGCGGGGGAGAACATTCCTGCTCAAGCTGCGGGGGAGAACGTGGATGCTCTTCTGGAAAACATTGAGCAGTTCGGGCACGTTGACTCGGACAACCCAGCATCGCATGATACGGTTGAGAGTTCTGATTCTGAAGAACCGGTCACTGCAGGTCCTCAGGATGGGGGTCCGACGCCTGAGCATTCTGATGGTACTGTTCCGCATCCCTCTGAGATGGAACGTATCAGGCTCTCAGATTCATTTAGATATCTACGTATTCAGCGTCGGATCAGACAAGGACGCAAGTATGTGCCTCCAAGGGATACTGGAAAACGTACACGCGACGGTGATGATCCTGCTGATGAGACTTATCGACCGCCTCGTCGTGTTCGTCGCTCTTCATCTACACGCGCTTCAGTCAATCCACAGCAACAGGATGTTTTTGAGATTCAACCGACTCCAGCATTCATGCAAAAGATCATGGAAGATATGCAGCTGATGAAGCAAAAGCTGGAGGCTCAGGATGAAAAGATTGCTGAACAAGCTGCTTTGATCGAGGTTCAATCTAAAGAGCTTGAGGAAACGAAGAATAGGGTTCATGTTTTGGAAGGCAGGTTACTTGCCTCGGGGGAGTCTGGGTCTGGGATACCCACTTTAGAGTCAAGTCAACCTGAGTCTGTAAATCCCAACCCTGTAATTGAAAATATTAATGAAAATATTTCTGTTTTGGATTACTTTTCTGTTGATGATATTCCAGGGCAACCGAGACCACTGGCAGTTGATTACTCATTCGCTGACTTATCATTTATTCAAAGGATGGCCAGTGGAGTTGGCTCTGAGGAAGAAACAGAGAATGTGTTTGAGATGAACGAGGATGTCTCGATTGAAGAGGAACAGTTGGATGCAGATGAAAAGTATGATGATGTACAATCTGGGGAAACTTATGATGATGCACCAATTATTGAATCTGATTCAAGTGAAGACGAGAGTCCTGAAAAAGCGCAACATGGAGAATCTAGTTCTGCTGCAACTCTAGCTTCAGAGACACAGGCACCGGACTCAGCAGCAAAGAAACTAACTGCTGAAGAAAAGAGAGAGAGAAACAAGAAATGGTGGCCTAAGGGACGAAATCCAGTCCCTATTCCAGTGAAATGTCAAGTGTACCGGGTTAGTCGGAATTATACCGGTGTTATTAAAAGCTGGAAGTGTCAAAGGAATCTGTTTATGATAAAGAGAGAAGATGGAGTTCAGTATTTTAGAATGCGCTTTGATAGATTGAGCACGTTGCCAAAAGGAGAGATTAATCGATTAGCTCAGCTTAAGTTGATTAATCCTTTCGAGAATGATTATGCTGAGTTCATTCAAAGATGTCTACGTCGGGAAGTACTATCGAAGACTTATTCGAAATTGAAGCCGACGTTGGGAACTCGGTATACGTGGAAGAAAAAGATTGATCCAGTCACCAGGAAGCCTTTGGTTAAAATTCACTATTCGCCGGCTAAATGTTTGACTGAGATACCTCTGGAATCAGTTCCTTATTATTTTCTGAGAAGACTTGTGAAATGGGAACTTGATCCACAGACTGGCGAAGCGGTTATTACTTTTGTTCCAGATTCTGAACCGTGGCCAGAAGTTGGAGGTATATGGAATTTGAAGCAAGCAACGTTTAGGCTGTATGATCCGATGAGTTTAATTAATTTTCATGAAAAAGATTTAAGAAAACTCTATGATAATCGGATTCGAGTTGGTCAGAAGAATGAATTCAACAGACGATTAGCACAGCAGTTCTACAATGTTGTTACTGTTTGCGTAGCTAATGGAATTCATGCCGACGGCCAGTTTCCTGCGGGCTGGGTTTAATGAAGATTTTTGAAGACCAAGCTGAAGACACGGGGGAGTTTGTTAGTACATGTTTAGTGTCTGTCAGTTGGTCTAGCTCGTAGTTTGTAATTAGAAATAGGATTCCTGACTCCTGCGACGTAGCGCACTACGTCGCAGGTGCGACGTCAGGTATTGGGCCTGCGACGTAGCAGACGTCGCATGGGCTTGGGCCTGCGACGTAGCGTGCTACGTCGCAGGTGCCAGTTTTTGTATAAATACGATTTGTGTTTTCTGTTTTAGGGTTGACGAAACCCTAAACATAATCTGTCGAAATTCTCTGTAATCTGATCGACTATAAGCAATAATATTACGTTTGTTTGATATTGATTGCGTATTGATTGTTCGTGTGGTTGTTTGATAATCTAATCGTTGTTTCCGCCATCGATTGGATTGACTCGGTTCGTTCTAGATCCTAAGTAAGGGACAAACACGAACATCAACTCCTGGTAGCGAAGATACAGCTAACAATGGACCACAACCCAAACCCTGTTCTTACAAAGACTTCCAGAACTGCAAACCTCTGAACTTCGCAGGTACCGAGGGAGCTATCGGTCTAGTACGCTGGATCAAGAAAGTCGAATCTGTATTTCTTATCTGCAACTGTGCGGAGGGAGACAAGGTTAAGTTCTCCGTTAGTACTTTCATTGACACCGCTCTCACCTGGTGCAACACCTATGCCCAGACTGTGGGTATTGCGAATGCTTACAAGCTTCCGTGGGAGGAGCTGAAAGAGATGTTGAGGGGTGAGTACTGCCCCAGGGATGAACTGAAACAACTAGAGTTGGAATTCTGGAACCACAAGATGCAAGGTGATGATATCACCGGGTACACCAATCGTTTCCACCAACTGGCACTTCTGTGCCCATCCATGGTCGATCCTGAATACAAGAGGATCGAGAAATATGTCGATGGACTTCCCGACAGACTACAAGACCTGGTGACATCATCCAAACCGGGTACTATCCAGAGCGCCATTTGTATGGCCCATGAGCTAACGGCAAATTCTGTCCGCCGTGGCACAATTTCTACCCCATCTGCAAACAACAAACGCAAATGGGAAGGAAACCCCAACTCATCCAACCAACTCACCAACAAGAAGCCTGAGTCTGTTAAGGCTTATTCATCGGGGACTACAGAAAAGAAAGGGTACGGCGGGAACAAACCCTACTGTCCCAAATGCAATCGTCACCACGACGGTTCCTGCCCTTGCACCAACTGCAAAAGGTTTGGACACCTAGCTAAGGATTGCCGAGCCATCATTCCTACCCCCAACACCAATGCACCAAAGACCTGCTTTGGGTGCGGAAATTCTGGGCATTTCAAGAACAACTGCCCCAAACTAAAGAACAACAACAACAACAACCGCAACAACACTCGGAGCAGTGCCTTCGTGATCAACTCAGGGGACGCCCGTCAAGACCCGAATGTGGTCTCGGGTATGTTCTTCCTCAACAACTTATCTGCTTCTATTCTATTTGATACTGGTGCCGATAAGAGCTATATTTCTGATGAGTTTTGCCCACTACTTGACATCACCCCCGTGGCCTTAGATGTTAAGTACGCCGTAGAACTTGCAAATGGTAAACTCATAGAAACCGATAGTGTGATACCTAATTGCACTTTAAACCTAGCCGACGAAATTTTCTCAATCGATCTTATGCCTGTTGAACTAGGAAGTTTCGACGTCATCATGGGTATGGACTGGTTGTCCAAGCATCGGGCCGAAATTGTTTGTTCTGATAAAATCGTACGCATCCCTCTCACCGTCGGTAGAACCTTGATCATACAAGGGGAGACCGGTGGGTCGAGACTAAACATAATCTCCTGTTTAAAAACCCGAAAATTTCTGAGAAAAGGTTACCCAGCAATTCTCGCACACATCACGGAGAAAAAGTCGGAGGAGAAGCGACTTAAAGATGTGCCAATAGTTAGAGACTTTCCCGAAGTCTTTCCAGAAGAACTACCTGGTTTACCTCCACCTAGACAGGTTGAGTTCTCGATTGATCTCGTGCCGGCTGCCGCACCGGTGGCGCGAGCACCGTACCGCCTAGCCCCATCCGAACTTCAGAAGTTGTCTACTCAGTTACAGGAACTCCTGGATAGAGGATTCATCAGACCGAGTTCTTCACCTTGGGGAGCTCCGGTCTTATTTGTCAAAAAGAAAGACGGTTCATTTCGAATGTGCATTGACTGCCGAGAGTTGAACAAACTAACCGTCAAGAACCGATATCCACTCCCTCGAATCGATGATCTGTTCGATCAACTTCAAGGATCAAGCTGTTATTCAAAGATTGATCTTCGATCAGGTTATCATCAATTGCGTGTTCGTGATGCCGACATCCCAAAAACCGCATTCAGAACCCGTTACGGGCACTACGAATTCCAAGTGATGCCCTTTGGTCTAACCAACGCACCGGCTGTATTCATGGACCTTATGAATCGGGTGTGTAAACCTTATCTTGACAAGTTTGTCATTGTCTTCATCGATGACATCCACATATACTCACGAAACGAACAAGAACACGCACAACATCTCAGAACCATCCTAGAACTACTTAGACACGAGGAGCTTTACGCTAAATTCTCTAAGTGTGAGTTCTGGATAAAAACAGTTCAATTCCTTGGACACGTGATTGATAGTCAGGGAATTCATGTAGACCCATCAAAAATCGAGGCCATCAAGAACTGGCAAGCGCCAACCACTCTAGCCGAGGTACGCCAATTCTTGGGATTGGCCGGTTATTATCGCCGATTCATCGAGAACTTCTCAAAAATAGCCATACCACTCACGACACTGACTCAAAAGGATAAAAAGTTCGACTGGACCGATAAACAAGAGTCAGCCTTTCAGCTGTTGAAACTCAAGCTTTGCAGTGCGCCTATTCTATCCCTACCCGAAGGCACCGATGACTTTGTGGTATACTGCGATGCTTCTCACCAAGGTTTCGGTTGCGTGCTAATGCAACGAGACAAGGTCATTGCTTACGCCTCCCGACAACTTAAAGTTCACGAGAAGAACTACACAACTCACAACCTTGAGTTAGGGGCCGTGGTATTCGCCCTCAAAATCTGGAGACATTACCTTTATGGTACCCGAAGTACTGTATTCACCGACCACAAAAGTTTTCAACACATATTCGATCAAAAGGATCTCAACATGAGGCAACGTCGATGGGTCGAGTTGCTTACCGATTATGATTGTGAAATCAAGTATTATCCGGGAAAGGCGAATGTTGTTGCCGATGCCCTCAGTCGGAAAGAACGTACAAAACCACTTCGAGTCCGAGCCCTCAGTATGACCATTCACAACGATTTAAATATTCAGATTCTCACCGCTCAACTCGAAGCTCTCAAACCTAATAATGTCAAAAACGAGGCCTTGCGAGGCATGGATAAACAATTCGAAATCAGACCCAACGGAGTTAGGTACTTCTCTAACCGAATCTGGTTGCCTAGTTTCGGGAACCTTCGGGACTTGGTGATGGATGAAGCACACAAGTCCAAATATTCTATCCACCCGGGGTCTGATAAAATGTATCACGGGATCAAAGAGTTTTATTGGTGGCCGAACATGAAAGCTAAAATCGCCACCTACGTTAGCAAGTGTCTTACTTGTTCGAAAGTCAAAGCCGAATACCAGAAACCTTCCGGCTTACTCCAACAACCTGACATTCCTGAATGGAAATGGGAACAGATTGCCATGGATTTCATAACCAAACTTCCTAAGTCATCAAGCAGTTGCGATACTATTTGGGTGATCGTCGATCGTCACACCAAATCAGCTCGTTTCTTGGCAATCAGAGAAACCGATAAAATGGAACGCCTCACACAAATCTACATCAAAGAAATCGTTTGTCAACATGGTGTCCCTATCTCGATTATCTCTGACAGGGATGCTCGTTTCACATCTCGCTTCTGGCAATCACTCCAAAAATCACTGGGTACCCGTCTCGATATGAGTACCGCGTACCACCCTCAGACCGATGGCCAGAGTGAACGAACTATTCAGACACTGGAAGACATGCTACGAGCCTGCGTAGTTGATTTCGGTACCAACTGGGAAAGACACCTACCGTTGTGTGAGTTTTCCTACAATAACAGTTATCACACCAGCATTAAGGCTGCACCTTTTGAGGCACTGTACGGTCGTAAGTGCCGATCACCGATCTGTTGGACTGAAGTGGGAAATAGTCAACTCACTGGTCCTGAACTCATACACGAAACCACCGAGAAAATTTTTGAAATCCAGAACAGACTTAAAGCCGCACGTGATCGTCAGAAAAGTTACGCTGACGTGAGACGCAAACCACTCGAGTTCCAGGTTGGGGATCGAGTACTCTTAAAAGTATCGCCTTGGAAAGGTGTAATCCGATTCGGCAAACGCGGGAAATTAAATCCCAGGTACATTGGGCCTTTTGAGATCCGCGAGAGGATAGGTCCAGTGGCATATCGACTGCAGCTGCCCTCTGAACTCAGCAGCGTGCACCCTACCTTTCATATTTCTAACTTAAAGAAATGTCTGTCTGACGAGACACTTATCATACCACTTGACGAGATTCGCATCGATGACAAACTTCATTTCGTTGAGGAACCCGCGGAAATCATGGACCGTGAGGTCAAACAACTCAAACAGAGTCGTATTCCCATCGTAAAAGTCAGGTGGAATTCTAGACGTGGTCCTGAATTCACTTGGAAACGGGAAGACCAAATGCGACAGAAATACCCACATCTCTTCCCAGACAACGCACCGACCGTGCAATCGAACTAATTTCGGGACGAAATTTCTTTAACAAGGGAAGAATGTAACACCTGCCAAATTAGGACTAGTAATTAGTACCTGATTTTCTGTAATACATGTAATTATTCCTTGGATTAGGTTAATTAATGTATCTTTATATATATATTGATGAATATATATACGAATACGCGATTTGGCTAAATTGCACACGTTTTAAATCGAATGTAAATCGATTCAATTAATTACGGACGTTGGTGAAACATTTTGTTCAAATAACGAGATCACTTTCCAAATACTATTTTGACAATATTTTAAGTAGGTATTATATCGTACAAATAAACGTCGACATGAATAAAATAGTTAACGCGCAATTTAAAAACAATAATAAACCAATTTATTTTAAGATTTGACAAAATAATTCGACTAAATTATTAAACAAAGATTCGTACATTAATATGAATAATTAACGCGTAAAACAAATATTTAAACGATTAAATACCGGGGAAAACGAACACCACACGGAGCACGGAATGGAGACTGGGTGAGGTGAGGCTTTCACCAACACCCCACCTCCTCCCATTTCTTTCTCATTTCCTTCTTTTCTCACTCTCTTTCTTCCTCATTTTCTCTCAAATATCACCATCACCACCAACAACACACAATCGCAAAATAACCCACCAAAACGACACCGGATCATACCACCCCTTTGGAATAAAAGAACCACGGCATCACGATCTACATTCCTATCTTTCCGGATTTTCATTTCGGCATTTTGTAAGTTTCCGACAAAACCCGAAACTCTCCGTTTTCACTCATTTTTACGTTTTTATGGTTCATATATGCTTAAAATGTCCAATAATGGGTTGGGTAAAAGTATTAGATCGAACGGTGGCCGGAAAACTCGTTTTCGGTCCATTTTTCGTCGAACAGTTGGAAGTGTCGCTAGTGTGCCAAAAACAGTACTAGCGACACTAGCTAAGTGTCGCTATGCCTAAGTGTCGCCCCTATAGCGACACTACTTAAGTGTCGCTGAACTACTTAACCAGATTTATCTTAGCGACACTCCCTCAGTGACGCCGAAAATTCGTAAGTGTCGCCTATAGCGACACTAATCAAGTGTCGCCAAATTATGAAAATCGGAAATCTAGCGACACTCATCAAGTGTCGCCTAACTAGTGTCACCTATAGCGACACTAGCCAAGGGAGTTGTCAAATTATTTTTACACCAAGTGTTAAACTTGTACAACCTCAAACACTTATACGATACGACTCCTAAAACACTTTGGAATACATTTATAAGTATAACACTTCAAAAACAATGATAATACTTTGACTATTACCCACCGTCACCAACGGGCCAAACATGTTTTCTAACAACAAACGATTACAAACATACGGACAAACATTGGGCATACTAGTTGGGTACAACTAAACGAAACGTCTTGCGAGACAACTACTTACATAACCTTATGTGTTTAGGCATTTGAAGGTTACGGGTTCGGAGAACCTACGGACTGATATCATTTACTCGTTTATTTGTATAAACGTAACTTGCAAAGACTCATGTGAGTCTTACAGCCCCACTTTTACTGTTTTACATACGGGGTGAGATACATGCTACTGTTTTTCTTGAACACAAGTACTAAAACTGCTTACTATACCAAACGGAATTGCATGAGTTATTTACTATTTACAGAAGTCTCTCCATCATATATCGTTAGTTATGGACTTAAGCGCGAACACTAGTTAATGGATCCATTAGGGAAATGACCCTCCCCGCCCGGGGTAGTAGCGCTACCACGAACCGTTATGTATAAACGAGCGACTATTATTTCGTTACTTATGCTTGCTCAATTACGAGCATGTCAAGGGAGCAACTGATTACTTACGGGTTAAGCTTCGATTATGAGCCTCATGGCAACGGTATAACTTATTTACTTTACATTTGCTGGATTTGCAAATACTTGATTTACGCCTGCGGGCACTATTGATGAAATCTTGTGTTCAAAACTGATATTACTTACAAACCTGTGAGATTCACCAACATTCATGTTGACCCTTTTAACATGTATTCTCAGGTACTCATATGGAGTAGGATTTCTCCAGGACATAGCCAGAGTCGCATGATTTCAACTAAACTGCATTAACGGAGATTCTCAGCATTATCTTTTGTACATGTTGATTATGTAATAGAATCTCCCGCCATACGCGTGGACTCTAGGGAACTATTTTTGTATACGAAAACATTAAGTTTTCAAACATATATTTCTATGAAATCGTTTTACAACGTCTCATTTAGAGGTCGTTTACTGTATATCTTGTGCTTTGTATATTGATTAGTAACACCCAAGTATGCTTCCGCAAATCATTAAATTTGGGGGTGTTACAGTTTTGATGCAGCGAGTCAAGGTAATTGCATATGCCTCTAGACAATTAAAAGAACACGAAAAGGGATATCCCACTCATGATTTGGAACTGGCGGCGGTTGTTTTTGCTTTGAAAATATGGAGGCATTATCTTTATGGCGTTAAGTGTACTATATACACTGATCATAAAAGCCTCAAATACTTTTTCGATCAGCGTGATCTGAATATGAGACAAAGGCGTTGGCTTGACTTGGTGAAAGATTATGACTGTGAAATTTTGTATCATCCTGGAAAGGCGAATGTAGTGGCTGATGCACTTAACAGAAAATCCATGCATCATTCTTTAATTGTTAAATCTCTTTGAATTACGGTTCTTCCAAATTTACTTGATCAAATTAAAGAAGTTCAAAAAAACGCATGGCAGAAAGGTTTTTGGAGAGCAGAACGTATTAAAGGTCAGATTCAAAATATTGTTGATGATTCATGCGGAATAAAGACCCGATATGGAAGAATTTGGATTCCTAACTCTCTTGAGTTTAAAAAGCTATTACTTGATGAAGCACATAAGTCCCGGTATTCTATTCATCCTGGTGCAACCAAAATGTACCATAATTTGAAATCTGAGTATTGGTGGCCAGGTATGAAAAGGGAAATTGTAAAATATGTGGAACAGTGTTTAACTTGCTTACAGATTAAGGCTGAGCATCAGAAACTGTATGGTAAAATGCAGCCATTGGATATTCCTGTTTGGAAGTGGGAGCATATTACAATGGATCTCATCACCAAATTACCTAAAACTCAACGTCATCATGACACTATTTGGGTGATTGTAGATCGTTTGACAAAAAGTGCCTTGTTTTTGCCAATTAAAGAAACTTATTCATCTGAGGCACTTGCTTATTTATATGTTCGAGAAGTTGTGGCTCGTCATGGTATGCCTATATCTATTGTCTCTGACAGAGATAGTAGATTTACATCACGATTTTGGATTAAGTTTCAAGAAGATTTGGGCAATCGTGTCAATTTAAGTACAACTTACCACCCTCATACTGACGGTCAAAGTAAAAGAACAATTCAAACTCTAGAAGACATGTTAAGGGCATGTGCCATTGACTTTGGTGGTAGCTAGGATACACATCTACCTTTGGCAGAGTTTTCTTACAATAATAGTTATCACGCAAGTACCAAATTGCCACCTTATGAGATGTTATATGGAAGGAAGTGTAGAACTCCAATTTGTTGGGGTGAAATCGGGCAACGTGAACTGGGAAGCACCGATATCGTTCAGAAAACAACAGAAAAGAATGACCAGATCAGAGAACGACTAAAAATGGTACAAGATAGGCAGAAGTCTTATGCCGATAAGAGAAGACGCCCAATAGAATTTCAGGAAGGAGACATGGTTATGTTAAAAGTGTCTCCTTGGAAAGGCATAATTCGGTTCAGAAAGCGTGGAAAATTGAGTCCTCGATTCATTGGTCCATTTAAAATCAGTACAAGAGTTGGAAAGGTGGCTTATCGCCTCGAGCTACCTAATGAATTGGCAGGAATACATGACACTTTCCATGTGTCATATTTAAGAAAGTGTCTAGTTGATGAAGCGGCATATGTGCCTTTGGAAGAAATTAAAATCAATGATCAATTGAACTATGTTGAATAACCGATAGCAATCCTTGATGAAAAGATTAAGAAACTAAGGAATAAAGAAATTAGATTGCTTAAGGTTCAATGGTAGCATAGGAAGGGTTCGGAATTTACATGGGAGCCGGAGGAAGAAATGATTAAGTACTATCCGGCTTTACATCAAGAATGGATAGTGATGACACGATCCTGAATAAGTGGGGGAGAGTTGTAACGCCCCAAAATTTGTAAGTTTTAGATATTATAATATGTGTTTTAATTGTCTATGTTATATAATATGTACATTTAATATGCAATGTGTTTAAATGTATTGTAAGTTAAGAAAAGGATTTGGTAGGACTTAGAATATAAAGAAACTGGTGAGAATGGTAGAAATCGATAATAAGATAAAATGAGGGTAAAGAATGTAAGTTATTAAATAAAGCACTGTATTCTTCATTCTTCCAGTGTATTCTGTGAAATTAAAAACTACAGTACGTGGGTGTGTGTTGAAGTCGTGAGAAACAAACCCCAGGGGAGAAGAAATCTTAAATTGAAGCTAGGTTTTGCTAATTGGTGCTTCTAATCCTTAATTAATCTTTTCTAAGGTATTCCTAACTTCTTTAATGATTCAATTGATGATTAGGGGTAAATTATTATAAACCCTAAGTTTTGAAAAGTGAAAGAACAAGTGATAGCTAAGTAAATTGGTGTTTCATACATGTTTCTTTGTTGATTATCATATGAAAGAAATTAAGTTCTTATTTTATGGGTGCTTGATGATTTTGAATGAAATTATTACAAGTTGATGAAAGTGTATAAAAAAGATGAAAATAGAAATCAAGCATCTATTTGGTTATGATTTTGTTAAAGTAGAAATGTATGAAACATGTTAAGTAAGAAAGAGATGCTATTAAATTAACACCAATGTTATGGTTAAGAGTAAAGTGCATTGTTAAGTGATTTATGTGTATTATGTGATTATGTGTTTAGGTGGACAAAGTGCTCAAGCTAATTCAAGTGTTTCTTTAAATCGAAATCAAGGTAAGTAATGGGATAATTGTGGAAGTAAGTGATTATCATGCCATTAGCTTGATGCTAGCCAAGTAATGGTATTGGTATCACTTGTGGAAGTAGTTAATCCATTGTGATTAACTTGTGGAAGTGATTAAGGATCCTTAATATGTTAAAGTGTTAAAGTTATTGTTAAAGTGTCCATTACTTACTCAGCAATGTGCTTATTGTGTGAAGTTTAAATGTTGTAGGTGAATCAAGTGATAAACAGGGAGATCCGAGAAAAAGGCCCATGTGAAAGCTAATGGTGGCTTGTTGCTAATCGGTAACAAGTTTTTAATCCTCTTTAAATCATGCTCCATATCAAGTCACCCTATTTTGTAAACTTTTGTAAAGGTTTAGGAAACACGTTTTGACACCTTAATCTCCCTTAAGGATTGTAAGTATTGTTTTGGTTAATGATATAGTGAAGTCATGTAGTGAGATTAAGAGTTGGTGAAGTTGTGAATTTTGGATATTAGTATATAAAGTTAATACGATGTTAAAATTGTTAGTTGTGATGTATTGTAATGTTGAAGTTTGGCTTTGACCTCATGAAGTCAATTGAGAAATAATTGGTGAAAGGGAAGTGTTAAAGTGGGTCATAAACCCAAACGGGTCGTTTAGTGCCCAAACGGGTCACTAAGTGGATAAAGAGTCAAACTGAGTTAAGATGACGATGTGTCAAGTTTACTTATTGCAATAGTTTTGTTTTGAAGTGTTGAAAATGTTGGAAAATTATGTAAGTCAGAAACGAGATGGTTAGAAACTTTGTATGACAGAAAAATGCTCAAAAATGACCATATTTGGATTAACGGTCTAAATCTTTATAAAAAGTGAATTAGGAAAAAGTGTAAACTGGGAAATGTTTATATTGTCATTATACACGTGCCTGCAAAGTTTAGTAATTCCAGGTTCTGTAGATTAGTAATTATGCGCGTCCAAAGTTTGTATTTTGGGTAAAAAATGTGCAGATCTGAGCATTTGATGAACTACCCAGCGGGTAGGTTAAGTACCCGGTAGGTACTAAGTTTCAAATGATATCAGAGGTGATCCAGAGTTGAGTACCCGGTGGGTACTAAAGTAGTACGCAGGGGGTACTAAGAGTACGCAAGGGGTATTCCCTCAGCATTTTGAAGAATTGACTTTTAAGGTTCTACACATATATTTAGGGTGTGTAAACATATGTTAAAAAAAATGTTCTAAATTTTCGAGGTGTTTCATGCAAAAACATAACAATTCTCCAAACTAGTCTTCCAAAACCATCACAACATTATTTATTCAACCCCAAAAGTTGTTATTCTTTAAATCCGAATTAATAACCATAAAATTGCAAATTAAGGATCAATTAAGCGTAAGTAACATTACTAGAATAAATCCTAATAACCTAATTACATAGAAACTTAAGATAACAATTTGTGGAAAAAAAACCTTAAAATACAAACCCTAACAAAAAACCAAGAATGTAACAAAATTGAGATGAGATTATACATACCTTGGAATGGAACGAGAGTAAGGAAAGAAAATGGAGCAAAAATCTGGCCAAGATCTGAACCAAACCAACTTTTAGATTTTGTAACCTAAACAAACGTCCGTTATAGCAAAGGTCAATTAATCACACAATCAACATGGATCTACTGATAAACACAATAAACATTCATATAATTTAAATCAACCGTAAACAAACAATTAAACCATCATCTAGGTATATATTATCTAAGCAGATACAATAAAGAATTAGTTCATGGCAATAATATGTAAAATCAGATCTAGAATCAAACAATAAAACATTGTCTTAAAGAAACTAGAGATTGAAATCCAAACCAAAAGCCGAACACAATCTTCACAAGGTTGAAAAGCTTCAATCGCATGCTTCCCTTACTCCAAATTCGACTTTAAAACTGCCTTAGAACACCTCTGGACAAATTAGGGTTTTTGGAATCGTATATCAAATATGTGGGTTAAGGGTTCTATTTATAACATTCTGGGCCGACCTTCCAACCGACGGTTGGATTTCTTTTCAAGTACTCCACGCCCGCGTAAACCGACTTAAGCCCATTGATGCCCAACCGACGGCTGGCCTTACCAACCGGCGGTTGGGCCTTAAGATCCAAAACTTTGCTTGATCGTTCCAGCTACTCAACTTTAAGCCCAATCAGCTTCAAACCCAACTTGCTTGGTTTCTTCATTTCTTGCCCATTTTCCGTTCTTTTTTATCCAAGTTCCATTTAAAATTCCTATTTGCAAATATTAACGAAATCAATATATATAATCAAATAAATGCAATAGAAATATATAAAAATGGAGAAATATTATTAAGTAAATGTAGAACCATTTGATGCTATCACCCTCCAACAAAGAGATTGAGGGTTCAAATTCTGGGGTTGACAATTGTATATATTCGTGAAAAGTTTCAAATGTTCGTGTTTGATGTGTGTAAATTATCGTCGTTTGAAAAAAAAAAAATTGAACATGTATTGGTGTAAAGTTATGGCTCGAAGATTTTGCCTTTGTTAGAAAGTGACGCAATGTTACCCTACTTATAGCGTCAAATTAATTAATTGGAAGAGAACATCAAATACAACGTGTATATTTTTGTGGTATTAAATGTTGAACGTTACTAAAGTAATTGCTTAATTTTACGTAGTTTTCTTGATAATTAGTAGGTACATAACCCGGCCAATCGGTCACCTCTCAATAAAGTACGAAACTTCTCAAATATCTTTGTCAAATGTGTTTGTTGTACTTCCAATACACCGACGAGCTTCTGAAATCGGAGTTCGATCTGGTAACTTGAGATTGTTAGTGAAGATTATTTTGTATAGTCCGAATTAACTAAGCTTTAGATTCAAGAAGTTCTAATACATTAATTTTTTAAAAATTGCTCAATCTTTTTTATAGATAACGCTATCATAATGTGTTAAAGTTTACATTTTTTATCATCATATAATAGTATGTGTTTTAATTGATGTATTGAATTTTTAAATATTATGAAATATCTAATATATGTATTTTATTTATCAGTTGTCGATGCATACGATCAATTATTTTTAGATCGTTTCGTACATACATTAGACCTAATAGAAAATTTAATATATACAATAAAACTCTAATTAAAATAGTAAAAAATTTACATTTTGATACTATTAACCGATTTTTTGTAATCAAACAATGATAATTTTTTTTTTTTGAAAATGTAATTTTGAGGGTCTCCCTGATCCTCGTACCATATTTCAATCCCACTCGCAAGGGACATCAACGTCAGACAAATCATCCACATATGCTGAGACACGGATTCAAACCCCTGACCTATAGGTCACACATGTGGGATCTGAACATTGACGGTGGTGGCACCACTTGAGCAATGTCCAATAATGTTAATATATTTGCAGGGCTCGAGCTAACAAACATTAACATGTAAAAATTCTTTCACTAAACACAACCAAATTACCATTATCGTGTTTTTCGAAGTACAAATTAGATAAATACTCCGTATAATTTTATGTAATAATTAAAAGTAGTATTTATTACTTCCATTCAAAAATAGATGTTCATACCTTCATTTTTGCTTTTTGGAAAGAATGTCTAGTATCTAAAGTAGAAACTCAATCTATCTTTTAAAAACTTCTTTCTTTCACAACCTTGTATATGTCTAAAGCAAAAGTCAAAATATACATTTAAACGTACATTTGATTGTTAAAATGTAATTAATGTAATTTCTGTAATGAATCCTAATAATAAATATTATCTATAAATTATATATTATCAATTCCAATCATCAATACAAGTGATTAGTTTTTTATTAACTTATTATACAAATTACACTTGTGTCATTGTATGAAGCCAAGAAGGCTAAGAGGAATCATCCGGGGGAAGTTGGTAGAACCGTGAAGTCTTTTATTCGACATAAAATAAAATAAAAAAATCAGTTTAATCTTTTTAAGCAATGATTAACTTGATGATTAACGGGTTCATATCCTATCATAAATACATAAATATTCTGTAACCAATGTCCGAACTCAAAAGTCAGACAAAGAAATCACGCATCAATAGTAGTACAGTACAACAACTAATTGCATTGATTTCTGGGAACAGAAGTTACCAAGGGAAAAGGTCTGCAGGCTGTCAGAAAAGACAAGAGAATGTCTAACTGTACAAGCCCATTAAAAATAATAAAAATGTGTATTTATTTATTATATAAAATATAATTTAAAATTATATATTCCATTTTTCTATTATTGCAGGACTTGACTTGTCATACATTCTTATCTCCATGGAAACACCTCCAAATCCTTTTTTTGATTTTGTGTCTTTTCAACCCATTTTTGGCTTCTAACTTCTGAATACCTCCCTTGCAACAAGTTACATACATACAAACCTATAAAAAACTTTACTTGTAGTTGACAAAATGATTAAAAACTAACGAATGAAGTACTCACTCCGTTTCAATCTTATAATTCACATTCCACATTTCCTTTCCGGAGTGTCTCAATTTTATTGTTTATCTCCAAAAGTATATGGGTCTAATCAACCAAAATTTCTTTACACACCCTAATGCATACATATAACATAAAAATATGTGCAAAAATTAAGAGTAAAAGTGTTATCGTATCAAAAGTAAAATATAATGATTATGTTTCTTTAAACTGCGTATTTTTTGCATATATTATATATGTACGGAGTAGTTAATAGATGGGTTTTAGAAAATAGTGAGCATAATAAAAGAGCACACTTTTTTTACCCAATGTGATGTGTCACAAGGAATTTTTGTTACATATTTATTGTACTTGTTGCTAAACTACAGTTGTGGAAGTACAAAAAGTTGTTGGAGTTGGCTAATCGATAGTTTGCTACACTTTTGGTATTTTTCTTTTATTTTATTTCATGGGACATTTTCTTTAGAAATTTAAATTGAAAATATGTATTCATGTGAAGGCTTTATTGACATGGACCGTAAGGGAATAGGATTTGTTATTCCAGTTCCTGTTTGTATTTACCCTATAAATATCTGTCCTTAACCCCACCCCACCACTGCTGTCACATGTCACAACTCATTGATTCCTAAATATTTCAATTCTTACAATTTCACGTAACCACCCTTAATTCTTTGATCTAAACAGTTTCAGTCCCTTAAGAAACTTTCATCACACTTTCACATTTATGGCTAACATTTAACAAGTGTAGCCCAAAAGAATTAATAAGAGAAGATGTGTCATGTCGCTCAATAGTCTTTTTCTTCGCGACTTGCCAAACTTGTTTCTTTTATAGGAAAGTCATAAAAGAAGCGGTCTCGAATAGTCTAACACGAATATACAAACGATGTTTATAAAGCTTTTAAATAGACTATTAATTTACACGTTAAGAAAAAAAAACTGTCAAAATGGTCAATATCACTATCGTTTCTTATTTCTTTTCAAGTCATTGTAATGTCTCTTCAAGAGAACCATTGTGTGAAGAGTTGCATGAAAACTTAATGGTCGTCTATAGCCTAGCTATAAGCACAAGATATAAGTAATTGTTAATCGACATCATTCATGATTGGTATGTTTTAGAAATCTGTCTTTCCCTTTTTTTGTCTGCTTTCTTGTCAAAATGATAGTTTACTCAAGTATCGTCAAATCTTGTTTCGCTTAATAAAAACATGTACCCTCAGTGACCGAACTATGTGAGAGGCCAAAGCCGATTGGCACAAAAAAATGTGTTAACATAAAACATTAATCTTATTATGCTACACAAAAGTTAATTTAACTATTTTATATTATTAATTAGTGTTAATTAATATATCAATAAGCTTTTTGACATACATAGGCTATGCATTTACGTTATTAAAAAAAATTCACTTAAAACAACTGTTATGCATATAGTGTTCAAATCTCTATGATTATATATTTAATTTCTATAAGATAATCAAAAGTAAAAAATAAATAAATTTGATAATTGCAAGACTACCAATTACTTCATTATACTTATATAAAGAAGCCCCAATTATCTTATCTAGCTGACTAGCTCAATATATTACATATCTAAACTACTAAATATATACCAATACTAACTCATAATTTTGGGGGGTCACGGCCCCTCTCTACCCTAATAAAGCTCCATCCATGTGTACCCTCACTTTCATTGTATTATTACTATAATCAACCATACGGGTTATAAGTATTACGTAGTGTAGAATGAAATATGCAATAAATAGCGACAGATGATTATACAAATCGAAGTGCTAAAGTAAATTGTCATGTTTTGGCATATTTGTACAATATTAATTAACATTAATTAATTCCTTGACACGTGCACATTTGAGATGTTCTAGCTTCCCATTTTCAAGTAACTAAAAAGTTGAAACCATCATAAAACTCAAGACAAAATGTCATATACCAATAGTGCAGGGGGTTGACACAAATATTAGAAATTGAAAGATTAAATATCCTTTTTTTAATTATGTTGACAATTTAACTTAATAATTTATTGGTCTCAATTTAATTGTTCACATTATTTTTTTTACAGTTTCTAAAAAAAAAAACGTTCATATTATTATTTTATCTTGTTATAAAATAGATATCCATTTAAAAAAAATAATTATAAAAATCGTTAAATTCTTAAATTTATCCTCATTTATTACCTATTAATAACTCATTTCTCAATTATTTTTAGTCAAATTTGTATCGAATGTAAGAGTAAAATTAACCTTTTATCAAGTTATCATAAAATCCAACAAATTTATAGGAGGGCATTCCTCTTGAGACGGATATATATAGTATTAACTTATAACGTGCGATGTAAAAACATTCTTGAACATGATTTAATACATTTTTTTGTAATCAAATGAACGTGTTAGGTGACCTTAAAAATTAATAAACATAACATATGCAAGAAATCGAATAAAAGGACCATACAAAAATTCGTAATTTACCGATGAATTATATTAAATAAACAAAATTAAAGTCACTAAAATGTGAATTAAGAAGTGTGCCCCCTCCTATTAATTTGAACCCTCACCTTCCAGTCTGCCCCTCCATTTTCAATAACCTTCTTCAACTTTCTCTCTCTTTTTCAATTCTAGAAAAATTTGCTATCAAGGCTTACTTTTTTGGTGACAATTCACACCTAAAAGTAATCTTAAATACTAAAATATAATCTTAAATTTGTTGAAGAATCTGCAGATGGGGAGGCATTCTTGTTGTTATAAACAAAAGCTAAGAAAAGGTCTTTGGTCCCCGGAAGAAGACGAAAAACTCATTAGACATATCACGAAATTTGGTCATGGATGTTGGAGTTCTGTCCCTAAACTTGCAGGACTCGAAAGATGCGGCAAGAGTTGCAGGCTTCGATGGATTAATTACTTGAGACCGGATTTAAAAAGAGGCACATTCTCTCAACAAGAAGAAAAACTCATCATTGAATTACATGCAGTTTTAGGCAACAAGTAAGTCTTTTCAAACTGCTACTATTATTACTTTCTTTCCCTTCTTTTATTAACTTTTTGTACCGCGCTTCTCGTGAGGTCTGAACTCACAACCTCTGGTAGATGGGACACTGTTGGTACCTCTGGGGCCGAGTAATTCTTTAATTAATGAATTTTAGTTACGGGTTTTGGTCAATGAGTTTCCACTGTGTTTAATTCTTCAGGTGGTCGCAAATTGCAGCACAATTGCCGGGAAGAACGGATAATGAAATCAAGAATTTATGGAATTCGTCGATTAAGAAGAAGTTAAGGCAAAGAGGGATTGATCCAAATACGCATAAGCCGCTTTCGGAGATCAACGATGACCATAAAGCTCCATCGGGGAGTAACGACAAGAATTCGCATAGCTCGTATACTCTTGACGAAAAACCTCAACCGACTACTACTGCCAACATATCAACATCTTACCCGCTCATCGACAACTCGCCACCCGCCACACACGAATTTTTTCTCAATAGATTCATCACTACACACGACACCGCAACCAAACAACCCGATACCCATAACCAACTTTCAGGGTTCCTCCCGTTTAACTACACCCAACAACAACAACCACCACCACCAACGGAATCTACTGACCTTTTCTTTACTGATTCAAAAACATCACCGGACTTATTACCAGAGTATAACACGAGTATCTCGAATTCGTTACTCGCTCCTCCACCACGTGGCACCGGCGGTTTTAATCAGAATCCTTGGGGGAACAGTACAAGTTACAATAATGGGAGTAGCAATAACGTTGAGTTTTTTCAATCAAACAATGGGTATCAACCATGGGGTCTGACAGATTGCACAAAAAGTCAAACCCAAGTTAATGTTGTTTCTGAAGGTGAACAAGATTATATGAAATGTTATGATCAATATCTACCATTTTTGATGGGGAAAGCATCAGTTGAAACAAAACCAGAAGTCAACTTTGGGGTCAACATTAACCATGAATTGTATCATGGACAACAACAAAGTCATGTGGATACATATAACAAGCATTTTCAAAGGATTTCAACAAGCTATGGACATTTTACATAGATTTCAGCAAATTCAAAATTCATACTGGTGTGAGCCTTCTAGAGGTTTTTTTTTCTTTAATTTTAAATTTAAATTTAATGTGGTGTAAATAGGCTCGTAAAGATTATTTGTCAATTTATTTTATTTTATTTTATTTCGTTTTATATTATTATATTGCTTTGATTTTAAACACGGATAATTTTCTACAATATTTAATGTTACATTCGATCGTCATAATATTCTATATGTATATTATTGTTTTTAATCATTGATGTATATTATAATCATTGTTCCATAATCAACATCATTCTTTGTATAATAATAATTATTATATTATTATTTTATGTAATATGTATGTATGTATTTATATGTATATATATGTATGTTAATGACGTGATAGAATGACATTATTTCAACTATCAACTAGTTGAATTATCAGCAACCCAAACCAGTTCATATTATATCGTCTCAACTTATCGCGTAACAGGTAAATCAAACTTATATATAGCGATCTTAATTAAGATTGTGACTCAAGTCAATTTATTAAAAAATTAGATTTTTTTTTTTATATATGGTATGCTGGTTGGGATTGAAGTAGAGACACTTTTTGGATGTCCGTATATTCGGAACGTTACAAGTTGTAGACTTGTAGCCTTGTAGGTGACAATATATATTACACGTACATTCCTATTTTAGACATTAATTTAGACTTTAAGCCCACTACTAGAAAACTAGCTGAAAATTTTCCAGAATTTTTAATCTTCAATTTTCTAAGAAATGAAAAGAGTTTTTGTTTACTAGAAAAATGAGAAAATGTGTTCATAAGTTGACGTATTTTTCATTTTGGAAAAATGATGTTGAGAGGACGGTTTTGGAAAAAAAAAAAATTAAAAAAGGAAGTAGTGGTATAGAGGAAAATTGTAGGTGTTTAATTGTGGAAAATTTTCCACAATTTTCTATCTCTAATTTTCTAAGAAATGAAAAAAAAAATATTTTTCAAAAAAGTGTTGAAAATTTAGAAAATGTGTTCAAATATTGTTGCATTTTCCATTTTGGAAAACTAGTTAATGTTAGAAGGTTTTAGAAAAATTTTAGATCGAAAAGTGAAGGTAGTGTTATATAGGAAGAGGTGGAAAAGTGGAATTTCTGGTTTTCTAACTCCTAATTATAACATAGAAAATTAGTTATAGAAAAAATGAGAGTTTTCCAGAAAATTTTTTCAAGAAAAGTGGAAAAGTGGAAAACGCGTTCAAAATGAAGTTTTTTGAGAAAATTTTCCAAGAAAATGGAAAATCCACTTTTCCAAAATATAACTTGGAGGTGGAAAACAACTCCCTTCCACTTTTCCAAATTTTCCTTTATAAACTTCCCCCCTCTTTTTCAAATTTTTCAAGATATTACTAGTTTTCCAAAATACACTTTTCCAACATTTTGAACGCGTTTTCTAAATTTTTAACACTTTTCTAGAAAACTATTTTCATTAGAAAACTGGAAATGGAAAATTGTGGAAAATTTTCCGCAACTAAACACACCCGAGTTTTCCATTTTCTAGGAAAACTTTTCTGGAAAAAACCCATTTTGAACACATTTTCCACTTTTCTTAGAAAAATTTTATGGAAAACTCCCACATTTTTCTTCAACTAAACACAACCTTATTGTTTTCCAACTTCTAGTTGTAGTATGGAAAAATGAGTTTTTCATTTTCTTGAAAAACTTTTTTGGAAAATACTCATTTTAAATATGTTTTCCAGTTTTTTTTTTTCTAAAAAGTGCCCCATTTTTCTTCAAATAACACACCCTAGGCTTTTTCAATAGAAAATTTGTTGCTAAAAAGAATAAAAATAAAAAAAAATTCCTCCGTTAAAATTTAAATGTTCATATTTTGTTTACTCAAAAAATTGTCCAATTGCAAAAAATAAGCATAAAATCATTTAATTATCAAATTTATCATGATTTATTATTCTTAGACGGTTCCCAATAGTACCGTCGGTTTGTCGTCGGTTTCAACCGATGACACCGACGCCGATGGAACGGGCCGTCGGTTTCAGTCCGTCGGTTGATTCCGTCGATATACCGACGGAGCGTCGGCTTGGCTCGTGGGGTCCGTGGGTGGGGACGATTGAATAAAAAAAATTAATAGTGTATTGTAATGTTTTTAATTTGAATGAAATGTATTTTATTTTAATTAATTGTGTATTGTTTAATTAAATTAATAGTTGTGGGTCCCTGAAAAACAAAGTGACGGGCCACTGTTGGCAGGAATCTGTCAGTTTCTGTCAGTTGAGTGAAAAAGCTGACGTGACGCTGACGTGACGTGTCAGTTTCTTTCAGTTTCCGTCACTGTTGAGAATGATAACTCATTTATTAAATATTGCCCGTCAATCTCATTTGAATATAAGATGAAAACTGACATTTTAACAAATTATCATAAACCAACAACTTTTTTTGATGGCATTCCTATTGGAACGGAAGGAGTAAAAAAAAAAGGTCGACAACTTTCCATCCTAAGTTTTGGTGGAATATAGAGAATCGAAGTCATATTCGAATATATGTACGTACTCTGTATAATTTAAATGTTGGAAATATAATAATTAACGGTTGGCAAGCTCATGAAGTTGTATATTTTTAACTTGGAAAAGTGAAAATATACATCGATCTAAACGTATAAGCATACAAATATGATTGGGACTTTGATTAAATGATAGTTGAAGATTAAAAAAATAAAATATATAAACGATATATCAGATGATCATTAGTAAAAGTATATATGTACATTTTAAGGTTATTTAGCAATTATTGTGTTACAGGCTTAAAGCCCAATCCAAAAAATACCAATTCGACTCCAACCGTTGGTCAACCTGATAGGACAATGACTCAACATCCGAAAATGAAAGCTATCATAATTTTCTTCTTTCTTTCTTTCTTTCTAAGCATTAATAATCTTTACATCTTAAAAATTCATTATAAAAACGTTTATTCAAAAAACAAGAATCTGATCGAGTCGATCGTCTCAATGAAAAAAATTTGAAAAACCGATTCTATCGATTAATGACTATCGAGTGCGTGTTCATATATGTTTACTAATACTATAGATATATGTTGGAGTGATGCTCGACCATGGCGCCAAGTGATAATATCAATCATCAATCAATTCCTACATATTACGTACTTCAAATTCAAATATTTTTAATGAGTAAGTTTGTTTGTTTTAGGTTTATAATATCGAAAAACTGGCTAATTTTAATCACTTGCATTTACTCTGATTATAAACAAATTAAAGAAAGAAAAAAAAAGTGGTATAAATGCAATGAATTTTTAGTCTTCGAAGCAAACTCGTGATACCCGTGGTGTATGTAGTTCTTAAATACGTAAACTTTTTCTTCTTAATTATGAAACTAATAATAACATGATTATTATATTAAGGAAGAATACTCTACTACATTTCAATATAAGGACGTACTCATATAACTATCATAAATAAATTAGTGTCACCAATAATTTGCTTTTATACAACACAGACAAATAAGTATGGTCCATTATACGGTTGCACGTGTGAATTTACCAACTACAAAAAAAAAAAAAAAAAAAAAAAAAGTATGGTACGTTCATTGCGTTATCCACTCTTTTTGTTGGTTAAAAACGATAACTAAATTCATTGATACACTTATATGAGAGAAAATATAGGTTTACTCCAAAAAAAAATGCCAAGGGGATCATATCACACTATAAAAGAAAGGCTTACTCCAAACTCGTCTAAGGGCTTGGGTTTCAATTTGGTTTTCATTCTCATACTCTTATCGATACCTACCTATTATGCTAGTATTACTATTTCCATCAACAAACCAAACATCCACCTAAGATATAAAACATAACTCAAACTAGACAATCGAACATTTAATTACACATGTACCAAGACTGTAGTGACATTAAAAAAATGAAATGATCATAATGGATGTACTCGTTTGTTAAATTCAACAAGTCATTTATCCATATGTTAAGTCTACATACATTTAATGAGACTTTATATACCCTCCAATTCTCCAAATAAGAAGCAACCTATTTTTCTTTTGTTACTCGTGAATCTTAAATCACAAAATCAATTATCAAAGAGTAATAATATATATATTTTCACCATTATATTTAATAAATATTGCACAATTTTCTACTATTCTTGTATATAGACAACGAATCTAGTAACTTAGACCATTCAAAAAGCAATTGTTATTATTCAAAAAGTTAAAAAAAAAAAAAAAAAAATTCAGATGATTTCCTTGCCACTCTAATTATTTCATCCTTGCAAACACTACAAAGTATTTTGAGTACCACTATATATAAATGTGACCGTTTTCCGTAGTTGTGCAAAGAACTATATATAGTTTCTTCTATTATGAGACCAAACAATTCGAAAACGACACCGCAATTTTAAACTTAAATAACATCCGTAGAGTATACCCTCAATCACTAGGAAAGGGGAATTAGATAAATACAACATCAAAATTGCTGCACACACCACATTGTACAGCAGTTATAATTAACTATACAAATATGCAAAAACATAACTTTCGTGTATGAAACAATTTTGATGTTAGCTCCCCTAGAAAAGAACTCTTTACCACATAAATGATTCTTATATAAAATTCTCCATAAAATATGTAGTCGATAATTGAATGGGCACGTACATGTGTGTGTGCGTAGGTCCATAAAACATTCACCGTACGACAGCATGAAAGACATGAACCACGAATGGTAGGGGTCAAAACGGTGAGGCCTCTTTCCTATGAACCTTCCCACGTACATATTCTATCTATCTACAACTATATGCTACGTATTATTCATTTATTAATTTATTTTATTTTATTTGTATTTGTGTGTGTCGGGCGGAGTCAGGAAATTCAACGGGAGGGGGCGGAAAAAAATTTTTTCTTTTTTTTTTATAGTTTTGTGGGAGCGAAAATTCTAAAATGTCATTAATACTTTAAAAAAATTTCGTTTTTACGTAATTTATAAATATTTGTGAGGGCGGCTGCCTCCGCTCTGTCTCCACCCGTTATGTGTGTATTTATAATTTAAATACATATACTCCTATTAAATAAGAATAAAAATAGTCGTAGACCATGAAGCATGTGAGTCTAATTACTGAGGGCCTACAAAGGTATTGTAATATTGAGCATTACTAAGTTATCCACAACAAGGGAACAAATCACAAATGGCATTGTAATATTGGGGGTAACGCACTAACGCCACAAGTATTAATACTTTATTGATACTACATAATATATGGTTGTTATAATAACTTTATGAGTTTAATTGTTTAACCTTCGTGGCTCAAACTTGTCCACACTCCAAAAATGCAAAACTCCCTTGGTTACAATGTGTTATTGAGCAACTGTTAACATAATACATTCGAAACCTAATTAAACGCTAATGGATCCAAATTCAACAATCTGTTTTTGGGCAAGCTAACTTAATCTATATCTATAGCTAAATATAGAGGTGTCACTTGTCGGTTTTTACTCACCGATAAAATTAAAGGTTACACATATATGGCTAATTAGAATAGAATTCTGTTAGTAGTCTTTCGTTCCATAAAGAATATCCACATTATTATTTTTATTTGTATCAAAAAGATTTTAAATACGGATGAACAATACAAGTAGCCAGCCCGTATTGCCTCAAACTAGTATATGTTGATTACCTGATTAAAACGAGTAACATCTGGTGGTGGTTTAAATGGTCCAATATAATCTTATCAATAAACAATTTGAATGTTTTAAGCATTTTAAATACATTCATGGTGACTTTTGACCCATAACCCATTATGCACATTCTCATTTTAGCAAATTTTGCACACTTGGATATATATTGGAGATAAATGGAGTTTCCAAAATGGTCTACACACCCAAACAATGTCAAATTTATACAATTATAGCAATGTGAAAAGAGCTAGAATTACAATCAATGATATACTTTTGCATTAATGTTACAATACACAATTATGTGGATAACAATACAATCCCCACTTGTTCCTTGCCAGAAAGGGGGAAGAGCAGTTTATTCAATTTAAATAGTGTATCAAATAAAGATATGATGTTCCATAAAATTTATGATTTAAATAGCAGATTGTGACAACTCTTGTCACATGGATACGGGCAGTCCGTTTCTTTCACGCTTGCTCGATCAAAATACCAGTCTCCCACTGCCAATGCTATCGGCTGCATCATTTGTAATTTGAAACCATCATTATTATATTATACGAGTAGCTTATATAATTGTGTATACGGATATTAGTTGTGTATAACTTAACTTGTTCCCAATCATATCGTTATTTCAAAGAAGTGTTAATTTACGACAATATACATTGTTTTTCATGCTCATGATGAGTACCTTCCAAAAATGTTGTTAAGACGTACCTTGTTGTTGATAACTGGAGAATCATCTGCAAACCATGTATCCTGCCTCTCTGTCTGGCAATGCGCAAAACAAGAATTCACAAACAAGCCATTTTGTTTAGATGTAGAGAACCCTTTAAGTACATTTAGCATCTGGTTTCTGAAATCTGCAAAAGGAGTAGAGAGAAATCCAGCATGGATACATAAGTCGACTGTCAACCGATGACGTTAGAAAAGCACAGATGATCTATTTACTTACGAACAAGTCAACTGGATCAAATCAAAACAATTTCATTTGAAAAGAAAATGGGTCGAATGTGTCAAAACTCAAACGTCACCTTAAGTGTGCTAAATAGCTTTAGTAGAAATTTACGTCATTTCATAATAATATTAGTAGTTTTTAATTTTATAATTTTGTACAGAAACTATGAAATGAAAAGTGATTATTCGCGGGTCAAAACCTGATCCAGTCAGTTTTGACCCATGATAAACCTGGCCCATTTAGTTCTGTTTGAGAAGTCATGAAAATAGTAGGAACGAGACAATACCCTGAAAGAAACTCATCTGAGATGGTGAACAATTCCCAGGGTTGTTCCGGCATGCCTTCCAAGCACCATTAGGATCAGCAGACGCAGGAGATAAGCTTGAAACGACCTGAGAAAAAGGGAATTAAACATGGTACTCCTTACTCTAGGAGATAAAATACGGAGATGAATTATGTACCTGCCAAGAATCATAGGCTGCATTGAGAATGAACATAGGGGTTTGGATGTGGGGAACTATGTTCTGAGGGAAAAAGCACTGGAATAAAAAAACAAAACGTTAGAATGAAAGCAAATACTGATAGCCATCAATGTGTGGTATTTAAGGTACTTACTGAAGTCGGGTTGAGTTGGTTGGTGCAAGACGGTGATAAGTTATTAGCAACTCCCTGTTAACAAATTTATAGAAGGTGATAAACATCGAGCTACATACAAATCATCATGTTTTAAAATATATATTACTAAAATAACAAACTAACTAATCTCAACTTAAACAATTTAGAAGGTTGTAAACATTGGAATTCACTATAGTTTTCATAATGATCACCCTAATCTTTGATTTAATTTCTAAATGATCACTGGACGAGAACATATTCAATGAGATAAAATACTATAAATGGTGATCTGAAGTACCTGCAAGGTAACAACACCTTGATACATGTTCCTCAGTGTATGTCCGCCACCTACATCAGTCCTAGAATTTCATGAAAAAAACATAAGAATATCAAAAGACAAAGTAAACAAATATAGCAGTCTAAAGTCTTAACAGTAAAGATATCAATCTTACGCATCCATGAACATTCCAGCATCAGCCAAACACTTGACTTTGGTACTTCCCGAGAATAACGAAGCAAACTCATCACAATGTAGTATAGATGCCAGACCACCGGCGGAGCACCCAGAAAGAAGTGCCTGAAATCCAGTCAATATAATTATCTCGAATAAGTGATTGTTTTTATTCAGAGAATAATTTAATTAATGATTGATCAACAGATGGGTAGAAAGTAACCAACTTTTGCCCAATTTCTATTTTGTGTTGGCAACTTTTCATCATCCATAGAAAGAAACATTTATTTTTAAGGTAATTTGTACCGGTCATCTGGTAACAAATTCTAACGTGTCAGTAACACATTAAAAAAATACCTGCTTAGCATTTTTCATCCCTTTTGACATCAAGTCTTCCATTGCTGCCAACCATATTTTCTGCCCTCTAAATTGTAGGTTATTTGCCTGTTTCCGATATATAAAAATAATCATTGTTAACAAAAATAGGCATATTTTGGAACTGTATAAACTGTGGATGAAAGTGATTGGATACTGCTATGCACCTTATCTTCTGAATCTCCAGCAAAGGAGGCACCATCACAATAACGAACCTTCACTCGATTCCAGTTGAAAAAATCTGATCAACAAGTGATGAAACTCATTTGATTTCAGACAGAGCACAATGAATAATGCATCTAAATTCTAGAGTTAGAAATGTTGATCCATTTACTTATGAATGGGTTGGTTCTCATTATGTTATTTATCTATAATGGGTCAAACAGGCGGAATATAAATGGTTCCAACGGGTTGAAACTTGAAACTTGAAAGCTGAGCAAAGTAATGTGTAAAACACATACTAAATGTCTAAATCAAGAAATTAAGTGATCATTGAAATGATACTAGTATTGCAATCATAGACACACATACGGACTAAAAGTGGTAATGGGTCAACTTGACCCGAACAGACCCATGTTGACCCGTACCAAAAATATCAATCACCCAGCCAGTCTTGATGTGTTTTAAAAAAAGTATCCATCTTGATCCGAATCTGATTTGACCTGTAATGTATCCCGCCTGACCTACCCAGTTTGCAAATTGCAACCTCTACTAAATTCATATGGTCGATGCTCTGGAGGATACCTGGATTTTCTTCAGCTTTATTGCTCAAAATTCCTGTGAACGGCAATTGTTTCTCAAAAAATTTAGATGACCCACGCCTTGTTGTTTTCCGGTAAACACAAGATCTAATTGTGTCACACCATCCTCCACCCTGTAATATAATATAATGCTTAATAATATTAGGCTGGAAATGGAGCCGTATAAAGTATGGTATAATAGCTTTTAGTTGCAACTAAAAATATGGTCAGTGGTTGGAAGAACTTAAATGAAGAATTGAATATAAGTTGACAGATGTTAAAGAAGGTTAACAATTTAACATCAAGAACTAAAGGTGTTTAGATTGTGGAGGTAAGCAAAACACATTATTAGTTATAGAATTGATAGGTGTCAATATCGATTTAGCTGTCACTAACCTCCAATTGAATGAGCCAATTGTTTGCACCCGACTCGAATCCACGGTGCAAATGGTACCCAGGTAATGTTCCATCTAAGCATACTGTAGAAAGTGAAACAGCAAAGAAAAGAATCTTTAAGAAATTGTTCTGTTGAAGATTAATTTTAAATAATCATCATCCATATATATACATGTAAAACCACATGGGTTATAAACAAATGGACAGTTAAAAGATACCCCCTATCTAAAATCTGAATCTAAAACATAGAGGAACTGGCTTAATTTAAGCAGATTTGTTTATTCTTGAAATCTGGAACCACTAGTAGGATGAGTAAAAGTAGCCCATGAACACAAATCATGTGAAAAGTTAACAAATTGTACTAAGTACTAAACTTTCTTGAAATATAAACACTCTAGAGTTAAAACGCAACAATAATTGACATCATATTGCAATCGAGAAACTACTTGAGTGAAATTTGTAATAATTAAAGGTTAATTCTTCTGTCATGGAGGAATAACAATAATTGGTAGGCTTAACAAATTAAAAACATAGTTCATATATCTATACAACATCAAGCAAATTGTATGACACTTAAATTTAATACTAGTATTAAACATCATTTTTTTTGTTCAAAAATCAGTCACATACTATGTACTGTAACTACTAATAAAGTAACACAAAAAGAAGTAGCTCAAAACAACCAATTAAACCCCCCAAAACAGCATCAATCAGCAATAAAAAGTAACATCAAGTTTTATTAATTCTTCAACTACAAATCTTGATCTCAACAACCCATAAAACAAGAAAACACAAATGCAATTTCATACCAGCTCCTTTAGCAGCAGCTCCTGGAATAAGAGTGAGACCCACAATAAGTGGATTAGGAGCAGCAGCAGCAGCAGATGCTTCCAACAAAGATATCACTTCACTTGTATTATGATGAAACTCTGCACCATCAAACTCATACCCATTCACTGATTTCCCAGAAATATTTAATCCAGTGAGTACAAATATCATAACCCATTTGCAATATTGGTTCCTCATTCTTAAATCTTGCTCCACCAAAGAAAAAAGAATGGAGTTTTGATATATAAAAAAATAATAAATATAAGAATATCTGAGGGGATAAATCTGAGTAGCTAATCAAATCATGTTGAAGTAGTGTTGTGAGAATCTATGTTTAGTAAACAACATAAGCATGAGTTAGAGAGAGAAAAAGAAAGAGAGGCAAATTACGGAGTATGTTTTTTGCCGGGCCAAATGCCAAGAAATATGCTATGCTTTTTCTCTTTTCTTATTATTTGCCTTTTTATTTTTTTTAAAAAAAAAAACTACACGAGCTACGTTTCGAATATTTTTATGAAAATCAATGGTAATGTATAGCTTTTGCCTCCCTATACTCTCCTCCTTTTGTATAAACTGCCCTTAATTTTGATACATTTCTCGACATATATATGTAATAAGCGACAGACTTGCGTTGTAGTCGGCAGTAACATAAGTCACCAGTTGATTAAACTAGACATTTTGTTCTTTAAAGGTATTATCAGTCATTTTTAGGTGGTGCACATCATGGTAAATTTTCCGTTAGCTCAAATGGTGACACCTTTGTCTTAAAAAAAAGGGGTGAACTTCGATACTTGCTACTTGCTAGCTTAAAATTTTTCGAGGTGAACTTCAATACTTGCTACATTGCCATCTTATCATTATAATTATTATAATTTCTTAAAATTAATTTTTCATTCTAGTTTTACTTGCTATTTATTCTAGTCTCTCACATACGATATACTTAGAAAGTTAAAATATTCTAGGAAATCAACATTAACAATGTAATCTTTCATTTTAAGAAACATTAACAAAATTAATTTCGATTTGGTTTCAAATTTTATCTCAAAAACCTATGCAGTTGTGCGAGTTTTAGATTTTTGGGGTTATCGGTGAACTAAATTCTTTAGGTCCGTATGTAAGTTATATTTAGAAAATGACTAACTTAGGTGGAACTTTTAGTCAAACGGGTCGTTGAGTCATGAATACAGATTGATGGTTACGGAATTTAGGTGACTTAATTATTTGAAGGAGCGTCGTTCAAATATCTCTCTTCTCTATAGTAATTAATTAATACTCACTCCGTCCCAAATTGTGTGTTACCAAGTTAAAAACACACATATTAAGAAAATCAAATTAAATGCAACTTTGACTTTAGTATAATGGCAACTTTAACCCTTAATTATTAATTAAATTATTTTCTTTAAGGTATGTTTAATTTTAAAGTTAAGAGTAATATATGAAATATAAACATTAATGCATATTTATTTTTGAAAGTGTACAATTATTTTAGAACAAGTATAAATAGTAAGATTGACAAACAATTTGGGACAGGGGGAGTAATATAATAACAATAATTATAATGTCTATCATGAAAAAAAAAAAAAACATGAGAAACCGTACAATTTTTTAATGTGATTACCATTTTCCCGTTTATGAGTTGAAAGGCTTAGCTCACTTGGTTGAGCAAAGTGGTTTTATATCATAGGTCATGGGTTCAATCCCAATCAAGGACATGGAAATTCCATTGGGGTCTTGGCCCAGTGGTCAGGGAGTTTTCCATAATGGTTTCTTCCTGGGGGTGATGAATTCGACCCTTGTTGTGAGGGGGACTCCTGCGACGCTATACCCATCCAAGACATGGGAGAGCAACCCCTATAGGGCGTCGCCTTGGCTTCGAATTCAGGGGCGGTTACTCGATTCAGGGGAGTAACCGTTTGTGGAGATGATCGGGTGGGCCAAAGGTCCGTCAGTGATTCCACTACTGCCTTTCAAAAAAAAACAGGTGAAATCGTATAATTATATGGAATGTCTCAAGATTCTTAATTACTAGAGATTGTACTTCTTCTGTTTGACTAATTGATAATCACTTTTAAATTATTTCAAATGTATGGTATAGTAAGCTAGAGGCCTTAGCTAGTCTCCCATATGGATGATGCAAATTGGATTCCATTTACAGGCACCTCTACGTAGTTGAAACAATTTAAGACTTGTATTTGTTTTGGTATATAAATATAGAGTGATGACGATACAACCCACTTACAATTTTCAACATGTAATTAAGTTGCTGGTATGGGCCAAATATAATGGTGAGTAATCATGTACCAATACATATATCTTCATGGGATCTTAAAATGTCAGTTTACTAATTACTATGTGTTGTCCACCATTATCTTCTTCTTGCATTTACATTTAAATGCGAGTGGTTTTGCTTAACATTAATAAAAATTATTAAAAAAAAAAAAAAAAAAACCCTCCAAAGTAATACAGTATATATATATATATATATATATATATATATATATATATATATATATATATATATATATATATATATATGTATGTATATATACATATGTATATATATATATGTATGTATACATATATATATATATATATATATATGTATGTATATATATATATGTATGTATATATATATATATCGTATTAAGAATCAAAAATACACAAACACGGGCGAATTGAATGAATTGATGGCACAAGTACAGTAAATGCATGAAACAAGGAAGGTGAGAAACGTGATGACTATAAATTTATGCAGATAATTAGGGATTGGTCAGGCCGTCGTTGAAGATAGGTGAGGTGATCGATCGTCTAGAGCCTCTGAATTTTAGAAGCCTCCAAGATATGTGTTTTTATGTATGTACTATGATAAATAATTTGATTATTATTAAAAAAATTGCTATATCCGTGTTAAAGGTAATTGGGTAATACAAAATATACATGACTACATTTCATATATAATTAGTGGAAAAACCCACAATCGATATAAGTTTGGTCAAATTATAGAGCCTCATTTCAATGATTAACTTTTTCAATGATAAAAGTGTTTCTGTAATCTCGATTTATTATAGGACCTTACATTAGCTATTAATTTTTTTTCGCTCAAGAACTCTAAAAATTTAGAGACGCCCTTGTGATTGGTTATTAAATAAGTTGCACTTATACAAATTTCTTTTTTTTTGTTATATTTTTTTCCCTCTACTTGTCATGTTATTAATTGTTTGTGTACTTATTAACATTTAAAAGACAAGATACATATTTAATTACATAATAATAGTCTATCTATCTATCTATCTATCTATCTATCTATCTATCTGTATAATACAGAGTTTTTTTGTAACACCTGGTCAAAAAGTCAACTTGCGCGTCTAATTTAAACTTTTTATAATCGTATTATTATATACAATTATAACTCAGCGAGCGAAAACTTTACATTTTATATAATGAATAGTGATTATGTAATAATCACAAATAAAACCATTTGAAGTCACATTAGATTTTAAATTGAGTAAAACTATTTTTAATTTAATTAATTACTAATCGAAAGAGCGGAAATATAAATCTAAAAATATTAAATTTATATATATTATTCGGGTACAAAATACGGGTATTTTACACTGCAAAATAGGAACGAAGTGGGGGAAAACTCCTCCCCACCTCTTTGGATAAGCCACCCAACCCCCCAAACCCCCCTCATTCTTTCATTTCTTTCATTTCATTTCACACACACCTCACCCAAAACTCTCTCTAAAAATTCTTACCCGATTTCGGATCTTCAAATCGACCCACGAAATTTTACATTTTCGGAATCACCATCAAGAGAGGAACAACATTAACAAAGGCGACACCCTCGTTTTCTTCCTCGTTTGGCCTCGATTCGCATTTGTAAGAAATTCTCAAATTCTTAGATTTAATCATTTTGGAGTAATGTTTTAGTGTAAAAATGTTTACATAAGTTGCTTATAACCTAAACAACCAAGAAACCACGATTTTACAGCTTGAAAATGAGTTTGATTTGCGATTTTGGCCGGAAAAACGCGAAACCCGAAAGTTTCTGGGCTGCTGTTCTTGAGTGCGACACAAGCCTTGTGTCGCATACTGTGTCGCATGGATTACTCATGCGACACAACCATTATGTCGTATTCTTGTGTCGTACCTTGCGTCGCAGACTCCATGCGACACAACCCTTATGTCGCTATTGATTTAGCATCACACGCATTATGCGACACAACCACTGTGTCGCAGAGCTTCTGTGCCGCACTATGCGACACAACCATTGTGTCGCATGAACCATTTTTGTGTCGCATGTTATGTCGCAGAAAACAGAAAATAGCCAAATTTTTCTAAGTGTCGGAAGACGTTTCCAAGTGACAATTTAAATACGAAAACTCGAACCCAATAATAATATGAATTATTATTACGATTTCCCCAATCAAGAACCACACTTACACACATACGAAATCTCTCGTGTTTAGGACACTAGGAGATCATATTTGGACACGACTCGTTACATTAGGACGCTAGCTCCTCAGGTGAGTTTCATAGCCCCACTCTTTCAACTATTTTACTGTTTTTGGGGTGAAACACATGCTCAATCATTGTTTTCGAATTACATTAAGAATCTTTTATAATTCACAACTATTTATATTACTGCATGTAATACGAAATGTGTAATACTTAGGAATTACACCCTTAACATTGTTTTAGAACAATGTCAGTACTCAACCTAGATAGGTTGCAATCGTACCCTGTTAGATTATTGGAAAACGAATACCAACACATAACTGATGTAGTTATCATAATCTTTTCGCTATATTGTCACGGGACAATATTATTGAATACCTTAGAACTAGTTAGTTCTACTTACACTAGACAACATCTATACTGTTATTAGTTTTAGTTATTCTTTAGGAACTAAAACTGTCGATACTCTTCGTTATCACTAGAACGGGAACTGGACTTAAGTGAACATTTCCTCTGAGACTCCGATATATATACTTGCTAGGCTTTAGGCTAGGAGTATACAATATTATTACACATTGGTACAGATTCCTCATATCAATATAACTCAACCGGTGACGACTCTGGCTCAGGATGTAATCCAACCAGGGATGGTCCCCCGGCTCAGGATGTAATCCAACCGTGTGGGGGTGTCACCTGATGAATATCTACATACAATTATACGATCTACTCAGTCGGGCAGTCGTAGTACTGCTGACTTAAATATTATTTGCAAGAACAACGCCAGAATGGCACTCTCACATTTTCACTCATGACTAGCTATCATGACGATGCCACGGTAAAGTGGGCACAAAACGATGCCACGGTAAAGTGGGCACAAGTACGATATCGCGGTAAAGCGATACACTCGATGTGGTACGGGCTTATGCGCCGTGATCCGCACTTACATACAATCAATGGATCAGCGAGTTATACTCGGGATTCACAAGAAGAACGGGTCGGTGGAGTTTCCACCCGAGGCCGTTAGCTCGATACAACACGTCCGGGTTAGCGTATACTAACTGGGTAAACGGACACTCAAAACAATTTTAATCATAGATCTGCGGGTCTACAATCAGATGGTTGCTGTATGCACCATATTTCACATAATCTATATAGTTCTGCGGAACTACAGTTAATTGTTATCATATGACGCGGTCATACTACTACTCAATGGTTATAGGCATGTATTGCCTCATGTTTTTAGACACAACTACTACCTGTTAGGTATCAAGGCATGAATTGCCATACATGTATATATGTACTTAGGTACATGACCCGAACCCTTAGGTATGAGATACCTCGATTTGACGTGTACACATTTGGTGTTGCAAAACTTCAATATAAAACGCATCAAAATGACAGAATTTGAAACTACTTTTCAAAACATACGAGGTTTTATTACATCATGATTTTAACTTACAATCCTATGAACTCACCAGCTTTATAGCTGACCTGTTTTAGCATGTGTTCTCAGGTGCCCAGCAGGATTAGGATTACTTCAAGATTATGCTAGCTCGAGTCGCATGATTTCAAACGTTTGGGACAACTCTGCATTTATTTTTGTATTATCAAATTATGTATTTGGAATTCACTGTCAAACTCATAACGTTGTAAACGTTCTATTTTGAGAAATGTATAATTATTTTCAAACGTCTCATTTAGAGTCGTTCATTATGTATCTTAAGCTGTGATATTTGATTTAGTAACACCCGACCCGACAGCTTCCGCAAACCGAAATTTGAGGGTGTTACAGATTGGTATCAGAGCCTAAGGTTGTAGTGAACTAGGTTGCATTTAGTGGGCCTAGACTATGACTGTTAGGCAGTATTCCTCGTTAGGTATGACCGGTTCAGGGATTTCATCATACGAGTTTAATTTAACATAGCGTAGCTAACTATGTACAATTAAATAAAGATGATGCGATATCTGAAAGGGGTTATACTGAATTGGGAATACGTAGTTGACTCTGATTTGTTATGTGCTAGACACCCTAGGCTATTATATGTACCGTAGGTATATATGAATAGGCCTTACACGTGTACTACTATTACATACCTATATATATATATCGAGTATATATATACAATCAATTCCGCTGTACCAACATATATCCGTGAAGAGGCATATCGCCGTCTTCCTCACCATCGCGACTCGACACCGTTATCACTGAACCTCGGGAAGGAGGTGCAAACGTTATCAATGGGAATGGAAACCCACACATGCTAAACGTCCACGAATTTTAAAACAAACAAACGAATCTTTCACCTTTGACCGTGCTGGTCACAATTGGATTAGTGTTGACTAAGTCCACAACAAATTAATTATCTCAATCACAACTTGATCATTTAGATCAATTGATTCAACACCTCAGTGCTTTGGGCACTCACATTCTAGCCTTTGTGCTACAATTGGGAAATCACATAACTACAACGCATTTTGGCCTTCGGGCTACTATCAAATAACACATGACACGTGGTGTCACATCATGTTTTCAAGCACAACACATGGTATGTTGATACCACAATATGGGCACGTTAGTGCAAACCTCATAGTAGTCGATACTACAAATCATAGCATATTGATGCTACATTCACCGTACATGAGTACTGCAATTACTGTGCCGCGGGCACTTCATTACGGCATGTGGTGCTGCATTTTATAGTACTTCGGTACTACAATCACAATACATTGGTATTGAAATCACGGTGCTGTTAGCACTGCATTACAGTACGTTGATTTCTACATTCCGGTGCTTCTGCATTTCATAGTACTTTGGTACTACAATTACAAAACATTAGTATTTCTATTACGGTGCTGATAGCACTGCATTATAGCACTAGGTGCTACATCAATTATACATGTAGACTTGTTATAGTCGCATGTACGACTTACATATATACATATACACTTACTTAACTGGGCACGAGGTGCCACACCTGACTTTTATTATGAACGTATACTGGTATAGTTACGTGTACGCCATATATGTATATACGACCAAATAAGCATGTAATGCTTTAATCAATAAATACACAATGATGTCACCACACACATGGGTTGTGTTTGTGGACCCCATTTCAACATCCCACTTGACACTGTAGGTGTCACACTCACCGGCATGAATGGCCGTATGTTATGTTAGTGCTACACTGTAGTCTGTAGGACTACCCACAACAATATAGTCTTAGCTGGTTACAACGAAAACACAATTTGGTCGTCATTACAACTACACATTGGGAATACAAGCTACTTAATGACAACACTCGGAAAAACGTGAGGTTCGAGACAACTTAACTAAGGTTAACTCAGCACAGTTACTGAAACTGTTGCATCAAAGTCACAAAAGGCCAGAAATAGGTCTGCCACCTACAATATCGAAAACTTCAACATCAAGAATCTTAGGATCCAGTGCTACTCATTTAAGAACTCAAGTGAACTAGTTATGTCACTGTAATAACCTTAATCTTTGAATAAAGATCTCACGCTTTGTCGTTTTCTTCTTGTTTAAGAATCATGCCTCCTAGACAACAAACTTTCACTCAAGCTGAGCGTGACCAAATCATTAATCAAGCAGTGGCTGAGGCTCTAGCTACTCGGAACCAAACAAGGCCTTGCACCTTTAGGGATTTCCTGAAGTGCGCACCACCAAACTTCGTCGGAACTGAAGGAGCTGTTGGATTAATCCAATGGTTCGAGAGAATGGAATCTATATTCCGCGTTAGCGACTGTCCCAACGACTGCAAAGTCATGTATGCCACATACACCCTCCAGGATGATGCTTCTACCTGGTGGAATTTCTATACCCGAGCTGTAGGGGTTGACACCGCACATGCACTCCCGTGGGAGGAACTAAAACGAATCATGAGGGATAAGTATTGCCCCATTCAGGAACTTTACAAACTCGAGAACGAACTTTGGTACCTCATCGTAAAAGACAACGACATCGAAACATACACCAACCGTTTCCATCAACTATCACACCTGTGCCCAAATATAGTAAACCCTGAGAACCGACGAATAGAAAAGTACATCGGCGGACTTCCGTCATCAATCGAGGGAATGGTCACCGCCTCTAAACCCACTACTATACAAGAGGCCGAACTTATGGCCCACAGACTCCTGGCACAGGTGGTTCGACGCGAAGCACGGGCAGCTGAAAACAACCAAGGAAAATGGAAAGGAGATTCCAGTACCAGTCGTAACCCAACATATCAACCCGAACCCTTAAGGACCTACGCCCCCAAACACAACGAGAAACGAGGCTATGCAGGAAATAAACCATTTTGCCACGGTTGTAACCGTCACCATGTTGGTTCATGTGGTCCGCCCTGCGGAAGGTGCCAACGGTTTGGACACAAAACCTGGGATTGCAGAGTCCCCACAAATCCCGACTCACAAAGGGTTTGCTTTAAATGTAAGGAACCCGGACACTATAAACAGGATTGCCCAAAACGGAAACGTAAGCTTCAACAAATCGGTTCCGAGTGAACCATACAACCTTCCAACAATAATGTAAGCACATCTTTCCTCGAAGAACATAACCTTTCAATTCTGGTTTACACGGAACGGGCACTTATTATCCCCGATATCATTTTATTGACTTAATGTCGATTACCTCATAGGGCTAGTGACCTAAACCCAAGTAAAACTTAAAAGTTTGCTTTCAGCAGACTAACCGACTGAACATTCACCAACTACTTAGTCCTGATAGGACTATTCACTAAACGGTCACTATGTGACAAATATCTAGTCCCGAATGGACTACGACGTAAACGGTTATCTAGCAATCACAAAATAATCATACACCCGACAAACAATATGGTCAGAATATGACTACAACGATAAACCGCGACTCAGTCAGGGATTGACTGCCATTCAACTCCATTATAAGGCATGATATGTCTGCAATCTTTTCGACAAATACCTCGTACGTGCATTGCTCCCCAGACCACGCGCGACCCCGACCTCATTTTAAATTTCGGGACGAAATTTTCTTAACAGGGGGAGAATGTAACACCTGGTCAAAAAGTCAACTTGCGCGTCTAATTTAAACTTTTTATAATCGTATTATTATATACAATTATAACTCAGCGAGCGAAAACTTTACATTTTATATAATGAATAGTGATTATGTAATAATCACAAATAAAACCATTTGAAGTCACATTAGATTTTAAATTGAGTAAAACTATTTTTAATTTAATTAATTACTAATCGAAAGAGCGGAAATATAAATCTAAAAATATTAAATTTATATATATTATTCGGGTACAAAATACGGGTATTTTACACTGCAAAATAGGAACGAAGTGGGGGAAAACTCCTCCCCACCTCTTTGGATAAGCCACCCAACCCCCCAAACCCCCCTCATTCTTTCATTTCTTTCATTTCATTTCACACACACCTCACCCAAAACTCTCTCTAAAAATTCTTACCCGATTTCGGATCTTCAAATCGACCCACGAAATTTTACATTTTCGGAATCACCATCAAGAGAGGAACAACATTAACAAAGGCGACACCCTCGTTTTCTTCCTCGTTTGGCCTCGATTCGCATTTGTAAGAAATTCTCAAATTCTTAGATTTAATCATTTTGGAGTAATGTTTTAGTGTAAAAATGTTTACATAAGTTGCTTATAACCTAAACAACCAAGAAACCACGATTTTACAGCTTGAAAATGAGTTTGATTTGCGATTTTGGCCGGAAAAACGCGAAACCCGAAAGTTTCTGGGCTGCTGTTCTTGAGTGCGACACAAGCCTTGTGTCGCATACTGTGTCGCATGGATTACTCATGCGACACAACCATTATGTCGTATTCTTGTGTCGTACCTTGTGTCGCAGACTCCATGCGACACAACCCTTATGTCGCTATTGATTTAGCATCACACGCATTATGCGACACAACCACTGTGTCGCAGAGCTTCTGTGCCGCACTATGCGACACAACCATTGTGTCGCATGAACCATTTTTGTGTCGCATGTTATGTCGCAGAAAACAGAAAATAGCCAAATTTTTCTAAGTGTCGGAAGACGTTTCCAAGTGACAATTTAAATACGAAAACTCGAACCCAATAATAATATGAATTATTATTACGATTTCCCCAATCAAGAACCACACTTACACACATACGAAATCTCTCGTGTTTAGGACACTAGGAGATCATATTTGGACACGACTCGTTACATTAGGACGCTAGCTCCTCAGGTGAGTTTCATAGCCCCACTCTTTCAACTATTTTACTGTTTTTGGGGTGAAACACATGCTCAATCATTGTTTTCGAATTACATTAAGAATCTTTTATAATTCACAACTATTTATATTACTGCATGTAATACGAAATGTGTAATACTTAGGAATTACACCCTTAACATTGTTTTAGAACAATGTCAGTACTCAACCTAGATAGGTTGCAATCGTACCCTGTTAGATTATTGGAAAACGAATACCAACACATAACTGATGTAGTTATCATAATCTTTTCGCTATATTGTCACGGGACAATATTATTGAATACCTTAGAACTAGTTAGTTCTACTTACACTAGACAACATCTATACTGTTATTAGTTTTAGTTATTCTTTAGGAACTAAAACTGTCGATACTCTTCGTTATCACTAGAACGGGAACTGGACTTAAGTGAACATTTCCTCTGAGACTCCGATATATATACTTGCTAGGCTTTAGGCTAGGAGTATACAATATTATTACACATTGGTACAGATTCCTCATATCAATATAACTCAACCGGTGACGACTCTGGCTCAGGATGTAATCCAACCAGGGATGGTCCCCCGGCTCAGGATGTAATCCAACCGTGTGGGGGTGTCACCTGATGAATATCTACATACAATTATACGATCTACTCAGTCGGGCAGTCGTAGTACTGCTGACTTAAATATTATTTGCAAGAACAACGCCAGAATGGCACTCTCACATTTTCACTCATGACTAGCTATCATGACGATGCCACGGTAAAGTGGGCACAAAACGATGCCACGGTAAAGTGGGCACAAGTACGATATCGCGGTAAAGCGATACACTCGATGTGGTACGGGCTTATGCGCCGTGATCCGCACTTACATACAATCAATGGATCAGCGAGTTATACTCGGGATTCACAAGAAGAACGGGTCGGTGGAGTTTCCACCCGAGGCCGTTAGCTCGATACAACACGTCCGGGTTAGCGTATACTAACTGGGTAAACGGACACTCAAAACAATTTTAATCATAGATCTGCGGGTCTACAATCAGATGGTTGCTGTATGCACCATATTTCACATAATCTATATAGTTCTGCGGAACTACAGTTAATTGTTATCATATGACGCGGTCATACTACTACTCAATGGTTATAGGCATGTATTGCCTCATGTTTTTAGACACAACTACTACCTGTTAGGTATCAAGGCATGAATTGCCATACATGTATATATGTACTTAGGTACATGACCCGAACCCTTAGGTATGAGATACCTCGATTTGACGTGTACACATTTGGTGTTGCAAAACTTCAATATAAAACGCATCAAAATGACAGAATTTGAAACTACTTTTCAAAACATACGAGGTTTTATTACATCATGATTTTAACTTACAATCCTATGAACTCACCAGCTTTATAGCTGACCTGTTTTAGCATGTGTTCTCAGGTGCCCAGCAGGATTAGGATTACTTCAAGATTATGCTAGCTCGAGTCGCATGATTTCAAACGTTTGGGACAACTCTGCATTTATTTTTGTATTATCAAATTATGTATTTGGAATTCACTGTCAAACTCATAACGTTGTAAACGTTCTATTTTGAGAAATGTATAATTATTTTCAAACGTCTCATTTAGAGTCGTTCATTATGTATCTTAAGCTGTGATATTTGATTTAGTAACACCCGACCCGACAGCTTCCGCAAACCGAAATTTGAGGGTGTTACATTTTTAATTGCCTATTAGAGTGTGTTATTTTAGTTAACGATGATGTGTCATTAATTCAAAAACTTTTGAATTAATCTCAATTTTTAAGCATGGTACATGACTTTCCATATATCAATGTGATGATAATAAAAATAATAATAATAATAATAATAATAATAATAATAATAATAATAATGTATTCAAAAGTATTGACTCACAATATTATAAATCATCACCAGTTAAACGATTTATTTCAGGCTAATTTTGACCGGTGGTATATTTTATAAAGAAGTTTTGCAACATTTGTGAATTTAACATTTTCGGTGTAATATTTGTATGTATAAAACTTTGAAATTCATTTTTTTCTATATGTTTTAGTCTATAATAATAATAATTTTTTTAATTCATAATAATAAATTTACAACTTCGGAAACAATACTAATATCTTACGATCGCACGGGCTTAAAAACAAAGTTTTCTATAACTTATGCAACATGTTTCTTTACAATATTAATATTCGACGTGCATTACACGAGCTTAAAAAATAAAGTTTTTTATCACTTGTACGACACGTTTATAGTTAATATAGAGTGACGATACAACCCACTTACAATTTTCAACATGTAATTAAGTTGCTGGTATGGGCCAAAAAATAATGGTGAGTAATCATGTACCAATAGTCCAATACATATATCTTCATGGGATCTTAAAATGTCAGTTTACTATGTGTTGTCCACCAATCACCATTACCTTCTTCTTGCATTTACATTTAAATGTGTGAGGTTTTGCTTAACATTAATAAAAAATTATTAAAAAAAAAAAACCCTCCAAAGTAATACAGTGTATATATATATATATATATATATATATATATAGGGTAGTGATCAAGAGGGAAGTGCCTTTTTGGGGGGAAACGTTAGTATGCATCAAAAAGCATATCACAATTATTAATCAAAACGTAAACAAAAAATTATTTTTATTGGTAAATAGTAATCAAAATCGATGCTATAAAAAATATTTTAACGAATGAATTTCATTTTTAAGTCATAACATTAATTGATGAATATTTATTTAATAAATTGTTAATATGCAGTGTGATGCATATTAACTAATATGCATCGTGATGCATATTAAAACTTCACATTATTTGAAAGATATTTTTATTGTTAATATGCATCACAATGCATATTAACTAATATGCACCGCGATGCATATTAAATGATTTGGATCTAATATTCATAAATCGATGCTATAACTTGAAGAAAGAATTTATCAAGGAAGTTTAACATTCATAGCATCGATTCTGATTAACATTTACTAAATTTCAGTTTGCTTTTTTCGAGATTTGTATGGGTGAAGGTAATATGTTTCCTGATGCATACTAACGCTTCCCCCTTCCCCCAAAAAATGCACTTACCTCTGGATCATTCCAATATATATATATATATATATATATATATATATATATATCGTATTAAAAATCAAAAATACACAAACACGGGCGAATTGAATGAATTGATGGCACAAGTACGTAAATGCATGAAACAAGGAAGGTGAGAAACGTGATGACTATAAATCTATAATGATAATTAGGGATTGATCAGGCCGTTGTTGAAGATATGTGAGGTGATCGATCGTCGAGGGCTTTCGAATTTTAGAGGCCTCCAAGATATGTGTTTTTATGTATGTACTATGATAAATAATTTTATTATTATTAAAAAAAATTGCTATATCCGTGTTGAAGGTAATTGGGTAATACAAAATATACATGACTACATTTCATATATAATTAGTGGAAAAACCCACAATCGATATACGTTTGGTCAAATTATAGAGCCTCATTTCAATGATTAACTTTTTCAATGATAAAAGTGTTTCCGTAATGTAACACCCCCAAATATCGTTTAGCGGAAGCGTTTAGTTTAAGTATGGGGTGTCACAACAACAAAGCATGCATACGTATCAGAGCTTATGATTACAACAGAACAATATATATATAGATGCCAAAAGTGTTAATTACAAAGTTTACGATTCATCGGATCGTATAAGTTAAAAGTAGTGAGTTTACAAAAGTGGATTTCTAGAATATGACAAAACAGTTTCAGTTATACTAGAGAAATCCATATGTTTTCCCAAAAGTTGGCATCCTAATCTTCAAGGGTCGCCTAGTTCTCCATGTGTGTTGGCGATCTTACATGCGCAGCTAATTCCCTGAAAAACATAGTAAAAGTCAACAACGAGGTTGAGTGAATTCACAGGTTTTATGTTTACAAGTTCAGTTATGATAAACCACTGTTGTTTATATTGTATCGTTGGGATGTCACCCAAAAGTATAGTTTCTGAAATCCGTTACGTTCTTAAATAGTTGTTTGTAGGAATGTTCGTATCCTATAAGTTGTAGGAAAGCAGTATCCTATTTTCAAGTATGTTCTGTAGGATTGTACGTATCCTAGTAGTAGGTATGTTTCGTTGGGATGTTGCCCAAAAGTATAAGTTTAGGGGGTCGTTCGCCCAAAACACAGTTTAAGTTTCGTAGGAAAGCAGTATCCTATTAGTTTACCCAAGGAGTAGGGATTTAAATCGTTTGTCCAAGAAGTAGGACCTATAGTGTTGCCCAAGGAGTAGGGACTTCTATGTATGTGCCCAAGACGTAGGGACTTGTATAGTTATGTCCAAGAAGTAGGACTGGCATCCAAGACGTAGGACCCATCTGCTCAAGAAGTAGAGCCTTCACCCAAGACGTAGGATGGCACCGTGCCCAAGAAGTAGGGACTTTCTGTTTGCCCAAGACGTAGGGACTTTCTGTGCGTGCGTGCCCAAGACGTAGGGACTTTCTGTGTGTTTATGAAAATGTTGTTTCATAAGAGCTAGTAATAAAAGTATGTAGCTGGTCGTTCTCCAGCATGTTCTCAGTTCAGTTTTCGTATGAAAATACCATTAAGTTCAGACAGTTGAAGTAGTTGACCGCAGTCATAAACAGTTTGTATAAGTGTGCCAAAGGCAGTTAAGTGGCAGTTCGTATAAAAGTTTAACAGTTCAAGTACTCTAGTCGTTCGAGTAAACAGTATGATAAATAATGATGTAGTAAAAGTAGTTATGGCAAAGCAGTAAAACAGTTGTCTATGTTTTCCACCCCTGTTCAAAAGTAGTTAAATCAGTAAAAGTAGGGGATGTGAACTCACCTGTTGAGTTTAAGCAGTTGTGCGAGTGCTAGCAAACCTAAGCCCAAGTACAGTCTGAAATCTCCTAACGTCCTAAACGTATAAGATTTATAAGTATGTGGATGTCTAAGCTAATCATCCATGCTAGTGTTCGTACAACCAAGTCATGTCCAAATCGTTTGTTTAATGTTTACGTTTGTATTTCGTTGTTTGTGAAAATGTATACGACTCGTTGGTGAAAGTTTGAAATCAACATTTCGATAAAACAAGTATGTTTAAATTGTTTGTAAGGCTCGTGAATCGAATTTGTATAAAGATATGCGTTTCCGGTTAGTTCGACACTTAGTGAAAACAAGTTTTTAAACTTCCTGTTTTTAGCGACGTAAGGTGCGACGCTGGGTGGTTATGCGACGTAGGGGGCGACGTACGGGTCTACGTCGCATTCTGGTTTTGCGACGTCATGGGTTGCGTCGCATAGGCGACGCTCGCAATTTAATGCGACGTAGTGGTCTGCGTCGCTATGTGCGACGTAAGGAAGGGTAATGCGACGTAAAGGCCTACGTCGCAGTACTGTTTTCGGTCCCAATGCGACGTAGTCGCCTGTTCGACGAACAGATTGAAAATAACGAGTTTTTGAGCGATTTTGGACGTTTTCGGTTGTATAAAACACTAAAACATGGTAATCTAAGTATATTAAACATGAAACATTAATTATAACTTCGAAATCTAAAGATTTGCGGGATTTGTCGGAAACTTACGGGTGTCGGATTTGAAATCCGAAAAGGTAGAAGTGTAGATCGGGATGCCGTGGTCGTTTTATTCAAAAAGAGTATGGTGATTCGGCGTCGTTTTAGCGTATTTTTCTTTGATTTGTTGTGATTTTGGTGGTGGTTTAGAGAGAGGTTGGAGAAAAGAGAAAAGAAGAGAGAGAGGATGAGAATGAAAATGAAAGAAAGTTGGGAGGTGGAAATGGGTTTTGTTCCCCCATTTTCATCTCCTGCGTTTTCGTCCCGTGTTTGTTTATCCGATCGTTAAATGTTATTTCATTTTAAATTAATACATTTTAATTACATATTTCTTTATATTTTTAATTAGAATCTTTTTATAAAACCAAATTGAATTAAGTTATAAAATTTCAAACTTTGTTTGATTTTAATTATACGTTTTGACGTTTTGCGTTATAAAATAAATTGGTAAATATTTTTGACAAAATATTCATTAGTTACTAAGTTATTTAATAATTTCGTTTTATTAAATAATTTTGTTCACCAACAGTCATACGTTTTTGTCGCGTTTGTTTTCAATTTGTTCTGTACGTAATTACAACTAATTACGAATACGTAATACTGCGCGTACTAACTAGTTGGGCTATGCTAGACTTACCTCTAAAATGTGTTGTGAATTCACTCAAGTAGGGAATTAGCCTAATAATGCAAGTGATTAATTTAATTAATCGTGTTTAAATTTGCGGGGTGTTACATTCTCCCCTTGTTAGAGAAATCTCGTCCCGAGATTTAAAAATCAAGTCGGATCGCCCGCGGCGTATGTTCTCCGATAAGTCATGTCGTTAACCATAGTTTGCGTGGCGTTCAATTGTTGCCATAGAAGTTCAATTGGTTTAAGTATGCTCGCGGCATAGTTCAATATGTTGTGTGTTTCGTTTCGTGTTCAGAGTTTACCAAATGTTGTGTTCGAATCGACATTCGAATGAAAGAAACGTTAAATCGTAGCAATAGTTGGTAAGACATACCGTTCTTGCCATAGTCCGCAACAGTTTCCGGTGCACGGAGGATGTATGCGCGGCCACGAGCCGGTGGGATGGTTGCGATGTGGTTGTTGTTTCCGGGGTTGTTCTGGGTGTTGTTCAGTTTTGGACATTGGTTTCGATAGTGTCCTGGCTCACCGCACTCGAAACACCCATTGTTTGTTCGAGCGGAGAGGTTGGCTTTGCAGGTTTGAGCTCGATGTCCCCATTGGTTGCATCTGTCGCAGAGAGTACAGTTACCCTCATGATGCCTTTCGCATTTTCCGCATTTAGGCCTTTTGCCTAGGTATGGTTTCGGTTCAGTGTTAGTGATGGCGACGTAGGCTCGAGTGTTTCCCACGTTCCTGTTTTGTTGACCCTGACGGTCGTTGTTCTCACTGTGCCATTTGCGTTTGCTGTCGCCCGCATCAGTACGGTTAAGTTCAGCTTTCCCTGTGATAGCTTTCAGGGTTCCAATTTCGACCGCGTCGTCGGTTAAGCTGTGAGCCAGATCCACTGCGCTCCTAAAAGTGGCGGGTTTGGAGGACATAACCATGCCTCGGATTTGTGGTGCCAAAACCCTGTTGTAACGCTCAATGCGTTTGCTCTCGGGGGTTACCATATGAGGCACCAGACGTGCAAGCTCCTGAAATCTAGTTGTGTAACCGGAAATGTCAGCTCCGATCATCTGAATGTTCCAAAACTCGGTTTCGAGTTTCTGCATCTCGTTGGGAGGGCAAAATTCCTCCATCATCATCTGCTTCAGAGTTACCCAGGTCATGGAATGAGCAGCTGGGCGTCCCATAATCTGGACTTGAGCGTTCCACCAGGTTAGCGCTTTGTCGGCTAAAGTGCAGGTGGCGTATTTCACAATTTTGTCGGTGGCACAGTCGCTAATGTCGATCACCGATTCCATTTTCTCAATCCAGTGGACCAGGCCAATGGCCCCTTCGGTCCCGGTGAAGGTGCTAGGTTTACAAGACTGAAAGGTTTTGTAGGAACACCCCTGCTGGGTATTAGTTGGAGTTTCGCTGTTGACGGGGGTAGCTCCACTGTTGTTGGTTGGGTTTTCACGATTTCTGCTAGCCTCGTACTGAGCAATAGCCTCAGCCACGCGGCGTTCGATGATTTGTTCGGTTGTTTCTGGGGGTACAGGTGGAGAATTTCGTCGACTGTTTCGAGTCTTTCTTTGTTTAGGCGGCATGCTGACGTTCTGCGATGAAAAGATGCAGAAGTCAATGCCAATGAAAAATATGTGAGGAATAAAGTTTCACATATTTCAAGTTTTCGAGTATCAAGCAAAATTTGTCGAATCCCCATCACGTATCTTACGACTATGAAACACCCATATGTACTTAGTATGATATAATCACGTTGGCCAGGCGTCATTATATGATGCCAAATACATACTTCTTTTCATCAACCGTTTAATCACGATCAGGGTCATATGAGATCAGAGTACAATGAACGAGTCGGATGTGGTGAACAGTTCACGCGTATCGAGGTATCGTAACGATAGTTTAGATGTATGCAAATGTATGTATGCATGTACGTTCTAGCCAAGGCTATAGTCTAGGTCTCTAGGTTTCTAAGCCACCTAAAGTTTCCTAGTTCGCTATAACCATTGGCTCTGATACCAATCTGTAACACCCCCAAATATCGTTTAGCGGAAGCGTTTAGTTTAAGTATGGGGTGTCACAACAACAAAGCATGCATACGTATCAGAGCTTATGATTACAACAGAACAATATATATATAGATGCCAAAAGTGTTAATTACAAAGTTTACGATTCATCGGATCGTATAAGTTAAAAGTAGTGAGTTTACAAAAGTGGATTTCTAGAATATGACAAAACAGTTTCAGTTATACTAGAGAAATCCATATGTTTTCCCAAAAGTTGGCATCCTAATCTTCAAGGGTCGCCTAGTTCTCCATGTGTGTTGGCGATCTTACATGCGCAGCTAATTCCCTGAAAAACATAGTAAAAGTCAACAACGAGGTTGAGTGAATTCACAGGTTTTATGTTTACAAGTTCAGTTATGATAAACCACTGTTGTTTATATTGTATCGTTGGGATGTCACCCAAAAGTATAGTTTCTGAAATCCGTTACGTTCTTAAATAGTTGTTTGTAGGAATGTTCGTATCCTATAAGTTGTAGGAAAGCAGTATCCTATTTTCAAGTATGTTCTGTAGGATTGTACGTATCCTAGTAGTAGGTATGTTTCGTTGGGATGTTGCCCAAAAGTATAAGTTTAGGGGGTCGTTCGCCCAAAACACAGTTTAAGTTTCGTAGGAAAGCAGTATCCTATTAGTTTACCCAAGGAGTAGGGATTTAAATCGTTTGTCCAAGAAGTAGGACCTATAGTGTTGCCCAAGGAGTAGGACCTATAGTGTTGCCCAAGGAGTAGGGACTTCTATGTATGTGCCCAAGACGTAGGGACTTGTATAGTTATGTCCAAGAAGTAGGACTGGCATCCAAGACGTAGGACCCATCTGCTCAAGAAGTAGAGCCTTCACCCAAGACGTAGGATGGCACCGTGCCCAAGAAGTAGGGACTTTCTGTTTGCCCAAGACGTAGGGACTTTCTGTGCGTGCGTGCCCAAGACGTAGGGACTTTCTGTGTGTTTATGAAAATGTTGTTTCATAAGAGCTAGTAATAAAAGTATGTAGCTGGTCGTTCTCCAGCATGTTCTCAGTTCAGTTTTCGTATGAAAATACCATTAAGTTCAGACAGTTGAAGTAGTTGACCGCAGTCATAAACAGTTTGTATAAGTGTGCCAAAGGCAGTTAAGTGGCAGTTCGTATAACAGTTTAACAGTTCAAGTACTCTAGTCGTTCGAGTAAACAGTATGATAAATAATGATGTAGTAAAAGTAGTTATGGCAAAGCAGTAAAACAGTTGTCTATGTTTTCCACCCCTGTTCAAAAGTAGTTAAATCAGTAAAAGTAGGGGCTGTGAACTCACCTGTTGAGTTTAAGCAGTTGTGCGAGTGCTAGCAAACCTAAGCCCAAGTACAGTCTGAAATCTCCTAACGTCCTAAACGTATAAGATTTATAAGTATGTGGATGTCTAAGCTAATCATCCATGCTAGTGTTCGTACAACCAAGTCATGTCCAAATCGTTTGTTTAATGTTTACGTTTGTATTTCGTTGTTTGTGAAAATGTATACGACTCGTTGGTGAAAGTTTGAAATCAACATTTCGATAAAACAAGTATGTTTAAATTGTTTGTAAGGCTCGTGAATCGAATTTGTATAAAGATATGCGTTTCCGGTTAGTTCGACACTTAGTGAAAACAAGTTTTTAAACTTCCTGTTTTTAGCGACGTAAGGTGCGACGCTGGGTGGTTATGCGACGTAGGGGGCGACGTACGGGTCTACGTCGCATTCTGGTTTTGCGACGTCATGGGTTGCGTCGCATAGGCGACGCTCGCAATTTAATGCGACGTAGTGGTCTGCGTCGCTATGTGCGACGTAAGGAAGGGTAATGCGACGTAAAGGCCTACGTCGCAGTACTGTTTTCGGTCCCAATGCGACGTAGTCGCCTGTTCGACGAACAGATTGAAAATAACGAGTTTTTGAGCGATTTTGGACGTTTTCGGTTGTATAAAACACTAAAACATGGTAATCTAAGTATATTAAACATGAAACATTAATTATAACTTCGAAATCTAAAGATTTGCGGGATTTGTCGGAAACTTACGGGTGTCGGATTTGAAATCCGAAAAGGTAGAAGTGTAGATCGGGATGCCGTGGTCGTTTTATTCAAAAAGAGTATGGTGATTCGGCGTCGTTTTAGCGTATTTTTCTTTGATTTGTTGTGATTTTGGTGGTGGTTTAGAGAGAGGTTGGAGAAAAGAGAAAAGAAGAGAGAGAGGATGAGAATGAAAATGAAAGAAAGTTGGGAGGTGGAAATGGGTTTTGTTCCCCCATTTTCATCTCCTGCGTTTTCGTCCCGTGTTTGTTTATCCGATCGTTAAATGTTATTTCATTTTAAATTAATACATTTTAATTACATATTTCTTTATATTTTTAATTAGAATCTTTTTATAAAACCAAATTGAATTAAGTTATAAAATTTCAAACTTTGTTTGATTTTAATTATACGTTTTGACGTTTTGCGTTATAAAATAAATTGGTAAATATTTTTGACAAAATATTCATTAGTTACTAAGTTATTTAATAATTTCGTTTTATTAAATAATTTTGTTCACCAACAGTCATACGTTTTTGTCGCGTTTATGTCGCGTTTGTTTTCAATTTGTTCTGTACGTAATTACAACTAATTACGAATACGTAATACTGCGCGTACTAACTAGTTGGGCTATGCTAGACTTACCTCTAAAATGTGTTGTGAATTCACTCAAGTAGGGAATTAGCCTAATAATGCAAGTGATTAATTTAATTAATCGTGTTTAAATTTGCGGGGTGTTACACGTAATCTCGATCTATAATAGGACCTTACATTAGCTATTAATTTTTTTTCCGTTCAAGACCTCTAAAAATTTAGAAACGCCCTTGTGATTGGTTAGTAATTAAGTTGCACTTATACAAATTTCTTTTTTTAGTTATATTTTTTCCTCTACTTGTCATGTTATTAATTGTTTGTGTACTTATTAACAATTAAAAGACAAGATACATATTTAATTACATAACAATAGTCTATCTATCTATCTATATAAAACAGAGGTTTATAATTGCATATTATAGTGTGTTATTTTAGTTAACGATGATGTGTCATTAATTCAAAAACTTTTGAATTAGAGTAAATCTCAATTTTTAAGCATGGTACATGACTTTCCATCTATCAATGTGATAATAATAATAATAATAATAATAATAATAATAATAATAATAATAATAATAATAATAATAATAATAATATATTCAAAAGTATTGACTCACAATATTATAAATCATCGCCAGTATAACGATTTATTTCAGGCTAATTTTGATCGGTGGTATATTTTATAAAGAAGTTTTGCAACATTTATGACTTTAACATTTTCGGTGTAATATTTGAATGTATAAAACTTGGAAATTCATTTTTTTCTATACGTTTTAGTCTATAATAATAATAATTTTTTAAATTAATATAATAAATTTACAACTTCGGAAAAATATTAATATTTGACATGCATAGCACGAGCTTAAAAAAAAAAAATTCTATAACTTATGCAACATGTTTCTTTACAATACTAATATCTGACGTGCATCGCACGGGCTTTAAAAACAAAGTTTTCCATAACTTATACGGCACGTTTATTTGTCTTCCATTTTCTTACAAATCCTATGTTCTCATACCTCTATTCAAATCCACTATTTCATGCCAATAATTTAGTTTATAACATATAGTATTATGTAATCAAAAGAGTATAAAATTCATATCGAACTCAAATCTCATATATACCGCAAAATATATAATACACTTTTTCGAGAGCTACAAAACAAATCATCCAAAGATATGCAAGTATTATCATTTAGCCAAGTAAGTTAAGAACACTTTGAAGTTTAAACCAATCATTTTATCCCTATTAGTTAGCAACCTTCAACTTTATCCCCATTGACGGTATATTTTATAATCACTATTAGTAAAGGCCAATATGTCGCTCTTTCAAGAGTTGAAAGAAAAAAATATATTGATTAAAGATCTTGATTTGCAACAAAGGCAAGAAAACTAACTACTCCGGATAACACAACCAACATCGCTTGCAAAAAAGTTTGGTTTATGTTTCTATATTTTTTCCCAATGATAATTGCACATTTAAGTTAACAATATTAATATATTGGGCTACTTACAATTTAACTATATAATTGTATTTTCAAACGGTCATGCATTGTACGAGATCAAAGCCTTATTATGGATATAATTAAGGTCACATCCAAACTAATTTGAATATGGATTTGAGTAGTAGTGTACGTGTAGGCCTGCCGACAATATAAGTGGACAGCTTCAATTGGATCACTCACCCGGCCCATTTCCCTTCTCCTTGCAAATTGCAATTGCACGCCTTTTTAATTGAGTGGTGGATGTCATTCTCTTAAAATGCTTGTTATGTTATGTCATTATCATTATCATTATCGATATCAAATAATGGTCACCATATTTCTTAATTTGTCACTATAATTGCATATATGCTTTACATAACTAACTACAAACGCATAATTTTGAACCAAAAAAAAATATGATAGGACATAATTAATCAAAGCTCAAACTACCAAAATATATTATTATTGAATTCGAATTTTCACAATTTATATACAAAGCTTATAGATCATTTGACTGAAATCACTTTAGGAAAACCTAATTAATTTGTTACTAACGGTTGATGATACATATATCTCGATCTTGATTGAGATTTGGCTTCTCAAATTTATGAGGTTGAGCATGGAAGTGTAATGAGAGTTGTCCTCGTTTTGTTTCTACATGAACCACAACTTGGATCAAGACCTATCTAAAAATTGGTATTATTTCTCATTCAATATATCATTCAAATATATATAGGAAAACGCAAACCCTACTGAAAAATGCGTCGAGCCCTCTTAAACATAACGGGCCAAAATATCTATTAACACTCCCCCGCAGTTTGAGCGGGAGGTCTTCGGACGCTCAAACTGGATCGAACTTCGGTGAACAATGATGAAGGAAGCCCTTTGGTGAAGATGTCTGCGTATTGATAACGAGAAGGCACATGAAGGACGTGAACCTGTCCCGTAGCCACTTTGTCACGAACGAAATAAATGTCAATCTCAATATGTTTCGTGCATTGATGTTGCACAGGATTATATGACATATATACGGCACTAACATTATCACAGTAGACTAAAATAGCTGTAAAGAGTGGAGCATGAAGTTCTTGAAGAAGATTGCGAAACGAGGAAGTCGTTACAGAAAGGAGGAAGTCGTCAAACTACAACTTTATCACCGTGCCAACAACAAAAAGGGAGATGCAAACAAAATCAAAAGAAGAAGAAATACTCAACATTAGCTCCAGTTTGTTCGTCCGGAAGCCTCCCGTTCAAACTGCGGAGGAATATTAGATGATAGGTTAGGATGGCTTAAGCCCGATTGTGGGTTTAGGATCCGTTAGGGTTTTAGCCCGACCCGTTTATGAGTTTAGGGTTTCTAGGGTTGTTATGTAACCATTATAAATAGTTGATGAATAATAATATGACACGTGACGGGGTTTTCATTCTTTACGCTATCTTAACGATCATTCGTTTCTTCTATGTAGGCCTACTTGAATGATACGCACTACGTAGATATTGCATTGTATGAAAATTTGAATCTTTTTTGACTTTTAACCGTAGCTAGTTAATTAATAGGGATTAGTGCAGGGGAATGTACTTAACTTTAGTCCAATCTTTATAGTGTGTACCCAACTTAGTTTTGGTCTATTGTGTGTATCAACCTTTTAACTTTGGTATATTGTGTGTATCTGACTAACGTGGCGCATATTTTTAATGATGTGTCCATGACGTGGAGCATTATACGGTTGCCACATAATCAAATTAGTCATTGGATACAAACAATAGATCAAAGTCGAAAGGTTGATACACACAATAGACCAAAACGAAGTTATGTACACACTATAGAGATTGGACTAAAGTTCAATGCATTTTCCTGCACTAAACCCTAAATAATATGATGATATGACATGGCATTATCTATTGGGTTAATGGCGCGGATCGCCAACGAACTTTACATTTTTTACCGAGTTAGGGTATGAACTTAATTTATTACTCGGGTAGGTAACAAACTTTAAAAAAAAAAAAAAAGATCGAGTTAGGGAATATACTCGTGGGTGACTGGGGCAACCGCTTATTTTAATTTCTTAGCTGGTTTTCAAATTTTAAAATGTCATGTACGTTGTAAATGAAACTGCCACGTGTAAGTTTTTAACTAACATATACGTCATCATTTTTGAACTTAACCCGGTAAAAAAAAATTGTTACCTAAATCGACACAAAATTTGAAAGTTTGTTATCTACCAGAGTAATAAATTGGGTTCATACCCTAACTCGATAAAAAAGGTAAAGTTCGTTACTTATTTGCGCCATTAACCCTTATCTATTCATTTCATATTCATATTCATATTATTATAAAACGTGTTTGTATTTTAATCCTTTTAGTTTGTGTGTGTCAGTGTGTGTAACCTTAATCTAAAATGAGCTCAATTTTTATTAAAATAAAAAATAAAAAAAAAATCTATGTGTTTAAGAAACTCAATATATGAACCAAATTATAAAACGTGTTTTGTATTTAAATAAGGATTCATCTGCGCGGTGGGAATGAACTACTTTTTAGTAGTCGCTACTTTATATAATTAGTAACTAACACGGGCGTTGCCCAGTTCGAGTGAGAAATCTATATTGGAAAATGATGATAGCATTTGCCATTGAAGGCAAATAAAAAAATTGTTTACATTTTATACAGAAACAACATGAAGAATATCATAGATGTGACATGCTTAAGGAGATCAATGACAATTAAAAACGGTAATAACAAACTATTTATCATAAGCGATGTATTATGTTCAGAATCTCCACACTATAGTATGTCAACTAATATAGGTTTATGTCAATAGTTTTATTCGTTATACGTGTGTATTCACAAGTTTGATTTAAAATTCATGTAAAAGAAGATGGAGTTATTCTACATCCATGTATATTCATGGGTTTAATATCAAATAAGCGAAAGATATTTTGATTGAACATCCGTGTGTATATAAAGATTTAATCTTCAAATAATTTAAAGGTATTTTGTTTTGATACCTACACGAGTCAAAAATCTCGTATAATAATAAAAAAAAAAAAAAGGTAAAAATGCATTTAAGTAGGTGTAACATCAAGTTGTATAAAAGGAAGACAAACAAAAGAAAATATGAGTAAAAAAGTTAGGAGCATAAAATTGCGATATAAATATAAGGACAACCATAAGGTACTAAAAAACCATTATAAGCAAGGATAAAGTCAGGATAAAATATATTAATTAAAATATGGTATGTTAGTTTACAATAACAGGCATATAGCAAATTTAATAATACATTACAAAATATATATAACTTCGTATATTCAAACCACACTTTCAGAGCTATAGATCTACTAGTACTTAACCCGTGTAAATAATTATAAATGCATTTTAGCTTAAATTTTTTTTCCACCCTGACCGAATTTACTATACATGTAAATGTTGGCTAGATATATGGGTCTGGAAAAGCTCATTAGTTTTCTTTTACGTATACATGTTGGCTAGATTTTTGGGCCTGTAAAAGCTCAATAGTTTTATATTTGGGTCTGGAGAAGATTTTGCCCCTAACTTTGTTTCCTTGTTTTTGTACCTGGCCGATTATTTTAATACATTCTCAAGAATACATTAAAACATATTTTAATTTAATATACATATTATTATTTATACGGTTGGTAATATATTACCAATATTTGGTACAGTTCTTATTATTAAGAAAAAACTTATACATATTAAAAACATAAGGAACCAACTTCCCATAGGGTCACAAAACATAAGCTAAACACATCTTCTCTAACGACCTCGAGGAGCTTGACTATTTATCTTATTTTGGTCCAGCTGTGATTTCTGACTTCAGCAAAGTAAAAAGTCCTCTTCTTTCATAATTCTTGTAACACCCCAAATTATGTAAGTATTTAAATATATACACACATACAAATTCTATATGTTTAAATATGAAAATGAGTACATAATTTATTATCTAGTGGAAAGAGTTATAAATGATAAGCTTGTAGAATTTGAGGGACCAGTCTTGCTATAATAAGTTGCTTTGGGGTTAAGAAATGAAATTTATGTCAATTCATTGGATTAAATAAAGGGAGACAGATTTGGAAAAAAAGAAGAAGCGTATGTATATGTATATTAGCGACAGGGAAGTGTGGAACCATGGAAGAAAACAATCAAATTTTGCAATTCAAGTCTCATGCAAGCAAGTTAAAGTGAAATTTAAACCCCAACCCAAGTATATAAGGTATTGTTTACTTCTAATTTTCGAATTTAAAGTTAGGGTTTGTGATTTGAGGTGATTCCAAATTGATAAAAGTGGGCTATGGGAATTGGGTCTTGATTGATAACGTATATATGTATAAAAGAGCATGTTAGTAGATTTTATGAGTTAGAAGTTGAAAAGAACGTATTAAAGATGTGTTTTTGAGTGCTAATTTATATGATAGATATGACTATGTATAAATAGTTATGTGTATGTGAATTAGTAAGTATATCGTATATAACAGTCAACAATATGTAAGTCTTGGAAAGAAAGATTTTGAAATTAATTAGAATTGGTGTTGAAGTTGAAAGAAATATACTCTTGTGAATACTTTGAGTGTTTTGAAAAGATATTCAAAAAGAGTAATAAAAAAGTAATTATGAGATTGTGAATTGTTATGTTTATGTAATAGTTGGCAGAAAATTATAGTCAAACACTGTAGTTATATATATGTTTTTGATATCGATAAAATAATAAATGGAAGTGGGTAAAATCCTATGTTTGAGTGTTTGGGTAAAATATATGTAAGATATTTAAATAACACCATATTGGTATGAAATCAGCAAAGAATTTATACTCAAAGATACATGTGGGTTGAAAGAAAAAGTATGGGTTAAATTGAAAAGGGTGCAAGCATGTCAATGTTTAAAAGACACTAGATTATGAAAAGAAAGTTAGTAATAATATATATATATATATATATATATATATATATATATATATATATATATATATATATAGTATGATGGTTAAAAGGAGGGTAAATTATGGTTGGCTAAATATGTGACAAGTATGTGTGATTATGTGATATAGGTGATCAACAAAGTGCAAGTTCAAGTAAAATCATAACCATAAAGCAAGGTGAGTAATAGATGGTTAGAAAAAGATAATAACATTTGGATTGCAAGTGTAGTCAAATGTGTATTATCTAAATGAGTTGAGCCAAGTAATGATATTTGAGATACAAGAGAGTTCAAATGTTCATTAGCTTGATGAGTTGATCCGAGTAATGACATTTGAGATACAAGAGATGTTCATTAGCTTGATGGTTAGAGCCAAGTAATGTCATTTGAGATACAAGAGTGTTCAACTGTACATTTACTTGATGGTAGATGTTGATTCTTATGAATTCACATTGCTAGAGAATTAAGGATCCTTAATATTGTCTATGCATTGCATTGCATTGATAGAGTCTGTTATCTCATTACGCATTATGTGCTTACCCGTTTATGTATATATATGTGTGTTGTAGGTGAATCAAATGGTTCAAGAAGGAAAAGGGGATGGAGCATATTTTGAGCTAACGGTGTGGTTGTTACGCGTATGGTAACAATCTTCTCTTATAATCATGTTTTGGTATAGCTTGGGTACCCATTTGGTTGCGTAAACCGTTTTGAGAATTGTGTCATTTTGTAATAGGTCAAAATATTGGTGTATGCAAATAGGTCTATCATTTTATGGTGTCATTTTGAATGGTTCAAGTTATGTACTTTCTTTTATAATCGAGTATTGGTATGGTTGTCTAAGTATTATGCAAAGATTAGAAAATGGGTATGAAATTGCATTGTGTGAATTGGACAGGTCAAAGTCGTGTGTGGTGTAAAATAGGTCAAATGCTTTGTAAAGATATTATGGAACTTATTGAAGTTACGTTGGTCATTTTGGTATGTAAAGCGAGTTTTATAAGGTTACTAGTTGTATCAAAGGCTCAAAAAGGTGAATCAAAAATCAAGTGTCAAAATTTAAGGTAAAAAAAATGGCGCATAAAATGTGTAGTCTAATAACTTCATCATTTGGGGCTGGAATTATTTTAGGTTTGTTTCCTATACATCCGTAGTCCACTACACCATCAACAATCTGTATCAACAATCCGTAGTCCTGACTCCTGTATAAAAATCATTTTGATAGAGCATCTGTTATTTTGGACCTGGAATTATTTTGGGCCTGGGTTTTTTTGGGCCTGAATTGTTGAGACCTGTTATTGGGCCGGGAGCCCACTACACCATCAACAATCCGTAGAAGATGAGCAATCCAATTTTGATTGCATTCCTGCACTGTTTCACCTTTAAATCTGATTTAATACGCCAGTTTTTTTCTAAAAAATTACAGGTTGAGTTCCATATATAAATAATTAAAATTCCTTGTAAAATTTCAGGCCCAAAAAAAATCACAGGCCCAAAAAATTTTATCCAATTAGTATCTTAGGTAAATGTTAACATCCTAGAAAAAAATAGCGAAAAAAATTCCAGGCCCAATTACATGGCATTAAACTAAATGAAATAAAAGTTGAGATTTACCGAGAGTTTCATGGTGAAACTACGATTTCCAGAGCAAGAACAACAAGAAGAGGAGAGGTGAATAATTTGTCTATTTTTTACATTACGTGAATAAATAAATAAAACAACAGGAACGTGGCTTAAGTAATAGGAGTTTTAATAACAAAATTCCCGAAAATTAAGATGACGTGTTGGGAGTTTGGGACATTGAATAATTTATGAATCTAAAATGTTAAGGTTTTTATAGCCTGGAAGTTTTCGACTTATTATAAATATATAGAGAAGAGTTCAAATGAGTTCATCCATTTCTTGTGAGAATGGGGGAACAAATTTGGGCCATTGGATCTAGCAGATCAAGGGCTTATATTAATTCCCCATTATTTAATTAAAAAAATCAGAAAAAATAAGATTTTGGGCTGAGGGGTATTATGGTAAATACACAATTTAATTAATTACTCCCGTTTTTTCACTTTTGTTCAAACTTTTACTCTTTTCTCTTGTTCCCTCTCGTTCCTTTCACTTTCTATCTGGCGATTTAACACCAAACCCTAGAAAATCTATTGTTTCTTCATCCAATCATCAAATCATCATCGTATTATCACGAATCTTCGTTTCGTTCATCCACTTGCTTCGATCTAACGTTCTATCGGTGAGTTTTTTTATTTACGAAAATTCATTTTTAGAAAACCCTACTTTTCAAACGCGATTATAATCAATAGTTCGTGTTTTTTGTAACAGAAATCACTTGAAAATGAGTGACTTGCATGACGAGATTCCTCGTAGACCACTATCGTCAGCTCCGATCGATGTTCAACCTATCAACTCCGTACCAATGTGTAAGTTTCTTCGATTGTTTCTTTTTTATGCTTTTTTCCGTTTAAATATGTTAATAATTTGCGTTATACGTTGCTTTTTGTTTGATCTTTGTGTGTTTTTGGATGATGTATGTGTTAATGTGATTGGTTTGAAATTAGGGTTTTGCTAACACATGTGTTAGTTTTGTTTTATACTTATTGTAGTGTCTGCAAATGGTTTGTTAGATATGTTATGGTTTTGCATTTTTCAATGATGCTAATATTTAGTTTTTGGTATTTTTTAGTGGTTCATTTTATTGGTGTATTGAAAGTGTATATTTGATTTGATTGAATTTTGGTTTTTGGTAACACAAGTGTTAGGTATGTGTAGATTGAATTTATACAAGTGTTTGGTATATTTTGAATTTTACACAAGTTGTTTTGTAATGTGTTTTTATCATGCTGTTATATTTTTTTTGTAAGTGTATGTATATCATGTATGCTTTATTTGTTATTTATTTATTTTTAATTAAAGTGTTGTGTCTGTTCGTTTTTAATTAATAGCTATCGGAGATAGCATCGTATCAGAAACTGATCCAGCTGTTTTGAGATCACTAGAAGGTTAATTTTTTTATTCCATTAGCTATTTTGGTTTTTGCAGTACCACATGCTATATATATATATATATATATATATATATATATATATATATATATATATATGTGTGTGTGTGTGTGTGTGTGTGTGTATTTTTTGCAAGTTTTTATATTAGTGTTTCGTTTGTATTTTTTTACTTTTTCAGTTGTCACAACGTTACCTTTTTTGGAGGCTAGTGGTTTACCGGTTAATAGAAAAAGGACTAAAAAATAAAATGTTAGTGATGTTCATGGTCAAGGTAAATATCATGATTTTCAATAACATGTTTTTATAGTTGTATATTTTTTGTTTTTTATCATCGCCGACATGTGAGTAATTGCATAGTTGTTACACATATGTGTGTTTGTATGTAGTAACACGTGTGTTAGTAGGTTGAATCACATGTGATTGGTGGGAAATAACACATATGTTAGCATTTTGTTGTAGTTTATAAAGTGAACAGTAAACATTTATCCTTTTTGTAAGTATGTTTTTTAAAAATTTTTTTTTTCCCTTTTTTACTGTGTTTTTACAAGTGAAAATCCTGCTGCTTCTCCTACACTTGCAGAGTTTCTTAATAAAGAAGTAAAGGTTGGTAGACAGAAGCGTAGAGCTGTTAAAGGTGGTGGGCAAACTAAAGCATCGGCTGCAAGAACAGAATCGCCTGATAAAAAGGACGGTGATGATGCAAGCAAAAAAAGAAAAGCTGCTGATAAAAAGGCTGGTAATGAGGATGCGAAGAAAAAGAAAGCTGGTGATGTTGAAGAGAAGAAGAAGGCCGCTGAAGCTAAAAAGGCTGTTATTGAGGAGCGGAAGAGGAAGAAAGCTTCTGAGATGGAAGATATGAAGAAGAAGGCCGCAGAAGAAAAGGCAACCAAACAAAAACAAGAGCAGGAAATGAAGAATGCTTCTGATGAAGAAGCTAGCAAAAAGGATGAGGAAAGGGAAAAAGCAGAGAATGATAGGAAAAATGCAAATGAGAAGAAGGCTGTCGAAGATGAAGCTAAAAAAAAATTAGCGGAAGAGAAAAAAGCATTGGAAGATAAGAAGTTCTCGGAAGAGAAGAAGGCTGCAGCAGAGAAGAAGGCTGCGGCAGAGAAGAAGGCTGCGGAAGCAAATGTATTTAAATGATATATTTTTTTATTATTAATTGAATGATCATATTTTCAAAATGTAGTTGTAGATGTAATAAAGATATATAGTTCCCTTCGTCGATCAGTCTCTAACATAACAATATAAGTGGCAAAACATTCATCAAAAACGAATTATACTACATGATATCATTTTTTGTAGTATAAAATATGGTTATATGCAAGTCCAACAAGACTGATAATTTCTTTTTTGCCATAAGAATGTGTTTTTCTTATTTAATGATACATTATAAGTTGCAAAGTATAAACACTAAACATTGTGTTGTTAACAGAAAGCGGCAGAGCAGGTTGAAAAGAAAAAAGTGGCGGAGGAAGAAGCTATACAAAAGGAGAAGGAAGCAAAGGAAAAGAAGGCTGCGGATGATGAAGCTAAAAAGAAGGCAGCGGAAGAAAGTAAAGCTGCTAAAGCTAAGAAAGAGGCTGAGCAGGCAAAAAAGAACAAAGCCAGTGAGGAAGCGAAGAGAAATAAAAAAGCAAGTGAGCAGGCGAAGAAGAACAAATCATCGGAAGAAAGTGAAATAGAAAACAACGCTTTAAAGGAGAAGGTATCTGATGAGGTTGATGAAAAGAGTCAGAAGAAGACAGAGGTTGAGATACGTCGACCTTGTAAAAGGAAGGTACGTGTTAAAGACGAGGGTGAGAAGAAAGACGTTAAACTGAAAAAGACTGTCAAAAAAGATGATGAAGAGGTAGCATCAGGTCTACCATCCATTCGAATCCGAACCACGCCAATGCAAATGTTTGAAGCGACTAAGTTGCTCACGTTTGAACAAAAACAGTGTCTGAGAGACATGGGATTTGGTGCCTTTATCAAATTCCCAATCAGTTCGCTTCCAGGTACTTTTTTGTCTAACTGTTGCCTTTTGTTATAAATTAGATTATGTGTTTGTGATGTTTACGTTTTAGTTTCTGGATTTTTTACTTACACATGTGTTACTAATGTCTAACGCATGTGTTTTTATAATGGCTAACACCTGTGTTATTGATAACTAACACTTGTGTTACTGATAATTAACACTTGTGTTAGGTGTTTTTACACATGTGTTAGTGGTCTCTAACACTTGTGTTACTGTCTTCACTAACAGAAATTTGTTTTAACACTTGCTAACATATGTGTTATTACTTACTAACACGTGTGTTATTACTTTGTTAATGTCATATACATTTTTACAATTTATTGATTCATTTTTTATTTTTGTAACAATTCTTTTTATTCTATTTTTTGAAGGTCAACTAGGTTACTTTCTGGTCGATCACTTCGATCCAGAAAGTATGGAGATTAAATTTGTTGATTCGTGCATCAAAGTTACCCGTGAGTCGGTTCAGGATGTGTTTGGTATTCCTAAGGGTTCGATCAATATAATGGAATTACCTGATGTGACTAAAGATGAAGCTTGTATGGTTCAGTTTCATGAGAACTTTACACGCTTTCCAACTGACACAGTCAGTCACAAGGATCTTTCACAAAATATTCAGCTTTCCAAAGATCATGGATTCTATTTCAAGATCAAGTTTCTGATGCTATTCGCTAATACAATGGGGCGGTGTATAACCAATGGGAGGTGTGTGCAACACTTCTTATACAAGCTTAAAGAAGATTTTCAAGCGGATCAATATGACTGGTGCAGTTTTATCATCGATTGTTTAAAGAAAACTGCGGTTGATTGGAAGAAGGATAAAAGTAAATTTTTTGTTGGTCCAATCACATTTCTGATTGTAAGTTCTTTTTTTTTTTATTGTTATGTTTTTCTTTTTTTTTTTTAATATGTGTTTTGTCATTTTTGTTTTCTTCTAATTAAATGTCATTTACATTTTTTTTTTTAACAAAAAATTCGCAGCTCCTGTACCTTGACTCTGTGAAGTATACGTCATGTAATGTTGTCCGACAACGTCCTATTGTTACGAAATGGAACGCCACGTTGATTCAGATTGTTCAGACTGAGGAGACTGATTGTGGTGTATTTGGCAGCTTACCGCTAGCTGGACCATTTGATGCTGCAGCTGCGTTTGAAGATGAGGGTTTTGTTAATCCTCCAAAAATTGACGATGATGAGCCAAGTGTAAGTATTTTTAAAATGTTCTTTTTATATTTGTATGTTTGGATTAATTTTTTTTTTGTATTACATGTGTTAGCTACTGATTTTTTTCAATATGTGTGTGTGTGTGTGTGTGTGTGTGTGTGTGTGTGTGTGTGTGTGTTAGCAGGAACTTATTGAATATATTTCTTTGATGATTGAGTCTGTCAAGAAGAATCAACTTATTATAGAGAAAAAGATGCATGAAGGATGCAAGAAGTTCCCAAATGATCCAAGGTTTTCGGATGTTGCTGCTAAATTTGATGAAGTTTTCAGGAATAGGGTGTATCAGGCAGATAAAAAAGTTGAAGACGGTGTAACTGGTGCTAAAGTAGATGTGGACAACAAAGGAGATGGGTCAATGTCTGTGGGTTCTGATGCTGAAGTTCTTAGTTGTGTGCAAGATTTTTTCATGATGGATGATGATATAGTTGAGGTTTTTGACATGACTACTCTCTGTTTTTTCAATCCGTCAATATTTAGCTCACCCGATACGCCTATCTTATCTACTATACCTACCTTTGATGCCTTACCTATTTTCGAATGTCCTAATTTTTTGCTTGGTCTGACTCAGGAGTTTGAGGGTTCTGGTGGTGTGGAGAGGGCTGTTACAACAAGCTTGTTTGTAAATTCACCGTACATGAACACTCATACTGATGTGGGGGCTAAGGTGAAGGTTCATGAGCTGAAGCTTTGCAATTGGCTATTTGCCATGTTTGGAAATAAGCAGTAAGTGTTCTTTAATGCCATGTTAGGAGGTAACACAAGTGTTAGTTGTAGGTAACACAGGTGTTAGTTATCAGTAACACAGCTGTTAATTATCAGTACCACATGTGTTAGTTATCAGTAACACAAGTGTTAGTGGTAGGTAACTAATGTTACAGTTATATTTAAGATGTGTGTTAGTTGCTTAAAATGTATATTTTTTTACCTATTATTGTTTTTATTTTACCCTGGCAGTGATTATGTTTTTGAGAGCAAATTGGGAAACGCGTCCATAAGGGAGGAATTTGAAACAATGGCGCCTGGTTTGTGGGTTAGTGTCCACATCGTAGACTGCTGGTCTGCACTTATGAATTATGAAGAGAAGGTTAACAATTCAGGATCCTAAAGCCGAGTATATTTTCCAACAACTATGTTTGTAAGTTCTTCTACATTGTTTATTCATTTTTTTTAATAAAATATTTCTTTTTGTTATTTGTTTATGTATTTTATTTTATTATCATCTTTTTTAGCTTGCTGATGTTCATAAGCAAACTGAGGAGCAAAGGATGAAAACTTTCACAGAGTCGGTGACTGGTTGGTTGGATAAAGATGAATTGCTTATATCAATGTTAAAGGTTGAATTGGTAAGTTTTGTACACAATATGTGCATACTATTTTTGTTTTGTGATTGAATATAGGCTACCATATTTATATAGTAACACATGTGGTACTGCTAATAAGAAATTCAGATTTATAATTATTATAGTTGATAACTAACCTTTCCTATCTCTAACGTTCACTATTACTCCATCAGTCCCACTATAACACATGAATTGGTAAGTTTTGTACACAATATGTGCATACTATTTTTGTTTTGTGATTGAATATAGGCTACCGTATTTATATAGTAACACATGTAGTACTGCTAACTAGCACATGTGTTACCAGTAAATTGTTAATGGTAGCTAACACATGTGTTAGTTGTATTTAACACACGTGTTATCCTATTTTGTTTTGTTTGAATGTAGTTGTGTTAAGCTATATTTATGAACAGGTATTCTTTCCTGTCATTGTGTCGAATCACTTTTTCTGCTGGTGTTCAATCTAAACAAGAAGACGTTTCACATCATTGACAACAGCGCTGCGAAAGTTGACTATGATGTCAAATACAAGAAAATATGTGATCTGGTTGTAAGTATAACAACCAATTTTTTTTTATTTGTTTGTGAAATAAAATATTGTTTTTACTTTTTTAATTTTTTTTTTACTATTTTTGCAGAAATCTTTGTTTGTAAAGCATTTGGAGTCCTCTAAGCATCCAGCGTATGAGAAAATCCGTCAGATAAACAGGCCATCTGTGATGGAAATTAAGTGGAAGACACACAAAAATGGGCAGGATTGTGGGGTGTTCACGATGCTGCACATGGAGCAGTACAATGGTCAGGCTGTTAGTAAGTGGGACTGTGGTCTCGATGTAGAGGGTCCTGCTCAGAGGTTGCAACTTATCCGGTTGCGGATAAAGTTTGCTGCGAAGTTGATTCTCCATGAATTTAACATCCACTCCGAAAGAATACATGTTATGGCTGATCAGTTTTCTTGTTCAAACAGCGATGGTGATATAAAGATCATGATCAAGAATGCGATCAGGAACCACAAGAGTAGACTGCAGGACCCTGATCAAGATGCCGCCAAAGACAATGAATAGGATTCCAAGGGGACTTTTTTAAAAGACTATGTTCCAATGATGTAGTTAAGTACATTAGTTCATGACATTAGTTAAGTATTCTAGTACTTTTGTTCATAACATTATCGGGTATGCGTTTTTTGGTAAATCAAGTAGTGTAGTACTTGAGTACATTTGTTTATAGCAGTATGCTTATATATATATACATATATTTTGCTCTATTCTTTTGTTTTGGATTTCTTGCCTTATGACTATATCATTTAACACATGTGTTATCTGCAACTAAGGGATGTGCTACATGCCGTTAAAACTGACACATGTGCTACCTGGGGATAACACATGTGTTACCTGCAACTAACACTTGCGTTACTTGCTAATAATACATGTGCTACTACCACTAACATGTGTGTAATCTGACACTAAGACTTCTGTTACTTACTAACAGGCGTTAGCTACGACTAATACTAACAAATTTGTCATATGTTTTTAAAGTAATGTATTCTTTTTGATAGTCATCGTAACACATAGTATAAAAGACACTAATATGTCTTAATGGTTCACGTTTTCACCAACTACTAACATAAGTGTTATCGTTTCAGTAACACATGTGTTACCAAGACCTAACATATGGCTCCAAACAATTAATTGCCATGTGCCATGTCTTAATATAATTTGTTACAAAACAAGTAAAGCATGTGTTACAATCATTCATATAGACAAATAACATGTAAAGAATTAAACAAGTATACAGTAACACATGTGTTAGCATATAACAAAGTTACACATGTGTTAGAAAATCAGCAACAAACATATTATTTAAAAATAAGAAATCATCATATCAAAAATGAGTAAAATAGTATAACATTCAACAATGAGTATCAAAAATGTAAACATTCAACAATGTGTATCAAAAATGTAAACCAAAATTTAAAGTCATCAACTTTTATATCATACACTAACACATGTGATACAATACATGTACACTTGTGTTAGCATTCACTGTCCACTTTATGTAGTCTGCTTTTCTGCTGTCATCCTTGCAAGTGCTTCCTCTTTCTCCCTCTCTCTAGCTTCTGCTTTCGCCTTAGCTTCTGCAGTCTTTCTTTCACATGACGTTGCGTTATGGCCTGGTTTTCCACACTTTCCACAATTATTTTTCCTTTTTCCTGCAGCCTTAATTGCTTTTTCTTTTTCGCTCATTAAACGTTTGTCCCTCCCGCATCCTTTGTATCTTAATACATCTGGATTTTGAATTTCAACTGCATCCGGTTTCTTAATCCCATGTAGTTCTTCAATTACATCATTCTTACTTTGAGGTTGAGGCTCGGTTGTTGAAGCTTCGATATCCATCTTCATCTTCTTCAAGTTTGTAACAAAATCATCCATTTTTTGTTGATTTTTCCATGTGAGCTGCAAACATTCTTCGAAGCAGGAAGCCGCCTCGCTTGACAATTGCTCACAATCTGTTGCTATTCGTTTTCTTTTATGAACTTCAATAGGAATCAAATTCTTCATCCATCTTCTTAAAATATACCGGCTTGGTATCTCATCAATATTACGGTTTTTGAGCACACAAAAAATGTGCCTACATAAGAATCCACGCCTTGTGAACTTCTTGCAGTTACAATCCACAGTTCCATCCTTGAACCCGTAAAGCACTTAAATTAAATTAAACCAAAATAGAGGTAGTAGTTAGTATCACGTGTGTAACTAGTTCGCGGACTGGCTCCTAACACATGTGTTATTATGCAGTAATACACTGGATATCATCTTTAACACAAGTGTTAGTTTTCAAAATCACATGTGTTATTAGGCAGTACTACACTAGATAGCAACTTTAACACATGTGTTAGTCATTAATATCACATGTGTTATTAGGCAGTAATATATTGGATATCAACTTTAACACATGTGTTAGATATCACTATCACATGTGTTAGTAAAGACAGAATTACAGAATCTCGTAAACAAAATTTTACAGACTTTTAATTATTTAGATCCCAAACCTTGTAGTCATATGTTCGTGTCTTTTTATCTTCAGGCCAAAATTCCAATTCCCAGTCTTCATTTGAAGCTCTTTCATCGTCCGTATATATCCTCGTTTCCTTGATTATATATTCTTGGAAAGCATCTTCACTTCTTAAACCTTCTATTGAGCACTCCCATAGTGATTTCACTATCTCTATCTGCACGAGATTAAAAATTTTTCTCGTGTACACCTTTGCCGCGTGTTTTTCAATCTTAAGTTTTGTCTTGTACTTTGGAGTCGTTTGCGTGGTTTGGTTGTCAAGTACATCCTGATTGTACCTCTGTTTTTCCATTGCATTCTCAAAACACAACATAAAATTCACTAGAGTTGATCTTTTGTTATTGAAGTTCCCGAAGAATGAATTCTCACTTTCTGATATCGAGGCTATCCTCATTAGCCCACACAGTTCAACGTCTGCAAAGTATGCTGGTATCCACGTAGACCTAATGTCATAGATCTTTGTTAGCCATTTGTGGTTTTGTGTCTTATACTCGTCCATTAGCTTTGCCCACTCTTCCTCAAACTGTTCAGGCGTAATCCACATGTTTCATATAATCCTATTGAACTTTTTCTTGAACTCTTTGTCATCAGGTACATCATAAAGAATCTGTAAGCGCAAAGACATTCAGTAACATATTTTTTATTATAAAATAACACATGTGTTAACATACAGTAACACATGTGTTAGAAATTAGTAACACATGTGTTAGCATTCAGTAACACATGTGTTAGAAAGCAGTAACACATGTTTCATCAAGCAAGCTGCATTTGTAACACATGTGACATACTTTTACAGATGGGTGTTATCAAATAATAGTAAAAAAAACATACCTTCCCCGGTAGCTTATCTGTGATGTGCCACATGCAAAGTCTGTGCTTCGATTCGGTTAGGACTGTTTCCACGGCCTTTTTCATTGATTTGTCCTGATCTGTCATGATTATCCTCGGCTGACCTCCAAACGTATTTACAAAGGCATTTAGCAGCCATTCGTAACTATCAGAAGTTTCATTGTTTAGCAAGCCTGCACCAAGTGTCACACTCCTCCGGTGGTTATCTATTCCTGTGAAGGGTACGAACATCATGTTGTACCTGTTGTAGAAAGTATGGTAAATGTTTTATTATATATGAGACCAATTCCAAATGTACACACGATATGAAACTGAGTTATAACACACGTGTTACTCACTTGTAACACATGTGTTACTGACTGTTAACACATATGTTACTAAATGTTAACACATGTGTTACTAACGGTTAATACATTCTCTGAAATGCTTTTTTATTTTGATTATTACGTACTTGTTGGTTGAGTAAGTGGCATCAAAAGAGACGATGTCACCAAATTCTCGTAAGTTAGCCTTAGCAACTTCATCAGCCCAAAACAAAGATGCTAACTTTCCCTTTTCGAGTTTGTACTCAAATGAGAAGTCGGCTATGTAAGCTTTTTTGTTAAGCATCTTTGTCACAAGGATTTGTGCGTCGCTGCCTCCCATAAACGCGTTCATATCTCTCCTAAAGTTCTTGAAGTCCACCACCGTTCCATTTGTGAAATCATAAGATCCTTTGAGAGTCTTGTATATGTGGTGTGCCTTAGTTGGTCCAATGTTCATCGTTCCGAGCTTGAAAATGAACTGTTGTTGCTGGAATGTTAGCTTCCTCGCCTTTTTCATCAGATATTCATGCTCCTTTTGGCACATCATATGATTGTGCGTCTCCATAAACGAGATTATTCTGAACTTTCCATCTTGAGTTCTTTTTAATATTATTTTTGCATTGCACCCGGTGACTGAGATGTTGGATACCCTATCTTTTCTTTTACCTTTTTTTGCCTTTTTTTTCCGGTTCTTTCAACGTGTCTTCATCATTTCTCTCGGGGTATCCAGCCTTGTTGCATATATAATACTTCTCGTACACCAATTTATTCTTTAGCCTCTTTTGAGTAGAGCTTCTCACACCAAATCTCCCTTGAAACGCGTATCTTAGATAATACACGTAAGCATCGTCAAGCACAACAAAAACTTGCCCGATATGTGGCTTTACATCTTCTGCCACTTCTGGTATCCAAAGGGTAGTCCCACCCGGTGTTTCAATCTCATTTGAAACAACCAGCAAGGTTTTTGGTGTACCGATTGATTCTGTAAAAGATTTCAGATAAATGTAAGATTCTGTTGCAAGCAGTAACACATGTGTTATTGAATAGTAACACATGTGTTAGTTGACAGTAACACACTGTAACACCCCCAAATTTGATTATTTGCGGAAGCTTGATTTGGGTGTTACTAATCAATAACAAAGCACAAAGATATATAGTAAACGACTCTATATGCGTCGTTTTAACAAAATATATTGATAACTGGAATGTTTACAACATTTAAAGCTTTACATAGCTCGAGTTTAAATAAAATGAGATTTCAGTACATAAGTACTTGAACAAAATATACTAATGCAAGAAAATCTCAATCTTCTGTATGCTGACTCGAGCTAAAGTCCTGAAGCAGAAACATCCCACTGCTTGGTACCTGCGATATATGCTAAAAGGTCAGCTAAAAGCTGGTGAGCTCACAGGTTTGAAATCAGTTAATATAGTATGAACCGCAAGATTTAAATAATGAATTGCATCCAGCAATTAAATAATGAATTGCATCCAGCAATTAAATGATAGTCATCGTGTATACAGCCATGAGCACATAGTTGAGCTTAACTCGAGGGCCGGGTCCCCTATAGAGAATTCCGGGCGAGGTGCCTCCACGAATGCCTAATCCACATTCGTCTTCCCAAATATTAGTACGTCTGTTTACCCGGTTAGTGCTTGCTAACCCGGACGAGGTGGGTCAATCCTATATGGTACCATATACTAATATTCACGCTACAATGTATTAACAACTATGCTGACGGAGGACTTTAAATGATTAGTTTCGAAAAACTCATGTAGTATATGAAATGTTTGTACTTGCGTTCACATGTTAAAAGTTGAGCAATATATCACACCCCTGAGTAAAATAGTAAAAAGAGGGGCTATGAGACTCACCTGAGTCTTGCGAGTTTAACTTAATAAACTTGAGTTGATTAGCCGAGTATGAAGTCCAAAGACTTGTAACCTGAGGGTGTCCACGACACGCGATGGTTATAAACATGATTGGGTATCTCAAAAGATCACCCTTGTAGTTGTTACACAACTATATATGTCCAAATTACTACGATTTGGTTGATTTGTCAAGTGTTTGAAAAGTGTACGGCCCGTTGGTGACGGGTTTGAAATAATAAACCTTAAGTATTATTATCTTGTAATTGGCGTTTTTGTACTTAAAAGTGTGTCCCAAAGTGTTTTATAAGTCGTATCGTATAAGTGTTTGAGGTTATATAGTTTCGACACTTAGTGAAATTGAAATTTGAAAACCTGCTGTTTTATGCGACACAATCATGCGACACTAAATGGGTTATGCGACACAAGGGTTGTGTCGCATAGGAGTGCGACACAATGTCCATACGACACAAGGGTTGTGTCGCATGGATGCGAAATGCTGATTCAACAGCGACATAATGATTGTGTCGTATGGAGTATGCGACATAGTGGTTGTGTCGCAGGACTTGCGACACTGATTCTCGGGTACGACACAAGGTACGACACAAGGGATTTTATGCGACACAAAGGCCAAAATACGACACAACATGCGACACAAGGCTTGTGTCGCATGGATGAACACCAGCCCAGAAAGTCCGGCTGTTAAGGTTTTTCCGGCCAAAATTCCGTTTTAAACTCGTTTTCAGGCTATAATTTCGTGTTCTATACATTGTAATGGACATATACTAGTTATAATAACAACCGTAATTGAAAAATACTAAGATTCGAGAGATTTCGGGATTTTGTCGGAAACTTACAATTTGCCGAAGTGAAAATCCGGAAAGATAGCGTTGTAGATCGTCGCGAGGTGGTCGTGAATCTCTAAAAATATTGATGATACGAGTGCGTATAATGGTGTTATTTGTCGATTTTGTGAGTTTGGTGTGTTTGGTGAGTTGAAAGAAAAAGAGAGGAAAAAGAGAGAGAAAAGGAGAAAGTGAAAGAAATGAGGAAAGAAAATGAGAAGTGGGAGGTTATCCCCACTTTTCGGTTTTCACCCCGCGCTCCGCGTGGTGTTCGTTTTCTCCGTCTTTTAACTTTTTGAACAACTATTTTTCATATTAAATGGTAAGTTTTAAAATACAATTTATTACGCGATGTTTTAGTTAAATACTTTACAATTCAATTTATATTTGAGTTATAAAATGTAAGTTTGTTTATTTAGTTTGCGCGTTTTAATATTTTAAATCGTATAAGTTCTGTTTGTACGATACGAATGAATATGAAATATTATCACAATAATATTTTTGACATAAAAGCGTAATTTAATAAAGTTGGTCACCAACGTCCGTATTAAATTGAATCGAAATACATTCGATTTAAATTGCGTACGATTTAACCAAATCGCATTTTCGTATATATTCAACAATATATATAATTCGATACATTAATTAGCCTAACACAGAACTAATTACATGTATTAACGTATGATTACGCACTAATTACTAGTCCTAATTTGGCGGGTGTTACATTCTCCCCCTGTTAGAAGAATTTCGTCCCGAAATTTAGCTCGAAGTCGTGATTGATGTAGAATCAGTGAATAGTTGAGGATATTTGAGTCGCATTTGGTCTTCCCGTTCCCAGGTGAATTCCGGACCACGCCGCGAATTCCATCTGACCTTTACGATGGGAATACGACTTTGTTTCAGTTGTTTGACCTCACGGTCCATAATCTCAGCGGGTTCCTCAACGAAGTGAAGTTTATTGTCAACACGAATTTCATCTAGTGGGATAATAAGTGTCTCATCAGACAGACACTTCTTCAGGTTAGAAATGTGAAAGGTAGGGTGCACGCTGCTGAGTTCGGATGGCAGCTGCAATCGATAAGCTACGGGGCCAATCCGTTCGAGGATCTCAAAAGGCCCGATGTACCTGGGATTTAACTTCCCGCGTTTGCCAAAACGGATGACGCCTTTCCAAGGCGATACTTTTAAGAGTACTCGATCCCCAACTTGGAACTCGAGTGGTTTGCGTCTCACGTCAGCATAACTTTTCTGACGATCACGTGCGGCTTTGAGTCGGTTTTGGATTTCCACTATTTTCTCAGTGGTGGCGTGAATGAGTTCAGGACCAGTGAGTTGACTATCTCCCACTTCAGTCCAACAGATCGGTGATCGGCACTTACGACCGTACAGTGCCTCAAAAGGTGCAGCCTTAATGCTGGCGTGATAACTGTTATTGTACGAGAATTCGCACAACGGTAGATGTTTTTCCCAGTTTGTACCGAAATCAACTACGCAGGCGCGTAGCATATCTTCCAGGGTCTGAATGGTTCGTTCACTTTGGCCGTCGGTTTGAGGATGGTATGCGGTACTCATATCAAGACGAGTACCCAAAGCTTTTTGAAGTGATTGCGAAAAACGAGAAGTGAAACGGGCATCTCTGTCAGAGATGATCGAGATTGGAACACCGTGATGAGAAACGATTTCCTTGATGTAGATTTGTGCAAGGCGTTCCATTTTATCGTTTTCCTTGATTGCCAGGAAATGAGCAGATTTGGTGAGACGATCGACGATCACCCAAATGGTATCGCAACCGTTCGACGACTTGGGTAGTTTGGTTATGAAATCCATGGCAATTTGTTCCCATTTCCATTCAGGGATTTCAGGTTGTTGGAGTAAACCAGGCGGTTTCTGATGTTCGGTTTTGACTTTCGAGCAAGTAAGACACTTGCTGACATAAGTGGCGATTTCGGCCTTCATGTTTGGCCACCAATAAAATTCCTTGATGCCGTGGTACATCTTATCGGATCCTGGATGGATAAAATATTTAGACTTGTGAGCTTCATCCATCACCAAGTCTCGTAGGTTCCCGAAATTAGGCAACCAGATTCGGTTTGAGAAATACCTAATCCCGTTAGATTTGATTTCGAATTGTTTGTCAATACCCCGTAAGGCTTCATTTTTGATGTTTTCAGGTTTCAGGGCTTCGATCTGAGCGGTATGAATTTGAATGGTAAGATCGTTGTGAATGGTCATACTGAGGGCTCGGACTCGAAGTGGTTTTGGTCGTTCCTTTCGGCTGAGGGCATCGGCTACAACATTAGCCTTCCCTGGATGGTACTTGATCTCGCAATCGTAATCGGTAAGCAACTCGACCCATCGACGTTGCCTCATATTGAGATCCTTCTGATCGAATATATGTTGGAGACTTTTGTGATCGGTAAAGATTGTGCACTTAGTGCCGTAGAGATAATGTCTCCAGATTTTGAGAGCAAAAACGACAGCTCCGAGTTCGAGATCATGAGTGGTGTAGCTCTTTTCGTGAATTTTCAGCTGTCGTGAGGCATAGGCAATGACCTTGTCTCGTTGCATCAGCACGCAACCGAGACCTTGGTGAGAAGCATCGCAGTATACCACGAAGTCATCAGTGCCTTCGGGTAAGGATAGAATTGGAGCACTGCAAAGCTTTTGTTTCAAAAGTTGCCACGCTGACTCTTGTTTATCGGTCCAATCGAACCTTTTGTCCTTCTGAGTCAGTACCGTAAGTGGTTGAGCTATTTTGGAGAAATTTTCGATAAATCGCCGATAGTACCCAGCAAGACCCAAGAATTGTCGTACTTCAGTTGCAGAGGTGGGTGCTTGCCAGTCTTTGATAGCCTCGATTTTTGATGGGTCAACGTGGATTCCCTGACTGTCGATCACGTGACCAAGGAATTGAACAGTTTGTATCCAGAACTCACACTTAGAGAATTTGGCATAAAGCTCCTCGTGTCTAAGTAGTTCGAGGATGGTTTTGAGGTGTTGCGCATGTTCTTGCTCGTTGCGCGAGTAAATGAGTATGTCATCAATAAAGACAATGACAAACTTGTTGAGGTAAGGTTTGCACACCCGGTTCATGAGATCCATGAATACAGCCGGTGCGTTTGTTAGACCGAAGGGCATCACTTGGAATTCGTAGTGCCCGTAACGAGTTCTGAAAGCAGTTTTTGGAATATCGGTGTCGCGAACCCGTAACTGATGATAGCCTGATCGCAGGTCGATTTTTGAGTAGAAACTTGAACCCTGAAGTTGGTCGAATAGATCATCAATGCGAGGAAGTGGATAACGGTTCTTGACGGTCAATTTGTTCAACTCTCGATAGTCGATGCACATTCTGAATGAACCGTCCTTCTTTTTAACAAATAAGACCGGAGCTCCCCAAGGTGAAGAACTCGGTCTAATGAATCCTCTATCCAGAAGTTCCTGTAACTGGGCAGACAACTCCTGAAGTTCGGATGGGGCTAAACGGTACGGTGCGCGAGCCACCGGTGCGGCACCCGGCACGAGATCAATTGAGAACTCAACCTGTCTAGGTGGAGGTAAACCAGGTAGTTCTTCCGGAAAGAATTTGGGAAAGTCTCTAACAATTGGCACATCCTCAAGTCGCTTCTCCTCCGACTTCTTCTCTGTGATGTGTGCGAGTATTGCAGGGTAACCCTTTCTCAGAAATTTTCAGGTTTTTAAGCAAGAGATAATATTGAGTCCCGTCCCACCGGTCTCCCCCTGTATGATCAAGGTTCCACCGGCAGCGAGTGGAATGCGGACGATCTTATCGTAACAAACGATTTCTGCTCGGTGTTTGGACAACCAGTCCATTCCAATGATGACGTCGAAACTTCCGATTTCAACGGGTACAAGATCGATTGAAAAGGTTTCATCAGCTAGGTTTAAAGTGCAATTAGGTATCACACTATCGGTTTCTATAAGTTCCCCATTTGCTAGCTCTACAGTATACTTAACATCTAAGGCAACAGGAGTGATGTCAAGTAGTGGGCAAAAGTCATCAGAGATAAAGCTTCTATCAGCACCAGTATCAAATAGAACAGAAGCATGTAAGTTGTTGAGGAGGAACATACCCGAGACCACATTCGGGTCTTGGCGGGCGTTCCCAGATTTTATGACGAAGGCTCTGCTTCGGGTGTTGTTGTTGTTGCTGTTGCGGTTGTTGTTGTTGTTGTTGTTGTTGTTGTTGTTGTTATTCTTCAGCTTTGGGCACGTGTCCCTGAAGTGCCCGGGTTTCCCACACTCAAAACAGACTTTGGGTGGTCTGGTGTTGTTGGAATTGTTGTTGGCAGGAGAATTGCAATCTTTGGTGAGGTGGCCGTACCTCTTGTAATTGTTGCAAAAGGGACCACAGGAGCCTTCATGGTGGCGACTGCACTTGGAACAATAGGGTTTGTTCCCAGTGTAGGCCCGTGTGATGTCGGTGGTGGTGTTGTAGGCTTTGATGGTGTCGGGTTTCTTGTTTTGTTGGCTGGAGTGGTTATTGTGGTAGTCGGACCACTTTCGTTTGTTGTTGTGAGAGGACGAAGTAGGTGGTTCAGAATCTTGGCTCATGGACATCAGGTCTTGGGCCAATAGGATTGCACCGTCAATGGTGGTTTGGTTGGAAGAGGCAACATGTCCCCGAACAGGCTCAGGAAGGCCAAGGATGTACTTCCTGATTTTATCAGGTTCAGTGCTCACCATAGCTGGGCGGAGGGCGGCAAGTTGTTGGAACCTGGTGGTATAACCATCGATATCACCACCCTGAACCTTTAGGTTCCAGAACTCCTCGTCTAGCTTTTGGAGTTTGGCGATTAAGCAGTATTTGGCAGTGAGTTTTGCTTTCAAGTCCTCCCAAGTTAGTTGGTAGGCAATGTCAGCACCCACTGATTGGGTATATGAATTCCACCACGAGTGGGCATCATCTTCGAGAGAGCAGGTGGCGAAGTTTACTTTGTCGTTCTCCGCGCATTTGCTGACACGGAAAACAGTTTCCATCTTTTCGAACCATCTGATCAGTCCGATGGCTCCTTCAGAACCCTTGAAACTTGAGGGTTTGCAACTTTGAAAGTCCTTGTAAGAACAAGGTTTAGCAGCAGGGGTTTCAGCGGCATCGCTGTTTCTCGTGGAGTTTTGAGGGGTATTCCGAGCCAAGGCTTCAGTAACAGCCTGGGTTATCAGCGATGTAAGCTGAGCATCGGTGTATGGTCTTGACTTTGGCGGCATGATTCTTCAATAAAAGAAATGAAGATACACGAGATTTTGTAAAAAAAATTGTGTATATCTCGGATGTACATGTATAAAGGCGGTAATACATAACATCAATACGAAAAAGAATTATGGCAATTGGTATAAGTAGAAACAACAAGGAACATTTGATAGATAATACGAGTTCAAAGGTTACATCCTACGGATGTATTACAAAAGGTGTCGGGAATTGTTACATCCGACCGAATTAGAGAGTAACGCTTAGATAGTTATTAGACTACAAGATAGATTACAAGACAAGGACTACACTAGTCTTAACGTAGATTAATTTGTTCCATCATCGTGACAAGACGGTCCACAGTGTTTGCAAGTCTGCTACCTTGTCGGGCGTTATCTTCTGCTAGTGCTAGTCGTTGCGTTAGTCCACGGGCATACTCTTCTGCTTCATGTGAACGCTGCTCACATTCTTCCATCCTTTGACGCAGGAGGGCATTTTCCACGCTTATCTCTATTACTTGGTTGCGAAGGACATCCATGTTGTTGTTTGTGGTTTCTAGGTCGTCGGAGACTTGTTCGATGCGTTCAAGAGATGTAAGTCGCCAGTTTTTGTTGGTTTCTTGCAACACGACATCCATGGTGCGAAGTCGCTGCTCGTGTTGGTTCACCCTAGCAGCTAAGGCCGGCAAGGTGAAGTGAGTGGGGTACGGGCCAGCTCGAGGCAATCTGGCGTTCCTCCTAGCTACCCTGGGGTTCTGCGACCCAGATTGAGAGTGAGATGAATTGGGTGGGATGTTTGCCATTTCTGAGATAAAGCGTTAAAGAAGGTGAGGCCTATATTCATATAGTTCCTATATAATATAGCCTATTGAGTGTCTAGCATAAACATATTTAAGTCTTGGTTCTCTCGAGGTCAGAGTCTTCTATCGTACCCCGTTCAGCCATAACTACTTTCAGATCTTACATCATCTTTGCTTAATTGTACATAGTTGATCAGGCTATGTTAAATTAAACTCGTATGATGTAATCACTGAACCAGTTATACCTAATAAGGAATACTGCCTAATGGTCATAGTCTAGGCCCACTAAATGCAACCTAGTTCACTATAACCTTAGGCTCTGATACCAATCTGTAACACCCCCAAATTTGATTATTTGCGGAAGCTTGATTTGGGTGTTACTAATCAATAACAAAGCACAAAGATATATAGTAAACGACTCTATATGCGTCGTTTTAACAAAATATATTGATAACTGGAATGTTTACAACATTTAAAGCTTTACATAGCTCGAGTTTAAATAAAATGAGATTTCAGTACATAAGTACTTGAACAAAATATACTAATGCAAGAAAATCTCAATCTTCTGTATGCTGACTCGAGCTAAAGTCCTGAAGCAGAAACATCCTACTGCTTGGTACCTGCGATATATGCTAAAATGTCAGCTAAAAGCTGGTGAGCTCACAGGTTTGAAATCAGGTAATATAGTATGAACCGCAAGATTTAAATAATGAATTGCATCCAGCAATTAAATAATGAATTGCATCCAGCAATTAAATGATAGTCATCGTGTATACAGCCATGAGCACATAGTTGAGCTTAACTCGAGGGCCGGGTCCCCTATAGAGAATTCCGGGCGAGGTGCCTCCACGAATGCCTAATCCACATTCGTCTTCCCAAATATTAGTACGTCCGTTTACCCGGTTAGTGCTTGCTAACCCGGACGAGGTGGGTCAATCCTATATGGTACCATATACTAATATTCACGCTACAATGTATTAACAACTATGCTGACGGAGGACTTTAAATGATTAGTTTCGAAAAACTCATGTAGTATATGAAATGTTTGTACTTGCGTTCACATGTTAAAAGTTGAGCAATATATCACACCCCTGAGTAAAATAGTAAAAAGAGGGGCTATGAGACTCACCTGAGTCTTGCGAGTTTAACTTAATAAACTTGAGTTGATTAACCGAGTATGAAGTCCAAAGACTTGTAACCTGAGGGTGTCCACGACACGCGATGGTTATAAACATGATTGGGTATCTCAAAAGATCACCCTTGTAGTTGTTACACAACTATATATGTCCAAATTACTACGATTTGGTTGATTTGTCAAGTGTTTGAAAAGTGTACGGCCCGTTGGTGACGGGTTTGAAATAATAAACCTTAAGTATTATTATCTTGTAATTGGCGTTTTTGTACTTAAAAGTGTGTCCCAAAGTGTTTTATAAGTCGTATCGTATAAGTGTTTGAGGTTATATAGTTTCGACACTTAGTGAAATTGAAATTTGAAAACCTGCTATTTTATGCGACACAATCATGCGACACTAAATGGGTTATGCGACACAAGGGTTGTGTCGCATAGGAGTGCGACACAATGTCCATACGACACAAGGGTTGTATCGCATGGATGCGAAATGCTGATTCAACAGCGACATAATGATTGTGTCGTATGGAGTATGCGACATAGTGGTTGTGTCGCAGGACTTGCGACACTGATTCTCGGGTACGACACAAGGTACGACACAAGGGATTTTATGCGATACAAAGGCCAAAATACGACACAACATGCGACACAAGGCTTGTGTCGCATGGATGAACACCAGCCCAGAAAGTCCGGCTGTTAAGGTTTTTCCGGCCAAAATTCCGTTTTAAACTCGTTTTCAGGCTATAATTTCGTGTTCTATACATTGTAATGGACATATACTAGTTATAATAACAACCGTAATTGAAAAATACTAAGATTCGAGAGATTTCGGGATTTTGTCGGAAACTTACAATTTGCCGAAGTGAAAATCCTGAAAGATAGCGTTGTAGATCGTCGCGAGGTGGTCGTGAATCTCTAAAAATATTGATGATACAAGTGCGTATAATGGTGTTATTTGTCGATTTTGTGAGTTTGGTGTGTTTGGTGAGTTGAAAGAAAAAGAGAGGAAAAAGAGAGAGAAAAGGAGAAAGTGAAAGAAATGAGGAAAGAAAATGAGAAGTGGGAGGTTATCCCCACTTTTCGGTTTTCACCCCGCGCTCCGCGTGGTGTTCGTTTTCTCCGTCTTTTAACTTTTTGAACAACTATTTTTCATATTAAATGGTAAGTTTTAAAATACAATTTATTACGCGATGTTTTAGTTAAATTGTTGGTGCATTTTGTGTGTCAGTCAGTTGGTCAAACGTTTGTAATTGTCAAAGTCAATTAGTCTACGTATGTATAATGTTTAGTGTGTATATGCGAGTCTGTAAACGAATAGTGAAATAGAATATATACACAGAATTAGTGTTTATGCGACACTTAGCTAGTGTCGCACGGGTCGGTTCATGCGACACTTAGCTAGTGTCGCATGTAGGTCAGATTACACTATAAATAGAAGTGTTAAACTCAAAATTAGGGTTAGACATTTGAGAAAGTGGAGAGCCGTTTTTGTGTGTGAGGAGGAGAGAAAACGAGTTTGTGAGTTTGTATCTTGTAATCTTGATTATTCAATTGTGAATATATACAAAGATTATAGAGAATTGCGTGTTTGATTCGATTAATACGTTCATATATTCAATCAAACGATCCGATCAGATCCAAGATTAGAAACGGGACTTTCAACTGGTATCAGAGCCAAGAATCGAGGATTCGTCGGTTTCGGATCGTTATTTTGAGCGTTTTCGGTTGATTCGCGAAGGTATTAATCGATTATAATTAGTTTCTGGGTTATTTGTGTTGATTATATCGATTTTTAGGTTGATTTTTGGTGCTAGTTCGTCTGTTGTTCGTCAATTTTTCCTAGGGTTTCGAAAAAATTCGTTTTTGGGGTTTTTGGGGCTGCTGGCCGCGACATAGCGTCACTTATCAGCGTCACTTCCTTACTAGCGTCACTTCCATAGCGACACTTCCTTAAGTGTCGCCAATTAGGGTTTCAGCGACACTTGTCTTTTAGCGACACTACATAGCGACACTTAATCGAGTGTCGCCATTTGACTTTCTGCGGTACTTCATGCGTCACTTCATGAGTCACTTCAGTGAGTCACTTCAGTGAGTCACTACAGTGCGTCACTTCAGTGCGACACTTCTTAGCGACACTAACCTAGTGTCGCGCTAGATTCGAAGAAAAAAAAAAAAAAAAAAAAAGTTTTTTGGCGGGAAATCTCCGAAAAATTTTGCATTTCCAAAATTTTTCCTTAGCCTTACAACTGTTCAATTTTAGGCTGGAAAAAGTTTCATTTTACCCGGCCAATTTTTGACGTTTTCGGACGAAATTTTGGCGGGAAATTCGCGAAAATTTTTGTAGTACCAAATTTTGTTTTTGAACTTAAAAGTACCTAATTTTAGTGTCGGAAAAGTTTCGCTACACTCTGTCGGTTTTCGGATATGGCTTTTGGTGCGAAAATGCCTCCTTCTACATCTTTGTTCTATAGTGATTTTGCGAGTTGGAAGATTAAGTTATGCAATTTCATTGAATACAATGATCCAAATATGTGGAATTGGTTTAACACCATTGATCGATATGAGCAACCAAAACTCGATGGAGTGCTTAAGTCAAGAGCACAAATGTCAGTCAAGGAACGAGAAGAGTTTGATAAAGACAATAGAGCGTATGAGATGATTACCAAGTGCTTGCCAGAAGTTGTGATTAATAAATTTAAAGATCAAGCAACTTCTATAGGGTTATGGGATGCTCTTGTAGCGGCTTACGATCAAAAGGAAAAGAAGTCAGAGGCTAATATTCAAATTCCTAGTCTAAATGATACTTCGAGATCTACTTCCAACTCAGCAGCATCTACTTCTACTAGCACTTCATATGCTTCTTATATCTCTCATACAGCTCCTTCAAAGGCTACTGAGGATCATGCTACAATCTTTGCAGCTTTCCTCAACTCTTATGAGAATTTTCTTTCCAAGAAGGCTAGTACTCTACAGCTTACTGAAGAAGACTTTGAACAGATCGATTCTGACGATCTCGAGCAGATGGACATCAAATGGAGTATGGCCATGATAACCCAAAGAACCAAGAAGTTTCTCCAGAGAACGGGTAGAAAAGACCTGGATGATGATGGTGACACAGGTCTTGGTTTTAATAAAAGCAAAGTGAAATGCAAGAACTGTCAGATTCATGGGCACTTTGCTAAGGAATGTGTGGAGAATAAATATCCATCATCTGGATTCACCACACCTTCAGCTCCCAAGACTCCAGAGAATAACACAACATCACAGGCGATGACAGTGTATTCTCAGGGAATGTTCGATTCAAGTGCGACTCAAGAAAAGGTTCAACACAGTGCGTTCTTGGCAAAGATACATGAGGTAGACACGGAATCTGAAAAACCTTTTACATGTATCTCCTGTATTAAATTGGAAGCTTCTTTAAAATGTTTTCAAATAGACTATGTAGACTTGAGAGAAAAGGTTGAGAAACTTACTGAATCAAATAAGTTTCTAAAAGCTAATGAAAAACTTTATGATAAGCAGATTGAAGCTTATAAGTTAGATACTCAAACCTTTAAAGCAAAAGTCTTTAGTCAACAAGATGCAATTAAAAGCTATTTAACAGAAATTGATTTGTTGAATAAAGAACTTTCTGAGCTAAAGTCTGAGTCTGACTCTTTTAAAAAGGGAATCACAAGTTTCTCAAACTCTCATAAAATCTTCGATGAAATTGTTGACAAGCAGAGGACAAATACAAGTAGTAAGGCCGGAATAGGGTATAACTCAGTTCCACCTCCTACTAATCACTATCCTCTGCCTGTTAAGGAAGGCACCGAAGAACTTGTGGCTGACTACTCATCATGGCCAGCTACAAAGTCTAAAGAAGCTACATCCAATCCCAAAAGGCAGGCAAAGGAGAAAACTAAACGGACAGAGTATCCCTTGCCTACTTTTGTTAAGTCTGATAGTACACCTCCAGTTAGTGTAGAGGAGGGTGTTGAGATAGAGGATCTACCGGAAGAGGCTGAAATCAAAGTTGAAAAAGTTAATGTAAAGCCAGAAAATCATATACTTACCAATGAAACTGTAAAGGTTTCAAATACAAAGGGTAAAAACAAGGTTGAAAATGAATCCAAAAGGGTTCAACATCAAATGAAGGATTCAAATGTAAAATCTAAAAGTGAACAACCTTCAACATCAACTTATTCAACTTTTGAGGCTTCTACATCAACGTGTACACATAAGTGTTCACGTCCTGTAAATACCTCATCTTCTAAGCTTCCAACAGTTCATTCTCCACCTCAACCTTTTGTGGGTAATCATTGGAATAGGTCGTACATTGAACGACGTTCTTGTTTCCATTGTGGACAACAAGGACATATAATTAGGGATTGTCGGTTATTATCCCTAGATAGGTTTGGTAGAGGGATGCCAAGAACTTCCTCCTTTAGGAATTCTTATTCAAGATCGTTTTCTAGGCGTGCTTCATATTCGCCTATATCAAGATATGCATCCTCTTCTCCAAAACCCGTGGCTAGAGTAAACAAAGTTGTGCCTAGTAAACCTCAAGATCAACAGCACAACATTGTTGAAAACAACTCATCTGAACCTACAAAGGTTTGGAAACTCAAATCCACAAACAACACATCAATGAAATCCTCTGAGTTTTTAAAATATCATAAACTCATTGATGTGATGGTTATGGATGATCATGGACAACCCAAGTCTATCAAGGCTTGGGTGTCCCATAAGTACTAATGTTTGTTTGTTTGTGATGTTGCAGTCAGATTTTTGATAGCTAATATTTTTAGTGACTGCAAGGATGTGAATATTTTTGGAATATTGTTTTCAAAGTGCTCGTGTGTGATGATTTTGATGGATGAGATTTTCGATGTTACGAGGTGGTAAAAGTGCTAAAAGGCATTTGACTTGACTTGATATGTGATTTTGATAATTATCTATTTTTATTTGTTACTTGTGCAACAGCCATTCTTTATACTTTTTAGTATCAAAGAAATGCAATGTTGCGAAATTTGTTAAAATTAAAAAATCCAAAAATATATGTTTTAAGATTTAAGGGGATTGCCTTTGACTTAGAATTGCGATAAGAATTTGCTGTTCAGGGGGAGTAATTTTAAAAGTTACAAATTCTGATTATTTGTATCAGAAATGTGAACAGCAAGATTCTTATTTCTTGAAAAGATGTTGGATTGTGTCTGTAAACAACTTGGGATATGATAGTACATCGGGTGACATGCATAAAATTTGAAATTTTAAGGTTTATGTTTGATGTGTCAGTAGGTTTATCTGGCATATTTAAAATAGCTTTTATAAACATTGGCTTCATCATATGATGTATCGGTAGGCATGGTACACACCGGTTTGTGAGTGAGTAAGAAGTAATAATTAAAACTTGTCTATTACTTTGTGAAAAATGTTATATGATGTATGACATAAGTCTTAATTGATAAATGAAGGTACTGCCATACGCTGTCATAATCATTATGTAAATGCAAAATTGGCATATAGTATTAATATGATTATTAGTCTAACTAATGGTGACTATTGTTGTACTTACGTACAGACCTGAATCCATTAGTTATGCAAATAGTCTCAAACTTGTTATGTTCATACTAAGGGACCCTCTGTTGTACTAAGTACAGATCTGGGGCCACTAGTATCTTCATTATAGGTTTGATGTATGCCTAAATTTAAAGGTCAAGTGTATGTTACGAGAAAGCCGAGATAAACTTGGTCTTGTAATCTCCACCTTGTCTATAAAATTTGCAGCGTTATGCGTTTTACTAAAATTTATCAGTATATCATATAATAAGTTTCACAAAATTAATATTCATACCAACAATAAAGGTTAGCTCACAGATACGGATGTAATATGTTTAAGTGGACAAACAATACCGATAATCGTCTTGAACTAATTTTTATAAAAGGTACTTTAAATATGTCAAGTAAATTTAAAGTGGACAAATATACTGATGATCGAAATAACACTTACTATTTCCTAATAATTGCATGTTGATCTGATATGATCCCTAAGCAGACCTAAAACAATCATATCCCCAATTTATATTAATCTTCGTTCTTTATTTTTCATTTATAAAGAAAAATTCAAAAAGATTTTATTTCTATGTTATTTTCTTCAATATCACATATCTTGTTAAAGTCAAATATTGAAGATGTAAAGAATGTTGGTTATTCTCCAAAGATTGTGAAGATAATTCTATCGGAGAAGCTGCTGATGATTGAGAGTTGGTCACCAAGTTTGAAGATCTTAGTGTATGATAAATGTGTGTCAGTCACATGAATCTGGACATCAAGATTTTGTTTGAAGACCATGCTATCTCAATGGGGGAGCTTGTGATAGTTGAAGACATGAAAGAGTTTGTTGATGAAGACTAATTGAAGACTTATTTGACCAAGCTGCTGACATGGGGGAGTTTGTTGGTGCATTTTGTGTGTCAGTCAGTTGGTCAAACGTTTGTAATTGTCAAAGTCAATTAGTCTACGTATGTATAATGTTTAGTGTGTATATGCGAGTCTGTAAACGAATAGTGAAATAGAATATATACACAGAATTAGTGTTTATGCGACACTTAGCTAGTGTCGCACGGGTCGGTTCATGCGACACTTAGCTAGTGTCGCATGTAGGTCAGATTACACTATAAATAGAAGTGTTAAACTCAAAATTAGGGTTAGACATTTGAGAAAGTGGAGAGCCGTTTTTGTGTGTGAGGAGGAGAGAAAACGAGTTTGTGAGTTTGTATCTTGTAATCTTGATTATTCAATTGTGAATATATACAAAGATTATAAAGAATTGCGTGTTTGATTCGATTAATACGTTCATATATTCAATCAAAAGATTCGATCAGATCCAAGATCAGAAACATACAAAGATTATAGAGAATTGCGTGTTTGATTCGATTAATACGTTCATATAATCAAGATTATAATTATAAAAGTTATCTTACTGAAATTGAACTGTTAAACAAAGAGCTTTCAGACTTAAAAAGTGAGTATGGTAATTATCAAGATAAAGTATTAGGGTCAACTTCTGCGACAATGATCTTTAATGAAATTATTAGCAATCATAAGCAAGATAGGAAAAGTAAGGGAGGAAAAGGAATAGGTTTTGTTGAAATAGCACCTCCTACTACTTATACTCCTTTACCTGTTAAGGAAGGCCTTGATGAAATTCCAGTTGATTATGCTAAGTTGTTGGGTATCAAGGGTAAAGTGGCTAAATCTAACAAACAGGAGAAGGAGAAAACCACGAGGCCAGAGTATCCCACTCCTAAGTTTGTTAAGCCACTAAATAAATCTCTTGTTAGTGCTGAGGAGATTGTTGAGCAAAAGGATGTATCTCCAGTTTGTTTTGAGGAGATCGTTGAGATTGAGGACATTACGGATCAGGAGTATCCTGAAGTTAAGAGAGTTGAAGTTAAACCTGAAAAGGTGGTTTCAAAAGTTGAATCTGAAATTAAGGTTCAAACAAATAAGGGTAAAGCCAAGGTTTTAAACTCAAAACAACAAACTTTACAGTCACCTGTAAAGATTTTGCAACGAAAATTAGTAAATGAAAAAGTTTTGTCTGATAAACCTTCAACTTCGACCTCTCAACCAAAGCAAACATTTTCTAAGACATGTACTCAATGTTCATGTTCTAGAAATGTTTCTCCACCTCCTGTGGTAATGCCTCAGCCTCAACCGTTAGTTGAGACTCGTTCTTGTTTCTACTGCAAGAGACAAGGACATTTGATCCGTGACTGTCCCAAGCTGTCAAATCAGCGCTATGGGAGAGAGATGCCTAGGACATCAGTTTATAAAAATTCCTTTTCAAAATCTCCACCTAGGCGTTACTCAAAGTCTCCCAAGCCTGTTCTGAAGCTAAGTAATGTTGAGCAAAAACCTTTGCCAATTCAAAAGCCCAACATTATTTCTGATATCAATTCCGAACCTTCAAAAGTTTGGAAACGAAAAGAGTCTGATGCTGACTCTTCAGTTGTCAACAATAACACTTCAGATAAAAATTCTAATTTGTTTAAAGATAAAGTCCTATCTGACGTGCTTATTGTTGATGACCATGGAAGACCTAAGTCTGTAAAGGCTTGGGTCTCCGTTTCTCACTAATCTCTTTCTTTGATGTGTTGCAACAGTCGGAACGTGTGAAGGATAGTTTATGGTATATGGATAGTGGCTGCTCGCGACACATGACTGGCGATGTGTCTCTTCTGACGGATATTAAACCATACTCGGGAGGATACGTTGCTTTCGCGGGAGATTCAGGAGGAACGATTTCGGGAAAGGGAACGCTAACAAATGGAAAAGTTAGCTTTGAAAATGTGAATTATGTGGCTGAGCTGACTCACAACTTGCTGAGCGTTTCACAAGTTTGTGACAAGGACTACACCACGTTATTCACAAAGACGGAATGTGTAATATTGAAGCCGGGGTATGTCATTCCTGAGGATTGGGTATTGATGCGGGCACCTAGAAAGAATGACACCTATGTGATGAATATGCGAACTGTGGAGACTACAAGTGACTATACTTGTCTTCTTTCAAAGGCTTCAGAAAAGGAATCACTCCTTTGGCACAGACGGATGGGACATATTCATTTCCGTAAAATGAATTTTCTGATTAACAATGATTTAGTGAGGGGAGTTCCAAAACAGTCATTTGCTCTAAAAGATGACTGCGTTTCTTGTCACAAAGGAAAACTCCACAAGAAGTCCCACAAGTCTAAGGTTGTGAATTCTATTGCAGCTCCGTTGGAACTACTGCATATGGATCTGTTCGGTCCAGTTTCAACAAAGAGCATTGGTGGTCGGTCTTACTGCTTGGTAGTTACTGATGACTACTCAAGGTTTTCGTGGGTATATTTCTTGACTACAAAGGGGGAGACTCCTGATATTCTGGTGTATTTGTTGGATAAGTTGGCAAATCTATGCAACTTAAAGGTGAAAAGGATTCGAAGCGACAATGGAACTGAATTCAAGAACTCAACTCTCGAATTGTTTTGTGCTACAAGAGGAATTGAGCATCAATTCAGTGCTCCAAGGACTCCACAACAGAATGGAGTTGCAGAAAGAAAGAACAGGACAATTATAGAGACAGCTCGGACTATGTTAGCTGACTCCAAATTACCAATCATCTTCTGGGCTGAGGCAGTTAATACTGCCTGTTATGTTCTCAACAGAGTGCTCACGGTTAAGAAAAAGAACAAGACGTGTTATGAACTTTTCAATAACCGAAAGCCAAACCTTCAGTTCTTAGAACCATTTGGGTGTCCATGCATGATCATGATTACAAAAGATAAGGTCTCTAAGTTTGGTGACAAAGCTGTTGAAGGGATTTTTCTTGGATATTCAGTCAATTCTCCGAACAAAAGAGTCTTTAACAAATCAACGAATCAGATTGAGGAACAGTTTGAAGTAAAATGTTTAAGGTATACGGAACCTCCTCAAGGAACAGGTCCGGATTGGTTCTTCAACTATGGAAATCTCTTTGACTCTTTCAAAATTCCTGATGATGATGAAACGGAAGAGTTAGTTTCCATGCTACATGGACTTGATTTTTCTCAAGATACACCAGTTAGTAAACCATCCGACCCATCTCCTAATGCAACACCCGAACCACCACCAACTGATACTACACCAATACCAACACCCACACCACCATCAACAACACCTATTCCAACATCTACTTCTCGAGTTACACCTTCGAAAGATGCTCCTTCTACCTCTAAAACAGTGTATAACTACACCAAGGAGCTTCCTTATGATCCAAACATGCCGTCATTAGAGGAAGGAGGGGAGGATGAGGTAAGTGATGAGGGAGAGGAAGCAGAAAATATGAATTATTCTCATTTATTTTCTCAAAGAGATGAAGATGATGATGCTTCTCCGAATATTTCTGCAAATGAGGGAGATCTGAGTAACCTGGAACAGAATCTTGTGCCAGATCAAATTCCAGTGACTCGGATACATAAGGATCACCCCATTGATAATATCATTGGTGATCCTCATGCAAAGGTTCAAACAAGACATCAAGCGAAACAGACTGATACTGAACAACTTTCGGGTCTGGTGGCTAATGTTAATTCATGTTATCTTTCGCAGAATGAACCTAAGAAAGTTGTAGAGGCCTTAAAAGATCCATCCTGGATCGAGGCCATGCAAGAGGAACTACAACAATTTGAAAAGTTGCAAGTCTGGGAAGTAGTTCCATTACCCAAGGGTGCCCACTTGACTGGCACTCGTTGGGTTTTTCGTAATAAGATGGATGATAGGGGCGTTGTAATTCGTAATAAAGCACGTCTAGTAGTTCAAGGCTTCAGCCAAATTGAGGGGTTGGACTATGATGATGTATTTGCCCCTGTTGCTCGATTGGAATCCATACGCATTTTTCTGGCATACGCGTCCTTCAAGGGATTTCGCGTCAATCAACTTGATGTGAAAAGTGCGTTTCTGTATGGAAAGGTTGACAACGATGTGTACGTTAAGCAGCCTCCTGGTTTTGAAGACCCTGCGCATCCTGAATACGTCTGTAAATTGAACAAGGCGTTGTATGGTCTTCACCAAGCACCAAGACTTTGGTACGAGAGGCTAACTACACATCTGATTAAGCATGGTTTTGTGAGAGGGAACATCGATAGCACGCTATTTATTCTTCGTGAACAGTCAGAGGATAGGGAAGATATGCTACTTGTGCAGGTTTACGTGGACGATATTATCTTCGGGTCTACCAATGAGGCAATGTGTAAGAACTTTGAGAAAATCATGAAGTCTGAGTTTGAGATGAGCGCAATGGGGGAGCTCACTTTCTTTTTAGGTGTACAAGTTGAGCAGCTTACAAAAGGTATTTATATACATCAGTCAAAATATGTCAATGACATGTTGACTAGGTATGACCTGCTCACTTGTAAAACCTATGGGACTCCCATCGAGCTTAATCACAATCTCAAACTTGCTGAGGAAGATGAAGATTGCAAGGAGAGGGACTATCGTTCAAAGATAGGTTCTCTTATGTATTTGACTGCCTCAAGACCGGATATTGTATTTGCCGTGTCGATTTGCTCACGTTATCAGGCTAAACCAAAGGTGTCACATATGAAGGCAGTAAAGCGAATTTTTGGTTATCTCAGAGCTAGACCTACCCTTGGTCTTTGGTATTCAAATGAGAAGACTTTCGCTCTCACAGCCTATTCAGATTCGGATCATGGAGGTTGCAGTATCGATAAGAAGTCTACAACGGGTGGATGTCAATTTCTGGGATCGCATTTGGTCTCGTGGCAGTGCAAGAAGCAAACTACAGTCTCTCTTTCTACAGCAGAGGCTGAGTATGTTGCTGCCGCTAGTTGCTGTGCCCAAGTTCTCTGGATTCAGCACCAATTACGCGATTACGGGTTACTTCTTACTATGACTCCCATTCACATAGATAACACTGCTGCTATTTCTATCACACGCAATCCCGTACAGCACTCTAAGACAAAACATATTGAACTTAGGTTCCACTTCATACGGGATTGCTATGAAAAACACTTGATAGACCTGGTCCACATAGACACCCTTAAACAAAATGCCGATCTATTCACAAAAGCCTTTTCACGTGCTCGATTTGATGAACTGGTCAACATGATCGGTTTAAGATTCTTTGGGTCTAAAAAGTAATCTGTGACTTGGATAGTTAACGTTATTTGCTTTTATGTGTGTTAAAAAAAAAAAAAAAAAAAAAAAAAAATTGCAACAGCCACTCTTTGTACTCTTTAGTATTAAAGAAAACGCAAGGTTGCTACATTTTTAAAATAGACGTTGAAGTTGTGTCTGTAAACAACTTGGGACATGATAGTACATCGGGTGACATGCACAAAATGGAATTTTAAGGTTTATCTTGGATGTGTCAGTAGGTTTATCTGACACACTTAAAACAGTTCTTATCTAAATTATCTTCATCATACGATGTATTGGTAGGCATGGTACACACCGGTCTCTGAGGTATTAAGAAGTAATTTACATACATGTCTATGATCATGTGGTAAACACCTTGTGATGTACGACTCTAAGTCTTAATTCATTAGCATAGCTTGACATACTTCTATTTTTGGATCGTATATCTGAGATCTTTTGGGGGAGTATGCTGATTGTTTCCTCTGTTGTACGTAAGTGCAGACCTGGTCTCAATTCAGCTTACTCTCAAAACTAAGCAAACGTGAGTCAATGCACTTGCAAAGTCTTAAATTTAAGATACTACACAAGGTCGCCACAAATTTGGTTTGACTGCGTTTAGTTTTGCTTATACATGAATCAAGTTATGTTGCTCTGTTGTACGCAAGTACAGACCTGTCACCGCTGGCTTGATTCTTAAAATTGATTCTCTTATATTCTTTCTAAATTTGGAAACTATGTTAATGTCTAAGTTATAGGGGTATATCTATGGTGGGAACCATGGTGAAATATTCATTTTAACAATAAAAGGTTAACTCACAGACACGGATGTAACATGTTTAGGTGGACAAACAATACCAATAATTGTCTTGAAATAATTTTTATAAAAGGTGTTTTAAATGTGCCAAGTAAATTTAAAGTGGACAAATATACTGATGATCGAAATAACACTTACTATTCCTAATAATTGCATGTTATTCCGATATGATCCCTAACCAGACTCAATCAACTCCGTCACCAAAAAGAATGCATTTAGTTTGGTTTTATATTTGTAATTTTGTGTCTTTAAAATTTATTTTTAATTTTAATTTTATTTTTTAACCAAGTCACATTTACTGTTAAATTGAGTACTACGCAAAAAGATCGATAAAAGTTTAAATTTTTTCAAAAAACTGTCGATATGCGTCACTTTATAAGTGACGCTAATAGTGACGCATAAAAGTGACGCTTTAAGAGTCATTCTAAGTGACGCTGATTAGGGTTTTGGTATAAATAGTCCGTATCCGGCACTTATTTCTACCACCAACACTATTCACTACGCGTCACTTCCACTACCCTTGCGTCACTTCTCTCGTCTCTGCGTCACTTCGTCTGTTCGTGCTTTCCGATCGATCTACGGCTTTTTGTGTATTTTGTGTGCAATCGGCCTCCGTTACCTTGTTCATCTCACTCATACGCATCATTAGGTACCATTTTTATCTATTATAATTGCGTATTCATGATTTAATCGTCGATTGAAGTTTCGGGTTTTTAGGGTTTATGTAATCACGATTATTGGGGATCGTTTTGTTATTGTTTTGTGTTAATAAACGGTGTGTTTTACTCGTTTACACTTGCCGCACCGTTTGGTTAACTCGCTTTCCAAAAACCCCAAATTTGGTTCGTCGTGATTTCCGGGCTTGAACAGTGACAAATGATCTTCATCGTTGCGTCACTTCAAGCGTCACTTCCTTAAGTGACGCTTAATGGTAATTTCACAGGTTAAGTGTCACTTCCACAAGTGACGCCTTTAAACGTCACTTTGCTGAGTGACGCCTTTATGCGTCACTCCCACATCATACTTACCGAGTGACGCTTTGATCCGTCACTTCCTTAACTGACGCTATCAGTGCCGCTATTACTAACCGTCATTTTCTAAATGACGCATACCCGTCACTTGTTAAGTACCGCTTGAATGATACATGTTGCGGCAACGTCACTTACACCAGTGACGCTTTCAATGCGTCACTTACCTTAAGTGACGCATCCTTCTGATTTCTGATTTTCATACGGCACTCCTTAAGTGTCGGATGTGTTACGTGCGTCACTTATTCAGTGACGCTATAAAATCAGATTTTTCGATTATGATTTTGAGCTTATTCTGTAACGATATTTCGTGTTCTTGTCTGGTTTATAGTTACAGATGGAGAATCTTCAGGATTATTATCGTCGCACAAACACTAGGCACAACATTGTTGCATTTTTGGAATCTACGCATAAGAACTCGTTGCCTTTTCGGCCGATGATCGAGTTTCTTAGACGTTCGAGGATTCATTACGCTATTACAGCTTCAGTACCAGTGTATATGAATCAAATCGAGGAGTTTTATGACCACGCATTTATCAGAACAGAGAACGACACTCCGAGGATTGTGTCCACTATGTTTGGTCATGAGATTCAGATTACACAGGATTCAGTTCGCCGTGTTTTGCAGTTTGATGATGCAAACAATATGCCGACCGTTTTTGAGACTACTTTTATCTACGGGGGTCTTCAGAGATTGGGTTATCCGGCTGATCAGCTTACTGATTTTCGTAAACAGTATCTCTGTAGAGTTTGGAGATACTTAGCTCACATTGTAATTGTGTGTTTATCTCCGCGAAAAGGAGGATATGATGCTGCTAGTCACATGACTTTATCTCTGATGCTGGCGTTAGTTTATAACAAGCCGTATAACTTCAGCGGTTATATTTTCGGGAATATGGTTGATAATGTTCGAGCTGGAAAAGAAAAATGGCTGTTATATCCTCGTTTTGTTCAGCTGTTGTTAAATGATTTGAATTTGGGAATAGCTCCGGATCTAAGATCGTTACTATTTCCAACGCCCATGATGTTACGTGTTTTCAATGATTGTAAGTTGCCACCAAAAGATTCTCAGATCTTACCTGATCGTGAGTTATTTGGGCACATAGTAAACGAAAACTATGTTGCGCCGCCTGGGGATGGTTATGAGGATGTTGTTGCTCCTCCGGTCAATGATGCAGATTTAGTTGATGCTGCTGTAGCTCAAGATTTGGAGGATATTGAGCAAGTTGAAGAGGTTCCAGCTGAGGAATCTGATGGTGGTCTTACACCACCTGATTCTCCAGGTGATGTACCACCTCAGGATGCATTGGATGGAATACAGTTGGCTGATCCTCGACGCTTTAAGCGTATTTTGAGAAGGATTTCTGCGGGGCGTGTTCATGTACCGCCTAATCTTGGAAAGCGACCAGCTGGGTCTTCTCCGTCTTATGCTAATTTACCATTGAGAAGACGCCAGCGAACAGGAATTACTATTCAGGAACCTGGTCACCAAGATCAACAACAACAACAACAACCGCCGACTGCGATGCTTCAGCAGTTACTTGATCAGATAACTCAGATGAACAAGCGTTTTGATGATCAGGCTGCCGTGATTGAAGCTCAAGCTGCTCAAATAAAAGATTTGGAGATAAAAGCAGCTCATGTGCAGGAGTTGCAGCTAGAATTGAAAGATGTGCAGTCTAGGTTGTTAGAATTGGAAGCGGTTACTGTTGTTTCGGGGGAGGAAGGTCAGAGAACCTTAGAAACAAATGTAACCCCTCCCCCAGAATCCGAAAATGTAAATCCAGATTCTATTAATGAAAACATTGCTTTGGATTATTTCGTTGATGTTCCAGGACAACCGAGACCCATTTCGGTTGATTATTCGAATGTTAATCTCACATACATTCAGAGTTTGATAAATCCGGATGATGAAGAAGATAGATCAGTCGATCCGGATGATATAGAGATGGATGCTGAGGTTCCAGGGTCAGACGAAGAATATTTGGTTAATCCTCATCAGGAACCAGCACCTGAGCGAGAATCGGAACCAGTTCAGAAACAACCGGCTCAACCGTATGATTTTGATGCACCGATCATTGAGTCCGATGATTCTGATGATGACCAAGAGCCTCAAACAGATACTACTCAGGAACAACCAACTGCTGAATCTGTTCCTGAACAAGCGCAACCGTCTACATCTTCAGAGCGCCCAATGTTTCGAAAGCTCAAGCCTGAATTGAAGATTTGCAAAACATATCCGGTTCGAGGTGATTTGACTGGATTAATCAGAAGTTGGAAGTTTGATGAAGTCAACTTTATGATTCTTATTAAGCGAAGAGATGGAGTACAGTATTTTCGGCCAAGATTTAACTGTATCAGCACATTGCCGAAGGAGGAATTAAATCGTCTTGCTCAGCTGAACATCGTTAACCACACTGATGATTTTCGTGGTAATATGTTTCAGAAGATTCTCAGAAGAGATATTTACAGCAAGAAGTATTTGTGGGTTAGACCAGAGTTGGGAGTTCGTTATTCATACAAGAAAAAGTTGGATTCAAGAACTCAGCAACCGATTGTGAAGTATCATTATCCTCCAGCTGCTAGTCAGAAAACTGTGCCTTTGCAGTCATTACCACTTGATTTTCTGAAAAGATTACGATATTGGTGGTTTGACTCTGTTACTCAAGAAGCAGTCATTGAATATCTTTCGGTTGAAGATCCAGTGATTGAGAAGGGTAATTGGAGTTTATCTGCAAAGTATGGAAGAACTCTTCGTGTTTTTGATCCGATCAGCCTTATCAATTTGACGAAGAAAGATTTGAAAGCTCTTCACAAAAGTAAGATGGAGTATCATCGTTATGATCAAGAAGAAGCTTCAAAGTTCGAGAAGGTGGTCGAGATTTGTGTTCGAGTGGGTATTCATGCTGGTAGAGTATTTCCACCAGGTTGGGTTTAAACTGAAGATGTTTTTGAAGACCAAGCTGAAGACACGGGGGAGTTTGTTGATACATGTTTGTGTGTCTGTCAGTTGGTCTATTGAGTTGTAAGTGTCGTTAGTTAGTTTTAATAGAAAAGTCATTTTCTGTATTTGCGACACTTAAGTTTAGCATTAGGCGACACTTGCCTTAGTGACGCATAGCGACACTTAGATAAGTGACGCATGAGGGCGGCGACATGCGACTCTTCCCAAGTGACGCATGTCTGCCGATTTTGTTTTAGTATAAATTGAAACCTACGGGTTTTCGGCTAGGGTTGACGAAACCCTAGCACCATTTGTCGACTAAGCACTTCTGTAAACAGTTCCAATACGATTTACAAGCTAATATACTCGTTTACTTTGATTAATCATTGTTTTCGGTTTGAGTTTATTACTTGTTTGTGTAATTGATTGATTCCGCCAATCTATTACTATCGATCAACACTTAGATCCACATCCAGGGGGCACTTTCATAAATACTTTACAATTCAATTTATATTTGAGTTATAAAATGTAAGTTTGTTTATTTAGTTTGCGCGTTTTAATATTTTAAATCGTGTAAGTTCTGTTTGTACGATACGAATGAATACGAAATATTATCACAATAATATTTTTGACATAAAAGCGTAATTTAATAAAGTTGGTCACCAACGTCCGTATTAAATTGAATCGAAATACATTCGATTTAAATTGCGTACGATTTAACCAAATCGCATTTTCGTATATATTCAACAATATATATAATTCGATACATTAATTAGCCTAACACAGAACTAATTACATGTATTAACGTATGATTAGGCACTAATTACTAGTCCTAATTTGGCGGGTGTTACACACACGTGTTAGTTGACAGTAATACATGTGTTAGTTTACAGTAAACACATGTGGTAATCCACTACTTGCACATGTGGTAATCAACTACTAATACATGTGTAACCAATTACTAACACATGTGTTAGTAACATATGTGGTAAGCAATTACTAACACATGTGGTAATTAATCAATAACACTTGTGTTAATCAGTCAATAACACATGTGTTAGTAACATATGTTATGTTTTAGTGTCAGTTTTTTTACACTATCAAGTATGTTACTCACACATGTGTTATTAACATATATTGTTAACACATGTGTTACTAACACATAGAAAAGTGTTACTAACACATGTGTTAGTTAAATTTGACATTAGATAACATGTTTTATTAGATAGCATGTCTTAGTACCTGTAGCCTTTGCATATGTCTGCTGTTCGACGTCACTAGCTTCTTTAAATTCTTGTATCACAGCCATCACGTCCGTACTGCACCATAATACGTTTCAATTTTATCAACTACCACATGTGTTAATGATTTTTTTGCAAATCAACCAGATGAAGGAAAAAAAAATTCAACTCTGTTTGACTGGTTTTGACAACTAACACAGGAAACATAAGACTTACATAGAATACTGACATTAGCTACTAGTATCACAGGTGTTACCACAATTTCATTTTCATTGAGTAACACCTGTGTTAACTAATTTAAAAAATCAACATATGGAAAAAAAAAATTCAAGCATTTTTTGAGGATTTTTGACAACTTCTGACGAAACATACAGTTCACAGGTATTGAAACGCTACTATTACCACATGTGTTAGTAACACGGAATTTGATAATCATGTTACGAGTTTTCTGCGCGATGATCAATAGCCGTTTTTTAAAAAATTGAATGTTGAATCATCGAAAATCACACTGTTATTCCAGTTTTCGTCAATCGAATCGTAGATTAATGATGTTAAAATCGCGAAAAACACGATCGCATAAAATCGCGGTAACGTAAAACACGATCGTTCGTTTGTAGAATTGAAGAAGTTTCGAATGGAAATAACATAATTCTTACCTTCGATTAGGATTTTTTGCGGCTATCAGAAACCCTGCGCGATCGATTGTTGTTCGTACGTAGCGTAGGTGTATGTATATATCTGCGTGTATGTATATATCGATATGTTATAATTATGTTTTTTTATTAATTATTTTAATTAGAATTAAATAAAATGTAATTTGACCAAAATACCCTCTCACCCCTAAATGAAATGGTGCATTTTGATTGGTTCCCACAGTCTCACATAAAATGGCAGTCTCATTTGAACCTCACCCATATAATATAATATATAATTATATAATAAATATAAAAATTGGAAAACTCGTAGTCGACCCCTGGTATTTTTTTTTTTTGCCAACAAAATTATTAGGTCTATATGTTAACATCCTGGAAAAAAACATTGAAAAAAAATCAAGGGAGGAAATATGTTGGAGAAAAAATGGGTGGAAATATGCTTAAAAAAACAACTCATAAAATCAAAGGAGGAAAAATCAAGGAGGAAATATGTTAAAAAAAATCAAGAAGGAATATGCTATAAAAAAATAATGAAAGGAGAAAAATCAAGGCATAAAATGAGAAAATAGGCTAACAAAAATTAAGGGAGAAAAAATTAAAAAATCAAGGAAGGTTGCTATAAAAGGAAATATGCTATAAAATCAACGGAGAAAAAATAAAGGGAGGAAATATGCTACTTCCTTTTTTAAAGGAAGGGAGGCTGGAGAAAAAATAAGGAATGAAATATGCTATAAAAATCAAGGGAGAGAAAAAGGATATGCTATAAAAAAATTCAAGGCATAAAATCAAGGGAGAAAGAAATAAAGGGAGGAAATATGCTATAAAATTCAAGGGAGAAAAAAAATCAAGGCAGATGCTATAAAAAGAAATAAAGGAAGTAAATATGCTAAAAAAAATGGCGCCTGAAATTTTAGATTGGGGCTGGCCTGGAATTTTTGTGTTGATAATACCAAGGTTGTAAAAAAAGGGAACGTGGAATTGGAGAGTGGAGAGGTTATTAAAATATAAAAAAAATAATACTCCGTATGTTTTTTAAAAATTCCCCATTGGCTGTAACATTGAAAAATAAAAAACGCTACCCCCAAACTAAGCATTATAGTTGGGTATATCCATTTTTACAATTTAAAACCCTAATTCTAGTTTAGCATGTTAGGTAAATTATGTGACATAAATTTTTATGTCACACCATGAGATAAAATGTAAACAGATCAAGGGGAAACACAAGTTGAAATTGTGCATCATAAAGTAGTAGAAATGGGAGGATGACATAAACTAGTAGAAATGGGAGGATCACATAAATAATAAATAATGGAAGGATGGAAATAAAAAATGGAAGGATGGAAATAAAAATGGGAGGTAGTAACTATAAAATGGGAGGCAAATAAAATGGAAGACAGGAAGTATAAAATGGGAGGATGTAAAATGGGATGATGAAAATAAAAATAGGAGGATGTAAAATGGGAGGCATGAAGTAGTCAAATAAAATGGGATAAAATGGGAGGCAAATAAAATGGAAAAATGGAAGACAGGAAGTATAAAATAGGAGGATGTAAAATGGGAGGATGAAAATAAAAATAGGAGGATGTAAAATGGGAGGCAGGAAGTAGTCAAATAAAATGGGAGGCAATAACTATAAAACGTGAGGCAATAAAATGGGAGGATGGAAATAAAAATGGGAGGATGTAAAATGGGAGGCAGTAACTATAAAATAGGAGGCAAATAAAATGGGAGGTAAGAACTATAAAACGGGAGGATGTAAAATGGGATGATGGAAATTAAAATTGGGAGGATGTAAAATGGGAGGGAGGAAGTAGTCAAATAAAATGGGAGGTACTAACTATATGGGAGGCAATAAAATGGGAGGATGGAAATAAAAATTGGAGGATATAAAATGGGAGGTGGTAAAATAGGAGGATGTAAAATGGGAGACAGGAACTATAAAATAGGAGGATGTAAATTTGGGAGGCAGCAAGTAGTCAAATAAAATGGGAGGTAAATAAAATGGGAGATAGGAACTATAAAATGGGAGGATGGAGCTCTTCATTACTCCTATTAGTTTTCACTTCTCATTTATATTTTTGTTTACATAACAATAAAATGAAAAAAAAAAAAAATTAGAAGTCTAAGACTGGAAAACTTAAAGAAACACGCAAAACCTAAAATTTTAAGTGGGCCTGGATTTTAAATTGGGCCTGCAATGATCATCCTGTCGATTACAATACATCCTGGATTTGTACAAAAAATGGGAATGTGAGAATGGGAGAGGTTACAGGCCGGATAAAATAAGTGGACAAAAAATAACTAAAACCCACTTTATTAGAGGGTTCATATTGAAAATAAGAATAATCTAACGGATGAAAAATGAAAGTCAAGATCGCATTTACACTACCCGGTGGCCATATATATGGGAAATTTACTTCACCATGCTTTATTTACTCCTATTTTGATATTGTTTTTTTTATTTATATTTATGCTTTCAAACCTCAATTAATAATTAATAATTATAAGTTATACCTGGTTATAAATCACTATGTACATAGTCTGTATTTTTAAGTTAATATCATTTTTAAATTGCTTTTGTGACATTGCAATACTAAACAATTTATTCGGAACCTTTCTAATCATGTATTTTAGATGAAATTGGAGATGTTAAAAGATATACTTTATTCATGCCTCTAAGAATTGTTTTTACTTTTGCCTTAATCTCAACTTCCACTCATCTAAAATGGCATGGATATTTGTATACATATAGAGTAAAAATTTTTGGAGATAATACATTAATCACTTCATTACTTCTATTTAATTTGTAAAAATATAAATGTGTTTATCGGAAATTTAAATTCATTCAACCAAAACATTTTTCTTCAATCACCTAAACGAATTAATCACCACAAAACACAGTCACATAGACCACCACTACCTACATATGGATTATAATCGATTTTTAGAAATATGAAATGAAAATTAAAAAAGATACCATATTAGAAACTAAAAACACAACAATAAAAGTTAAAGCAAATCAAATTTTGTAGATCTATAAATACAAAAACACATATTCGAATTCAACGTTTCATCTACAATTATAAAAGGATAAACCCTTATAGAGACTCCAAAAGTCTATAAAAACACTAATTTTAAACAAATATATTTTTTGAAACAAAGAAAATCATCTAAAGAAGGATTTAAAATCCGAAATCCAGAAGAAAAAAAAAAGAAAAGAAAAAAGAACCCTAAAACTTATTATTAAACTGAATGATGCTCATTGATTCAATAATTGTGTCAAACATAATATAAACGAGCAGTTTTTAACCTGCGTGTTGCGGCGGAGCAATAATATTTATATTAGTTTATGATATAATTCGGTATACATGCAAGATAAAATTCAGTGTTCCGTTTATAGTCAAATTCAGATATTCGAATGGTTTATAGAGCTATGTATAGACGTAGATCAATTTTTTTTATCTTTCAAGGCAAATAAAAATGTCTTTTGCCTCAGAATTAGATGTATATATATTTTATTTATTGATTAGAGATAACTTTAAAATTGCTTAAGATTTGTATATGTATTTTAATTTTATACGACTTTTATACTATATTCACATCAGAAATTTCAAAAAAATTTAACAATTTTTACTCATACTCATTTTTTATATTCTTCCCTGACACCAGACACATCTACATACTCATAATGTGACAACCGGTACTTAAGGATAATAATTACCTTAAGCTAGAAACGTTATTACGCGTATTTAGTGTCGTATTAGACTAAATAAAACATTTCGTATATATACAATATATACACACACATAGGTATTTACTTGAAACTACGCAAAACAATCGGATGGATTTCGACTTATACGAACGTTGGTGAAACATTTTCATAAATAACGTAAAGCTATTTTATAATTAAATAGGAGTTATTTACTTTATATTATTATTGTATAATAATACATGAAACATTATACGTTTTATATAAAACGTAACCGACACGACGAAAACGCGCGAATCGCACCCGACAGCCAAACAAAACTCGACAAACATTTTGAAAACTCAAAATAAGGTATTTAAAAATAATACTTCAATTGAAAATTAACGTGTAATTATCGTGAACAAAACGTATCGATTATACGTTTCAACGAATACACGCAATTAACAGGTAAACGACCACAATACGTAACGCAAAATTGGGGAACAAAATTTGAGAAGCCCACACCTTGTGAGGCCCCCAAAAACCTGCCCCAAGACTCCCTCCTCCCTAGGAGTGTCAATGGTGCGGATCTTGATCTAGATCCGATTCGACCCGACCCATTTATGTGACTCAATAGGTCGAAAAACCGGACCCAAGGACCTAATAAGTGATCCAATGGGTCGATCCATATAGATGGATCTCTACTAGGGTGATCCATGACCCGTCTGGGTCGACCCATTAAAAATGAAAATTTAGAATTTTTACGATTCCACCCTTTTCTTTATATACAATAATTTCTTGAGGCTATTTTTTGTACGCAGTGAAATGAATGAAGAAAACAACAAAGATCACAATGGTCGTTGAAGACTTTGAGTTCGAAATAAGATAGAATATACTGTTATATTTATTAATGCTTTGGATTATGTATATAGTGTAAGGATTGTAATATTTAAAATCAATATTTCAACTATTTAACTATAAAATTCAGCTTATTGTTATGGTTAAATCAAACTCATTTCATCAGTTTTGTAACATTCAGGTGAATATATCTCGTGCTCTTTTGACGTTAGTCTAATAGTTTGACTTTTTTGTTAAATAAAAACAAAATTAATAATGAAATACTGTCCATATTTTAGCCAAAATGATACGAAGGGGACATGCATTATCTATCGTATATTTCAATGTTTACGAGAATCGACGTTTTATGGTCATGATAGCAGACTAGCAGTACCCTAAGTATTAAAATTTTTACACTTAAAAGTGAATTTTCAATTTGCTTTTTCCCTTTAACTTTTATGTATACGAATAATAATTCAAAATAAAATATTAAAACTTTTTCATTCTAAATGGGTCAACCCAGACCCATATCCATTTAGAAGTTGGATCTTGGATCGGATCACGACCCATTAACTATTTGGCCAGATCCAGACCCATTTATTTGGATCTTGGATCTTATTGGATCAGGCCCAGATCTGCCCCGACCCGCCCTATTTGACACCCCTACTCCCCCCATGCCTTATATCTCCCCACACTCAATCTCCCATCCATACTTCATTTCCCTCTTCACACACTTTCACACATCTCACCATACATCCTCCTTCTCTCTAATCTCTCTCTCTCTCCTATCGAATTCCAGCCCCCCAAGGCCACCAAAAACCACCACAACCACCACCATGAATCACCACATCACCACCACCTTATCTTGTTGGTTTTTCAAGAAAGAAGCAAGCAAAGGGCAAGATCAACACATCCTTATCATCCTCCTGCTCTAGATCTCGATTTCAACTTTGTAAGAACCTCTATCCTCGATTTTCTTTCATAGATCTAACATATAAACACGTTAATAAGTTCACTCAACAAGATCTTTTCCAAAAACCAACCTATAAATGTTTTTGAAACATGAAACAACCACTGGATAATGTTTGTAACCAATGGACAGAAACTTTACATTTTTCATCGTACGAGATCTCCCTCGAAACTTAACCAAAATGGTCAAATCATAAGGGTAGAAACAAGTTCAAGATGTTAGCTTTCATCTCCAACCGATTTCGTAATTTTTTGACAAGATTTAGTACCCGAAAATGAATTTATACAATGACATAGCAAATCTGACCTGATGGTCAGATTATTGGACCAACTTTATGAGGCCATAACTCGATGTACACAAATCAAAACGACATGAAACTTTTTCCTAAAAGTCACAAATTTTGTTAGCTAAAAATGTAGTATAATCTCATTTTCTGAAGTTGTGTATATTTTGTACAGTAAATTAATCATTGCACTTGTATCCGGATTCGTCACAACTGGACGTCAGGGGACTTAACAATTTATTTGACCCACTTAACCTTATTAAAAAATCTGTGTAAAATACATTTTTAGAAAGCTAAGACATAGGGGAACGTTGGGAAATTTTCTCGGAATTTATCACGAACATTTGACTAGTCAAAATGAGCGCACGAAAACGTATAAATTTTGGTAAAACTATCCTCAGGGACTGTTTTGGGTTACATCTTAAAAACGACACTTTTTAGTTTTTCAAAATCGTAAAACATACTTTTTATAAGTTGTAAAACATATTTAAGAGTCGTGTAAAAATTTCGGGTCAAACCGAGCATGTTTGACCAAGTCAACAAAAATGAGCCTCAAAACGATAAAACGCGAACCGATTTATAAAACATTAGGATTTTTGCCCAAAACAAATTCTAAGAATTTTATTACGAAACTTAGACGAAAACGACAGGTATAAACTTAACCCGAACGAAAAACGACGCTTGAAACACTTAGAATAAAAAAAAAGAAACCATTAGACATCGAGTGTCGCAGGTGTCTGAGTGTCGCAACTAGCGACACTTAACCGAGTGTCGCAACCTTTGAATCTCGCAACCAACGGCACTAATTCAAGTGCCGCAACCTCTTCGATTTATCACACTAAGCGGCACTAGCTTGAGTGCCACAACTTTTCGAATGTCGCATCATGCGACACTAACTTCGAGTGTCACCATCATTCACGAAATCACAACTAGCGGTACTAATCCGAGTGCCGCTACATATTCAAGTGTCGCAATTTAGCGACACTACTCTGAGTGTCGCAGCTTATCAAAAATCGAACCTTGTGACACTGACCTCAGTGTCGCAATCAAATCTGAGTGCCGCACTCAGTGTCGCACATCACAGTCTGCCTACTTGAATTATTACAACATATTTGATTCGTATAGACGACATATAAACTACGTATGAGAAAAACTCAGAAACACTTAGTATATACTTATACGAAGTATACGATGAAACAAACATAATAATAATGTCTATGAGAATTATTATTACAAAACGACACCAATGGGCCGTACACTTTTTCAAAAACTTAAAACACTTGGACAAACTAGTTGAGTGAACACTAGCATAGATGGACTATTAAGTCATCTACTTACACATAACCTTACGCGTTTAGGGAGCTAGAAGGTTACAAACTTGGACAACAACTAGAAACTGCTAGCTTACAAGACTCAGGTGAGTCTCATAGCCCTAGTTTTACTGTTTATCCTTGGGGTGTGAATGCACTGGTTTACTTCTTATGAACACAAGTATTAAAAACATATATGTTGCATGGGTGATACTCTAATCCACTAAAGTCCTCTCTATCATAGTTCGTTAATTATTGTTAAGCGTGAATTATTGTTAAGCATGAATGATTCTGTTTATTACAAGTGTACATGATTATGCACTTGCTAGAGGCAACAACTACAATTAAGCTTTGAATTGTGAGCTCATGGCAATAATATACTATTTTGGCATTCGTGCTACCACGAAACTCTGAAATCTTGTGGTTCATACTACGATTTTAACTATGAAACCTATGAACTCACCAACATTATTGTTGACTTTTTAGCGTGTATTTCTCAGGTCCACAGACGCAGTAGGATTGCTGCTGGGGAAGCAATAGCTCGAGTCGCATGATTTACAAATAGAGATTTTATTGCATTACTGTATTTTGTAAAATTAGTTATGTATTAGAATCTCCACAGTTGGATGTGAACTCTAGGAACTCCGAATTGTAAACATTTCTATCAAAGTAATGTATTATTTTTGAAATGGTTTTCTATACGACTCATATAGAGGTCATTCGTTGTGACTTTATGTAATGATCCTGATTAGTCGCGTCCCGACGTGTTGCTTCCGCCGGGGGCAGGGTGCGACACATAATTAACTCATTTTACATAACTTTTTATTGATCATAAATAATTTCTTATTATCCTTTTATAAATATTATACTATACGGTATTAGATTATTCGTATTTTTAGAGTTAGCTTATTAATGCTAAAAATAAAATGTTGTGAACGGAAGAGGAAGAAAGGTGATATATATATATATATATATATATGTTAAAAACTTAAAAATAAAGAAAATAAAAAGAGAAACCAATGCATAAAAAGGTGATTGGTCATTTACTATTTATTCTGTAGTAACATTTAAGCTAATTCCTCAAATATAAATATGAAGCTAAGAAATAAAAAAATCTTGTGCTACATTTCGTGTATCTAATGATCAAACTATGAATACATGTAGTATAGACTTTCTTATATTTACATTACATATATGCTAATTCACTTAAATTGTAATTTTCGTAAACCGGTAAACACATCTAAATTGTACTTTTTATGAAATCTAGTTATATGATTAATATTATAGGGTGGGGTTCAAATGAGAATAGGAATTTGTGTGAGAATAAGGGAATCAATCTCAGCCACTCATTTTCATCAAATACCCATTTCCACCATCTCTTTTAAAATTAAATATCTCACAAATGACAAGTCAAAAATTATAAAAATTGCACCATAAAATTCAGCGTTTTATCCTCTTCGATTTGCCGTCCCTCAATGCATACTTTTGACAACTTTTTTTTTTCCATTTTTTGGTGGGTTTACAAATTAGTAACATATGTGTTAGTATTGCGTTTAGAGTTTAGGGTTTGGAGTTTGGGGGTTAGGATTTAGGATTTAGGGTTTGGGGTTTCTCCCCGTAACCCCAAACCCTAACCCATAAACACTTTACAAAACTCTAAACCCTAAATCATAATAAACCCTAAAACCTACTAAAACCTAAACCCTAAACCCTACTAAACCCTAACCCTAAATCCTAAACCCTAACCCTAAACCCTATCACTAACCACAAATCAAATGTACAACCAATCACTAACACATGTGTTACTACTTTGTAAACCCACCAAAAAATGAAGAAAAAAAAGTTGTCGAAAGTATGCCTTGAGGGACGGAAAATCGAAGAGGAGAAAACGCTGAATTTTATGGTGCAATTTTCATGATTTTTTGACTTACCGTTTGTAAGATATTTTAGTTTCAAAAATGTGGGGGAAATGGGTATTTGATGAAAATGAGTGGTTGAGATTGATTCACATATTCTCACTCAAAATTGATGTACTCATTTGAACTCTACTCTAATATTATAATTACTGTTTTTGTCTTAGTGACTCATTTATACAAAGCTAATAGTGTAATTTGAGAGCAAAGTCTTTACCGTTTTATTAAAAAAATTGTAAGATGAAAAATTTGATATCTACGTTAAATAAAACACATCTAAATTGTATTTTTAGACAAATCAAGTTTAATTGTTAATTAAAAGATAACAGATTAATTTATTGAGTATTTTGAAAGTTTTATTTAGGTAAAATATATACAATTTACAAAACGTACACTTTTAAAACTATAGATAAAAATATAGTAATTTACAATACTTTGTTTTTGTATGGTTGAATACAACATTTAAAATCTTAAGCTAAAATTATTTTTATGTTTATTTATATTTTAATAGTAAAAAAAAAAAAAAAACTTTTTTTTTCTACTATTCATATAATAGTAAAACTCATTCACCCTCCTGGTGAATAATAGAGATTCTAATACATGACAAAGCGCAAATAGGCTAAGCCCAATATAAAATAGTCCAATATGAATAATAACCTGTTAACAGCCCCCCGCAGTTGGAGCGGGAGAAGGGCGTACGCTCATACTGGTTCGAAACTCGTCATATAGCACATACGGTAGGCCTTTGGTGAAGATAAATGTCTCATCACAGTCAACCCCTACCTGCTGATTGCCTCCATTAGCAACAAGACGGGCCTTGTATCTGCTAAGTGATCCATCTGCACAATACTTGTGCTTGAACAGCCACATAGAATGAACAATGTTCGCGTTAGGTTACCGTAGCACAAGAATCCAATGTTACTTTTAATAAGCACATTGTATTCATCAAGCATAGCATCTTGCCAATTGGGGTCATTTAAAGTATGAATGTAGCTTTTGGGTGTAGTGAAATGGTGGACACATTAAGATTAAGGCGTGAAGGGGGTTTGTTTTTACCTAGTTGGAAGCGAGTGACCATAGGGTGAGTCGAGGTAGGGTTGGGCATCGATTGAGTAAGTGGAGATGTGGAGCTCTGTTGTGTTTCGGACGGGGTGGGTTAGCCAGGTTTAGTTGTGGCAGTTGGTGTGGGTGTTGGTGTTTGGGCCGTGGGGATTGGAGTAGTGGGTTGGGCCTTGTTGTGTGTTTGGGCCGAATGAGACGGGGATTGAGTTTGGACCGGCAAAGTAGAGTGAGGTACATAAGAGTTGGTAAGCAATTGACACGCTATAATGTTTGGTTCAGTATCAAGAAAGGTATAAGAGGGAGCATGGTTTGGTATGACGGAACCATATGGGAATATAGTCTCGTCAAAGGTGACATTGTGAGAAATTATAATTCTGTTGGTAGCAAGCTCTAGGCAACGATACCCACGGTGATTAGATGGGTAGCCAAGAAAGATGCAAGAGGTCGAGCGTGCGGCAAGCTTTTGGGGGGTATCAAGGTGGGAATAGCATAGACAACCAAATACTCATAAAGTTGAGTAGTTGGGTTTGGTGTTATAAAGTTGAAAATGTGGGTGTCGTTATTAATGAAGGTGGAGGGTAGTATATTAAGCAAAAAAGTGGCCATATGAAGTGCCTCAACCCAAAAGTGAGGTGGTAAGTGTGCTTGAAATAATAGAGTGCGAACGAAATTATTAATAGTGCGAATCATTCGTTCGGATTTGCCGTTTTGTTGAGATGTGCGAGGGCAAGGAAAACGCATATGGATGCCATGTTTTGTAAAAAAGTTGGTGAAATGTATCATTATCAAATTCACCGCCATGATCACATTGAAAAGCTTTAATTTCTTTATTAAATTGTGTTTTTACTAGAGAGCGAAATTGAACAAACTTAGCAAAAGTATTAGATTTGTTACGCAAAGGATAGACCCATAAATAATGTGAAAAATGATCCAAGAAATTAACATAATATTTTATACCAGTATTACTCGGAATTGGAGAAGTCCACAAATCTGAGTGAACAAGATCCAAGATAGAATTAACAATAGTATCAGAAGTTGAAAATGGAAGTCTCACGTGCTTGCCAAGTTGACAAGCGTGGCAAAGCAAAGGAGACTTCGTCTTATTACATAAAATAGCATTATTAGAAAGTAAAACACGTAGCACGTCACTTCCAGGGTGTCCAAGTCGTTGGTGCCATGTGTGTTGACTAGTGATGAGGGCATGAGGATAGATGGTGGTTTGACTGGGAGTCGTGACAGGATAAAGGTCCCCGGTGCTATCGCACCAAATGAGTGTTTGACGAGTCAAATAATCCTTCACAGAAAAACCAAACCCGTCGAATTCAATAGAAACTTTATTATCACGAGTGAATTTGTGGACGGAAATAAGATTTTTTACTATATTGGGTGTTACAAGTACATTATTTAGGTGTCGGGGACGATGTAGGTTACGCAAGGTACTATGGCCCGTGTTCGTGTCAGGTATAGAATCATCGTCACCAACAAAAACTGGTGGATAAATACGGTTATTAAAAACACTACTTAGATTATTTGCATTAGAAGTCAAATGAGAAGTCGCACCTGTGTCCATATTCCAACTCGCATTATGAAAGTCTTATTGTGGCGGAGTACAAAAAGCATGTGGAGTGAAACTTTTCTGATGGAGATCAAAGGTACTGGTACTGTGAAGTGCCATACAATTGTTGGGTTGGTCCAGTAAAAAGAGTTTGGTTGAACTGTTGGGCCAGTCCATATTGGGCCAACAATTGTCGGTTGGCCTGTACGAGTTGTAAAAGAATAGTTGTATAAATTGTCCATATTGATTGGTGCTTTAATGGTTGGAAGTGGATGACAAAAAGGGTTTTTATCTAATACGGAGTATTTTATACTATATGATCATATACTAATGAAACTTGCGCTGACTGAGAAGGAGACTTTGAGGCTTGTGATGAGGAATCTTTGAGTATAAGAAATCTTGGAACTATCGATTGAATTGTGGTGATTTCGGAGGAGGTGGTAAACGATGGTAAGGGATTTTTTTTTTTTTTTTTAAGGTTTAGGCTCTGATACTGAATGATGTCATTGATTCAATAATTGTGCCAAACATAATATAAATACATGACAAAGCGCAAATGGGCTAAGCCCAATATAAAATAGTTCAATATGAATAATAACCCGCTAACACTTATATGGAAAAGAAACCCTAAAATCAAATTGTAACACCCGCCAAATTAGGACTAGTGATTTAGTGCCTAATCATATGTTAATACATGTAATTAGTTCTTTGTTAGGCTAATTAATGTATCGAATTATATATATTGTTGAATATATACGAAAATGCGATTTGACGAAATCGTACGCAATTTAAATCGAATGTATTTCGATTCAATTTAATACGGACGTTGGTGACTCATTTTATTAAATAACGCTTTTATGTCAAAAATATTATTTTGATAATATTTCGTATTCATTCGTATCGTACAAACCAAACTTACACGATTTAAAACATTAAACCGCGCGAACGAAATAAACTAACTTACGTTTTATAACACAAATATAAAATGATTTGTAAAATATTTAAATAATATATCGCGTAATAAATCGTAATTTAAAACTTATAATTAAAATGTAAATAATTAATTAACGTTTGAAACGACGGAGCAAACGAACACCACACGGGACGCGGAGCGAAAACTAGAAAGTGGGGATAACCCCCACCTCCCACTTCTTTTTCTTCATTTCATCTTTTCTTCACTCTCTCTCTCTTTACTTTTCTCTCTAAACAAACAAACCACCAAAATCCACAAAATCGCAAAATACTACAACGAAACGCGACCGGATCACAAATATTTTTAGAGATTCACGACCACCTCGCAACGATCTACATTTCTACCTTTCCGGATTTTCATTTCGGCAAATTGTAAGTTTCCGACAAAATCCCGAAATCACTCGATTCTTAGTATTTTTCATTTGTGGTTGTTATTATAACTAGTATATGTCCATTACAATGTATAGAACACGAAATTACAGCTTGAAAACGGGTTAAAAACGGATTTTTGGCCGGAAAATGTTGAACAGCCGGAATTCTGGGCTGGTGTTCATCCATGCGACACAAGCATTGTGTCGCATGTTGTGTCGTATTTTAGCCTTTGTGTCGCATAAACTCCCTTGTGTCGTACCTTATGTCGTACCAAATAATTAGTGTTGCAAGTCCTGCGACTCAACCACTATGTCGCATACCTATCCGACACAATCACTATGTCGCTGTTGAATCAGCATTTCGCATCCATGCGACACAACCCTTGTGTCGTATGGACATTGTGTCGCACTCCTATGCGACACAACCCATGTGTCGCATAATTCATTTAGTGTCGCATGATTGTGTCGCATAAAACAGCAGGTTTTCAAATCTCAATTTCACTAAGTGTCGGAACTATATAACCTCGAACCCTCATACGATACGACTTATAAAACACTTTGGGACACACTTTTAAGTGCAAAACGCCTATTACAAAATAATAATACTTAAAGTTTATTATTCCAAACCCATCACCAACGGGCCGTACATGTTTTCAAACATTTATCAAATCAACCAGATCGAAGTAATTTGGACATATATAGTTGTGTAACAACTACAAGGGTGATCTTTTGAGATACCCAATCATGATTATAACCATCGCGTGTCGTGGACACCCTCAGGTTACAAGTTGTTGGACTTCATTTCTCGCTAATCAACTTACGTTTGTTTAAACGCTCTCAGACTCAGGTGAGTCTCATAGCCCCTCTTTTACTGTTTTACTCAGGGGTGTGATATACTGCTCAAACTTTTAACATGTGAACGCAAGTACCAACTTTTCATATACTACATGAGTTTTTCGAAACTAATCATTTAAAGTCCTCCGTCAGTATAGTTGTTAATACGTTGTAGCGTGAATATTAGTATATGGTACCATATAGGATTGACCCACCTCGTTCGGGTTAGCAAGCACTAACCGGGTAAACGAACGTACTAATATTTGGGAAGACGAATGTTGATTAGGCATTCGTGGAGGCACCTCGCCCAGAATTCTCTATAGGGGACCCGGCCCTCGAGTTAAGCTCAACTATGTGCTCATGACTGTATACACGATGATTATCATTTAATTGCTGGATGCAATTCATTATTTAATTGCTGGATGCAATTCATTATTTAAATCTTGCGGTTCATACGATATTACTTGATTTCAAACCTGTGAGCTCACCAGCTTTATAGCTGACCTTTTAGCATATATCGCAGGTACCCAGCAGTAGGATGTTTCTGCTTCAGGAATTAGCTCGAGTCAGCATACAGACGATTGAGATTTTCTTGCATTTGTATATTTTGTACAAGTACTTATGTACTGAAATCTCATTTTATTTAACTTGAGCTATGTAAAGCTTTAAATGTTGTAAACATTTCGGTTATCAATATATTTTGTTAAAACGACGCATATAGAGTCTTTTGCTATTTATCTTTGTGCTTTGTTATTGATTAGTAACACCCAAATCAAGCTTCCGCAAAACATTAAATTTGGGGGTGTTACAGATTGGTATCAGAGCCTAAGGTTATAGTGAACTAGGATGCATTTAGTGAGCCTAGACTATGACCATTAGGCAGTATTCCTTATTAGGTATGACTGGTTCAGGGATTACAGCATACGAGTTTAATTTAACATAGCCTGATCAACTATGTACAATTAAGCAAAGATGATGTAAGATCTGAAAGTAGTTATGGCTGAACAGGATACAATAGAAGACTCTGACCTCGAGAGAACCGAGACTCAAACATGTTTATGCTAGACACTCAATAGGCTATATTATATAGGAGCTATATGAATATAGGCCTCAATCTTACTAACGCTTTGTCTCAGAAATGGCAAACATCCCATCAAATTCATCTCGTTCTCCATCCGGGTCGCAGAACCCAAGGGTAGCAAGGAGGAACAACAGGTTGCCTCGAGCTGGCCCGTATCCCACTCACATCGCCTTACCGGCTTTAACTGCTAGGGTAAATCAACACGAGCAGCGACTCCGCACCATGGATGTCGTGTTGCAGGAAACAAATGAAAACTGGCGACTTACGTCTCTTGAACGCATAGAACAGGTCTCCGACGACCTTGAAACCACAAACAACAACATGGATGTCCTTCGCAACCAAATTATAGAAATAAGGGTGGAAAATGCCCTTCTACAACAAAGGATGGAAGAATGTGAGCAACGCTCACATGAAGCAGAAGAGTATGCGCGCGGAATAACACAACGACTTGCGCTAGCAGAAGACAACGCCCGACAAGCTAGCAGGCTTGCAAACACTGTGGACCGTCTTGTCACGATGATGGAACAAATTAATCTACGTCAAGACTAGTGTAGTCTTTGCCTTGTAATCTATCCTGTAATCTAGTAACTATCTACTAGATTCAGTCGGATGTAACAATTCCCGACATCTTTTGTAATACATCTGTAGGATGTAACCTTTGAACTCGTATTAGCTATCAAATATTTCTTGTTGTTCAACTCATATTAATTGCCATAATTCTTTTTCATATTGATGTTATGTATTACCACCTTTATACATGTACATCTGAAATAAATACAATTTTCTTACAAAATCTCATGTATCTTCATTTCTTTTATTGAAGAATCATGCCGCCAAAGACACGACCTTACACAGATGCTCAGATCACGTCACTCATAACCCAGGCTGTTACTGAAGCCTTAGCTCGGAATACCCCACCCAACTCCACAAGAAACAGCGATACCGCTGGAACCTCTGCCGTCAAACCTTGTTCTTACAAGGACTTCCAAAGCTGCAAACCCTCGAGCTTCAAGGGTTCTGAAGGAGCCATCGGACTGATCAGATGGTTCGAGAAAATGGAAACTGTCTTCCGTGTTAGTAAATGCGCGGAGAACGACAAAGTAAACTTCGCCACCTGCTCTCTTGAAGATGATGCCCACTCTTGGTGGAATTCATATACCCAATCAGTGGGTGCTGACATTGCCTACCAACTCACTTGGGAGGAATTGAAGGCAAAACTCACTGCCAAATACTGCTCTATCGCCAAACTCCAAAAGCTAGATGAGGAGTTCTGGAACTTAAAGGTTCAGGGTGGTGATATTGATGGTTATACCACCAGGTTTCAACAACTAGCTGCCCTCCGCCCAACTATGGTTAGCACTGAACCTGATAAAATCAGGAAGTACACCCTTGGTCTCCCTGATCCTGTTCGGGGACATGTCATCTCTTCAAAACCAACCACCATTGACGGTGCGATCCTATTGGCCCAAGACCTAATGTCCATGAGCCAAGATTCTGAACCACCCACTTCATCCTCCCATAACAACAAACGCAAGTGGTCTGACTACCACAACAACCCCTCCAACCAACAAAACAAGAAACCCGACACCATCAAAGCTTACAACACCACCACTGACATCATCCGGGGCTACACTGGGAGCAAACCTTATTGTTCCAAGTGCAGTCGCCACCATGAAGGTTCCTGTGGTCCCTTTTGCAACAACTGCAAGAGGTACGGCCACCTCACAAAAGATTGCCGCTCTCCTACCAACAACAATTCCAACAACAACACCAGACCACCCAAAGTATGCTTTGAGTGTGGGAAACCTGGGCATTTCAGGGACTCGTGCCTAAAACTGAAGAACAACAACAACAACAACAACCGCAACAACAGCAACAACAACAACACTCGCAGCAGAGCTTTTGTCATCAAATCTGGGGACGCCCGCCAAGACCCGAATGTGGTCTCGGGTATGTTCCTCCTCAACAACTTAACTGCTTCCGTTCTATTTGATACTGGTGCTGATAGAAGCTTTATCTCCGATGATTTTTGCCCATTACTTGACATCACTCCTGTTGCCTTAGATGTTAAGTACATTGTAGAGCTAGCAAATGGAAAACTTATAGAAACCACCAGTGTGATACCTAATTGCACTTTAAACCTAGCTGAAGAAACCTTTTCGATCGACCTTATACCCATTGAAATCGAAAGTTTCGACGTCATTATCGGAATGGACTGGTTGTCCAAGCATCGAGCTGAAATCGTTTGTCATGATAAAATCGTCCGTATCCCACTCGCCGTTGGTGGAACCTTGATCATACAGGGGGAGACCGGTGGGACGGGACTCAATATAATCTCCTGCTTAAAAACCCGAAAATTTCTGAGAAAGGGTTACCCCGCAATACTTGCACACATCACAGAGAAGAAGTCGGAGGAGAAGCGACTTGAGGATGTGCAAATTGTTAGAGACTTTCCCGAAGTCTTTCCGGAAGAATTACCTGGTCTACCTCCGCTTAGACAGGTTGAGTTCTCGATTGATCTCGTGCCGGGTGCCGCACCGGTGGCCCGCGCACCATACCGTTTAGCCCCATCCGAACTTCAGGAGTTGTCCTCTCAGTTACAGGAACTTCTGGATCGAGGATTCATTAGACCGAGTTCTTCACCTTGGGGAGCTCCGGTCTTATTTGTCAAAAAGAAGGACGGTTCATTCCGAATGTGCATCGACTACCGAGAATTGAACAAATTGACCGTCAAAAACCGATACCCACTTCCTCGCATTGATGATCTATTCGACCAACTTCAGGGTTCAAGTTTTTACTCAAAAATCGATCTGCGATCAGGTTATCATCAATTACGAGTTTGCGACACCGATATTCCAAAAACTGCTTTCAGAACTCGTTACGGGCACTACGAATTCCAAGTGATGCCCTTTGGTCTAACCAACGCACCGGCTGTATTCATGGACCTCATGAACCGGGTGTGCAAACCTTACCTCGACAAGTTTGTCATTGTCTTTATCGATGACATACTCATTTACTCGCGCAACGAGCAAGAACATGCGCAACACCTCAAAACCATCCTTGAACTACTTAGACACGAGGAGCTTTATGCTAAATTCTCTAAGTGTGAGTTCTGGATCCAAACTGTTCAATTTCTTGGTCACGTGATCGACAGTCAGGGAATTCACGTTGATCCCATCAAAGATCGAGGCTATCAAAGACTGGCAAGCACCCACCTCTGCAACTGAAGTACGACAATTCTTGGGTCTTGCTGGGTATTATCGACGATTTATCAAAAATTTCTCTAAAATAGCTCAACCACTTACGGTACTGACTCAGAAGGACAAAAGGTTCGATTGGACCGAAAAACAAGAGTCAGCGTTCCAACTTTTGAAACAAAAGCTTTGCAGTGCTCCAATTCTATCCTTACCCGAAGGCACCGATGACTTCGTGGTATACTGCGATGCTTCTCACCAAGGTCTTGGTTGCGTGCTTATGCAACGAGACAAGGTCATTACTTATGCCTCACGACAGCTGAAAATTCATGAAAAGAACTACACCACTCACGATCTCGAACTTGGAGCTGTCATTTTTGCTCTAAAAATCTGGAGACATTATCTCTACGGCACTAAGTGCACCATCTTTACCGATCACAAAAGTCTCCAACATATCTTCGATCAGAAGGATCTCAATATGAGGCAACGTCGATGGGTCGAGTTGCTTACCGATTACGATTGCAAGATCAAGTACCATCCAGGGAAGGCTAATGTTGTAGCCGATGCCCTCAGTCGAAAGGAACGATCAAAACCACTTCGAGTCCGAGCCCTCAGTATGACCATTCATAACGATCTTACCATTCAAATTCATACCGCTCAGATCGAAGCCCTGAAATCTGAAAACATCAAAGATGAAGCCTTGCGGGGTATTGACAAACAATTCGAAATCAGACCTAACGGGATTAGGTATTTCTCAAACGGAATCTGGTTGCCTAGTTTTGGGAACTTAAGAGACTTGGTGATGGACGAGGCTCACAAGTCTAAATATTCTATTCATCCGGGATCCGATAAGATGTACCACGGTATCAAAGAATTTTATTGGTGGCCAAACATGAAAGCCGAAATCGCCACTTATGTCAGCAAGTGTCTTACTTGCTCGAAAGTCAAAACCGAACATCAGAAACCTCCTGGTTTACTTCAACAACCTGAAATCCCTGAATGGAAATGGGATCAAATTGCCATGGATTTCATAACCAAACTACCCAAGTCGTCGAGCGGTTGCGATACCATTTGGGTGATCGTCGATCGTCTCACCAAATCTGCTCATTTTCTGGCAATCAAAGAAAACGATAAAATGGAACGCCTTACACAAATCTACATCAAGGAAATCGTTTCTCATCACGGTGTTCCAATCTCAATCATCTCTGACAGAGATGCCCGTTTCACTTCTCACTTTTGGCAATCACTTCAGAAAGCATTGGGTACCCGTCTCGATATGAGTACCGCGTACCATCCTCAAACCGATGGCCAAAGTGAACGAACCATTCAAACCCTGGAAGATATGCTACGCGCCTGCGTAGTTGATTTCGGTACAAACTGGAAAAAACATCTACCGTTGTGCGAATTTTCGTACAATAACAGTTATCATGCCAGCATTAAGGCTGCACCTTTTGAGGCACTGTACGGTCGTAAGTGCCGATCACCGATCTGTTGGACTGAGGTGGGAGATAGTCAACTCACTGGTCCTGAACTCATACACGCCACCACTGAGAAAATTGTGGAAATCCAAAACAGACTCAAAGCCGCACGTGATCGTCAGAAAAGTTATGCTGACGTGAGACGCAAACCACTCGAGTTACAAGTTGGGGATCGAGTACTCTTGAAAGTATCTCCTTGGAAGGGCGTCATCCGTTTTGGCAAACGCGGGAAGTTGAATCCCAGATACATTGGGCCATTTGAGATCCTCGAACGGATTGGCCCCGTAGCTTATCGATTGCAGCTGCCATCCGAACTCAGCAGCGTGCACCCTACTTTTCATATTTCGAATTTGAAGAAGTGTCTGTCTGATGAGACACTTATTATTCCATTAGATGAAATTCGTGTTGACGATAAACTTCATTTCGTTGAGGAACCCGCTGAAATTATGAACCGTGAGGTCAAACAACTGAAACAAAGTCGTATTCCCATCGTCAAGGTCAGATGGAATTCGCGGCGTGGTCCGGAATTCACCTGGGAACGGGAAGACCAAATGCGACTCAAATATCCTCAACTTTTCACCGATTCCACATCAAACACGACTTCGAGCTAAATTTCGGGACGAAATTCTTCTAACAGGGGGAGAATGTAACACCCGCCAAATTAGGACTAGTGATTTAGTGCCTAATCATATGTTAATACATGTAATTAGTTCTTTGTTAGGCTAATTAATGTATCGAATTATATATATTGTTGAATATATACGAAAATGCGATTTGACGAAATCGTACGCAATTTAAATCGAATGTATTTCGATTCAATTTAATACGGACGTTGGTGACTCATTTTATTAAATAACGCTTTTATGTCAAAAATATTATTTTGATAATATTTCGTATTCATTCGTATCGTACAAACCAAACTTACACGATTTAAAACATTAAACCGCGCGAACGAAATAAACTAACTTACGTTTTATAACACAAATATAAAATGATTTGTAAAATATTTAAATAATATATCGCGTAATAAATCGTAATTTAAAACTTATAATTAAAATGTAAATAATTAATTAACGTTTGAAACGACGGAGCAAACGAACACCACACGGGACGCGGAGCGAAAACTAGAAAGTGGGGATAACCCCCACCTCCCACTTCTTTTTCTTCATTTCATCTTTTCTTCACTCTCTCTCTCTTTACTTTTCTCTCTAAACAAACAAACCACCAAAATCCACAAAATCGCAAAATACTACCACGAAACGCGACCGGATCACAAATATTTTTAGAGATTCACGACCACCTCGCAACGATCTACATTTCTACCTTTCCGGATTTTCATTTCGGCAAATTGTAAGTTTCCGACAAAATCCCGAAATCACTCGATTCTTAGTATTTTTCATTTGTGGTTGTTATTATAACTAGTATATGTCCATTACAATGTATAGAACACGAAATTACAGCTTGAAAACGGGTTAAAAACGGATTTTTGGCCGGAAAATGTTGAACAGCCGGAATTCTGGGCTGGTGTTCATCCATGCGACACAAGCATTGTGTCGCATGTTGTGTCGTATTTTAGCCTTTGTGTCGCATAAACTCCCTTGTGTCGTACCTTATGTCGTACCAAATAATTAGTGTCGCAAGTCCTGCGACACAACCACTATGTCGCATACCTATCCGACACAATCACTATGTCGCTGTTGAATCAGCATTTCGCATCCATGCGACACAACCCTTGTGTCGTATGGACATTGTGTCGCACTCCTATGCGACACAACCCATGTGTCGCATAATTCATTTAGTGTCGCATGATTGTGTCGCATAAAACAGCAGGTTTTCAAATCTCAATTTCACTAAGTGTCGGAACTATATAACCTCGAACCCTCATACGATACGACTTATAAAACACTTTGGGACACACTTTTAAGTGCAAAACGCCTATTACAAAATAATAATACTTAAAGTTTATTATTCCAAACCCATCACCAACGGGCCGTACATGTTTTCAAACATTTATCAAATCAACCAGATCGAAGTAATTTGGACATATATAGTTGTGTAACAACTACAAGGGTGATCTTTTGAGATACCCAATCATGATTATAACCATCGCGTGTCGTGGACACCCTCAGGTTACAAGTCGTTGGACTTCATTTCTCGCTAATCAACTTACGTTTGTTTAAACGCTCTCAGACTCAGGTGAGTCTCATAGCCCCTCTTTTACTGTTTTACTCAAGGGTGTGATATACTGCTCAAACTTTTAACATGTGAACGCAAGTACCAACTTTTCATATACTACATGAGTTTTTCGAAACTAATCATTTAAAGTCCTCCGTCAGCATAGTTGTTAATACGTTGTAGCGTGAATATTAGTATATGGTACCATATAGGATTGACCCACCTCGTTCGGGTTAGCAAGCACTAACCGGGTAAACGAACGTACTAATATTTGGGAAGACGAATGTTGATTAGGCATTCGTGGAGGCACCTCGCCCGGAGTTCTCTATAGGGGACCCGGCCCTCGAGTTAAGCTCAACTATGTGCTCATGACTGTATACACGATGATTATCATTTAATTGCTGGATGCAATTCATTATTTAATTGCTGGATGCAATTCATTATTTAATTGCTGGATGCAATTCATTATTTAAATATTGCGGTTCATACGATATTACTTGATTTCAAACCTGTGAGCTCACCAGCTTTATAGCTGACCTTTTAGCATATATCGCAGGTACCCAGCAGTAGGATGTTTCTGCTTCAGGAATTAGCTCGAGTCAGCATACAGATGATTGAGATTTTCTTGCATTTGTATATTTTGTACAAGTACTTATGTACTGAAATCTCATTTTATTTAACTTGAGCTATGTAAAGCTTTAAATGTTGTAAACATTTCGGTTATCAATATATTTTGTTAAAACGACGCATATAGAGTCGTTTGCTATTTATCTTTGTGCTTTGTTATTGATTAGTAACACCCAAATCAAGCTTCCGCAAAACATTAAATTTGGGGGTGTTACACAAATGAATAGGAAAACCGAGTAAGAACTAAAAAACCAACAATCTAAGTTCGACAAATGAATATATGAGCAAAAAAAATCATAAATTTATGGTGGATCTTTGATTTGGGGATGAATAGGAAGAGAAATTTGTTTGCACCGGAGAGGTGTTTAGAGAGAATGTAATTGAGATCTAATGATTTAATAAAGGTATAAAAGGCTTAAAAAATTTTTTAGAGTAAAAGGACATTATTAACCAGAGTAAGGTTCAAATGAGTATACCAATTTTGAGTGAGAATGAGGGAACCAATAGATTTCTGCCATATGTCACTTTATTCTCTCTCCTCCACACTTTATTCTCTCTCCTTCACATTTTTAAAAATTAAATATCTCACAAACGGTAAGTCGAAAAATCATGAAAATTGCACCATAAAATTCAGCGTTTTCTCCTCTTCGATTTGCCGTCCCTCAAGGCATACTTTTGACAACTTTTTTTTTCTCATTTTTTGGTGGGTTTCACAAATTAGTAACACATGTGTTAGTGATTAGTTGTACATTTAATTTGTGGTTAAGGTTAGGGTTTAGGGTTAGGTTTAGGGTTTAGTAGGGTTTATGGTTTAGGGTTTATAAGGGTTTAGGGTTTAGAAGGGGTTCAAGGTTTAGGGTTTTGAAAGATTTAGGGTTTAGCGTTTTGTAAAGCATTTAGGGTTTAGGGTTTGAGGTTTAGGGGTTAGGGTTTAGGGTTTAGGGTTTGAGGTTTGGGGTTTCGGGGGAGAAACCCCAAACCTCAAACCCTAAACCCTAAACCCTAACCCCTAAACCCCAAACCCTAAACCCTAAACGCAACACTTTAACACAGGTGTTTGTAAATGTGAAACCCACCAAAAAAATGAAAAAAAAAAAAAACTTTTCGAAAGTATGTCTTTAGGGACGGCAAATCGAAGAGGAGAAAACGACGAATTTAATGGTGCAATTTTCATAATTTTTCGATTTGTCGTTTGTGAGATAATTGATGTTGGGGGTAAATGGGTTTTGTACATGTGGAACATTCTCTTTGTACACATGGCTTGATATCATTGGTTCCCTCATTCTCACACAAATTTCTATTCCTATTCTCATTTGAATCCTACCCTTATTAACCATTAATATATCTTAATATCTTATTTTATCATGATATGTGAGATAATCGTGATAACCATGAATAAAAATTGCCGATAAACATGCGATTTACTCTACTAAGGGAATAAGGGATAAACCTTTTTGATTGTATGATTGGATTGGGCCGGAAGCAAGTGCCCTTCTAAATGAACCCAGTTTATTTATACTTGGAGATATCTCTTGGCTGGAAGCCCAATTTCTTTTGAAATATAATTACACACCAATTATTTCTAGTTATGATAGAATTATGTAGCATAAAGTTCATGATTTAAACAAAAACATGGTGCTTTACATTTATGTATGCTAGCTCGTTTGAGCTTATAAAAAGGAATATAAAACAACAAAAACACACCGAAAGATGGTTGACCATGGAGTTTTAGGGTGGACTCTTAGAAAACATACTATTTATGAATTAGTCAAAAAAAAAAAAAAAAAAAAAAAAAAAGACGAAGAGGAGAGGATAGATTGCAGCAAGCGATGCAAAATGCAAATTGATCTATCTCTGTCGACGTCTTCAAGAGTCTGCTTTTGAATCTGTGGAAGGAACTACCAGTTCTTTTTCATTTATAACATCTTCATTTGGTTCATTAACATGTGTACTTGTAGGCAACACATCTTCACTTACACTTACCATGGCTTTACTAGTAGTCGTAGACGCCATTTCTGTTGTTAGTAAACCATCCTCTTCCTTTTTGTACTTGTACATTGAAGCCGAAAGCAAGTAAACTGCAAAGTTTATCAAGCTCAACACGGCCAATAAATAATAAAACAAATTTAAATTTAATTCATCCAAAAGCATCCCATCGATCCATCCTTTTTTGCTTGGCGAAACCTTCTTTGTAACAGAGTTAACAATATCCACTAAAGCAGTACTCAAAAAGTAACCAATCGCCATAGATATCCATGTGAATGCAGTCGAGAGTGATCTCATCCCTACTGGAGCTTCTTTGTAGAAAAACTCAAGTAAACCGACTAATGTGAACATATCTGCAACTCCAAAAATACCGTACTGAAAAGAGAGCCAAAAAAGACTAATAGGCTCAAGTGGGTTGATTCTTGATTGGTTTCTTCTTTTTACTTCCACAAGGCCTGCAACTCCCATTGAGATAGCAGATAAAACGAGCCCAATTCCGACCCGTTGGAGTTGGGTAATGCCTTGAGGGTGCTTTGTGAATTTTCGTGCAAATGGTATAAAGAAGAACTCATAAATCGGGACGAGAATGCTCATGAAGATAAGTGGAATTACAGGAATCGAGCCTGCAGGGAAGTCAAGTTTGCCAAGTTTTTTTTTCATGAAGTTTCCTTGGGCTTGTGAGAATGTTTGTAGTTGGGCTAAGCAGGTGTTTAAGATAACGGTACTAAGTATGATAGGAAGCATTCTTATTAGGATTTTAACTTCTTCGACTTGTGTCACAGTGCATACCTCCCATGGTGCATGTTCACTTGATTTTGATTCATTTGGAACAATTGCTGCCTTGTCCAACCATCTGTACACAAAATTGCAGAAAACTTCATGTGGTCAGTAATGCACGTGTATATTGACTTGCTACCTTTTTAAGTTGGGTCAGTGATACGTACGTATATTGACTGGTTCGAGTGAGTTTTCCCCCAATCGAAGGCTTTTTTGAGCTACTCTCATGTAACTCTTCAGTAGTCTCCGGTAGTTTTAAATTTCTATTCTTAAAAGCTCCAGCAATAACCTGTTTACGATTAAAAAATTTCAGTAACAAATAACTCCGAAACATCAACTAACACAACGTCTTTTGTGTATCATGCAACAATGTGTTGTTACCAATTCCCTTCTCATGAACTTGATTTTTATTTTATTTTCATATAAATAAAAAACAGAGAAGAGTACCCGGCCGACACTAAGGAAGGGGCTGTCTTTTGGAACATGAATTTGGTAGAATGGTTTCCCCATGAAAAATAAACTGAAACCCAAGAAGCTGCCTATGGTAGCTAAGAAGAAGCCCCACCACCAGCCGTGGTTGGTACTAACCCAAACAAATCCAGTCACCCCCACGATGGCACCAGTTGTGGTGCTGAGCAAAAGCCAGTTAAAATAGCTTCCCTGGGCCTTTTTTCCATTGGGTTTTGTGACGTCAAACTGGTCAGCACCAAATGCCGCAAGCGCACCTCTAACACCACCCGAACCCAATCCTAGTAACGTTAATGAGGTGTAGAACATTATTCCTTTTCCTCCTTCCATGCAACTTGCCTTACCACCACAAGGTTTTGGATGCAGACTAGTGTCATGAGCTTGAATAGTCATCATCATGAAAGCCTGCAGCCATCATTGTAATTCGTTAGCTGTAATCAATGTAACTTTGTTTGTGTCGAGGGTTTGGCTTTTATATATGATGATGATGTTTGTTTATTTACCACTATTTCGACAACCCCAAAAATGATAACAGTGTGGTATCTGGAAATGTATGTGTCAGAAACGAAAGCACCAACAATTGAGAGTAGGAAAGTTGAGCCCATGAAGTTCGTAACTGTGTTTGCTGCCCCGGGGATGTTAAAACTTAAATCCATTAAGAAATATGTGAACATAATCAATACATTTGATATGAATCCCATGTTCTCCAATGCCACCAAACCTGTAAAGTCGTAAGAATTCGACTTAGATAGTTCTTATCAACACTATTTCAATAATTTTCTATGGATCACCATGAAATTGGCTTTTGGTGTAACTAGGAGCCCATCATTAACAAAGAGGTTACGGGTTCAAGTCTCGTTGTAAACAATTTGTATATAGGTGTGAATTTTACATGTACGTGGAATAGGTTGTATTTTGCCTTTCCGAAAACGGGATGTACACCGTAGTACATATAATCAATCGAAACCATCTCTCATTACATACGTTAACTTCGTAAATTTGACAATGAACACACGTACAGGGTTTCTCATTATTCTCTAGATTTGGCCACATTGAAATCACAAAACCCGTTTTCTAGAAATAAAATAGCATAATTATGGCAGATGACAGTTATAATTAACATTCAGAAGTATACAAATTAAGAAACAGCTCGTTAAATTTATCATAACCGTGACTACAAAGGAAAAAAGGTGGCATCGGAGAAACACTTGATGTATTTAATTAATAATAATGTTGGAAACTCACATGAATTCTTCACAAACTAGGGTCCACCAAGACCTCTTTTAGTTAAAAGTTGTACAAGACTTGCTACCAATCTAAAAACCATGAGTAAAATTAAGCTAGCCATTATACTTATTATTACTCCGTATTTCTAAATTTAATTTGTTCCTCATGTTAATAACTAATGAAACCTGATGATAAGTATAACAGAGCGAGGAATATGAAGATTACGTTCTACCAATTCACGTTATATACATTATATATAGTTGCATCTTGACATTCGAATGAAATATATATTTTTGTTACCATAGATGAAGCCAGAAGCTCTGAAGCCACCCTTTTCATCAACGGACTTGAAGCTGAGTCGGCTAAGTGATTTGTAGCCCGCTGTCGACTCTTCCTCCCCCTACACAAGTTAATTAGCATTAATGCATAAACATGAGTGTGTACGTACGTATAGAAAGAAATGATACAGGGAGATGATTGATCGGTTACATACCATGGTTGTAAAATGAGAGAGATCGAGCTTTGAAGGATGGAGGGAGAAGCTAGCTTGAGATGGTTGTAGATGTGAAGGGTGGGCTTAAAAAGCAGGACAGAGTTGAAGGAAAACTTTGTAGTTAACGGTGTAAAATGACACAAAAACAACATAGATTGTGTTTGAGGACATTGTTTCATCCCCACAACAACAAACTTAACACCCTTTATGTCGTTTTATCTGTTTGCCAACTGCATTTCTATTCCCAATCGCTTTCACAAGAACTCCATTCTTGTACATGACCAAAGTAGTCATAAACACATGACCAACCTATACACACTTTATTTATTTATTTTATTTTATATTGTTTTAGTTTGGTTTTGAGATACGACGCACCAGATGTTTCACGAATGTAGTTAGCTAATACATTGTAAATGTCTAAATGGAATATCTATGAGTAATCAATTTTATTCAACTATACCTTGGAGTCTTGGTCACACCACCCAGCCACCATCGTTTTGCAGAAGACGAGAAGAATAAGGGTTTGAAAACTAAAACTACGACTATTTTTTTAGAAAGATAATTAACTACTCGCACACACAGCTACTATACATACCATGAATAGATACATGTGTTTCATCTACGTAACTTGAATTTACAACCTCAAGGTTGAAATGTCACCTCGATACCACTAGGGCACTAGGCTAATGACATGACTTTCGTAACAATTATTTGGAATATTGGAAACGACGAATAAAAAAAATAATTTGAGTTAAGTCGACATTTTCAAATGACTGGTTGTTTAGAGCAGATTAGGAGTCAGTTTGATTAAAATAATGGTAGCATGCATCCCAATCAAGTTATACCATTTAGGCTGTTATCAAAGGTATAACGATGTTTTATGTTGTCAAAATATATAGGACGCATCGAGTACTTGAGATGTTATTCTTTTAAGTATTGGATTAAGTTTACTTTATAAGCAATTAAGCACCAATTATCTGACCCATTTAGATTTATGGCCTTACGTTTTATTGAGAAATGGTGGATACGAGTGTTACATAGAAACTTGCCTACATAAAGGCCACATAATCTTAATCTAGAGGAGCATTTGGCGTGATATCTTAATGTATAGCTATTCGATCAGTTCATAAAGGCATACTAAGACAGGAAGACTTAAGTGATATGATCGATTATTACAAGAATTTTAGGTTTTTTTTATACATTCGGCTGAATACGGTGGTTATATAGATATTCCTTTCAACTCACTTAAAAGATGCCACATTGTAATAACAGAAACAGGATACGTACAATTGAGTATTGGAGGTGGACTGGGCCTAGTATACTAGCCCGGCCCAATCCGTATTTAACGTTAGTGGTTAATTGGGTACTTGGGTGTTAACGAGCTTTTGGTTAATTCACTAAAGAAGCAAGACGACACTATACATGCTAACAAGAATATGTTGAAGTAATGTTACACTGTCTAAGGGTATTATAACTTTATAAGAATAAAACATGCCCAAATCCTATAATTTGTAAGGGTTTAGTATTTCTTTATTTATTAAACTTTTACACCTTTTAATAGTGTATAAGTCAAATTTTGACCATACCCATAAAAGAAAGTTTACATGCAATATACGATATTTACAAGTTCAGTACATACATTACAAAACATGAAAATATGTCTCATACAATAGTAAAATGTGTGAAGTTTAATACATAACGAAACAATAAACCCAATTTGTAATTCATAAACACTGAAACTAGCTGAGACTGTAGTTTTTTTTCCGGATTATATTTTTATTTACTATAAATATATTAGATCAGATTATGTGGCACTTGATCTAAGTAGTAAGAAAATAACTCGTAACGGGCAGATAAGATAAATGCTACATTGCAGGTACGTGTAGTGCAAGTGAGACTAGGCCGGATCTTAACATCAACTTAACCTACCCAAGCCAAGACACACTATATAATTTACTTAATTGGCTTGCTGTGAAATCCAAATGTAAGAGGTAGCATGAAATACTTTCCATTGATCGCCTTCAACACTTTCCGAATATATAGTTTTTAAGCGAGCACGTGCTCACTAGCTAAAAGGGGTCCAAGACATAGAATCGCAGTCGTGTTATAATTAATTATCACAAAAGAAGAAATTAGCTTATAAAATGTTGTTTAGCACGTACATTAGAGGACTAGAGGAAAAATATTAACTTTGTTTGGGTATGAAATTGGGTGGTCAAAAAGTCAAATAATACAAGTGACATGAGAAATTAATAATGTAGTCCGTAATACAGATGGTCAACGGGTGAAAGCCAGTGGTCTAATAATGGTAGTGGCATGGCCCTCTCTGGGGTGTGGTCAAACTAACCCAAATGTCCGGATAAGCCACTCTTTGATTTGGATGCATTCTCAGATGCATGCATGCGCCAGACTGCGTATATGACCGTGAATTTGTACTTTACTTGGCCTCAAACCTTATCGAATTAAGTAATAATGCATATATGGTCAGCAACGAAAAGATTATATTAACACTATCAATTAAGTATTTTCTCAATTTCAATAAAATATTCATCTTATTATTTTTGTTTGTCTCAAATGATTATTCACTTGCACAAAAATAACTGAAATAAGAAAAATCATTAAAATATCCAATTTACCCTTATTTATTACTCTCAATAACTCATTTCTTAAAAAATTTCAGTCAAACTTATATTGAATAAAAGGGTAAAATTGACATTTCATCAAACTATTATAAATTCCATATTTTTTAGACTACCCCCAACCCCAGCTTATTCACTTGCTTCTTCAGTTTTGCCAGCTTAGCGTCACGTCAGCACATCCACAACTGATGAAAGACTGATTAAACACTCCCAACAATCCTTTCATCATTTCAATTTTTAAGACCCACATTTACCAATATAACTTACATTTACATACACTAAACACAGAGAACAATACACATTAAATATAAGCTGGGCCCCACCCGTAACCCTTCTTCTTTCGTTGGCAAACCAAAGAACCAAAACAGAAGAAGCAAGAGAAGAGATGGTGCCAACGGCATCTCTTTGGAAGGCTTTCTTCAGTTTCAAACAAAGAAAGGCATTGGGAGTGATCTTTGGGAACATTATTTGAGACGGATGGACGACTACTTCAAAAAAGGGAAAGAAAAAAAACCTAGCACTTATTTGATACAAACAAATTATGCCCATGCTTTGCATCGGGAAAATATTATTTATTCGATCGAATAATATTTTGCACTTTGTTTATATATTAACTTTTTTATAAGTCTGATTCTTCTCTTTTAATTACAACTATTGAACGTTGACTTAATATTAATGATTAAAATCTTCTTCAACAAAAGCTATGATATGTATTAGAAATTATTTCTATTACAACTTTCATCATCTTAAAAAATGTCCACGAATAATTTTTCTTAAAATATTTCAGATTTAATTAAATAAAACGATTATATATGTATTTTTTAATAATTAATATTTTAATAAAGGTTCAAATGCTTTATACATAGTTTTTATAGACAAAGATAAAGCATAATTAAAAATCACATATACTTATAAAATAAATTTTAAAGAAGTAAAACTATTTAGATTTGTATGATTTTCCAATCACAATAGATAGTTTGATAATAAAGTTTAATTTATAAAATAAGTATTGTCATGTCACTGAAATAGTACATAACTAAATAATAATCATAGAAAAATAATAATTTGATTTGTTTCAATTTTTACATGAATTTAAAAAGTTGCTTTGCCGAGTTATCAATATAAAGAGAGATTGGTATCCATAAAAAATCGTTACACGATTTTAATAAATAAATTAAATCTTATGAATTATTTTAAATAGGGAATTAAAACTAAACCTGACGAACTACTTTGAAAGTGAAAATAAAAAGAATTCCATATAAACTTAAGGCATGAGAGGAAGGTTGTTATTGGATAAAAAATAATAATTAGATTTGTAATAGCATTATTTTTATTATATTTATATACCATTTAAGTTGAGACAAAATAAAAACTTCTTTTTTTACTATTCATAAGACTTCAAAGATTGATATTATAGGTGATATGTTAAAAACAATTCAGAATAGCATAACTAATAGTTAATATGAAAGACATTAATCGAATCAAATTTTAGTACTATTTTACTATGAATTCACACGTAGTAATATATAATATAGGGTTTATTGTTTCGTTATGTATTGAACTTTACATTTTTTACTATTGTATAAGTTGAATTTTGAAAACTTCTATTGTATGTATTGAACTTTTAAATATGGTCTATTGTATGTAAAATTTCCTTTTTGAGTATGGCTCAAATAAGAAAGTTTCCTTTTTTGACCTTACCCAAAAAGAAAATAATACATATAATAGACCATATTTACAAGTTCACTACATACAATAGAACAAATGAAAGTATGTCGCATACAATAGTAAAAAGTGTAAAGTTTAATATATAACGATACAATAAACCCTATAATATAAGATTCAATCTGTCTCGCTACTTGGTTCTTAATTAATGATACTTTGACTTTCTAGTGTGAGTCCACCATCCACAAACTTAACTATGTTGTATCTTCACTCACATTAATAAAATACAAAGTACTCCCTAATATATTACTCCGTATTAGGTAGTTATAGTTAGAGATGAGCAAAGACAAGATAAAACTGGTTTTCAGTCCAGTTCAAAAAAGTCCAGTTTTTTAACAGAAAATTAAAAACCAGTCTTTTCTAGGACTGGTCCAGTTTCAGTCCAGTTTTTTGCCAGTTTTGCCAGTTTTTCTTAAAATTTCAGTCCAGTCCCAGTCCAGTTTCAGTTATTTCCAGTTTTTTTTTTCATGGTTGATAATTTTGTCAATGGTTACAATAAAATTTTAAAACCAATAGAAAAAATCAATAAATGTGAAGTATGATTAAATTAAAATGTATATAATTGAAATTGTTGATGTGAAAATAAACAAAAGTTTATAAATAAAGAAATAAAAATGTATCAAATACAATTTGACCTAAATTTAAATTTTATAAGGAAAGAAAAAAGTTAATAAACAATAAATAAACATAAATAACTTATAATACATTTCAGTCTTTTTGCCAGTTTTAAACCAGTTTCAGTCTTTAACCAGTTTAAACTGATTTCAGTTCAGTTTTTAACCAGTCTTCTGACAGATAAGTAGGACTGAATTAGGACTGTCAGGCAGTCCTAGGACCAGTCCAGTCTTTTTCCCAGTCCAGTTTTTCTAGGACCGGTCCCAGTCCGATTCAGGACCAGTTTCAGTCTTAGACTGTTTTGCTCATCTCTAGTTATAGTTATGTTTTGCATCATCCCACGTTATATTCCGCATTAGTTAATTGGTCTTGATTTCACACGTAAAACTTTCTTCTTATAGAAATACAATAAGACTACAATTCTTAACGTAACCTTGAAAGAAGTCGATCGAGATAAAGTTTTAAATAATGATGTTACGTTGGAACATTACTGAAAGCACGCACCAGTGAACATGACAAAAATAGAAAGTGGTATGCGTGTGGGTACCACGAATACATCACCATGCATGCATTATTTGGTTTCAAATTCAAGACGTTGTTATATACGGAGTATTGTGGTTTTCTATGATATCTAACGCGTTTTTTCAGCAAACATTAACAAATGGTGTTTTGGAACCTTATAACTTTGGTTAAAATATAATACTCCGTAGTAAGATGCTAAGGTAAAGTAGCTCAACTTAACGCCTTGTGTCAAACATATATGCAATTTGCAAGCTAGCCAACTTGAGGTGGAAGACTTATCAGAACGAGTTGAACCGGTCATGCACACCGTCACATCACCCTTTGACTTTTTGATGCTACATTAGTTAATTAGGCTTTTAAAAATTTTTATTTTTTTTGTCACTCTTTTTCAAAACTCGTGAATAAATAATGATTGTATGATATGATTTATCTACCAAAAAGTCAGAATGCTTCACAAAATTAGCAAAAAGAGGTACCGTTGTCATTTTCTTGTATATATATGACCCGGACAACGTAAACACGTACGTATTTATTATTTTATTTATGGGCTATTCGTATTTATATGAAATTTAATTTAGCGATTTGTATAATATAATACATGAATAGCTTAATAAAAATGTTTGTATTTAGTTTAGATAAGCAAAAAAACTGTAAAGACATAACTATCAAAAGCGACAAAATTAAAATATTCCACACATTCGATCTACACTCCCATATTAAGGTGAATTTCCACGGTAAAATGTGGGATATGGAAAGAGTTATCGTAGAATATGGTATGAACCGTATGAACAACTTTTTCACTTTTAATTTTAACATATGTACACCTTTTCCAAAAAAATTATACCAAAATTATTAAAATTTCTATCCCATTTAATATTAAATCGATTTTAAAAAAATAAATAAGATATGACACACAAATTAAAGTTGTGTATCACAACTTTTAATTGTGATACTGTGATAAACACTAAATTTTTTATGATGTGTATTAATTACATATTTTAAAAGAAAATTATCTCATATTAAAGAACATAAAATTATAATAATTTTAATATAAATTTTTTAAAAAAAAATTATTTAATCTTAAAGTTAAAAATAAAAATGTTCGTTCTTACAATTCCTACTATAAGAAGTGTTTCTATTTGAACCTTCCATATGGGATATATATATATATATATATATATATATATATATATATATTCTGACAACAAAATGTCTTCGTAACATGACACCGCACATTTGGTTAAGTGTAGATCGATCAATGGCCATTTACTTTTTCTTGTGCATTTGGTTAATTTCTATTAATTTTTTGCAAAATTCGAAACGAAACCGAACATTGGAACACCCATCATCACCTCGTTATTCCTAGTTATTATCCACTTCAATTAACTAGGTAGACGACGTTCTACTACTAGACAAACTAAAGGCAAAGATAAAATATCTCCGATGACATGCCAATTGGCATTTATTCGTTTCACTATGCGTTCTATCTAAAAAGCCTATTAGCTAATGTAAAATGACCGTTTATGTGTAATATTGTTGTAATAATAATTAAATAGTACTACCTCCGTCCCATTACAAATGTCCACTATTGACTTTTTGAAGTCTTTCTTTTTCAACTTTGACCTTAAATATTTTTGTTTATGTTATATAATACATGATGAAAATTATATCACTAAAAATATATTTAAAACTTAATTCATTCATATATTTTGCATCAAGTATTATATAACACAAACAATAATATTTAAGGTCAAAGTTGTAAAAGAAAGACTTTCAAAAGTCAATAATGGACACTTGTAATGGGACGGAGGGAGTAGTAGCTTTGAATAAATGCTAAAATTTATATTGCATGAAATTAAACGGTCATAAAAATAATATTTGACCGCCAAAAGTAACTGTAAATATTTCATTCTTGTCACAAACTTTTCATCAGATTAGAACCATACCGATCGAGACTTAATCAAAGGTTTTATACGAACTTCATTATAATATTCACCGGACAATAATATATTTTTTAGAAAGTAATACCTACTTTAGAGAAAAACACGTACTACTTGTCTACCGTCACTAAAATATCCTTTCTTGTAACAAACTTCATTATAGTATTCCTTTCAGTCCAATAATTTTATACCCAAAGGTACACCAAATTTGCATGAAAATATGTATATGAGCTGTATCCATCGAATCGCATTCTGATAAGAAAGTTTGAATTATTCCCATTTCCCTCCCTTTTCCTTTGCATCGCCTGCATGTAGCCGACTTTAATTTGTTTACATTTGTCAACATGTTTGACTTTTCTACACAACCCTACCCCCATCCCAAACACTATATATACCTCATTCCTCTCTACTCTACCTCACACCAAAAAACATACCCAATACTTCACCTAAAACTACTACAAATTATAACAAATCTTTTTCTTGCGAAGTTTTCTAAAAAATCTTTGTAGTGATTTTAAAACCACAAATTAACAAACCTATCTAGCTAGTAAGAATGGAGCTTTTCTCCCATAGCAAAAATTTCATCTTCTTTGTTGTACTGTTATCATGCTTGAGCACCTTGGCATTGAGCCAAGGCACCCGGTTTGGGTTCTACCGAAACTCATGCCCAAGGGTTGAATCTATTGTGCAAACCGCTGTCCAGACTGCTGTTCGTGCCAACCCAACAATGGCACCTGGTTTACTACGAATGTTCTTTCACGATTGCTTCGTTAATGGCTGTGATGCATCTATTCTAATTAATGGTGCTTCTTCTGAGAAAACCTCTCCCCCTAACTCACTGTTGAGAGGCTTTGAAGTCATTGATGCTGCAAAGACTCAGCTCGAAGCTGCATGTCCTGGAGTAGTCTCATGTGCTGACATTCTTGCCCTTGCTGCCCGAGATTCTGTTGTGCAGACTGGAGGAACAGGGTGGCCAGTACCATTAGGTCGCAGAGATGGAAGAGTTTCACAGGCAGCTAACACCGCAAACTTGCCTGCTTTCAATGACCCAATTAATGTTCAAATCAAGAAGTTTAGTGACAAAGGTCTTAACACCCAAGATCTTGTAGCACTTAGTGGTAAGTACTCGATCATATGCATGTACACCAACAATATAAGTCAAACGATTTATATATTCTCAAAATTCAAATGAAACTGATGTGTTTGATGGTTTGACAGGAGCACACACAATTGGGACAGCTGCATGTGCATTATTCAGCTACAGGCTATACAACTATAACAACACCAATGGGCCAGACCCGACTATTGATCCAGCATTCCTTCCCACCCTACGAAACCTTTGCCCTAATGGTGGTAACGCTTTAAGTCGTGTGACCCTAGACACAGGCAGTGTGGGCAGGTTTGATAATTCATACTATGCAAACTTAAGGAACAGGCGGGGAGTACTTGAATCTGATGCGGCGTTATGGAACAACCCAACAACACAAAGGTTTGTGCAACGGTTTCTTGGACTTAGGGGACTGCTTGGATTGACATTCAACATTGAGTTCGGGAGATCAATGGTGAAGATGGGTAATGTCGAAGTGAAGACTGGGACTCAAGGAGAAATTCGTAGGGTTTGTAGTGCAATTAATTAATTGATCGCTAGCATGCATGAGTACGCAAATGTAATTTTTTGAATGATAGAAGTTGATAGGCATAATTAAGTTGTTAAAAAACAATCATTAGCTGCCTGGGTACAAACTGTTGTAGAATAAATCAGTGATAATAAATTGTGTCTTTGGCCATTAGAAGAAAAAAAAAAATGCGTTTCTACAGTACGTTGGTTTCTTGTTTTCACTGGTTGCATGCATGCATATATGTTGCGATGAGGCATTGATGGCAATAGTGTATCAGTTATATACAGGACCTCCATTTGATGGCAACGGCAATGTTTAGGTATCTTTGAAAATAAGAAAATATATGTATTTTGCCTCTTCATAAACATATATCCATATTAAATACACTAACAAATATGGAGGTAAGATGTCAATATAATTTGGCCATTATATTTGGAAATAAAAAACTTTGTCTAGAATTCAGAAACTTAACCTATAAACTAATCTCGAGGGGCGAACCCACGTTATAGTCAGCGGTAGCACGTGACACCAGTCAATTAAGTCAACTCAGTGTAAATTTAGTTGAAAAATTATTGATTTTTTAAGAATGCTACCACTTATATTTTGACCGTGCACCTCATGTTTAAATAAACTTAATAAATTAACTACCAAGTCGAGGAAGATTCAAAATTTTTGTGACACCGGTGACTAAATTTTCCGGATCCGCCTGTGCTAATCTCTATATATAAATTTCTGATTGCAACTTTAAAACAAATTGAATGACCAAATCAACTCTTCATGATAGATTCATGGACTAATTCTTTCTTGGACTAGTTTTAACCACATGAAAAAGGGCGGCATGAAATATAGTTATAGACACGATATATAATATTTGCTAAAGATCGATAAAACAAGAGAACGATATGATCGAGTACCTTATTTTTGAGCAATTTCTATGGCACTCAGGCATAGTAACCACACATGCACAAACAATTTCGTGAGCTCTTCCTCAACTCAATGTATGAATATATAGTAGTGAACGTTATACTCCCTCCGTCCCAAATCTATAGTCCACCTTTCCATTTTAGGATGTCTCAAATTTATTGTCCACTTATACTTATCAACCAATCAAAATATTTGTATGTGGTGCGAGATTAAATTTTATTGGTTGTAGAGTACAACAAGTACACTTTTTTTAAAGTGCGTGTTTTTTTGTCTGGGGACAATAAAATTGGGACGGAGGGAGTATATAATTCTAGGAGCTTATAATTTTCATAATTAAATCGTCCATGCCATTAAGAGCACAGTGTGTGGTAAACAATGTTCTGGACAGCATGTCTGATACCTGAGGAATGGGAGTCATTCCTGGGGAATCTCTTGTAAATTCACATTTTTGTTATTTGAGTCATTATTTGATTAAGAGAACGATATAACGAGTCTATAATGTCATATTTTAGATGTGGGACCTAATAGAGTGTGTTTTCAGTGTTAGGTAAAAAAAATGATTCTGTTTTCGGAGCGTTTCAAGTTGGTATCAGAGCGATAGTTTAAGATAGTTATGTAATCCATTTTAGGATTTCATGATCTTAAACTATTATGAATTATTTGATTTGCTATTATTATGATGAGTTATATGATTATTAATATGTGTTGATTCAGTAGTTAAAGTGTTGATAGAGAGTGTGTGATTAATAGTGCTATATGATTATATGATTAGAGAATATGAGGTGACTGCGGTCAACAGAGTAAGTGACTTATGTATGATTACGTTTATGAAGTGAAAACAGTGACTAGTGAATGATGTAGAAATTAAATGGGGTTCAGTGTTTATATGGAATTGTATGATTACGTGGAGTTAAGTATATGAATAACGAGTTAACGTTTCGCGGTGTATTTGTTGATAGAGTGCTGTTAAGTGTGTTTTGACTTGTTGAATACTTGTGATATATGATTTTACGTGTAAATTGTATTAAAGATTGATGATATGAGATACCCTGAGAAGGAAGTGTGTGTGACATAATCTGACTATGCCTGATCAACGTAGTTATATTATGTCATTTCACATGGAATTGTTAAGGTTATCAAGTATCAGAGAGATTTAATGTAATTTGGAAGATAGGGTGTAAAAGAAAAGATACTTATGGATTATGTGTTAAATATAGTGGTAAAGGAGATAATAGAGAATAGACTTGTATCTAGTGGTACGAATTTCACTAATGATGTGAAACCAATATATGAGGGTTATATGAATCTGAGTTGTAAATCAGTTGTTGAAGAATAAACAGTGAAGTTAAATAGAGTTGAATGCACAATGTATGTTCTTGTGTTGACTAGTGGTCTATGTTTATAGGGTGTGAGGTATTATATTATGATAAAACGCTTCTGCAAAGAGTAGAGATAGTGTTAAGACTGAGTAGTAAGGGTGACATTCATGAGGACATGAATGAGATAAGTGGGGGAGAGTTGTAACATCCCGAATTTCAGGAAATTAATATCGTACACGGATTAAATTTATTACGAAATATTATTATGTAGATATCGAGATATAATGAAAAACGTAAATGATTTTATCAGTTCTAGACTGTAGAGATTAAAGGGAAATAAGCTAAATAGGATATATATGTGTACTGCTACGTGTCTACCTCATTTCCTTTCTCTCAAATATTTCATACGTTCCAGAGACATGAAGAAAACAGAGAGGTTTAATCCAAATCACAAAATCAGTTTCATTCTTCTAAATTGAAGCTAGAGAAATTAGAATCATCATCTTTTGGTCATCCCTAACTACATGTAAGTTGAATTTCTTAATCTCTTGACCTAGTTCTTGGGGTTTTATGGGGTTTTGATGGGTTTCATGAAATTGGTTAGAGTAAATACGAAATTAGGGCTCTATTTTGATGGAATTGATGTTAGTTAATGTTATTATCATAATTAGTAATCAAATAACATGATGAAAGTGGTGAATTTATGATTTGTGTTCATGAGTGATTTTAGGGTTTATGTCAAATCTTTATGAAATTATGAAGTAAGTTTAAAAGTGATGTTAGTGGTGTTAATAAAGCTTGATTATGTAGATAGAACATGAATTTAAGGTAGTAAAGTTGATAAGTGATGAATTATTAAAAGAGTGTTTATGGTGGTTCATGTAAATTATGATAAGATTATGTTAATGAGATTAATAATGTAATTTGAGCATGATTATAAAGATGAAGCATAAATTAAGATAGTGAAAGTTTAAAAGTGATCATGTGAGGTGGTTTAATGTGGGTGATTAAAGGATTTAAAACTAAGTGTAATCAAAGTGGGTGAGGGAATTAATAAGATTAAAGTGGATGATTAATTAGTGTCTAAATATGGTTATGTGTTGTTTTATACGATATGATTAGGTGATAAAGATGTGGAAAGTGTACGTGGCTATTATGGTGAATCATCAAGTGTCGAGGTAAGTGACACGGGGGTCAAATGGGTGAATTGATTGTGTATGTACCGGATAGCTTCCGAGCTAGAGGTTTGCATAATCAAGGGAGAAGTTAATTGTTTATGTAGTTGATTATGTTGTTGTGTATGATTCGATTGTGTTGGATCCGGATTGCTTCCGAGCAAGAGGCTACACAATCGGGTGAAAGATAATGTGTTCATATATGTGGATTAAATATTGGAGATTATGTGGTTATGATGTTATGTTAAGTTGATTATTGTGTTGATTATGTAGTTTGTGGATTATGTGGAATATGCTTATGCAGTGAACAGTGTTAGTATGCATACTGTTGTGGTATGGTACTTAGTGAAATAGTGTTAGCATGCATATCGATGTGGTATGGTGCTCAGTGATCAGTGTTCAGAGCTTAGTGAATATGTGGTTAAGTAGACATTTGTTGATATGTGTTAAATGTGTTATGTGAATCATTCATTTGATTGCTTGTGTACTTACTAAGCGGTTGTGCTTACCCCGTTGATGTTTTATGTTGTAGGTTGATGTGTTGGTAGAGACACGTGGATAGAGAATGTGTTTATGGTAGTGATATGGATATGGAGCTTGCTTTGTGGTTAGAATGCTCCTTCTCTTTGAATTGTTGTTTTGATATGCAATTGTGTAAATCGCCCAAATAAGAAGTTTTTGATTTAAATATGTTAGTCAATTAACATGTTGTATTTGACTTTGAAAGTCAAACAAAGAATATAGAGTCTTGTGTATGTGTATACAAAGGGTATGAAGTCATTGGATTATAATTGGTGTTGCTTTGGGTCAAACCTAGTGAAATGTGGTCAAGTGTCATTTGTGATTGGTTGGTCAAATGTGAAGTAGACACATTGTCAATAGCCTTGAATTGGTTAAACAAATGTGGTTTGAGTGTTGAATTGGTTGAAAAATGGTTGAATTATGAAATGGGTCATTAAGGTGTCAAAATGGGTTGAAAGTGGTCATGTGGTGAATTTAATGTGTGGTGGTGTCATGGGTTGGTTTTTATTTGCTTCAAGTTTTTTTTGAGGAGTTAAATAAGTGTGCAAAAGAGTAGAGTTTAATTGTGTGTGGTTTGTGATTTGATTGGTAGTCAAAAAGAGGTTTAAATGGTCGAAAAGAGGTTATACGTCCGTTTTCTCGTAAAACGTGTATTTTGGAAAAGTGCGAAAATAGAAAGTTTCATTTTGTCATTATGGAGGTGTCTGCAATTTTTCAGAGTCTAAGTGTTTACGAGTAAAAAGATATGCGCGTCGGAAATTCATATTTTGGTATTAGTTTGTGCAGCCCTGATTCCTGGGGAATCGGAGTCATTCCTGAGGAATCTGAAATTCAGTTCTAACAGCAACCCTGATTCCTGGGGAATGAGAGTCATTCCTGGGGAATCCGAATCCAAGTGTTAACAGCATGTCTGATTCCTGAGGAATGAGAGTCATTCCTGGGGAATATCTTGTAAATTCACATTTTTGTTATTTGAGTCATTATTTGATTAAGAGAACGATATAACGAGTCTATAATGTCATATTTTAGATGTGGGATCTAATAGAGTGTGTTTTCAGTGTTAGGTAAAAAAAAATGATTCTGTTTTCGGGGCGTTTCAAGTTGGTATCAGAGCGATAGTTTAAGATAGTTATGTAATCCATTTTAGGATTTCATGATCTTAAACTATTATGAATTATTTGATTTGCTATTATTATGATGAGTTATATGATTATTAATATGTGTTGATTCAGTAGTTAAAGTGTTGATAGAGAGTGTGTGATTAATAGTGCTATATGATTATATGATTAGAGAATATGATGTGACTGCGGTCAACAGAGTAAGTGACTTATGTATGATTACGTTTATGAAGTGAAAACAGTGACTAGTGAATGATGTAGAAATTAAATGGGGTTCAGTGTTTATATGGAATTGTATGATTACGTGGAGTTAAGTATATGAATAACGAGTTAACGTTTCGCGGTGTATTTGTTGATAGAGTGATGTTAAGTGTGTTTTGACTTGTTGAATACTTGTGATATATGATTTTACGTGTAAATTGTATTAAAGATTGATGATATGAGATACCCTGAGAAGGAAGTGTGTGTGACATAATCTGACTATGCCTGATCAACGTAGTTATATTATGTCATTTCACATGGATTTGTAAAGGTTATCAATTATCAGAGAGATTTAATGTAATTTGGAAGATAGGGTGTAAAAGAAAAGATGCTTATGGATTATGTGTTAAATATAGTGGTAAAGGAGATAATAGAGAATAGACTTGTATATAGTGGTACGAATTTCACTAATTATGTGAAACCAATATGTGAGGGTTATATGAATCTGAGTTGTAAATCAGTTGTTGAAGAATAAACGGTGAAGTTAAATAGAGTTGAATGCACAATGTATGTTCTTGTGTTGACTAGTGGTCTATGTTTACAGGGTGTGAGGTACTATATTATGATAAAACGCTTCTGCAAAGAGTAGAGATAGTGTTAAGACTGAGTAGTAAGGGTGACATTCATGAGGACATGAATGAGATAAGTGGGGGGGAGTTGTAACATCCCGAATTTCAGGAAATTAATATCGTACGCGGATTAAATTTATTACGAAATATTATTATGTAGATATCGAGATATAGTGAAAAACGTAAATGATTTTATCAGTTCTAGACTGTAGAGATTAAAGGGAAATAAGCTAAATAGGATATATATGTGTACTGCTACGTGTCTACCTCATTTCCTTTCTCTCAAATATTTCATACGTTCCAGAGACATGAAGAAAACAGAGAGGTTTAATCCAAATCACAAAATCAGTTTCATTCTTCTAAATTGAAGCTAGAGAAATTAGAATCATCATCTTTTGGTCATCCCTAACTACATGTAAGTTGAATTTCTTAATCTCTTGACCTAGTTCTTAGGGTTTTATGGGGTTTTGATGGGTTTCATGAAATTGGTTAGAGTAAATACGAAATTAGGGCTCTATTTTGATGGAATTGATGTTAGTTAATGTTATTATCATGATTAGTAATCAAATAACACGATGAAAGTGGTGAATTTATGATTTTTGTTCATGAGTGATTTTAGGGTTTATGTCAAATCTTTATGAAATTATGAAGTAAGTTTAAAAGTGATGTTAGTGGTGTTAATAAAGCTTGATTATGTAGATAGAACATGAATTTAAGGTAGTAAAGTTGATAAGTGATGAATTATTAAAAGAGTGTTTATGGTGGTTCATGTAAATTATGATAAGATTATGTTAATGAGATTAATAATGTAATTTGAGCATGATTATAAAGATGAAGCATAAATTAAGATAGTGAAAGTTTAAAAGTGATCATGTGAGGTGGTTTAATGTGGGTGATTAAAGGATTTAAAACTAAGTGTAATCAAAGTGGGTGAGGGAATTAATAAGATTAAAGTGGATGATTAATTAGTGTCTAAATATGGTTATGTGTTGTTTTATACGATATGATTAGGTGATAAAGATGTGGAAAGTGTACGTGGCTATTATGGTGAATCATCAAGTGTCGAGGTAAGTGACACGGGGGTCAAATGGGTGAATTGATTGTGTATGTACCGGATAGCTTCCGAGCTAGAGGTTTGCATAATCAAGGGAGAAGTTAATTGTTTATGTAGTTGATTATGTTGTTGTGTATGATTCGATTGTGTTGGATCCGGATTGCTTCCGAGCAAGAGGCTACACAATCGGGTGAAAGATAATGTGTTCATATATGTGGATTAAATATTGGAGATTATGTGGTTATGATGTTATGTTAAGTTGATTATTGTGTTGATTATGTAGTTTGTGGATTATGTGGAATATGCTTATGCAGTGAACAGTGTTAGTATGCATACTGTTGTGGTATGGTACTTAGTGAAATAGTGTTAGCATGCATATCGATGTGGTATGGTGCTCAGTGATCAGTGTTCAGAGCTTAGTGAATATGTGGTTAAGTAGACATTTGTTGATATGTGTTAAATGTGTTATGTGAATCATTCATTTGATTGCTTGTGTACTTACTAAGCGGTTGTGCTTACCCCGTTGATGTTTTATGTTGTAGGTTGATGTGTTGGTAGAGACACGTGGATAGAGAATGTGTTTATGGTAGTGATATGGATATGGAGCTTGCTTTGTGGTTAGAATGCTCCTTCTCTTTGAATTGTTGTTTTGATATGCAATTGTGTAAATCGCCCAAATAAGAAGTTTTTGATTTAAATATGTTAGTCAATTAACATGTTGTATTTGACTTTGAAAGTCAAACAAAGAATATAGAGTCTTGTGTATGTGTATACAAAGGGTATGAAGTCATTGGATTATAATTGGTGTTGCTTTGGGTCAAACCTAGTGAAATGTGGTCAAGTGTCAATTGTGATTGGTTGGTCAAATGTGAAGTAGACACATTGTCAATAGCCTTGAATTGGTTAAACAAATGTGGTTTGAGTGTTGAATTGGTTGAAAAATGGTTGAATTATGAAATGGGTCATTAAGGTGTCAAAATGGGTTGAAAGTGGTCATGTGGTGAATTTAATGTGTGGTGGTGTCATGGGTTGGTTTTTATTTGCTTCAAGTTTTTTTTGAGGAGTTAAATAAGTGTGCAAAAGAGTAGAGTTTAATTGTGTGTGGTTTGTGATTTGATTGGTAGTCAAAAAGAGGTTTAAATGGTCGAAAAGAGGTTATACGTCCGTTTTCTCGTAAAACGTGTATTTTGGAAAAGTGCGAAAATAGAAAGTTTCATTTTGTCATTATGGAGGTGTCTGCAATTTTTCAGAGTCTAAGTGTTTACGAGTAAAAAGATATGCGCGTCGGAAATTCATATTTTGGTATTAGTTTGTGCAGCCCTGATTCCTGGGGAATCGGAGTCATTCCTGAGGAATCTGAAATTCAGTTCTAACAGCAACCCTGATTCCTGGGGAATGAGAGTCATTCCTGGGGAATCCGAATCCAAGTGTTAACAGCATGTCTGATTCCTGAGGAATGGGAGTCGATCCTGGGGAATATCTTGTAAATTCACATTTTTGTTATTTGAGTCATTATTTGATTAAGAGAACGATATAACGAGTCTATAATGTCATATTTTAGATGTGGGATCTAATAGAGTGTGTTTTCAGTGTTAGGTAAAAAAAAATGATTCTGTTTTCGGGGCGTTTCAAGTTGGTATCAGAGCGATAGTTTAAGATAGTTATGTAATCCATTTTAGGATTTCATGATCTTAAACTATTATGAATTATTTGATTTGCTATTATTATGATGAGTTATATGATTATTAATATGTGTTGATTCAGTAGTTAAAGTGTTGATAGAGAGTGTGTGATTAATAGTGCTATATGATTATATGATTAGAGAATATGATGTGACTGCGGTCAACAGAGTAAGTGACTTATGTATGATTACGTTTATGAAGTGAAAACAGTGACTAGTGAATGATGTAGAAATTAAATGGGGTTCAGTGTTTATATGGAATTGTATGATTACGTGGAGTTAAGTATATGAATAACGAGTTAACGTTTCGCGGTGTATTTGTTGATAGAGTGCTGTTAAGTGTGTTTTGACTTGTTGAATACTTGTGATATATGATTTTACGTGTAAATTGTATTAAAGATTGATGATATGAGATACCCTGAGAAGGAAGTGTGTGTGACATAATCTGACTATGCCTGATCAACGTAGTTATATTATGTCATTTCACATGGAATTGTTAAGGTTATCAAGTATCAGAGAGATTTAATGTAATTTGGAAGATAGGGTGTAAAAGAAAAGATGCTTATGGATTATGTGTTAAATATAGTGGTAAAGGAGATAATAGAGAATAGACTTGTATCTAGTGGTACGAATTTCACTAATGATGTGAAACCAATATATGAGGGTTATATGAATCTGAGTTGTAAATCAGTTGTTGAAGAATAAACAGTGAAGTTAAATAGAGTTGAATGCACAATGTATGTTCTTGTGTTGACTAGTGGTCTATGTTTATAGGGTGTGAGGTATTATATTATGATAAAACGCTTCTGCAAAGAGTAGAGATAGTGTTAAGACTGAGTAGTAAGGGTGACATTCATGAGGACATGAATGAGATAAGTGGGGGAGAGTTGTAACATCCCGAATTTCAGGAAATTAATATCGTACACGGATTAAATTTATTACGAAATATTATTATGTAGATATCGAGATATAATGAAAAACGTAAATGATTTTATCAGTTCTAGACTGTAGAGATTAAAGGGAAATAAGCTAAATAGGATATATATGTGTACTGCTACGTGTCTACCTCATTTCCTTTCTCTCAAATATTTCATACGTTCCAGAGACATGAAGAAAACAGAGAGGTTTAATCCAAATCACAAAATCAGTTTCATTCTTCTAAATTGAAGCTAGAGAAATTAGAATCATCATCTTTTGGTCATCCCTAACTACATGTAAGTTGAATTTCTTAATCTCTTGACCTAGTTCTTGGGGTTTTATGGGGTTTTGATGGGTTTCATGAAATTGGTTAGAGTAAATACGAAATTAGGGCTCTATTTTGATGGAATTGATGTTAGTTAATGTTATTATCATGATTAGTAATCAAATAACATGATGAAAGTGGTGAATTTATGATTTGTGTTCATGAGTGATTTTAGGGTTTATGTCAAATCTTTATGAAATTATGAAGTAAGTTTAAAAGTGATGTTAGTGGTGTTAATAAAGCTTGATTATGTAGATAGAACATGAATTTAAGGTAGTAAAGTTGATAAGTGATGAATTATTAAAAGAGTGTTTATGGTGGTTCATGTAAATTATGATAAGATTATGTTAATGAGATTAATAATGTAATTTGAGCATGATTATAAAGATGAAGCATAAATTAAGATAGTGAAAGTTTAAAAGTGATCATGTGAGGTGGTTTAATGTGGGTGATTAAAGGATTTAAAACTAAGTGTAATCAAAGTGGGTGAGGGAATTAATAAGATTAAAGTGGATGATTAATTAGTGTCTAAATATGGTTATGTGTTGTTTTATACGATATGATTAGGTGATAAAGATGTGGAAAGTGTACGTGGCTATTATGGTGAATCATCAAGTGTCGAGGTAAGTGACACGGGGGTCAAATGGGTGAATTGATTGTGTATGTACCGGATAGCTTCCGAGCTAGAGGTTTGCATAATCAAGGGAGAAGTTAATTGTTTATGTAGTTGATTATGTTGTTGTGTATGATTCGATTGTGTTGGATCCGGATTGCTTCCGAGCAAGAGGCTACACAATCGGGTGAAAGATAATGTGTTCATATATGTGGATTAAATATTGGAGATTATGTGGTTATGATGTTATGTTAAGTTGATTATTGTGTTGATTATGTAGTTTGTGGATTATGTGGAATATGCTTATGCAGTGAACAGTGTTAGTATGCATACTGTTGTGGTATGGTACTTAGTGAAATAGTGTTAGCATGCATATCGATGTGGTATGGTGCTCAGTGATCAGTGTTCAGAGCTTAGTGAATATGTGGTTAAGTAGACATTTGTTGATATGTGTTAAATGTGTTATGTGAATCATTCATTTGATTGCTTGTGTACTTACTAAGCGGTTGTGCTTACCCCGTTGATGTTTTATGTTGTAGGTTGATGTGTTGGTAGAGACACGTGGATAGAGAATGTGTTTATGGTAGTGATATGGATATGGATCTTGCTTTGTGGTTAGAATGCTCCTTCTCTTTGAATTGTTGTTTTGATATGCAATTGTGTAAATCGCCCAAATAAGAAGTTTTTGATTTAAATATGTTAGTCAATTAACATGTTGTATTTGACTTTGAAAGTCAAACAAAGAATATAGAGTCTTGTGTATGTGTATACAAAGGGTATGAAGTCATTGGATTATAATTGGTGTTGCTTTGGGTCAAACCTAGTGAAATGTGGTCAAGTGTCAATTGTGATTGGTTGGTCAAATGTGAAGTAGACACATTGTCAATAGCCTTGAATTGGTTAAACAAATGTGGTTTGAGTGTTGAATTGGTTGAAAAATGGTTGAATTATGAAATGGGTCATTAAGGTGTCAAAATGGGTTGAAAGTGGTCATGTGGTGAATTTAATGTGTGGTGGTGTCATGGGTTGGTTTTTATTTGCTTCAAGTTTTTTTTGAGGAGTTAAATAAGTGTGCAAAAGAGTAGAGTTTAATTGTGTGTGGTTTGTGATTTGATTGGTAGTCAAAAAGAGGTTTAAATGGTCGAAAAGAGGTTATACGTCCGTTTTCTCGTAAAACGTGTATTTTGGAAAAGTGCGAAAATAGAAAGTTTCATTTTGTCATTATGGAGGTGTCTGCAATTTTTCAGAGTCTAAGTGTTTACGAGTAAAAAGATATGCGCGTCGGAAATTCATATTTTGGTATTAGTTTGTGCAGCCCTGATTCCTGGGGAATCGGAGTCATTCCTGAGGAATCTGAAATTCAGTTCTAACAGCAACCCTGATTCCTGGGGAATGAGAGTCATTCCTGGGGAATCCGAATCCAAGTGTTAACAGCATGTCTGATTCCTGAGGAATGGGAGTCATTCCTGGGGAATATCTTGTAAATTCACATTTTTGTTATTTGAGTCATTATTTGATTAAGAGAACGATATAACGAGTCTATAATGTCATATTTTAGATGTGGGATCTAATAGAGTGTGTTTTCAGTGTTAGGTAAAAAAAAATGATTCTGTTTTCGGGGCGTTTCAAGTTGGTATCAGAGCGATAGTTTAAGATAGTTATGTAATCCATTTTAGGATTTCATGATCTTAAACTATTATGAATTATTTGATTTGCTATTATTATGATGAGTTATATGATTATTAATATGTGTTGATTCAGTAGTTAAAGTGTTGATAGAGAGTGTGTGATTAATAGTGCTATATGATTATATGATTAGAGAATATGATGTGACTGCGGTCAACAGAGTAAGTGACTTATGTATGATTACGTTTATGAAGTGAAAACAGTGACTAGTGAATGATGTAGAAATTAAATGGGGTTCAGTGTTTATATGGAATTGTATGATTACGTGGAGTTAAGTATATGAATAACGAGTTAACGTTTCGCGGTGTATTTGTTGATAGAGTGCTGTTAAGTGTGTTTTGACTTGTTGAATACTTGTGATATATGATTTTACGTGTAAATTGTATTAAAGATTGATGATATGAGATACCATGAGAAGGAAGTGTGTGTGACATAATCTGACTATGCCTGATCAACGTAGTTATATTATGTCATTTCACATGGAATTGTTAAGGTTATCAAGTATCAGAGAGATTTAATGTAATTTGGAAGATATGGTGTAAAAGAAAAGATGCTTATGGATTATGTGTTAAATATAGTGGTAAAGGAGATAATAGAGAATAGACTTGTATCTAGTGGTACGAATTTCACTAATTATTTGAAACCAATATGTGAGGGTTATATGAATCTGAGTTGTAAATCAGTTGTTGAAGAATAAATAGTGAAGTTAAATAGAGTTGAATGCACAATGTATGTTCTTGTGTTGACTAGTGGTCTATGTTTACAGGGTGTGAGGTACTATATTATGATAAAACGCTTCTGCAAAGAGTAGAGATAGTGTTAAGACTGAGTAGTAAGGGTGACATTCATGAGGACATGAATGAGATAAGTGGGGGGGGGGGGGGGGGGGGGGGAGTTGTAACATCCCGAATTTCAGGAAATTAATATCGTACGCGGATTAAATTTATTACGAAATATTATTATATAGATATCGAGATATAGTGAAAAACGTAAATGATTTTATCAGTTCTAGACTGTAGAGATTAAAGGGAAATAAGCTAAATAGGATATATATGTGTACTGCTACATGTCTACCTCATTTCCTTTCTCTCAAATATTTCATACGTTCCAGAGACATGAAGAAAACAGAGAGGTTTAATCCAAATCACAAAATCAGTTTCATTCTTCTAAATTGAAGCTAGAGAAATTAGAATCATCATCTTTTGGTCATCCCTAACTACATGTAAGTTGAATTTCTTAATCTCTTGACCTAGTTCTTAGGGTTTTATGGGGTTTTGATGGGTTTCATGAAATTGGTTAGAGTAAATACGAAATTAGGGCTCTATTTTGATGGAATTGATGTTAGTTAATGTTATTATCATGATTAGTAATCAAATAACATGATGAAAGTGGTGAATTTATGATTTTTGTTCATGAGTGATTTTAGGGTTTATGTCAAATCTTTATGAAATTATGAAGTAAGTTTAAAAGTGATGTTAGTGGTGTTAATAAAGCTTGATTATGTAGATAGAACATGAATTTAAGGTAGTAAAGTTGATAAGTGATGAATTATTAAAAGAGTGTTTATGGTGGTTCATGTAAATTATAATAAGATTATGTTAATGAGATTAATAATGTAATTTGAGCATGATTATAAAGATGAAGCATGAATTAAGATAGTGAAAGTTTAAAAGTGATCATGTGAGGTGGTTTAATGTGGGTGATTAAAGGATTTAAAACTAAGTGTAATCAAAGTGGGTGAGGGAATTAATAAGATTAAAGTGTATGATTAATTAGTGTCTAAATATGGTTATGTGTTGTTTTATACGATATGATTAGGTGATAAAGATGTGGAAAGTGTACGTGGCTATTATGGTGAATCATCAAGTGTCGAGGTAAGTGACACGGGGGTCAAATGGGTGAATTGATTGTGTATGTACCGGATAGCTTCCGAGCTAGAGGTTTGCATAATCAAGGGAGAAGTTAATTGTTTATGTAGTTGATTATGTTGTTGTGTATGATTCGATTGTGTTGGATCCGGATTGCTTCCGAGCAAGAGGCTACACAATCGGGTGGAAGATAATGTGTTCATATATGTGGATTAAATATTGGAGATTATGTGGTTATGATGTTATGTTAAGTTGATTATTGTGTTGATTATGTAGTTTGTGGATTATGTGGAATATGCTTATGCAGTGAACAGTGTTAGTATGCATACTGTTGTGGTATGGTACTTAGTGAAATAGTGTTAGCATGCATATCGATGTGGTATGGTGCTCAGTGATCAGTGTTCAGAGCTTAGTGAATATGTGGTTAGTAGACATTTGTTGATATGTGTTAAATGTGTTATGTGAATCATTCATTTGATTGCTTGTGTACTTACTAAGCGGTTGTGCTTACCCCGTTGATGTTTTATGTTGTAGGTTGATGTGTTGGTAGAGACACGTGGATAGAGAATGTGTTTATGGTAGTGATATGGATATGGAGCTTGCTTTGTGGTTAGAATGCTCCTTCTCTTTGAATTGTTGTTTTGATATGCAATTGTGTAAATCGCCCAAATAAGAAGTTTTTGATAACATGTTGTATTTGACTTTGAAAGTCAAACAAAGAATATAGAGTCTTGTGTATGTGTATACAAAGGGTATGAAGTCATTGGATTATAATTGGTGTTGCTTTGGGTTAAACCTAGTGAAATGTGGTCAAGTGTCAATTGTGATTGGTTGGTCAAATGTGAAGTGGACACATTGTCAATAGCCTTGAATTGGTCAAACAAATGTGGTTTGAGTGTTGAATTGGTTGAAAAATGGTTGAATTATGAAATGGGTCATTAAGGTGTCAAAATGGGTTGAAAGTGGTCATGTGGTGAATTTAATGTGTGGTGGTGTCATGGGTTGGTTTTTATTTGCTTCAAGTTTATTTTGAGGAGTTAAATAAGTGTGCAAAAGAGTAGAGTTTAATTGTGTGTGGTTTGTGATTTGATTGGTAGTCAAAAAGAGGCTTAAATGGTCGAAAAGAGGTTATACGTCCGTTTTCTCGTAAAACGTGTATTTTGGAAAAGTACGAAAATAGAAAGTTTCATTTTGTCATTATGGAGGTGTCTGCAATTTTTCAGAGTCTAAGTGTTTACGAGTAAAAAGATATGCGTGTCGGAAATTCATATTTTGGTATTAGTTTGTGCAGCCCTGATTCCTGGGGAATCGGAGTCATTCCTGAGGAATCTGAAATTCAGTTCTAACAGCAACCCTGATTCCTCAGGAATGAGAGTCATTCCTGGGGAATCCGAATCCAAGTGTTAACAGCATGTCTGATTCCTAAGGAATGGGAGTCATTCCTGGGGAATCTCTTGTAAATTCACATTTTTGTTATTTGAGTCATTATTTGATTAAGAGAACGATATAATGAGTCTATAATGTCATATTTTAGATGTGGGACCTAATAGAGTGTGTTTTCAGTGTTAGGTAAAAAAAAATGGTTCTGTTTTCGGGGCGTTTCACACGGATAGGATAAATGATCAAAATTAAAATGTTTGGATATATCCAAATAAGGATTAAGGAATCAAATAATATATTTTTTAAAATATGTTAATGTTTGCCATATAAGAATTAATTTCAAATAAAATATTTAATTAAACTATATACTACTCCGTAATAGTTTTGAACCATCTAGAAGTTTTTTTGATTTGGAAACTACGAATCTGTTTTGGATTAAGTTATATGTTAGAAGTTGAAATTGGAATTTGAATGTTATAAGTTACATGTTACGCTTGTTTATATAATTATTTTAAACGTATAATTTAGTCTTACTCGATACCACATGCCCAACTTGAGCTTATTCGGATGAATCCGTTTAATCCGAACACCAATCCGAAACCGTTTAACCCATATCCGATTATTCCGTTTCTTATTTGGATTGAATCAAGGATTCACGTGAGATTGTTCAAAATCCGAATAATCCGTCCGAATAACACCCCTACTTTAATCCCTCCAACACTGAAACGCCCCAAACTGTCAGGTAAAACAAGCTTGTTGTAGGCTAGAACAAGCCTGTTTTAGGCTGGAACAAGCCTGATCTTGTAGTAAAGCAGACTCAAATTTTAGAGCCAAATTCAAACACGCATAACTTTTAACTCGTTAGGAGTTAAGACCTGAAATTTTACGGACACCTTCACTATACCAAAATGAAGGTTTCCCTTATTACACTTTACCAAATTTCACAAAAATGACAAATCTGGATGTATGACCAAATTATGGTCGTTTTGGCCACTTTTTGGTGACAACTAAATTCACAAATCATATGCATTTGGACCATGACCTTTTGCCCACATTCTTAATGCTTCAAGACAAGTTTGTAACCCACAACAAATAACCCATAATGCTAATCCATCCTAGATTAGTATACGGACACTTTAGTGACCCATTTGGACACTTTTGACCCATTCACCAAAATAACCATATTTTAACCAAATCACTTTCAACAAATCAATTCATTTCATGATATACATTAACTAACAATATGTCATCAACGTTTACAACCCAAAAGGCCAACCTATCCACTTGATCATATTTTCATCATCTAACATTTCTAACATGGCAAGTTTATATGCACTTGCTTCCAACAACACTAGTTGACACTCTTCATTTATACTAATAATGATGACAAAAGACTTTGTTTTCGGGCGATTTATACAAGTCATGACCACAACGATAATCAAAAGAGAAAGAGAGCTTGCCACTCACATATATGCAAGCTAAATCCACGCTACTTGATAAGCATCAAATAGATAGTATATTTTATAATCATTTATCCCTATATTTATATACATTTTAGTGCATTTATATGATTTTAGATACTTATTTCGTTAATATTTGCAGAGATATATTATAAAGAAGATAGCTCAAAAGTGGAGTAATAAGATTAAATAAGTGTTTTGAATGAAGCTTGGATGAAAAGGAGCGGAATTTAGATCAAAAACTGAAGAAAAGTGTAAATGCTGAATTTCCTGCTATGCGTTAGTATTTTGACCATAACTTCCTCATACGGAGTCCAAATGAGTTGATTCAAGTGGCAAAATTTAGCTAACACATAGAGCTACAACATATCAAAAATTCAGCCCATTTGGATAAAAACTCAACCACCGGTTGGGCCTTTTAACCGGCGGTTGGATCAAAAATCTGGAATATTCGAGAAACGAGGAGTTGTACTTGGAGAGGAAGTAACCCAACCGCCGGTTGGACCTTTCAACCGCCAGTTAGGACCGACTTTCAGCTATTATAAATAGAAAACACCTTCCAGCTTTGAGGGATAACTCAATAACCTTAATAATTCGTAGGTTACGAATTATTAACCCCAAATTCGACTAGAAACACTTTCTAGGGGTTTTAGGAGCAATTTAGAGTCGCATGTTAGCAAGGGTTTGTCTACGATCAAGCGTACGGAGCGTGGTTCACGGTTTTGGTTTGCGTATCTTATTCTTTATTTAATTTTGAATGTGTTTTATTATTGAATATTGATTATGATTATGTTTAACTTAATTATGAACTAATATTTATTGTATTTGCTTAGATTTATATTATTATTGGAACTATATTACTGAATGTTTATTATACAAAAATTATCTATATTATATTATATAAATGATTATTCTTGACATGATTAACTGATTTATATCATAGCTATAATAACCTTATTGAGTTTTATAAATTAAGTGATTATGTTTATGTCTTGATCTTAACCTTATGCGATAGGCGAAGAATATTAATTAATGTTAAGTAATATTGTGATTCAAGCCTAACCTTAGAAATTGTATTAATAAACTGCTGATAAATCTTAAAGATATTGTGATACTTTGCGTAACCTTATGATTGTATTGCTATTATGAAGATTAAACTTAACCCTAAGTGATCTTCTACATTAGTAATTCACCAATAGTAATAACCAACAATAAATAATCTAAGTAAATACATATTTATCTCTAATTGTTTACTATCCTTAGTTAATTGTTTTCTATTGAATTGGTTATAATTTAGTATTCTTATTATATATTTTAATTGAATTATAAATTCTATTTTATTTATAACCACCATTCCCAGTGTTCGACTCGGACTTACTTTAAAAGCTATATTATACGAACGGGTTATTCTTGCCTGGCTTGTGTGATAGTTATTTTAGTATTTCCATTTATTTAAAACTTGTTATTTTGTACTCTATTCACACGACATCACTACTCTTTCTTAATCGCCTTTCCTTCACGAAGTTCACTATCACCTACATATTTCCAACACTTAAAAGGATAAGCAATAATGCTTAGGGTGCGTTTGTTTCACGGAATGTTTTTGAAGGAATTGGAATTTGTCAATGGAATTGGAATTTGATGGAATTTGAATTTGATGGAATTTGAATTTTTAATTTTTATATTTTTGTTTGGTTGAAAAATTTATCAATGGAATTGGAATGTATATTATATTAAATGACAGAATTACCCTTCTAAAGTTTTACAAAACCTAGTTCACATCTATTGCACATTTATAAAATTTATTATGTCATATCATACATATTAATCGAACTTACCACTACAAAATGCATACATTATAAATAAATAATTAAAATTAATTATTAATACTCCGCAGTTATCAAACTTCAATTCAATCGAAGTTCAATTCAATCTATTGTAGTTATAAAACTTCACTTCAATCTACTACTACATATGTTTGGTTTCTTTAAGATCTGCAATTACATCCTTCCAGAGACACGAACAACTACCTGCAACAACCATTCTAACAAATCGAACTTACCCAAATCGAACTAATATAAAACCCTCATCACTACACTATCATAAACCACTACAAAATGAAAGAACGGCGATCTTGAGGCAAATCAAACGCAAAACCCTAAAACGAAGGAACAAAAGGGTAGTACGATTGACGAACGTGCGACGGTGACTGACGTGCTGTGGTGGCGGCCGTATGGCAGTGATGGTCATGCGGCGGTGATGACCGTGCGACGGTGTAAGGCGACAAGACGGTGACAAATGTGTGACGGTAGTGGAGCACAAGGAGTGGTGACATTGTGTTTACAATGTTCTGAGTGAGGATTTTGTGTTAAGGATTTTGTGGTGTGGTAACAGTGTTCTGGACAGTGTTCTCAAAGCTTATTTTTGTTTTTATATTAATTTTTTGTGTGGGGCAAAAGCAACAAAAATGAGAACACCGAACAAAACAACATCTGATTTTGGACGCTGAGTGAAGAACACCGAAGAGAACACTGATGAGAACACTGAGGCGGAGTGGCAGAACACTGTGTTACTGTGTTACAGTGTTCTGGATGGAGAATTTTGAAAGAAAACCGTCCACTCCGTATGCTCTAATGCGACATGGTTGTGTAAATTAAAAAAAGGGTGGAAGAGGGATGAATTATTGAGAAACGTGAGTTATGATATTTCATAATTTAATTTTTGATCGATTTGCAAGAACATGTTGGAATTTGTTGCTTGAAAGGTGTTTTTGGTCAAAAGAGTAAATTCAAGTGGAATTTGGAAGTTTCCTCCCATATAGTAATGGAATGTTAAATTCCATTGTTTAAAGGAATTGGATGGAATTCAACAAATTCTAATTCCATTAAATTAACCAACCAAACAAAATCCGAATGGAATTCAAATTCCAATTCCGGGAAATTCCAACGAATTCTGTGAAACAAACGCACCCTTAGTGAACATCTAGGCAATTAACTAAGTAATTCACCAAATACATTCAACCACAAGAAATAAGCAACAAGAAACAAGTAAACTTAAGCAAACAGCTACTTGAACAATATGTAGAGATTAAAAATACTATGCGGATCAACGACTAATAGAAACAAGCACACTTAGTACTATATCACGTTGATATGCATACTAAGCTCAACAACTGTCGCACCCCCAGAACACGTGGCAGCGGAAGTATGAGGTGTCACGGGGGCGCCGACCAATTCAAATATCACAACACAAATATTAAAGCAAACGACCTCTATATGAGACGTTTGAAAAGATTTACATTCCCATAATTCAAATATTTACAAAATATATCTGGAGTTCGCATCAACCGTTAAGAGATTTCTAGTACATTACTGAATATACAAAATATAGCTAAATGCAATCTATTATCTTGATGTTTGAAAACAATGCGACTCGAGCTAAGCTTTTCAAAAGCTTCCTACTGCGGCGGGTTACTCGAGAGATACATACTAAAAGGTCAACATAAAGTTGGTGATTTCATAGGTTTGTAAGCAAACAGTTATAAGTATGATCCACAAGATTACTAAAATTGTATCATTCGTCAATGATAAGTAAAAGTATTGCATATTGCAATATAAGTATACCATTTGCATGAGTCTCATAGTTCGAGCTTAACGTTGTTTGCCTCCGGTAAGTGTACTAATCCGATACACTTCTAATTCACAAATAATATTGCGCCCGTGGGTTGGCTAGAGCGACTAGCCCGGATGAGGTTTGTCAAACCCCGATAGTACTATCCAATAATATTCACGCATATATTAACGAACTATGATGGGTAGAGGCTTTAGGGGATTATCATAAGGTCTCATGCAATTCGTACGAAAAGTTGTTGCCAGTACTTGTGATCATAAAAGCAGTTTATATAAAACAATTGTATGTATTCTCACCCCTGTGAAAAACAGTAAAAAGGGGCTATGAAACTCACCTTAGGTTAGCAAGTAGCAAGCAAATATCAAATAAGTAAGCAAGTCGGTGTGCAACCTTCTAACGTCCTAAAAACGTATAAGGTTGGGTAAGTAGATGTCTCATAAGACCATCTATAGCGATTGTATAAGTGAGGGTTAATGTCCACTTAAGCCAATCGTGTAGGTGGAGGGTTAATGTCCACCTAGAGCTAGTTCATCAACTAGTATGTCCAAATAAGTTGTTTAAGTTCGTTCATCAAAAACGTGTACGACCCGTTGGTGAAAGTTTGTAATAATAATTCGTTAAGATATTATTATTAGGATATCATACCGTGTGCTTACAAAGCATGTTTTATGTGTTACTGAGTTATATCGTATAAGTTTAGATGTTACTTGAAGTTTGACACTTAGTGTGAAAACTAGTTTTGAGGATTCTGTTTTAGGCGACACTCTATGCGTCACTCGAGGGTTATTGGCGACACTCATGTAGTGTCGCAGAAAATCAATGTCTGTGAGTTATTAGCGTCATTTAGTGAAGTGTCGCAGGATGCGTCACTAGGTTGCGGCACTCAGGTTTAGTGTCGCGTAAGGGCGACATTTGATGGGTGCGGCACTTGGGGTAAGTGTCGCTAACAATGGGATTCAAGCATAATATGCGTCACTTGATGGAGTTTCACAGATAACACTTGGTCTCTACGACACTCGGGTCTGGTCAGATTTTTCAATTTGGTCCAAGTGTTTTAAGTGTCGGTTTCTAATTCGGAAAACTTTCCAAGTTTAGTTTTAGGTCCAAGTTACTAACTAAGTCACCCAAACCCATTTTTGTTACCACTTTCCAAAAATAGTAAGTGTTGTCGTTTTTAGAAACCGAGCCGTTTTTGTTGACTTGGTCAAACCTACTCGGTTTGACCCGAAACTTTTATCCAACCCATATTTCAGTTAATAGAGTCCAAATAATTTTTCGGTTCGTGTCGGAGTTATTTCGAGATGTCGGTTTTTAATACGCATGTTCAAACTTCAAATTTTCATATTTTCGACTTTTGTCGCTTTGGTTCGCCACTAGATTTCTACAACTTCTGGTCCAAATTAGGGTCTGAGATTTTTGCCAACTGATCATCTACTAATCTAGTATCTAACATAATTTTTCTGAGATCTATAATGTCCATTTACATATTTAAATAATTTCGCGTAAGAACCGAACATATTTATCGAAAACTTCCAGGTCAGTCTCAAAGATCAGTTTATTCACAAAAATACGTACATATCTGGGAAAGGTGTGTGACATCCGTCACCAAAAATGTAATTCGAAAATAATCCAACTCCCAAAAGCCCAAACCCAACTAAACCCAACACCTCTTGAACCCTAGACCTATAAATATACCCTTAAACCTAACCCTAAAACTTTTCTATCACAAAAACATACAAAATCCCGTCCCAAAAATTCCAGTCACGAACATAGGTCGATTTGACCCATTTACGTTCGTTTTCAGCCTTCGGTCAAAACTACAAAGTTGTAGATCTCGAAGTTTTACTTTAAGATCACGAGTTTCGGCCTCTGAAACACTCTATATTATTTTATAAAAATTATTTCGTAAACTGCTGCTGTTGGTGACGAATTTTCAGAAACTTTGGTAAGTTTTCGATCCTATAATTCTCGTATATGTTTGATCGATCCACGAAAACGAATTCTAAGGGTTATGCTCTCAATATTTACAGATTCTAAGGGTTATCATCGTGCGGTTTTCTCGTTGGTTGGTATAATTCTCTATCCGAATCTTCCATATAAACGTATGTGATTATTTCGTATTGTCGTTTATTTTTGGTTCGATTCCATTGTATTCCGGGTACATGAAATCATTAGGATACTATTAAAATCAGTGTATAAGTGGTAGAATCGAGAAATATGATTGTGTTTGCGGTTTGGATTGTTTATACGAATGATTAGGGTTGATTATCTATAAGCCCTAATCTGATCAGATTTTTATTTCGGTTTGAGAAGCTTGTAACTTGTTCATTTCATGGTAATTTTTGATGAAAAATGAGTCTAAACTTAAGTACTTTGAGTCTACTTTCAAATGGCGTCAGTTTCATGGTTAAATGTGGAGAATAATTTGGTCAAAATGATTTTAAAAGTTTGTGTGTCAATTCTGAGTTTCTTGGTTCCAGATTTCGGTTAAGTTGTAGATTTTTGAAACATGCCTTAAACTAAGATTTAGGTCTTGAGATTTTTACTGGAGTGTCTTTAAAGTGTTAAGTATTTTCTGTAAAAATATGATAATCATTTGAAACTTATAAGTATTTTAAGTAAATTAAAATTTTTGTGAAGTCAGAAAGAGTTAACTGTTTTGAGCAGATTACTTTGATGAATTTTTAAAAAATAGTAAACTATTGAAATAAGTTCTGAAAAAATTACAGGATGTTCTTAACCATGAAATGTCACTGGTAAAATTTGTAGAGTCAAATAATTTTATTAAGTCATGGTTTAAAATTCGTGAAGTGGTATGAAATTTCTGGACAGATTCTGAAATGCAAGATAGAGTAAAGTTATTGATATTTTGAATAAACGAGGAGTAAATTTTGTAAAGCTACTTGAGGATTGGTTGTGAGGAAACCTAGTAAAGGTGATTTGGATTTGGGATACAATGGAAGGACATAGGTATGTCTAGGTTGTAACCCGTATACGTATATATTCGTTTGTAGATTGCGAGTTGTTTGGTGGATTCTTTTGAGAGAGATACTTACTTTGGTATTCAAGGTGAGTTTTCGTGGCCCCATTTTCTTTACATACTTTTATCATTGGGGGAAAAGTATGCTCACATGTTTTATCAATTTTTTTATGCTGTGAACGTATTCATTTCTTTTATTTTGGACATATGCTTGAAATGTGTGACACTATGTGACTTATGTGCATTGATACTTATTGCTTACATTCGTGCTGTACTTCCTTGTGGAGTATTTGCCGTACATTGAGGTTGTTGTTTACATTCGTGCTGTACTTCCTTGTGGAGTATTTGCCGTACATTGAGGTGGTTGTTTACATTCGTGCTTTACCTCCTTGTGGGGTATTTGCCGTACATTGGGATTGTTGCTTACATTCGTGCTTTACTTCCTTGTGAGGTAATTGCCGTACATTGAGATATATTGATTGCATTATTTCACATTTGTGTACATTTCTACTGCATTGTCCTAACTTACTTTCGTCACAGCAAAATGTTTATTTTTCTGGTGTCTGGTTTCAAACCTACGAAACTCACCAACATTCGTGTTGACGTTTTTGAGCATATCTTTTCAGGTTATACTAGTGGACTTAAAGCAGTGGACAAGAGAACTTAGTGGACCTTTAGGGTTGCATTAAGGGTTATTCAAGACTTATGATACATTAAGGTTGTTTGTAAAGACATGTTTTGTCTTAACGCTTGTTGAGTACGATTGTTTGTAAGATTTTGAATTCATTGTTGAAATGTATGCACGACATGAACCGTTATTCATGTTAATGGCATCATGACACATTGGATATTGTGTTTCATATAGAATTCTTTATAATGATGTGTTATGATCCTATCACCGTTATACCCCGTTGTTTCCGCTTTAGACGGGGTGTGACAGATTGGTATCAGAGCCATTGTTTATAGAGATCTAGGTGGATTGGCCTAGACTATAAATAAGGAACCCACATATAGAACATGAGTTAGGAAGTTATGTGTGCATACAATTCCGTGAAGCTAGTTGTAGCTAGTGTCGATCATTCATCTTAATCATTTCAAATAAGGACGTTGTAAGCGTTTCTTCATCATCTTACGACTCCTTATGTGGATCGTCTACATGTTGCTTAGGATTCCATAACTATCTGATCTCTTTCCGTAAATACAAAGCTTATTGTGATACAAGGACTTGGAAGATAAGTATATGTATGAAAGAATACTTTCACAATTACGGCTGCAGACGTAATTGACAAAGGTGTTCTGACGTATGTATGCTCATCTGACCATGTTTGCGTGTCTCATGTGCTATCTCCGTGTCATCTTGTAATAAAATCCCAGTTGCATTCGTTACCGAATCAATCAAATGGTTGTGAGTCTTGTGCATTTATGCCTTGACAAACTCCAAAGCATTTAACTATTCTAAACTCATATTAATTCGGAATTATAACAAGCATACTACTAAGACGCAATACACGTAAATTTTACTCGTGGAGAAGAAACACTCAGTGGTGGTCATACAAGTGATAGTGGTGATTGAACAGATGGTTGAACTGGAGAAATTTGTTGTATTGAAGGCAAGAACTCCAATGTTGTTGTGATCATTACACGACAGTGGTGGGCCTTTATTTTCAAAGTTGTCATACAAGTTGGTAACAACATATTGAATCATGGTAGAGCTAACGACACCGAAGGAGAAAATGGAACTAATATTCGAGAATTCAAATGATGGAAGTGGTGATGGCGCGAAAAATAAATAAAATAAAATAAAATTAATAATAATAATAATAATAAAATATATAAATAAATAAATAAATAAATAAATAGATAAATAAATAAAATAAATAAATGCACTGTTTAAGAAGAAATATTCTTCCAATAACGAAATGAAGAAGTTAGTGAACAAGTTTTGGATTTTCTCTACGATGGGAGTTAACCATGCAACATATATCAGATAATTTTATGAGTTGGCAAGAATTATACCTTATCCCGTGGCACTTGAAGCTAACAAAATGGGGAAGTACATCAACAGATTTATTCTGGAAATTAGCAGGACGGTAGAAGTGACTGAGTCTCTTACCATCCAAGGCGCAATATTGATGGGTGGATTGTTAATTGATGAAACCCCTAAGGCTGGAAATGTAGAAACAATACCAAGAATGAAAGGGAATTTAAGAGACTGGTAGATACCAACACATGAAGAGATGGTTACACTTGTTCACATCTTTTGTGTGTAAGGTGTAACTACTATCATCACACATCTACATCATGTTGTATTTATTCAAATTACAACCGAAGAGGTCACTTTACAATTGAATATCGAATGACAGCTCGTCAAGTGGCGCCAATCAACACAGTAGAAAACTTGATGGCTTGTCTTGAGTGTGAGACTTTGAAACAATTTTATTAATGGGAGCACATAGAGACTAAAAGACTTTACATAAGGGTATACTCTAGTGCTAGAAGAATACGCTTTTAGCATTGACTTGTTACCCTTCGGACTCGGAAGCTTTGGTGTAGTTGTGGGAATGGATTAGTTGATGAGTAGAAATTGCATGTTTGGGAAATTATTTCGTATACCACTCACATGGTGGTGTAATACCTGAAATTTTCATAGAACACTTTAAAGACGAAATGAAACAACTCGTGAGCGTTAAGGCTAATAAGTTAAAATTTCAAAACATTCTATTATCAACGATTTCCTCGAGGTCTTCTCAAAAGATTTAGGAGGATTACTTCATTCTTTACTCGTAAAGTTTTGTATCAATCTTATTCTTGGAGCAACCCCAGTTGCAAAAGCTCCATATCGCTTAACACTATTTGAATGCAAGAATTATTTAATCCACTTTAAGATGCTCTAAGACAAAGGTTTTATTCGCCCTAGTCATTTCTCAATGGGAGCACCTGTCTTATTTGTCAAAAAGAAAGATAGTTTTTTTCATATGTGCATTGATTATCATGAACTTAATTAACTTACGGTCAAGAATCGTTGTCCTCTTCCAAGGATATATGATTTGTTCGATCAACTTCAAGGTGTTCAGTGGTTTTCAAAAATCAATCTTTGTTCTGGTTATCATCAATTGATGGTACATGAATTAGATATATCAAATACTGCATTTAGGACTCATTATGGGTCTTTTGGATTTCTTGTTATGACTTTCGGTCCTACTAATGCGTCTATAGCATTCATATATTTAACGATCACGTATATAAACCGTATCTCGATGAATTTATCATACTTTTCATTTGCGACGTTCTAATTTATTAACTAACGAAGAGCATGAAGTTCCTTTAAGACTAATTCTAGAGTTACTTTCGAACGAAAGATCTATGCAATATATTCGAAAATCTTGATTTCAAGCTAGAGGATTGTTTTTCTCGGGCACTTTGTGAGCAAAGAAGTTATACTTAAGGATCATAACAAGAGCAAAACAGTAAAGGGATGGAAGATCCCACGGTCATCATTGGAGGTTCGTATAGCATTTAGGATTCACGGGCTATTATCGGCATTTTATCGAGAGTTTTTCAAAGACTCCTCAACTACTCACATATATATGTAAGAAGTTGTTGGGGTAAGAACTAAGAATAATCTTTTCAAACATTGAAGGATGCCTTGTGTAATGCATCAATTCGGACTCTTCCCGATGGATCGTAGGATTTCGTTGTGTATTGTGATGCATCCGACCGAGGTCTAAGTTGTGTGTTAGTTAAATGGGAGAGGTAGTCGCATTCGTCTCTCAACAACTTAAGGTACATGAAAATTACTATACTACCCACGAATTGGAACTTGGAGCGGTGGTGTTCGTACATATGTGTTGAAGACACTACTTGTATGACGTAAAGAATTTTGTTTATACCGATCATAGGAGCTTTTAACACATTGGTTTGTTGTTTGTTCTAAAGAAGTTGAACATGAGGCAAATGAGGTAGCGCGAATTGTTTAGCGGTTACGATTGTGAAATTCAATTCCACCCGGGGAGGATGGATGAGGTGGCAGCTGTTTTTGAATAGGAAGGAAAGAGTAAGCCAAGGTGAGTGCGAGTCAAAGTATGACGATACACTCTGGCATTAAGGGTAAGAGGTTCAAAGCACAAGATGAAGCGTTAAGGGATACTCATATACAAGATGAAGGGTTGCGCGGGTTAGACAAACATTGGAACACAAAGTGGAGGAGATATTACATCTTGTGAGAAGATCATGGATTTCTTTTTCTAGGTGGTCTATGGACACTAGTAATTGATAGAATGACTAAGTCATCTAACTTCTTAGCTATCTGCGAGGACTAAACGGTGGAGACATTGGCGAGGTTGTATATTAACAACGAAGTAGCAAGGCGTGGAGTGTTTGTATCAATTATATTTGATTTTGATGGTTATTTTACTTCACAATTTTGGCAAATGTTTCAGAAAGCTTTGGGAACGCGTTTTGATATGAGGATGGTTTATCATTCTCGAACTAATGGACGGAGTGAGCGAACTATTCAAACATTTAAGAATATCCTTAGAGTGTGTTATCGATTTTGGTAGCAGTTGGGATACCCACTTACCATTAGACGAGTTATCATACAGCATAGTTATCATTCTAGTATTCAATGCGCATTATATCAAGCACTTCAGGAATGTAGGAGTCATTCATGGTAGTGTGGGCAGAAGTTGGATTAGAATCAGTTGATTTGATTGAAATAGTTCATGAAGCTATTGACAAGATCATTCAAATCAAGGAGAGGTTGGAAACAGTACGAGACAGGCAAGAGAGTTACGCAAATAAATGTCGAAAGCAGTTAGGATTTTATGATAGAGATCATATATTGCTTAAATTATTGCTTTGGAAAAATACCATATATTTTGGGAAGAAGGGGAAAATTTATGCATAGGTTTGTTAGATCGCTCTAAATTGTTGAGCGTGTATAACATATCGATTATCGATTGAAAGTTGTCACAAGAGTGAAGTGCTGCTCACGAACTATTTCATGTGTCAATTCTACGAAAGTGTTGGCCGATAAGGTCTTACACATGTTTCTAGGAGGAGTTTAAAGGGAACCACAAATAACGATGTGTAGAGAAAACTGGTAGGAACCATGGATTGAGAGGTCAACATGTTGGAGCATATGTAATTTTAATTATCAAGGTCCGATAGAACGTTGACCTGAGTATACTTGCAAATGAAAATATCAAGCCAAGCTTATATATATGCACTTATTCAGTGATCGTGGTGACAATACGGCTCCGATTGAATTTCGGGACGAAATTCCTTAAACGGGGGGATACTGTGACATCCGTCACCAAAAATGTAATTCGAAAATAATCCAACTCCCAAAAGCCCAAACCCAACTAAACCCAACACCTCTTGAACCCTAGACCTATAAATATACCCTTAAACCTAACCCTAAAACTTTTCTATCACAAAAACATACAAAATCCCGTCCCAAAAATTCCAGTCACGAACATAGGTCGATTTGACCCATTTACGTTCGTTTTCAGCCTTCGGTCAAAACTACAAAGTTGTAGATCTCGAAGTTTTACTTTAAAATCTCAAGTTTCGGCCTCTGAAACACTCTATATTATTTTATAAAAATTATTTCGTAAACTGCTGCTGTTGGTGACGAATTTTCAGAAACTTTGGTAAGTTTTCGATCCTATAATTCTCGTATACGTTTGATCGATCCACGAAAACGAATTCTAAGGGTTATGCTCTCAATATTTACAGATTCTAAGGGTTATCATCGTGCGGTTTTCTCGTTGGTTGGTATAATTCTCTATCCGAATCTTCCATATAAACGTATGTGATTATTTCGTATTGTCGTTTATTTTTGGTTCGATTCCATTGTATTCCGGGTACATGAAATCATTAGGATAATATTAAAATCAGTGTATAAGTGGTAAAATCGAGAAATATGATTGTGTTTGCGGTTTGGATTGTTTATACGAATGATTAGGGTTGATTATCTATAAGCCCTAATCTGATCAGATTTTTATTTCGGTTTGAGAAGCTTGTAACTTGTTCATTTCATGGTAATTTTTGATGAAAAATGAGTCTAAACTTAAGTACTTTGAGTCTACTTTCAAATGGCGTCAGTTTCATAGTTAAATGTGGAGAATAATTTGGTCAAAATGATTTTACAAGTTTGTGTGTCAATTCTGAAATTCTTGGTTCCAGATTTCGGTTAAGTTGTAGATTTTTGAAACGTGCCTTAAACTAAGATTTAGGTCTTGAGATTTTTACTGGAGTGTCTTTAAAGTGTTAAGTATTTTCTGTAAAAATATGATAATCATTTGAAACTTATAAGTATTTTAAGTAAATTAAATTTTTTGTGAAGTCAGAAAGAGTTAACTGTTTTGAGCAGATTATTTTGATGAATTTTTAAAAAATAGTAAACTATTGAAATAAGTTCTGGAAAAATTACAGGATGTTCTTAACACCATGAAATGTCACTGATAAAATTTGTAGAGTCAAATAATTTTATTAAGTCATGGTTTAAAATTCGTGAAGTGGTATGAAATTTCTGGACAGATTCTGAAATGCAAGATAGAGTAAAGTTATTGATATTTTGAATAAACGAGGATTAAATTTTGTAAAGCTAATTGAGGATTGGTTGTGAGGAAACCTAGTAAAGGTGATTTGGATTTGGGATACAATGGAAGGACATAGGTATGTCTAGGTTGTAACCCGTATACGTATATATTCGTTTGTAGATTGCGAGTTGTTTGGTGGATTCTTTTGAGAGAGATACTTCCTTTGGTATTCAAGGTGAGTTTTCGTGGCCCCATTTTCTTTACATATTTTTATCATTGGGGGAAAAGTATGCTCACATGTTTTATCAATTTTTTTATGCTGTGAACGTATTCATTTCTTTTATTTTGGACATATGCTTGAAATGTGTGACACTATGTGACTTATGTGCATTGATACTTATTGCTTACATTCGTGCTGTACTTCCTTGTGGAGTATTTGCCGTACATTGAGGTTGTTGTTTACATTCGTGCTGTACTGCCTTGTGGAGTATTTGCCGTACATTGAGGTGGTTGTTTACATTCGTGCTTTACCTCCTTGTGGGGTATTTGCCGTACATTGGGATTGTTGCTTACATTCGTGCTTTACTTCCTTGTGAGGTAATTGCCGTACATTGAGATATATTGATTGCATTATTTCACATTTGTGTACATTTCTACTGCATTGTCCTAACTTACTTTCGTCACAGCAAAATGTTTATTTTTCTGGTGTCTGGTTTCAAACCTACGAAACTCACCAACATTCGTGTTGACGTATAAAACCCCATATTTTCAAGCCAAAAATTTTTTTTTTTTTTTACCTGGAAGCGTTATCCCATTCAACAAACTTTACATAATACTAATATCAAAGTTTAGTTATTACACATACTATCATTAAATTATTTTGTTACAAACTCATAATCTAGTGGTGTTATTTATACAAACGTTTACGCCAAAACAAAGTAATCAAGAGTGCCCAGCTTGTCAAACATTTCACCCAAAACCTCTCAACCGAGCATAAGCAAACTTAACCTGCAAAAGTGAGGTGGGGGATTAGCACGAAGCTAAGTGAATAACGATTCCAACAATCTAACTTAGCATAAACAATCAACTCACAACAATCAACTAATAGTAACAATCCAATTAGAGGATCGGTGGTTCTTGTGGTACCCTCAGCCCGCGGATGGCCCACCAAGAACACTTATAATCCACTGCAGGCCAATACAGAGATTTTACCGATAGTTCAATGCTATCTTTAATCAATATGGACGAATTCACAACGAATGTTCATCAATACCATAAAGATTAACCTATAGCAACTAAACCCAACCGAAATTGACCTCTATCATTCCAACCTATCATGGAATGAGTCACTAGCAATCAATCATTTAATCGCAATCAACTTATCAATAACTCACAATATCAATCTACTTAAAATTGATGTAACTAAATTGTTAACACCAATTTAAACTGTGAGAACCAGTCACTCACCTGTCTCGTTTCAAGCTTCACTCAAAGATCTAATTTTATTGAGTCGTGGTCGGATCTGAAATACAAAAGAATTCCAAGTCAATCCTCACATCACATTGTATATAACTTAATATCAACAATCAAACAAGTATAAAGTTATATAAACATATTAAACAAACAAATATCACATTCTAAGGTTTAAATTAAAATCTCTGCCAGACCAAGGGAATCCGGCCGTATTCCTTGGAATCCGGCCGTATTCAGGTGAATCCGGCCGTATTCCAGTGAATACGCCCGTATTCCCCAGTCATTTTTGCTTCAATTTCAACCAGAACTCAATCTTAGGAATCCGGTTGGGAATACACCCCGGGAATACGCCGTATTCCCTTGAATCCGTCCGGATTCAGGGGAATCCGACCGTATTCCCACGTCTTCCAGACCTGCACATTTACCATTTCCTGCACAACTCAACTACGAACCAAAAATTGCAATTTCACCAAACTCAGTTCTAAACTCATGTTTTTACTAAATTTCGGTCATAACAACATATACTAACATCATATATCAAAGATTCAAACTTCAAATCATCACCAATTCAATCACTCACCTATAACCTAAAAATTCCACTTTCAAACCTAAAACTCAAGAAATTTAACTATTTATTCATATAATCATCACTCAAATCAGTTCATGAAGTTTGAACAATCACAATAGATCATCAATCAATCATATAAACACTAGAACACATCATTTCAACTTAAAACCTTAATTATAAACTAAATAGCTATCAACAATTACTTACAATTGAAGAACACAAAGAGATGAGGTTGAAGATGATATAACTAAAGATTCAAGCTCCAATTCTTGTTTATTCTTGCAATTGATCACTAGAAATCATGTAAGTGATTTGAGAATGAGTTTGAGAGAGTTTTGAAGAACACCAAAGAAGTTTGGGGAACAAACTTAAGTCGGCCCCTTTGTTTTAAATTAAACCGCCTCTCTTACACACAGTGTAATATTATACCCCTTTTTGACCTATTGTCTGGAACCTCGTTTTCAAACGCGAGAAATTTATTTTATTTTACCGTCACCTAATATTATTTAAAACAATTAACATTTCACTAGTCACAATATTTCCTGAAGCTTATTTACCTATAAATTTCACAATCAAATACAAAATACAATTAAATATAAGGAATTACCTGTTTCTCCTAGGCCCAATTTGGGGATGTTACAAATCTTTCCTCCTTAGGAAGATTTCGTCCCCGAAATCTCACTAGACATAAATAAGCTAGGATATCTAGTTCTTATACTCTCTTCGGTTTCCCATGTTAAATTGGCACCCAAGCTATGCTTCCATTTAACTAACACCATCGGGATTTCCTTTCTACGAAGCTTGGTCACTTTTCTATCTAAAAGCTCAACAGGTTCTTCTACCAATTTCTTACTTGGATCAACTCTAAGATCTTGCAAAGGAAGGATTTGGGATTGATCCTCCACATTACACTTTCTTAAATAACAGACATTAAACGTATCATGAATACCAGCTAATTCAGGAGGAAGTTCCAAAGAAACCGATTGGTCATTAATTACTTGCCGAACTTTAAATGGACCAATATAACGAGGAGCTAACTTTCCACGCTTACCAAATCTAATAACACCCTTCCACGGAGAAACTTTCAAATATACAAGTTCACCTTCAACAAAAACAACGGATCGTCTACGTGGATCAGCATATTGTTTCTGCCTATCACGTGCTGCTTTTAATTTCTCACGAGCAATCTTAACTTTATCAGCTGTAATTTGAACTATGTCGGGACCCGCAAATTGCTTTTCTTCCGCTTCTAACCAACAGGTAGGAGTTCGACAACGACGACCATACAACATTTCGTACGGTGGCATACCAATACTAGAATGATAAGAGTTGTTATACGCAAACTCTATCAAAGGTAAGTGTGAATCCCAAGAACCGCCATACTCAAGTACACAAGCTCTTAACATATCCTCTAGAGTCTGAATAGTACGTTCTGACTGCCCATCCGTTTGAGGATG